>OW285240.1:105782167-106984250 GCA_935421215.2 Melolontha melolontha
ATTGTAGATAAGGCTGCCCATTAAAGTTTTATGATTCATTTCAAATTCAAATTGAGTGGATAAACAAATATGTTCGTATCATTGTCCTTGAATACAAAATACCTATTATGATTTTGTATAAGAACAATATGCAGTAAATCTTAAATATCACTTAATTAATCTATCAAATCAGTCAAATAATTTCAGAGATTGTTTCAAGTATACCAACATTACATCGTTAGAGGTGAAACGGTCGTTTTCTGCATATGAGAATATATTTTCATCGCCGAAAAGACGCTTCACTGAAACAAATGTCAAAACATATCTGAAGTTGCAGTTCTTCCTCCGATATTATCCAATATGGGATACCGAATCTTAAGCGATTAAGTATTTATTACTTAATTTGCTGCAGTACGCGGGCCTTATGATTTAACTTTAATAATGATTATATTTACTGAGTAACAGTTATGCATCTGTGAAATGTACATTCATAAAGTGAGACCCCTCTTAAAAGTTTGAAATAAAATGACAACTTATGAAAAATAGAAAGATGTAATTATATAGAATATGAATCCAAAATATTGTAAGACAATTACGACGTCAACCCCAAAATTAAAAACCCCCTGAAAATTGTATCATGTTCCGTCTATGAATTCAAAATGTGTATAAATAATAAATATGTTCCTCCATTGAAGTTACACACAAACCGTATGTTTACATACGTAACAGCTGTCGATGTTATAAAAATCATAAGATTCTGTGTATTAAGTGAATTATTAAAAATTGAGAGGTGTTACATTAATTTACAAACCAATTTTGAAAATCAAACTAAAAATAATTTGTGGACTTTTAAAACTGACATCATTTCACGCGCATTACGAGAATGTTTTTTTTGTTAGGAGAAGTAATAAATAGAATTACACTATTGAATTTAGAGACGGCAATGTTAATGTTTATAAAAACGCTAAAAAATAACATTGTGTCTAAGTTTTATTATGGTAAGGGTTCGATAACCTAGTACGAAAGTCAGCTGTTAAAAATTCATACTTTCTTGATATATGTATGTATTTAAAGAACATGTAAGATGTCTGCTCTAGATGTGTGTTGGTATCACTCAGTCTTTAATCGAAAAATTGTATAGAAACGTACGATCGGCAACTGAGAGAAACTTAAAGCGAGATGGACAATAACAAAACTTTTTTTATTATTAGGATTCAACTTTAAGCTAACGTCTTTTATTATATAGTCCATCGCAGAGTGACGTGTACTTTTTTTTTAAATACCTGTCATTTTTTTGCTCGCTAATGAGAGGGAATTTTAGGAAAATATTTTGGGTATAACAAATGTTCATTTGAAAAGTCAATCTAGTAGCATGTGATTTACTGAGAACATTTTGAAGTACGTCGTAATTAAAATTTACTACTTAACCTACGAAGTCGTATATTTTGACAGTTTCATAGATTCAAATAAATAACAAATAATAGGTATTTATTGAAAACTAAAACAAATAATGAAAATGTTGTGCTTCAAGATCAATGCACTTTAAAATCCTCCGTTCAAAATTTCTGATGATATTCTGCAACATTACTGGATTGTTATTAATTTCCATGCATTACTGTTCGATTCTCTGTAGCATATCATTCAATTTCAATATAGTTATTTTTTAGATAAGGCCACAAAAAGAAGTCGCAAGGTGTTAAATCGCATGAACATGCAGGCCAGGCAATTTCAGTATTTCGACTAATTATACGCTCATCAAAAAATTCTCTTAAATAATCCAAAGATTCTGCAGTACAGTGACAAGGTGCTTCGTCTTGTTGGAAATATGCATTTTGAAGTTCATCATCATGCAACTGTTTGACAAATGGTTGTAAAATTTCCGTACGATACCTTTAAGCAGTTAACGTTCCCTGAAAAAATATGATTCGCCTTTGGCTTATCGCTGCCCAAACACCAATTTTCTCTGGGTGTAGCGATTCTTCATTAATTACATGTGGATTTTCACTACTCCAAATTCTTGTATTTTGTGAATTTAGGTATCCCGTTTTATAAAACCATGCTTCATCAGTAAAGATGACTCTTTGCGAAAGTTCTCCATTATTGTTCATATTTACAAACCAATTACAAAACTGTAGTCTACGTGGGTAATCAATTTCTAACAATTCTTGTACTGCTGTGACACGGTATGGATAAAGTTGCAAATCTTTTTTTAATAACTTGTGAGTTGTACCAACAGAAAGGTTTATTTGTTGACTCAAATGTCGAACAGATGTTTGTGGTTCATTTTCCATTATTTCTTCAACACGATTGACAACTTGAGGTGTACGTTTCTTAACTACTCCGCTGCCTGATTTTCTTAAGAGACTACCAGTTTCAGAAAAAAGTTTTAAAGTTCTATTCAAAGTATTCTTAAATTGTATATAATCTATTACAAAATGTGGAAACTCAACTTGAAATTCTACCATGCAATCTTGAACTGAATAAACCCATAAACCATCAATTTTATTACCACTTCGAAAATAAGCCTGGACTAAAAAAAAATTATGTTCTAAAGTGAAAGCCATTTTAAAACTGAGAAGCAATTTATTTAAACCAGAATCGACGCACGCAAACTGATATTTGTGATTGACATTATGAAATGTCATTTGTATTTACGTTTACGGAACAACAAACACATACTAATATATATGCGTCCTATTCTATCAAAATTTCAAAGTAACCCAGATTGACTTTTCAAATGAACACACGTTATATTGTATATAACTTGATCTTTCCATTTTTCATAAGTTGTATTTTAAAAACACGAGTACAGTTACGTTTCAATGCAAAATGTAAACTGAGTGTGACTTATACGGCGACCAAGATCCTGACCTTATTTATCAAGTTGAAACATGATCAAATCTGACAATAAGCTTATTTATGCTCATTTCTAATGCCATGGCGAACCATGCAAACCAGCACGTATAAACATGTTCAACCCAGTCAATAAGATTCTTCACTTTTAGTTAATCGGGTGTTTCACTATAAACGAATCTACGAACACGAGTTTGACAAGAAAATCTGATGTGATGGACTTTTACGAGTATTTTTCCTGGTCTTAGTGAGTAAAAATCTATAAGAAACAGTACAAAAATCCTGTGCAGTTTTTAGATTACAGACCTGTGTAATTTGTGGTTGGACTGGTTATACATGTGTATGAGTAAATTATCCAGGAATCAAAAATTTTTAAGTAATTGCATTTGATTGATTGATTAATATTTCTTCAATGGATCGTTTATTTTAATAAGTACGGATACTATTTACTATTCTTAACAATATCTATACTTACAAAGAAATCGTTGCCGTGATAAGACCTAGAAGCCAATTGCTTATTTTGCAGTATTTTTGTAGACACTCCATATAAATGCGTACCAGCTAAGGCATGAAAAATAAACGTTCTGTAACTATCATTTTGTACATTTGTTAATGCACCACTGAATATTCCGTCATCCCATTGAAAATTCATGCCGGCCATATAAAATTCACCAGCCAATGGTTCTAAATGAAAGTAATTGTGTTGTATTCGCCAAGAATCGTTCGCTTTTAGACTATAAACTATTAAACCAAAGCCTCCCAAATCTGGAAAATAGGCGTAGGCATCGTCACAGTTATTTGTAGTGACATCAACAGTTACTAACGTCAGTACCGTTTCGCAAGTTAAGACAGAGTCTTTAAAATTATATGTTTTCACGATTTTGTTTGTATTTAAGTCTATAATCACTACTCTTTGCGGACCAACCTTTGTCTTGTTTCCTAGAATATCCAAAAATAGGTATTAAGTGCAGATGAAAAGTAAAATACAAACCTGGATATTCCAATGTTCCTGTATCAACCATCCATAATCGATCGCACTGGTCTATTGCGATTCTATACACTGATACCAGATGCTCCTCTCCATCTGAAGTTCCTATCGTGTTGGTTTTGAAATCGGGATATGGTATTAATGGTACGTTATGTTTATTTGAACTGTTTATAGGAACGTAATTCAAAGTTGAAGGAATTCCAAGTTTTCGTCTAGGTACTGTTATGAAAAGTTTGTCTTTCCAACGGTTGGCACTTACAGGAAGATTGTTCTCTGAAATTGTAGGAAACTGTTTTATTGAAAGAAAAGCAGGCTAGCGCAAAAAATAGTAGTGCTCCTAATTTAGAATGAGTTATTATTGTGGGTTCAAACTTCATATGAACAAAAATATAAGATTGTTGTTGCTATTTACTTTGGGCACCTTTAACTGTTAAGAAAGAATACTTTACTACTTTTACGGTTAGAAAGTATAAGCCAGTAAGACATGGAATATTTTTATCGGGTGTCCATAAAGTTTGGACACAAGCCCGTAATAACGTTATTGTGCATTATTTGACAAAATGCAAAGATATGTCGATTAATGTTTTTTGTTAGCTATATTTAGATGCTACCATTTTGTTTTTTCCGTCGACCTTGAATAAGTTATGACGTCATTGATAATTTTTTTAAATGTCAACCCCATTTTTTTTTTGTGGATTTTGAAAGACTTTACAATTCTTTATTCGATGATGTAAAAATTTTGGTGTTACATTAGAAAATTTTTGAGTAATCATTCGTGTCCATAAAGTATGGACACAAGCCCGTAGTAACGTTATTGTGCATTATTTGACAAAATGCAAAGATATGTCGATTATTGTTTTTTATTAGCTATATTTAGATGCTACCTTTTTGTTTTTTCCGTCGACCTTGAATAAGTTATGACGTCATTGATATTTTTTTTTAATGTCAAGCCCACTTTTTTTTGTGGATTTTGGAAGCTTTTACAATTCTTAGAAAATTTTTGAGTAAACTGTGTTGTAATTCTAAGTTTTATTTTTGACATTTTCAGTATCAAATTTATAACAAATGCTCAAAATGTTTTCCTTCATTTTGTTGACAAAATCCTAAGCGATGATAAATTCCATTTCGCACATTCTGTAATATTTCAGGAGTGATTAGTCTGGTTTCGTAGATGATGCGTTGTCGTAAAACGTCCAAATTTTCCGGTTGTGTCGCATAGACTTTTCTAATGTTACACTAACACCAAAATGTTTAAATCATCGAATAAAGAATTGTAAAAGCTTTCAA
This sequence comes from Melolontha melolontha, assembly GCA_935421215.2. Lineage (NCBI taxonomy): Eukaryota > Metazoa > Arthropoda > Insecta > Coleoptera > Scarabaeidae > Melolontha > Melolontha melolontha. The sequence goes on from OW285240.1 coordinate 105,787,275, forward strand.
AATCCATAAAAAAAATGGGGTTGACATTTTAAAAAATTATGATGTCATAACTTATTCAAGGTCGACGGAAAAAAACAAAATGGTAGCATCTAAATATAGCTAATAAAAAACATTAATCGACATATCTTTGCATTTTGTCAAATAATGCACAATAACGTTATTACGGGCTAGTGTCCATACTTTATGGACGCAAATGATTACTCAAAAATTTTCTAATGTAACATACCAAAATTTTTACATCATCGAATAAAGAATTGTAAAGGCTTTCAAAATCCACAAAAAAAAAATGGGGTTGACATTTAAAAAAATTATCAATGACGTCATAACTTATTCAAGGTCGACGGAAAAAACAAAAAGGTAGCATCTGAATATAGCTAATAAAAAACATTCATCGATATATCTTTTCATTTTGTCAAATAATGCACAATAACGTTATTACGGGCTTGTGTCCATACTTTATGGACACAGTGTATATACAATTTAAACTATTATTATTTTGACAAGCTTCAAGTTAGGTTGTGCATCACAAGAATTTGCGAAGCAGCCATTGGAGACATTATACCAAATCTAATATAGATATAAATTAAGAAGAGGATAGTGGTTGCATTTTTGAAGAAACAAGGATGTTAGCCCTTGAAATTTTCGAGTGGTTGGAGAATATGAGACATGTTAGTGTTGAATTTTTAATACTAATTTGAGTGCGAAAAAGAATCCGACATTAATTTTGAGAGGAAATATGCGGGTTGGCTGTTACGAATTTTTATAACATAGTGAAATACATTCTATAGCACAAGTATGAATATCATGTTCATCTGTCCCATATATGTTTGTTGACAATCTCTGCAGTATCTTGCCAGAATAGGCAAGATACTGCAAAAACCAGACATAGTTATAGTTTTTACTACATACAGAAAGATGGCCGATATCTTAAGGAACTACAAAGACGAAATTGCTTTATTAGTTCCGTACATAAAAAGGGACATAAAAGAATATCTCATAATTATAGAGGTAAAGCGCCATTAGTTCGATTGGGAGGTTGCACGGCAGAATAATAAAAACGAATAGAAAATGACATAGAGGTAATTGAAATTGACGAACAGAGTGAGTTCCGTGCTGGAAGATCATGTGTCAACAATTTATTTGTACTACAACAGATAATAGAGAAACGTAGAGCAAAAAATTTGTACTTATTTTTTATTTACTGATTTGGAGAAAGCTTATACACGATACCATTGAAAGACTTTTTTAAAAAGTTGATGAAGATTGGCCTCAATCAGATCTATCTCCAAGTCATCTGGAATATATATATATATACAGGGTGTCCAGAAACTCTCCTGACAAACGAAGACCGGAGTTCCCTCAGATAATTTTAAGACAATTAAACCCAAATTCACCTAGTCCGAAAATGCTTCCTAAGGGAGCTAGAGTTCTTTGAAGATTGCGCCTTGTATTTATTTTTTTTTAAATTCCTCCAGAACGCTTCTATTTAGAAAAACAAAAACTGGTATGCTTATTTATCCTCCAGAGATGAATCGATTCCATCAATTGCGAATTTCTAGTACCGGTCATAGGCGTCCGTTTTGGGTAGGTCAACGGTTATTTTAAGGCATAACTTTTTTGTCTTTAACTTTTAAGCATTTGTGACACTAGATTATTAAATTTTCAGGTATTCCAGTACTAAAAGGTACTCTTACTTTAAGTCGATAGGATACACCGTTTTCTAGAAAAATCGATTTGTAAAAAAAAAATGGAATTTTTAATGTACATAATGCACATTATTATTCGTACGTTGGTGACAATCCCCACGTTGTTCAAGAATTTAAGCATCAGCATAGGTTTAGCATAAACGTCTGGATAGGAGTAGTTGACGATTATCCACTTGGACCTGTGGAATTACCTGCTCGTTTAAATGGTGCTGATTACTTACATTTCCTGCAAAATATTTTACCTGATTTGTTAGATGAGGTGCGTTTAAATATTCGGCAAAACTTATGGTTTCTACAGGACGGCTGTCCGGCCCACTTTAGCAGGAATGTACGAGACTTTCTAGATAATAACTACGAAGACCATTGGATTGGAAGAGGCGGTCCAGTTGCTTGGCCAGCAAGGTCGCCGGATTTGAATCCTTGCGATTATTGTGTTTGGGGATACATAAAAGCATTTGTTTATGTCGTTCCGATACAGAATCGCGCACAACTCTGGCTAAGGATACAAGATGCTTGCAACGAATTTAGAAATAACTTTGGAATTTTTGCAAGAATTCGGCGTTCTCTAAGCAAAAGGATAAACTTATGCATAGAGACTAATGGTCATCACATCGAGCAACTTTTGTAACAATCTACCTTTGATACTTGTTCTTTTTTTGTTAGTTTCGTTCCATTGTAATAAATAATTTGTTTTTAATTTATTAAATTAATTTTCATCCATGCCTTGATAATCCAAGCCAACTTCGTTGCTAAAAATAAGTAGGTACATAATAAATTGAACTTTAATGAAGAAAAAACGAAAAATTTACAAATCGATTTTTCTAGAAAACGGTGTATCCTACCGACTTAAAGTAAGAGTACATTTTAGTACTGGAATACCTGAAAATTTAATAATCTAGAGTTGCAAATGCTTAAAAGTTAAAGACAAAAAAGTTATGCCTTAAAATAACCGTTGACCTACCCAAAACGGACGCCTATGACCGGTACTAGAAATTCTCAATTGATGGAATCGATTCATCTCTGGAGGATAAATAAGCATACCAGTTTTTGTTTTTCTAAATAGAAGCGTTCTGGAGGAATTTAAAAAAAAATAAATACGAGGCGCCATCTTCAAAGAACTTTAGCTCCCTTAGGAAGCATTTTCGGACTAGGTGAATTTGGGTTTAATTGTCTTAAAATTATGAGAGAAATCTCCGGTCTTTGTTTGTCAGGAGAGTTTCTGGACACCCTGTATATATATATATATGTATATATTATTTTTTTTATCATTACACATACATTTCCCTATGTGTAATGATAAAAAAAGAATTGCCAATGCATAGGTGGCATAGTTGTCAACCAGTTATACACCAGTGAGCTTTTACCTAACAAACAATAGCATAATTCTTAAATCAGTTTGCCAAGGAGAAAAAAAGTTCAAATATTTATGAATTTTTATTCATACATGAATCTTAAATGAAATATATTTTACTGAAAAATAGATAATTTATTTAAAACATTAATAAACACAATAAATATACAAAAAGGTTTTGTTTAAGTATGACAATACGTTAAGCACGTATAAAGCGTTTGTACAATATGAAACAAACATGTAAATAATTTACATATCTGTAACTATGCACAAATTAATACAAACCTGTTTATAACAGGTTTGTATTAATTTGTATACATTGCTTCACTAGCTTAACTGAGGACGCCTAGATGGCAGAAACATATGTATTAAGCAGAAGTAAATGCTGAAAATACGAGGTGTATTGTCCATGTGCATAGTTACAGATATGTAAATTATTTACATGTTTGTTTCATAGAAACACAATAAAGACGAAAAATTTGCAATAATAATGTGGTATGTACCAAAAGAATAATAGTTTAAGAACGGTCAGAGACGTGTTTTCCATTAATTACTTTGTACGAAAACAATTTTCAATATTTTTAACAAATTCAAGGGAGGTGGTTGCTTTCTAAAATCCAAAAAAAATATCACTTTTTACAATTCGGTGTTCAAAACCCTGAAAGAATTCAAATATAAGCTATACAAGATATTCAGAAAGAAACCATCAAGAGTTTTTCGAGGAAGATAAAGTAAAACGAACTGATTTTTGTGAAATAATGTTTAATATGTTAAAGCAGGCAAGATATCCGAGCGTGTTAGACTCGTGGATACGTCGAGCACAAGCTTGTATTCAAGCAAAGGTGGTAACTTCGAACATTTGCTCTAGAAGGTGTTCCTGTGTTGCTGTCATAGGCGTGAATATCTTGATACTTTACAACTTTTATCACAAGTTTTTTTTCATTTGTCATTATTTTGTGTGTACTATTTTTAGTTAAAAATAAAGCTCCAAATTTCTTATCACCCTGTATATGTTTTACTGATATATAAACAGCAAATCTGCATTCATGTAGACCTAACGAATTAACAGCATTTTGTTTACAAATTTATTAATTTTAATGTACATATTTACTTTTGTGAATTAGTTTTGTCTTTGCTATAAATCGTAGAAATATTAAATTTAAAAGTAATAGTAGAAAGAACATTATAACTTAAATAATTATACGGTTCTTTTAATAATATTTAATCATCCTATGTTTCTACAAATCTAAGCGTTTCAGTTTCAAATGAATCCCTTCAATACCCTAAATTTTTCAAATTGTGTAACGTATTTTTCAAATAGCGATTTGTATTAGAATTGCTCAAGGTCACCAAAAACTAACCAAAACATCGCTTCTCTTATTCTGCGGTTCAACTCAAGAGGTCATATTTTTAAGTACTTTTACAATATTATCATAACATAAAATAAGATTTAAAACGTTACCATAATTTAATTGAAGGTAAACGAACAAAGAAATTTTAGTGGCTTTTATATATTCATATTTATTATTACATTTCTTTACTGTTTACATACCGTAAATATAATTTGAACTTTGGTTGGCAGGAATATCATAACTAATTCTTGTCCACGTAAATTCTTCTTTTAATCCCGCACTGTCCACCACATAATTCTCGAAAAATAAAACGAACACTACCCAAAATATTAATATTCTTTTCATGATTCACAATTATACATAAAATGGAGAAATCTCTTCAACTCTTTAGTTCGTGTGATTATCTTAAATATCTAGATGAACAAAAATATATAAAAAAAAAGTATAAAAATGTCCTTGAATATCAAGAATATGTATTTAAAAGCAAGTGAATTATTTTACTGAAACCTGTTCCGTTAAAGAAAAATAAATCTACATATATCGGAATGATAACGTTGTGTTGACGTATTTGTATAGTCAATAATGAAATAAACTGCTATAAGTTGATAATACATTTCAAATTTAATATGAATAATAATAAGAATGGTTTATTAAGTGCCCAACAATACAACCAAATATAGGCACAAAAATAGTACAACATCGTGCATGAAGTCAATAAAAATTAAAAAAGAATTAACATGAATATATCTTATACAAAAGTCTAAGAAAATAAATTAAAAAAATAAAAATCTTAGTTTAATTCTTGAATCAAAGAAAATGTCATGAACGTATTTATTTGCGTTTGTGGTCATCTGAAAAAATGGATTTCAACTAAAATATTACTCCTACACAGAGGATAAGCAAAAGTTATAGAGTTTCGTGATGCAAATCGAGGCACTGCAAAACGAATCCTCACAAGTAAAGAGCAATAATTTCATTATGCACTACACTATAAAAAAAGTTATCACTGGGGATTTCACATCTCCTATCTAACAACATTAAAGTACGATTACGTAGTAGATATTGTGATCGGCATTTTTAGGAGGATACTCTTCCATAGCTTTATATCCAGAGAGCGGACTGAAACGATTGAATGACCAATTGCCCCGATAAAACGTGACGGTCTAATGTATAGTATGCATGTTATAACAGCCCCACTATTTGCTTTCTCGATTGCATTCTTCGAGCAGGTGTTGTTATTTCCGTAGTTATTGTGTCTATTCATTCACAAATTCTATTTTACAGTGGCGTGTAAGACGGAGTATACATTTATATATTATTTCGTTAGACTTCGTTGTAATAATCGCTTAAAAAATTATATCTGCTAATTTCCAAAGTGTATTCTCGTGTTTACATGCATATACATATACATACGAGTATGTATTTATTGTTCTTGAGATAGTTTATTCTCTTCTATAAGGGATTGTTTCTGGTTTCGCTTCTTTCAGCGTTATTTGGTTATAACTTTTAGTATTTTAAAAAATCCGTTTTATTGTATATTTATCCTATATTTTCTTATAAATATTAAGTTTAATTTACTACCTTATTTTTGGAGTGGTTTTCGTTTCTTCTTTTTAGTCCATTTCCTTCTGTTCTTAGTATTTCTCTTTATTTTCATTAGCTAGAAGCAGCATTTTTCTATTCGCAACACTTGGATGAATTAAAAAACTTTGTTTTTCGTCTTCAAGATGATAATACGTTTTAGTGTGAATACTGGAAAATACGAGTTGGTAATAGTGTGGAAAAGGAGGGTCGGGGAAAGACTCAGGGGAGGTGGTTGTGTTTCATGTATTAAGAGAATTATTTGTAAGTTTAGTCAATAAATTTGTTCATGAAGTTAAACGGGGAGTTTAATTAGAAGGAGAGGTGACTACATACGCAAAGCATTTCTAATTGTAAATACCTGATACAAATTATATCTAAAAGAGGCGATAATTAACTTAGAAACCGTTATCGATCGAATGAAAAGTATGACTTCTGAATTTGGAAACAAGCTGAGGCAAAACGTTGCTGTCATATTTAGCAGAAATCCAGATTTGAATATATTATATCAATTCTGCACAGAGCCGATTGAAAAATCTATACATTCGAAGTGTGCACTTTTGCAATAATTTATCACGCACTCATCAACAGTTGTGATTTGGAACGGACATTCCACATTTCTATTTTTAAAGACTTTTTAACATCTAAAAGAACTAATTTAACATAGGAACACCTTGAACAAATTTTAGTTGTTCATAGTAACGTTTTACACTTTCAACGTTTCACAGAAAATACGTAGTTTTGAGTTTTGTTCTTTGTAAATTATTTTTATTCAAAATTCGATACGCAATTCGCTTGTCAGCATTACTTTTGTTTCAGCAGCAGTCCAATCCGTTTATTACATTCGCTCTGTTGTGCATTGACAGATATATATTAACTGCATATGTAAGTATGTGCCACTTATGCAGGTGCCACATGTATCAAATTGTTAAAACTCACGGATCACTTACAGAAACAAAGCTATTGCGAATACAACCCAGGCGCCTATGGGCTATGAATCATCAATCGCTCGAGTCCGCTCTCTGCTTATATCCCAGGATCATTAAAACATACCACTATACACTTTCCGCTCGTATCTTATGACAAATGTATATAATATGCCAAATTAGTGAAGTATATTCAAGTTTACTTCGAGCTAGCAAACACAAAAGATATTTAATCGTTTCCGTGTTCGAAAAGTATTTGCAACTACGCATAGAATCACGAAAGCAGATCTACACATGTCAATAATATGATCGACGAAAGCTAGACCATACCCTAATAACCACCTTAAAACTTTGACTGCCATACTGATGGTAAAGATGGTAAACTGTATCTATACACATGGACATACACCTCGTATTTTCCAAGGTCCATGTGTACAGATGTAGATGTGTGTGATGCATGTCTGTTTCATTTGTAACAAATGCGTAAAACGTGCTTAACATATTGATGTACTCAAATTTCCTAACACTATTTGTTGCATCTTAAACACGTTGCCACAGTTATTCTCCATTATCTACAGATGTCATGTAAAAAAAATAATCCATTGGGATTAAGTCTGGTGAACGTGGTGGCTAATTTATAGAGGCGTCGTTACCTTTACCTATCCATTTGTTTTGGTACTGCTGATTTAAGTGGCTTCGAACATTTGATTAAAAATGTGGCGGACCTGATGAAGAAGTTATGCAAAGAGTACATTTTAATTATCCTCCTCGTGTAAATCTTTGTATACGTGTAAATGGTGGACACTTTCAACAATTTCTATGACATCATTAATAATTTTTTGCATGTTCAACATAGTTTTTCTGTTTACTGTTACTTTGAATGATTAAAATACAAATTTCACAAAAACCATGACAGTAATCGAGTCGTACAAAGAGTACCTTTCTTGTAGTAAATAAGTCACACTATCTAACTTTTCCTTTTTAAACCCCCTCCTTCCATTGGCGTAGAAATTTGAAATGCGGTAATTATTGAAAAACCCAAATTCTACGCCTATGGAATGACGTTACTCAAAATTTTGATATAAGTTTTTTTATCTCATAACGTCAGCGTACCAGATTTCAGCAAAATCGCGTTAGCTGTTTTATAATTTATAATAAGAAAACGATTTCGGAAGTGTAACTTCAACACCGTATAGTGCCCAAACTAAGCAACTTTGTAATAAGATGTCTTAAATAGGTTTGTTTTTGCGTAAGGAATAAGTAGTAGTTTTTTATAAAGACTTTTTACAGACACCTTGTATAACTGTGAACGAAATATGGATCCGTCTTCATACCAAAAACAAAAGAATAGTCGAGATTTTGGACATTTGTTGACAAATAAGTACCCAAGACGACAAAAGTGGTTCCATCCGGAAAGGATATGGCTACGATGTTTTGGGGTTTGACTGTTTGGAAAAGGGAAGAGCGATCATGCAAATTTTTTGGAGTATTTTAATGCTAAATTTAAGCAAAACGATAAAATTTTTCTAAGAAAAAGTGCTTCGCAATTAAATGCACCAGATCAATTGTTTGCAATTGTCGCCCTTTTTTTGTCAGATCTCCCATATTCACCTGATTTGTTTTTGTTCCCGAACCTGAAGAAATGGCTCGGCGGGCAGAGATTTGCATCAAACGATGGGATCATCGCTGAGGCAGAGGATTTTGCAGAGCTTCAATGATCCTAGATTTTGGACAGTATAAAAAAGTTGACATATCGTTGGTCTAATTGTATAGGGAAAGGTCGTCTAGTATCGGACAGCGTCTAGTATCGGACAAACTGCGTTTCGGAAAACTGTTGCTTGTGGTAGCACCTGTACTGTCGTTGCAGTGTTGAGAAGCAAACGACAGACTAGCTCACGCTATGTTGGATTGCTACGGAACCGCGTTCAGTACTGACTTCCCGTTTCCTTTTTTAGCGTTGTTTTGAGTACACGAATATAAACTTTGAAATGTGAAACCTTCCTTGAAAGGAAGTACAATAATGTTTTACGTGTATTGGTAGAGTGTATAGTAAGTTATGAGCAATAAATCTGATTCGCCTTATGGTTTACGATTTATAGTGAAAGTTGCATCACATGTTTGTCGGGTTGTATCGGACAAAATTATAACCGATAAAACTCTAGCGACATAAGTGGGAAGAACAGAACATGAAGCAGGCTGTTGAAAAAGTTCGTTTGAAGAAAATGACCATTCGAGAAGCTAGAAGGAAGCTTATGGGGAGTTTTGTGTATTCAAATTTTTCAGGCTTAATCTTAATGTCTTATTCATTTTGTGCAATAAACAGTTGTTTTACGACTAATAATGACTTATTTCATATGTTTTACCATATGTCCGATACAACCCTCCAACTTTCAGCGATAGCAAAACGTAAGGTATTTTTCCAATCACAATAAGTATTAGAAACCCACCTCAACGGGATAATTGTTTTTAAGGGTGTTCGAATAACCTTTTGAAGTTTGTTACGGCTAATAGTTTGGTTTTATTGAGTCATTATCAAACTCAGAAACTGGGAAAAAGCGTCCGATACTAGACTACCTTCCCCTAGATTTGAAAAGCAGTTATATGAAAAAATAAAACGTTTTTTTTATACCAACAATAGTTTTTCATTTAAAAGTTGCGTACCCGTCAAATATCTCTGTTAGCGGAGCTAGTTTTCAACGAAGCTGGAGATTTAGTTGACTTTTCTCGTGGATTGATCTGTTACATTTTTGAAAACATTTGCAACCTAGTCACATTGCTTATGCTTAGGTTATACAGGTTTTCTTGACATATTGTTTGTCATCGGTTTAAAATATAATGGCCTTTATCATTCAAAATGAAAGTTTCCAGAAATTCCGAGAAAATCCCATTTTCATAAATTTTTTTTTTACTATTCTAAAAGAACTGTTTCATAATAAATATTAATCAATATCGCTAAGACTACTTTAATTATATAATATATCATTTTTAACTAATATTATACATAAAATATATATATGGCAGCAGAGGTCGATTCTTCTATAAGCTTGTGTAATTCCTTGTAAGGTGCGAAAGACTCTAGTGGACTATTGTCACATTTTATTCGATATTGGGTACTTTTCCTTGGTGACAAAGCACTTGAAGTTAGGTACGTCAACAGCAAAATTATTGTCAAGGGAAGATTTCCTTGTAATTTTCATAAGATCGGTTGCATAGGATCTGCTGCTCTCACATTATCCTCCACAAAAAATATAATCATCGTGTAGTGTAATATTTTAAGGTAGACACCATATTTTAGTGGTAACATGATTAGTAAGTATGGAAGTGCTCTTGATATATGTACTGATTTCTTCCATGCCAATATGTTAGACATTCATTTAACTTGCACAGACCGTATCTTTAACAGCATCATTGACATTCCCAAACCATACCCTAAAATTGATCTGGTCGTAATCCAACGACGAATACAAGGCAACGGGCATCATATTAGTCAAAACTATAAGTTTATCTTGATAGAGTTTTAAATCTGAGGGATATATCATGGTCGAATCATTTTTCTGTACGATGCCGAAATTTTCAGGGCTAAAAGGTTTTCTAGTATTCCAACATCCGACTGCATTTTGATTTACTAGTGAAAAAAACAGTACACCACTAGGTTGATGGAGATACGAAGCGGATGTTTGTGAATCGGCACCTCTATCACCTACAACCTGAAAATGAATATATTTATTAATGAATTAGTGACAATAGGTTCAAGTAGTAAAATTAATTAAGAAATTGTCGTACACCGATTACTATAATATATGTATACTAACAGTGGAATTAAAATCGATATTTAAAATCTTTTTTTGTCTTATTTACTTTAAAATAAGGCAATTTATTTTGTATTTTTAATAATTAAATTGCTGAATGGTTGTAAGAGGAAAAATCCTACACTAAAAGGTAGATGGGTACCAGGATTAAGTAAGTAAATATCTTATTGAAATTATGGAAAATAGTTCAGTATTCTAATTAATAGTAAAGATATATTCACTTTATTACATTAAAATAATATTGATAAAAAATTGGGCTAATGTCAAGAATATGTGTACCAAATATTTTTGAAAAAAAAATTATTGGAACCTATAAAGGACCAAAAAATAAACATTTGTTTCTAATAAAGTTATTGGGGGAAACGTCCTGGAATGCTACAAAAAAATAATTCGCTACCCGCTTTTGATGAAACATACATTTTTGATTACTCTATTATTATTCCATATCAGAATTTAAATTCATTACCTTAAAATCATCACCATGATATGACTTCGTCGCACTTTCTTTATCCCTGAGAATTTTTGTCGAAACTGCATACAAATGGGTGCCCGCCAGTGAATGGAAGTAAACGTCGCGGAAACCATCTGATTTTATTTCCGAGAGTGCTACACTAAAAATTCCGTCATTCCATTGAAATGAAAATCCGCCTATATTAAGGTCTCCAGCTAAAGGTTCTAAATAAAAGTAATTATGCGTAACTCTCCAAGAGTCGTCTTTTTTCAAACTGTAAACCACCAAACCAAAACCGGCTAAATCTGGCATGTAAGCGTAGGCATCGTCGCAGGTCTCAGCAGTGACATCTACAACCATGAACGTCAAAATCGTTGCTTGAGTTAAATCTGATTCTTTAAGAGTGTATGTTTTTATTATTTTGTCAGTGTTCAAGTCAATTATAACTATTTTGTGTGGACCAAAGGCTGTTCTGTTTCCTAAAACATATTTTCTTTATTTTTTTATCACTTTGCGAATATATTTCTAATAATAGCAACTAAAGACTGGTCCATTTTTGAGTTTGTTTTTTAAATATTATACATTAAACACGGATCAAAATGATTGCAAACTTTATTGCTTTGTTGGAAGGAGCAATCCTTCCCATTAATGATGGAATACAATTTCGTTCATGTGGCTGCCTCAGTTGGCACCGGTAGAACCCAACCCGCTTTTTCAGTACATAGTCGATGGTTTCGGGCTCTATCTCATGAATAGCTGGATTAATATTGTGTTTAAGCACCTGAATCGTTTGTAGATTGCCCGCATAACATCGATCTTCATTGGGGCATACCACAAAATAAAGTCCAACGACGTCAAATAGCAGCTTCGTAGAGGCCAATTGACTGCACCTAAACGACTAATTACACGATTACCACACTTAGCGCACAAAAGATTGATTATTTGATGGGCTGTGTGGCATGTCGCGTCATCTTGTTGAAACCAAGGGTTGTTCAAGTTCATGTTCTCAATTTCTGACCACAAAAAGTCGGTTATCATGCCTCTATAACGCTTCCCGTTAACCGAAAGGCGTTTCCAGCATGATTTCGAAGAAAAATGGGCCAATGATGCCACCACTCCACAAACCACGCCAAACAGTCACATGCTGAGGATACATTGACTTCTTTATGATATCGTGTGAATTTTCCAAGTCCCAAATACGGCAATTTTACATAGCCGGCAAGATGAAAATGCGACATATTCGAAAAGATGATTTTTCGAGAAAAATCGGGGTCAATTTGGAGCTGTTCTTCGGACCAAATTGAGAAGCGATAACGAAGTGGATGGTCGCTGACTTTCAATTTCTTAGTCATTTGGGCCTTGTTAGCGAATAATCCGAGATCTTTTTGCTGTATTCTCATCAATGATGTGCGACTAATATTCAGTTGCTGCGATCTGTGACGGGTTAATGTTATTGGATGGTCTCGCACGGTTTGGGCTACAGCAGCAATATTCTAGTCTGATCGCACGGAACGAGCTCGTGGACCACTTCTGTCGTCCACTAACATTTTCGTTTCACTAACTTTCTGCATACATTTGCGTACACCAGGTGCGGTTGATGCTTCATTTCGACCAAAATATCTTTTCAAAATACTCACTGTTTGGACAACACAGCAGCTACTTTGGAAATAAGTTTTGAATATATCCAAACGTTATTCAAGCGTAAATGCATTCATTTCGCACCGCGAAGATATGATACTGAGTTTCTTGGGCGAAATAGCTGTCAATGTCAAAATAACAATTTAAAAATAAACTCACAGTTGGACCACCCAATATTTAAATTATAATATAAAGTGAACTACTAATAAATATACCGCTTACCTTTAGTTTCGGCAATTCCTGTATCAATCATCCACAATCTGTCACATGGGTCTGTTGCTATTCTGTAAACCGATACAATATGTTCCGCTCCATCTTTGGGTTTTAAAGCATTTGTTTTCAAATCAGGGTAAGGTATGATTGGAACATTATGCCTTTCCGTACTGTTTAGTCGAACATAATTTAAAGTTGAAGGCACACCAACACGTCTACGAGGTATTGTGATGAACAATTTATCTTTCCAAAGGTTGGCTCCCATAGGAATGTTATTCTCTAAAAATGAATAAGTTTATTAAGATATGAATATCTAGTTACCTATTAATTATACTAGAAGCCTTTGAAAAATGTTTATACCAATCCTTAAAACATCGAATAGACTTTCAAAATACGAGGGGAGATATATAAGGTCTCCAACAAAGCCATTGTGTGATATCAAGTATCTTATTTTAGCATGCAAAGTTTTATTTTTCTGTTTACCGTCGTTGAGTAACAGTCATTTAACATGAGTTCGATTTCTGAGATGCATACCAATCAACGCTTCGTAATATAATTTTTTAACACTAGAAGGTTGTGCGCCCATCGAAATTTAAGGTGTTTGCAAGCTGTTTATGGCAACGATTGTATGGATGTGTAGAATGTGTTCGACGTGCGAAACTCCGTCATAGAGGTGAAATGAAGGTGTTTGACGGAAAGCGATTAGGTGGACCAGTATCAGTGAAGCATGAGAAGAATCAAACACAAGTGAATACACTAATTCAGGGAAATCACCGGATTACGCAAAAACGTAAAAGTGGTAAGACATTTTGGTGTCATTTATGCATAACTTTCATATGGTGTAATGATCCGTTTAAGTTAGTAGACAATGAATCATTACGTTCAGTTTGGCTCAGTTTGGTTCAGAAGCACTACGGGAAAAGAACGTTACCTAGCCGGAGATTTTACTAAATTTGCTACCATCCCTCCGTGAACGTATTGAAAATATGATTAAATCCGAATTGAGAAATAATGAACTGTATTATCTGTGGAGGAAATAGCTGATTGTAAAAAAAAATTCGGTTATTAATGTTATGGTACGTACGATGGTATCACATCAATCGTCACCTTCAATTTTACTAGCTTGAGGAAGAATACAACAATGTACTGCCGAAATAATTTCAGAGTTAGTGTTAAATACTTACAAAGAAAAAGTTTAAACTTTCACCAAACGGTCTCTAAAAAAAGATTGTACTAACTTGTTACATATATGTAAAATCCATGCTGTACATCTGCTGGCAGAAACTATTCGTAGATGTTATCTAGATGTAGATGCATTAATTGCAAGTACAAAATCTGAGTTTCTTAAATCGCCAAGTTACACTTTTCCTGCACGAGAAAACCCGGAATTAAATCATCACCCGCAATTTCCTTTTGAGGAAATTTAGCCAATATATTGATTACTTCCACTTCTGAAACTGGAAGTAATGTGAAATGCATATGATTCGAATGTTTAGAATGAAAATAAAAATTCGTGTGGAAGAGAACTTATTGGCAAAAGCGTCAACATACTCTGAGGAGAGTGAAGAGAGGTCTCATTATAAAATAACGTTTTAGGTATACACGTTGTACCATGTTTCGCATGAATATACCTATTAGAATAGCTTCTCTGAATTAGCTTTAATAGATTCTTTAACATGCTTGAGCTATATAGAGTAATTAGTAGCAATATCTTCTGTGCAGATTGTTCGTAGTCGTTTAAACTTGAGGAAGAAAATATTTTGTGTTCGTTTCCACTTGCGTCGATAGTACTCCTTCAAGTTCAAATTGGAAATTATATACTTGTGAACCAAGCTGGCGTCACCTAGTCAGCAGAGAAGAAACCTTCAGAACGTGTTTGTCTAAAATATTATATATAGATAGGAGTAAAATCCACAGCACAATCAACATCAGTTAAATGCTCCAAGAATGGCCAAACTGCATGAAGTAAGTTCATATACAGTTGATGGAGATCAATTCGGTGATAATTCTATCGAGTATTTATGTTAGATGAGAATGCAGTCTGATAGGTAGGAAATGCAGGAAACTTCAATGATATGCGTAAAGGTGGACGGTAAGCGTCAACCGAAACAAGTGGAAAATCATCAGATGTTATTAGAGTATTACAAACGAGATTGAAACCAACAAGATCAAGAAGTCGATTATCACAATTAACAATTGTAGTCAATTGATTAAGATTAATTAGACTCAATATGCAGTTAAATGAGCAACATTTAGCGCAAGAAAGGCAATCAAACACAAACTTAGGCAAGTTAAAATCGCCAAGTAAAAAAATTGGTTTATCGAGCAAAACATTTTCTAGAGCTTCACAAAAAAGATTAAAATCATGAAGAGAAATATTAGATGGAATATAAACAGCTACAAGATAAAACGAAATTAAACCGAATTTGCAATTATAAATAACTACATCAATCAAAGGAAAAAAAAACGAAAAGCAAGTATTATCATTACCACATAAAAGATTTTATTGGACAAAGTAACAAACACACCACCAGCCACCACCCGTAGAATGATCCACAAGAGAAAATTTTCTCTCACATCTTACAATATTATATGAAGGAAGTATTAATTTGGAGCTCGAAACTGAATTGTCAAGCCAACTCTCCGTAATGAAAATTATATCATAAGATTTTTCACAGACTGCGGTAAAAAAGAATCAATTTTTGTTTTAAAGCCACGGTTGTTTTGGTAATAAATCTCAAGAGACACAGAACCGTTGGAATTATGCAAATATAACATCAGTATGTAAAATGCTCGTTTTCTGCATATAAGGACATTTTTTCTCCGCAACGCACTCGCTTTGCGGAAATTACTTTGGAAACACATCTGATATTTCAAATATTTAACCGATTTTACTCAGTTTCTGACTTCACGGAAGACGTTTAAAACGGTAATTGTTTCACCATTTTTTATGAATTTTTATTTATAATGGTTTCGGTGCGCTTCGGTTTTTAACAGTAATAATTTATTATTCTAAACGAGCGAAGTGCGCTCAATGTTGTCTGACGGCGACTGACAAAATATATATACCCACTGACGAGCCGTCAGTGCGATGTTACTCGAATTAACATCATATTGAAATAACTAGAATATTGCGCATTCTAGAAAGAATCATTGGGGTATTACTAGATAACTTAAACAAAAATTAAATTTAGATGCTAACGTATTTACTATACCTTATTGAAATAAATTTATAAAAACTTGACACAAGTCATCATAGTAATTACGTTTATAAAATATTTTCGTATCTATAAAGGAAATGCGTGAATGTAAAATACCTACAACCTCAGCGTTTAGCAAAGAGTATTCATTTCGTTAGATAATTTATGCGAATTGTAGCATTTTACGTAATTTTCAAGGCGTATAACCTAGATTGCTATTTCATATCCTTTCGACATACATGTACATATGTGGTTTACAAGATAGATAGTCTTTGTTTGTATTAAAAATGCATTCCACAAAATTAAGAATTAATAAGATAACGAACATAGAATGTGTATATTCATAACGCGTAATTAACATAAAATCAATAGCAAATTTTATTATAAGATTGAAAAGCCTTTCGTATAATATTATTTACATTTGATTACACATTAATTAGCCTGTTATTTAGAATGAAGAAGGAATAATATTATGTTCCGTCTTTATCCTACTAGGGTTGTCCGTGATTAATGAAAGATAGCTTTTTCGTCAAAGAAACATTTTATGCACGGGCGCATCATAAATTGACATTTATACACGAATTTCTGTAACATAAACGCCTCTTTATAGCCCATGGACGTCTATATAGCCCGTGGGATATAATGAAATATCAAACAACAATGTCATACAGTAACAGATATTTTTAGTAAGAGGTATTGTCTTAAATCGCCTCAAATAAGTTTTGTTTGACGTGGTATATTGTTGAAAAGTTTCAATGTACAATTGTGCGGTGAAAAATCGCGTAAAAAATTAACGAAATTGAAGAATCTACGAAGAAAGTAATGAACTATAGCTTATTGTCAGAGAAATCTATAGAAATTTATCAAGAAACTTCTAATAAATACCTTAAATGGTGCAACATAAGGAAGTATTCCATCGAAAATTGCTGCAGTGAGAAAAGTCTGCTGGCTTATTTTTGGTATCTATCAAAATCAAGAAAACTTTCTTCAATGTAGTCTTACTATTCGATGCTTAAGGCGACTATCAAAGCCTAACACAACGTAGATATAGGCAATTATTCAAGCTTATTCTGATTTTTAAAAAGAAAAAATTCAAGCCAAAAAAGTCCAAAGTTTTGACTATGGAAACCTTTGCCAAACTCCAGTTGAAATATATTTAATGAATAAGGTAGAAAAATATAATTTCACTTCAGTTTTAGTGTTTAACTAAAGTTTGTTAAAACATCTGGTTTTGATATTCAAGATAGCTGGAGCGTGCCGAAAACAAGAACTTGTTCAGTTAGAAATTGACATTCAGAATTTACAGTCCTCATTACTGATCGCATTACGAGATTCTAAAACCAAAAGGACTCGAATGTTTAGTGCGGTCGACAACCATAAATCACCAAGTTTTTCAGAAATTTATAAAAAAATTTGGGGACTCGCCGGAAAAATATTATTGGTGCAATTCCGACAAAAATTACTGCTTATCTGAAATTACCAAATCCTGGATTATGCACTGGTCACACATTTCGTCGGTAATCAGCAAAGATATTGGCAAGCACTGACGAAAGATTAATTGGTATAAAGCAATTGAGAGGTTGGAAGTCAACGTCAGTTGCAGAGTCGTATATAGAAGATTCTATTTCAAAGAAAATTAGACTAGCTGAGAGAATACTAACCAGAAAAGAAAAATTACCAGCTACTAATATTGAAAGTAAATCAACAGCTGTATAGCAACAACTAACAACAGTAATTTGATGTGTAATTACAAGCAAGTGGTTGGACCTCATAATATTAATATGACAAATTGTTCTAATTGTTTTTTGAATGTAAATTTTCCAAAATAAATGGTACCATTTTTGACTTCTAATTAAAAAAAAAAATTATTTTATAAATAAGATTTTTAAATTAAAATCTTCGTTCGTGCATAAATAACTATTATTTCTACTTTGAGCATACATTTCGAGCAACATGCAACGTTTCTTTTTTGACCCCTTCCAATTAATAACATTTATCGAGGTTCTCAAAATAGGTGTTTGTTTGGGCGATGATTTCATCGTTGGGATCAAATCTCTTTCGGCCTAGGCATTTCTTCAGGCTTGGAAAGAGGAAATAGTCAGTGGGTGCTAAGTCAAGAGGAGAATATCGTGAATTAGGGACCAATTCTTAGCCTAATTCATAAAATTTCGCCATGGCGAAATTCGATTGTATTGTCTTCGTGAAAGAGCAGTTTCTTTTTGACCAAATGGTTTTTCTTGAAATCGCCGCTGAATCGATCCAAAAGTTGGTGCAATATGCGCCGTTGATTGTTTTTCCTTTTGAAGGTAATCTATGTGAATTATGCCGCGTGTTTTCCAAGAAATTTTCGCAATAGACTTATTGGTCGATAGAGCCACCTTGGTCTTTTTCAGTGCCGATTCGCCCGAAAAAAACTTTTGTTTCGACTGCTGCTTGGTCTCCGGTGTGTTGTGGTAGATCCATTTTTCGTCCACGGGTATGAAACGACACAAAAGTTCTACCAACACTCCTTCGAAATTGTCACACGATCGAGTTTGCGGTCAATTGTAAACGCGGCACCCATCCTAAGGATAGCTTTCTCATAAGCAAATGATCATTCAATATCGAAATCATTGAGCCACGTGATATAGCTATGGCTTCCATAATCTCGCGCACTTTCAATCTTCAATCGGCTAACACCATATCGTGGATTTTTTTCAATTGTTTCGGATATAGTGATATCCGAAACAATTGAAAAAAATCCATAAGATTTTGATTTTGATATCAGCCCAGAACGTTCGGCGTCACGCATGCTTGTGCGACCACAACGAAATTTAGTAAACCACCTCTTTACCATCAATTCTGAGTGTTAATAATATAAAAAAAATATTATTATTATGTTTGTAAATGCATCACTCCAGCAGGGCCACCGATGATTCTGTGGAAAGATGAAATACGTATCTACGTTTCTGGAGAGATGCCTTTACAAATATATGAACTTGTATTGTGTTCTTCACACCCGATTTTTAATAATATTTTATACTATTAAAAAATAATAAAATATAGGTACTTTTTTTACTTCATTTATTAGATTTTTTGGGACTTTTTTGGGGGCTGGAATCCACAACTTATTATTACTTTTATTAGCTTAACACCTTCTTGTCCCACTCGTATTTGTTAAATAATGACTCAAACACATGAAGTATATTTACCTTTTTTCTGCTCATTAGAAGCTTTTTGCAATAAACTAGTTACCTAATGTATCTAATGTAAATGTTATTATTGTTGTTACTTGCTTTTGTTTGGATAGTTATGTGATGCTCATTTAATATTTCCTGTAATTGGGGCTACCTCTAGGAAATAAGTGTATTATTATTAATATTAAACTTCCACAATATAAACAAAAGAACAAACGGGTTAGGATCAACAATATAATTAGATTAATTAATCAGTTTACGGCTATCAAATTTGAAGGCTTTAATTTTTATTGACATAATGCAAGTTGAACAAGTGAACAATGTGCAAAATGCGGATGTTTCATGAGCCTCAGTAACCGTCACGATTAGTTAATTAGTTCCAATTATTTCATTATAAAAACAAATTATTTTCATGATACATACATGAGTAGGTAGAAAGAAATTTATGAATAGTTTCTGTCACTTTGTAAAATTTACATTTTTACTTATTCTAGTGTAATATACGGACTAACTACGAGGGCTGTTCTCTTTCCACTAGACCTCTCTAGCAGACCATGAGATTTTGTTATAACTTTTGTACAAGTTTAATGACAATGACAGTTGATAAATATACTTGAGTATTTTTAACCTACAAGAGTTTAAAGTAATAATTTGCATAAGAAATCATGGTATTGAATTTAATAGTACACCGTTTGATTTTTTTTGTTTTGCAAAGTTAGCAAGAGAAATAATGTTTTTAAAACAGATTTTCTCATATTCAAAAGGATTTCGTAACATCGAAGCTTGATTAATTAATTATTGTGTTAAAATAATGAGGGTTTGGGCATAACACTAACAAATAAAACGTAAGAAAGTAATTTCAAACATACTCGAGTAGGTAACACCTCACCAAATTTTGTATAAAACAAAAATATTTTTAATAATATAAAATATTATTACAAATCGGGTGTGGACAACACATTACAAGTTCATATTTGTGTGAAAGTATCTCTCCAGATACGCAGACACATGTTTAAACTTACTACAGAATCATCAGTGCGCACCACTGGAGAGATACTTTCACTGTACGAGGGAATATTGATATATTCTTAAACTGCTATTGAAATAATTTAAAATTGGTAATATTTTGTTATTCAACATAGTCTCCTCTTAAATTAATAGTAATATAGCGATCCTGCAACACCTTCTAAAACAGGAAATCTTCTTGGTCTGCAAACCAGCCTTCTACAGCTTCTATTACCTCTTCGTTACACAAAAATTGACGTCCTTTTAAACTTTTTTCAATCGAGGGAACAGATAATAGCCTAAGGGGGGGCTAAGTCTAGGGAATAAGGCGGGTGTTCCAGTAATTCGAATCTTAGCTTGGAATTAAGATCAACTAAATCGATTCATATACCTACAGCAAGGACGAACTTACACTGCTCAAAATCGTACAGGGATATTTACATAATTAAAAGAAAAGAGATTATTATATATTGTTAAGCAACTTTATTGACCAGATTTGTATATTTACAGCGTAACTTCCTGAATCGTATTCATGGTAACGCACAATTTGTGTGCCACGTCTTGTTTCCTTAATCTTCTCTCACAGGGTGGTTAGTAATTTAGAACAAGAATCTCCAGTGATAGTCTGACCCCTTTTTAGGTAATCGATCATAATTATTCCACGGATATTCTAAAAAACTGGAGCAAGAACTTTTCCAGCGAATTTTAGAACTCGATACTTCTTAGGCCTTGGAGAACCATGGTGCTTCCACTCCATCGATTGCTATTTTGTTTCCGGGTCGTAAAAATGGACCTATGACATCCATAGTCAGAAGAAAAGTTCGAAAACCTGAATCTCTTTAAAACGGTCGCAGATTGACCGTGATGCCTTCACTCTTGCTCGTTTGTGTTCGGCGTTCAAGCATTTAGGAATCCATTTTGCAGAATTTTTTTTTATATCTAAATCGACGTGAACTATATGATGGACGCGTTCATATGAAATCTTGTGTGCCTTATCTATATGCTTCAGCCCAATTCGACGGTCTGATAATATCATGTCATGAACTGCATCAATATTTTCGGGGGTGTACACCAAAATCAGTCTTCCTGGTCACTTCTCATCTTCAACAAAAAGTTTTCCTAATTTGAATGACGCAATCCAATTTTTGACAGTCGCATATGATGGGCATTGATCGCCAAGTGTTTTAAGTATACCTTCGTAAATTTCCTTACCACTTAACCTCTTCAAATACAAGTATTTGATGATGCCTTGATACTCCAATTTATCGATTTTCACATTTGCATTGGACATACTGTATTTCAAAATTTACGGCACAGCAATACAACTTATTGATTAATTATTACTTATACTTCAACGTAAGATTTTAGTGTGACTTTTAAAATGTCATTATTTCTTGCCATTATAACAAGATTTTGTTTTGTTCAAGAAAAATGGCCTAGGGTAACTAGATATCAATACCCCCTCGTAATAAAACTCTTACCATATTCGAAAGTTTTTAAGACAGAGCGTAGAAGAACATTCAGCGCTGCTCACTGACTAATGTCACCATCACAAAGCCAAAGCACCCATCACTGTCTTCATAACAAGTGCAAAACTAAGGAGAGGATGCTGTCAGATGGAAATCTCTGAAGGCATCCCAGATGTGCAAATATGTATTCAAATAGGTACTTCTAATTTCTTTACAACAATACGAGAAATTATTTTATTTCAAAAAGTCTATTTAAGAAAAGAAGATAATAAATTTACCTATTTTTGGAGACACTATATAAATATCTATGCGTAAAGTATTAGAACCTTGCGTAAAAGTATTACTAAGTGACATTGACTATTTGTCTAGCCATGGAGGGCTTTTACAGTATATTTCTTTGACATCGACATTTTCTAAATACTTGGATAAACTAATTGCCGACCTCGCTTCTTAAAAAAATTAATTACATTATTTATTTCTTTCGATATATTTTATAATAAAAAAAACTATATATCTTTAGCTAATATTATATTAATGTATTCGGAATTCCTAGAATTATAACGGACGTACAATTTTTTATGTAAAATACCTAGAAAAGAGTAGAAATTTTAATAAAATACGTGCAAAAGTTGCGTAGTTGTATGTATGTATGGTAATTATTAACCCATACATTTTTTTCAATTTTCCAACTTACGTTTAAAAATTCATTTTATAAAACAAACTTAATAAAACTATTTACAAAATAGTGAAATACGAATATTCCTACTGTTGAAAACATTGGCTTAATTTGTAATAATTATCATTATAACAAAATCTAGTCATTTAATTTTTAAAATAATGTGCCTTTTAATAATTATGTCTGTATTTCAATAAATCTATGACAATTTCAGTGTTGATGATATTCACTGCCATTTTTTTGGCCCCATAATAATACCATAAATACTTTTTGTTTGTTTTACGTTTATTATGCAATCTGTATTTACAAAAACAATGAGCATATCTGATTTGAGACATAAACGGCGTGAGAGCAACTGAATATAACTCTATATGACACAATTTCAATGTTCATGTTTCAATGTTCATGTGTTTATATAGCACAATGTTGTATCCGTAATTTCACACTTTAATTTAAAAATGGTAAGTTCAATAGTTTTCTGAGGTCTTATAGTCTTCTGATATTTTCGCTGTTATCTAGGAGGCCCAGAACTAGTGGAATTTGGGATGTCTTTCGAGTTGTTGCAAATAGCACCTACTGCATTACCGGATTGTCTCCTCTATTGTATGAACACCCAACACCCTGTATGTCTCTATTTATCACAAAGTAGGTAGCATCAATAATTGCATGCAGTATTTTTGATTGGAATGTCTTCATGATCGCAATATTGGATTTGGCTGCTGTACTCCTTGGTCCAGATAGGCCTAAAGATTACATTATGGCAAAAGTTTGTTTCTAATTGAGAATTCGAAGTTTCTTCCGGGGAGCCAGTAGCGTTTCCAATTTTTTTTTACAAGATGGTTTTACCATTTGCCCATTTTTCAGGTCAATGTCTGATCTAGGTGTAGTTAGCGTATTCCGTAGCGGATTTTTATTATTAAGTCTTATTGGAGGTGAATTTCCATGGCATTTTGTAAATACATACTATATGGTTTGACTTTTCTTCGTTTATTTTAATACCTCAGGTTTTCACCCACTTGTCCATTCGATTTACGTTTCTTGCAGAATTGTTGCTGCTACATTTGGGATATGGTTTTCAACAAAAATAGCAGTGTCATCTGAAAAAATCGAGGTACGTTAGTTGGAAGATCAGCTGTGAAGATTAGGTATAATATAGGTCCAAGAACGCTACCTTGAGGAACCCTAGATCTTATGGGACGAAGTCCTATTACTTTTGACTCGTACCTGACCCTAAAATACCTTTTTCTAAGTAGGATCAAAGAAGTTTGAACATGCCATGTAGTAAGTTCTTTTTAACTTTATATAGTAGCTCCTGATGTCAAATCTTATCGAAAGCTTGGCTCACATCGAGGAAGATTGTTGCGCAGTAGCTTCTGTTTTAGAATATTTTATTGATTTGATCCACTATCTTTTCTGTTCTGTTGTCTAAGTCTGTTCAATGGTAGAGTGGCGACTTCTAAAACCAAACTGATGTTTAGATATAAGTTTTTGCCTGTGACAGTGTCCATTAATCTTTTTGACAATAGTTTTTCCATAATTTTTGACATTACCGGAAGGAAACTAGTTGGTCGGTAGGATGATGGAGAATTTAAGAGTTTTCCTTGCTTGAGGATACGTATTATTTTGGCTATTTTTCTTTGTGCTGGAAAGTATTTCAGTCGAAATTGAATAAATAGGTTAGCAGAAGAATCCCTTTTTGTGGAAGTACCTTCATTATTCTTGTAACTAGGTCATACCCAGGTGTTTTTCGCATTTAGGTAAAAAAAACAATTACAATAAATATATTTAAATAAACATGAAGGATTTTGACTTGAAGAAGAAAACATAATTAAATAGGTGTTAGTTGAAACTGTAAAATTATTTTCTAAAAATGATGTGATAAAACAAAGTAGTTAGTTTTGCAAATATATCCTAATTTGATCAAAAAGTATTGATACAAAAGTATTTTTAATAATATAAAATATTATTAAAAATGGGGTGTGACGAACACAATACAAGTTATATATTTGTGAATGTATCTCCTCCAGAGACGCAGATACGTATTTCACCTTTCTACAGGATCGTCGGTACGCCCCTGCTGGAGAAGAGATACATTCAACCAAACACAACTACCTTGCTATCAACCAGAAATTATTAAGACAGAGCGTGAAAGAATATCTCTGTCTTAATAATTTCTGGTTGATAGCAAGGTAGTTGTGTTTGGTTGAATGTATCTCTTCTCCAGCAGGGGCGTACCGACGATCCTGTAGAAAGGTGAAATACGTATCTGCGTCGCTGGAGGAGATACATTCACAAATATATAACTTGTATTGTGTTCTTCACACCCCATTTTTAATAATATTTTATATTATTAAAAATACTTTTGTATTATACAAATTGGTGTGGTTTTTACCCACTCATGTATGTTTCAAATTATTTTGTTAAAAAGTATTGAGATTGGTTCATTTAAACCGTGGGGGTTAATTTAATCGGATTCGGCTGTCTTTGACAATGCTTCCAACCATACAAAATTTCATGTCGTTATTCTTGCTAGTGAGTAAACAAATGATTATTTTTCTCTAACAAATGTCTGATTTGTTGGGCAAGAATTTATATAAAATTTTGTTTGTGGAATGAAATTCCTCCCATGAATACGTTGAAAATGTTAAGAAAAAATTTCAGTGAATACAGCATGTCAAGAACAAGAGTTTTTTAGCGGTAGAAAATGTTCAAATAAAGCAGAAAACTCGTTGAAGACATAGAGGGAACTGGACGACTTTCAACGTCAACTGATGAAAACCACGGGAAGGAAATAAAATATATCGTACTTAAAAATCTCGGTTGACAATTAGAGACCTTGTAAATAATATTGGGATTGCATTTGGATTAATCTAAGCAATTTTGAAGGACCATTTCGGTTTTAGACGCGTTTCATCCTGGTTGGTTCCAAATAGCCGTCAATTCAATGAATTTGTGTAAGTAAAATATTTCGCGATTCTGCTTTACAGTGCACCATATTCAATACTGTGACTATTAATTTTTACCTACTAAGGATGACAACTTAGTTGACGGAATACGTAATTAGGGTACGAGTATTAATTGTGATACAAATAGACACCTTTTGTTTTTAAAAATCCACAATAAATTTAAATTTAAGTGTTTTTATTACGTATTTAGAACTTTCTATGTGTCATATTGTTGTTATGTTTTCGTGCACATTTAAAATTTACCAATGGCCTTCAATCTTGTTTATAATTTATTCCAGTTTTTTTATTTAAAGTTTTTAATGTTGCGTGAGTATAGATAAGGTCCCAGAAGAAAGGATATGTATTTTACAGAACTAATCATTTTAACACTAAACAAAAAAGCAAAACTTTAGCATTCTTTAATAAAATTAAGAGTATCTAAACATTGACACCTTGAAAACATCAAAGCGTCAACAGCTGTCATTTAAAATATGTAAAACTTATTGGTTGTTTATTTTCAACAATTTCTAAAGAAAGAATCAAATTTTTAACATTATTTAGCAAAATTAAAAATTCAGTTTTTGAAATGTCCTGAAAAATTATGTGATCCGGAGCTTTCTAAGTTTGTTAAAGTTCTAGGAGGGAAAACATCCCCACTAGTACTTTGACAAGCCAACGAGGATTTATCTGATGCTATAACAGAATTTAATATCATACTGGATACTTAATTTTTAGAAGAAATGCTTTCCTCTATGTATCCTTCTGCTACAGATGCACTTTTTCGTTTCCCATGTCTCGAACGATCCACCGGCCTGAACATATTAGATGCGTAACGACTGTCAACGACATGACAGTTGACAGAAATCTCAGAACTTTTCCAATGTAATTTGAATTTTTCGCTTAAGCAATTTATTTTTCGTGAAAAATAAAATCTTGTATGAACCACTTGTATGGCAATTATATAGCCCTCGGCCGACATTCAACCCTAGGGCTGATTTAACGTCGACCTCAGAGCAATATAATACCCATAACGCCCTTAGTGCATAAATAACTATAAGATGATTGTGTATTTTAATTTATGTCAAAAACTAGATAAACTAAATAATTTAATTAAAAAAAAGTTTAAAACCCTAACTTTAGAATTACAAGATCTATATAACAATAACATATCTATATATACAATATATGTAACGTTTTATAATGAATATTTAATAGACTTAATTACTAAAACATTTTTAACTAAAAACTTACCAAAAATAAATTCCTTATTGATATCACCAGCTTCAAGTTTTAGTGCTTTTTCATTAACATTTATTACCGATGATTTTGTCGAATTAACTATGGTCACATTATTATCTTTAAGTTGCCTAGAAACGCGTTTAACAGGATCAGCAGTCAGTGGTCTGTAAAATTGCGACTCCGCATCCCCGAAACCTATCCGGGTCCAAGTGAATTCTTCGTTGAGTCCGGTACTATTCGCCGGAGTATTCCAATAATACACCAGACTCAAAAGGACACAGAAAGTTTTCATAATGCTTTCTTTACTGGATCACATATACGACTAATTTATTTTTCAGCAGCAGGTAGTGTTTTATTAAAGAGCTTTAATAGGAAAAAAGAGAACTGAATGCCCTTGAACGATCGTGTATACTCTATGTAAATATGTACCTATATGTATGTGGATAATTAACATATTCGTTTAGCAGATATTATAAAATACACTAAGATATACTTATTAATATTAAGGAAACTTGTTTCGTTTCAGTTTGGTAGTTTTCGCATGCTAAAATGTTAAATTTAAATTATAAATGGATCAGTGAAACTTCTTTGTTATAATATGTAGTATCGTATAATTTGCTATTAATTAAGAATTACAATCGAATACTTGATTCTACGAGATGAAAAATGTTTAATGAACATGTTGGAAATTGCTTTACAATATGGTACCCTTCCAGAGCATTATTAAATATGTTCCAGGGTATAAGTAATGAATATTATTATATTGTGAAAAAAACGAAATTTGTTTTTCTAAATTTTAATAAGTAAATAATTTTTTCAAGCAAACATGTTTAAAAGTGTTTAATGATTAGAGAACGGACACGCTTACCACCCAGTGCAGTACTGGCGAAAGGCTGTATTTATAAAATATTTAATTTTATTTATATAATTGGAAAACGAACGGGTGGTGATCTATAAAATTACGAAATACATATGTATTTGCTGAAAAGTTGTATTTTTAAAGTTTTTAATTTTATTTCTATAATTGGAACATTTTTATTTGTTCATTTTGTCGTTCATGTTGAGTAAAGGAGTATTAATATTGACTAGCAATAGTTTATCAAAGTTTTCTTCTGTCAATTTTGTTCTCTTTGAATTAAGTACATCCTTATAAATAGGAAACGTTCTTTCTACATCGCAACTGGTTATAGGTGCATACTGGAAATATTCTTTTATTTCTTCATATTTAGCCGTTAGATTTTGTGGAATTGTCTCCATACATAATTGCTGCAATGTAATTAAATCTGGATTTCTATTAAGAATTGCTTCAAACTTTTGCCGAAGGCCACATCCGAAGTCACTTGGAATACTTTTCAAATTATTAACAGCCACATCTAATGTGGTTAATCCGTCATTTAATTTGAGATTTCGATTTTCAAAATAAGTGATTAGTTTTGGCAATTTTCCAAAGTGTTCGTGAAGAAAGTACAACTGATTTTTTAAGTTTGGGATTTGTGTGAGCTCCTTGCACTCACCAATACTTCTAGCATCCTCCTTTAGCAGTGTTACGAAATGTTTTAGACTATCGAAATTCTCAGCATAATAACTAGTAGCTTCCAGCCATGTTCCACATCTAGTTATTACTGGAGTGGGAGGCAGTGACAGAGATGGAAATTTTTCCCTGAAAAGAGCTAATCTCAATGGTGCTTTTATGAAAACTTTTTTAAAAGCTGATACAAGTCTATCAACTTCCGGAAAAGTGTCTCTGATATATTCACAGATTCTGTGGAGAGCATGTGCTACACAAGTAATATGCAGCATATTAGGATATGTTTTCTTCAATAGTTTGCCTGTTTTTAACATATACGCAGCACTATCACTGACAAATAAAAGTATTTTTTCTTTGTACGTGGCGTCCGAATGAAGCATTTTTTTGCATATTCTCCTTAATGGTGTCAGCAACTGTTTCCGCATCAACTCTATTTATAACACTTGTTGCTATTACATATGAGTTATAGGGAATAGTTGGATGTAGTACACCAGCTACAACATTTACCACACAGCGTCCTAACATATCCACCGTTTCGTCGGCGCTTATCCATATGTATTGATTTAAAAGATGGCTTCTAATGCGTTCTACTGTTCTCGTATAGCACCTAGAAACATAATATTTGCGTAAAGTTGATTCATCGGGAACATTTCGACCAGTATATTTTTGAAGAAATATTTTTAAAGTGGGATTGTTTATTAATGTTTATTTAATGGAATATTAGCCGCCATAAAAGTTTTACAGAGTTCAGATGTGTTTGCGATCCTAAGTGACGAATTTTTGACGATATTTTACGGATTTTGTAATAAATTTCGGAATCACTGACAATGGACATACAATCAGTATGACCGTCAATCCAACTCGCCATTGTTTTACAATGCCGTTCTCGACATTCTTCCATATCATGTCTGAAAAAGTAACTTAAACAATGCTCTAGATCTAAATAAATGAAAACTAAAAATGTGTGCGTGAGTTATTGAAACTGAACGAAATTCAATGCACACTCTTACGTCGAAATAATTGGTAGAAATAGATTCAATCAAACGATATTAGACAGGATCTATGACAAAAATTACGATGTAATTAACAGTTAAAACTATGAAAACAAGAAACTTACTCACAGCACTTTATTTATCTTAGGAAATATAAACGAATAAATAAAATACATTATAAAAACTCCGCTTCTATCTACGCTCATGAAAACACTTTAAAAAACACTATATTCTCCGAATACAATAGCTGGCTTGTCCATTGTTTTCGCGGCGAGACCAGGTGTCCGAGTAAGTCAAACAAATACTTCATTGAATTACGCCGGAATGTACTGAGCGACGTTATACACAATTGCAATTGCCGATTGCGTTTTATGGAAATTGCGTCCGTTCTCTATTAATGATACTTTACTTTCCTAAGCTATTATTGATTATTTTGAAGAATATGTTACGTAGGTAACGATTAGTAACGAATATAAAATAAATGACGAAAATTTGTTTTCTAAATGTTGAAATTAATTCTTATACATCAGTGTAATTTTGATGCGATTCTTAGAAAAAATTCTAAATTTAACGCCAAATAACGTACAAATTAACTAGCAATTTTTTTACGGTTAACGAATAGAATTATTATTCTGAATAATTAAGTGTCTTTAATTTAAATATTAGATTATACTACTAAAATATATGCCAATTTTGATATTTTGAATTCCAAAAAAAAATGTGAAAAAAATTAATTTAAACAGATTAATTGTGAGTAGCGCTGTTCGTCCTGACTCCCCCGATATATGCCGACCGTATATCTCGTAATGCTTGCAGATATGCAGATGTTTTTGTTTACATACGGTTTGTTTACAATGAATGGATTTATACATAAGTAAGATATAAATATGCAATATCTACAATTTAATAAGGTTCATTGTACTCTCTATACAACAGCTGAGTATTTTGTGCGGTCCCAAAACGATTTTATTAAATCATTTCAATTTAAAAATAAAATTACACAGCGGACTTTTAGATATTTTTTTTACGAAATATTAACTAACATGTTTAATCTAAAATTAAATTATCTGACACTTATTCAGAATAACACTCTATAGATACGAGGATAGTTTTGAGCTTCAACATGAAGATGGCGTTACTCGTTAAAACCATTCTGGCAGTTTCAATGGAGCAATCGTATATGCTTGGAAAGATGCCTGTGAAAATTTCAACCATTTTGGACGTTCAGTTATTGTTTGACAGTCGTTTGTAACAAGTTTAGATTTAACTTGCACTGAATCCAGTGATGCCTTTAACATTGCTTGACTGTCGGAGAAAATAGCCACGGTGGGATTTGTTCTACAATGTCCATTAATTTCTCCAACGCAATGATGTAATGCGGCCATTTCCGCTTGAAATACAGTAGTATCTCTGCTTAGGCTCACTTGGGTCATTGTCCTTTCTTTAAGATATATATTCCGGTTCCAACAACTTTTTCTGTTTTAGAGTCATCATAGTGCACCAGAGATATTCCGTCTGGACGGGTGAGCCTGATCTTCCACTCCTCATCTACTATAACTATTTTCTATTTCTTGTCAAAGTTGAATTCTGAATCATGCATCATTTCCTTAATGAGATTTGCCTTTAGTTTTTCTATTAACTTATGACGACCATTGCCGCGGACTAGGCTTATCGATGTTTGGCCTTGCACTAGTCTGTAGGCTACTAATCTCGCTTCTCCTTGTATATGGATATCTAGAGGTTGTAAGTCTGTATATACAGGGTGGCGCAGGGGAAAGGGAAATTTTGAAATAACGTCATGTCCACGAATAAATTCATAAAACTAGTAATTTAT
Organism: Melolontha melolontha; assembly: GCA_935421215.2. Taxonomy (NCBI): domain Eukaryota; kingdom Metazoa; phylum Arthropoda; class Insecta; order Coleoptera; family Scarabaeidae; genus Melolontha; species Melolontha melolontha. Next base: position 105,818,366 of record OW285240.1, read on the forward strand.
TAACGAAAGTGCATGTATGCAGCATGCCATTTATGTTTTTACAATCAAAATGTTCAAAAGTGTCTCTTTACTTTTTAAAGATGACATCGGAAAGATGTCCTCCCATTCGGCGTTCACACTCTAACAGCCTGTTATGAAAACTCTGGAATGCGCGGTGTAGCAAATCTTGGGGAATGGCAGTGATTTCTTGTTGAATGTTCTCCTTCAGTTCATGGATTGTTGCAGGACGTGTACGGTACACCTTGCCTTTAAGATACCCCCACAGGAAGAAGTCGCACACACTAAGATCAGGGGATCTCGCAGGCCATTCAATCTCACCGTTACGTGAAATAATGCGTCTTCCAAACAATTGACGAACTGCTGCCATCGAATGTCGAGCAGTGTGTGACGTGGCTCCGTCCTGCTGGAACCACATGTTTTCGATGTTAAGATTAAGCTCGTACAGTCTCGGTGTAAAGAATGTTTGAAGCATTTCAACATATCGAGCGGATGTTACTGTCGCTGCACTACCATTCTCACTTGTAAAAAAATAAGGGCCGATAACACCATGACATGATACAGCACACCATATTGTTACCTTGTCGCTATGTAGTGGTCGCTGGTGTAACTCACAAGGATTGTCCTGGGCCCAATAACGAAAATTCTGTTTGTTTACGATACCGTTTAGGTGGAAATGTGCTTCGTCTGATATCCATATGTTACCAATGAAATTCGCGTCCTCGTTAATTTTAGCCAATATCTGCCTACTAAACTCCATACGAGACGCTGGGTCTCGTTCATGTAATTGTTGCACAATCTGCAACTTATATGGATGGAAATGTAATTCGTGCAGTATTCTTTGTAAGCTTCGTCGCTTAATCCCTAGCGTAGATGCATGCTGTCGAACGGAGCGGCGAGGACTTCTCTCGATTGCAGCTCTAACAACTTCAATGTTCTCTGGGGTACGTACCGTTCGAATGCCACCTGGAGCTTTCTTTTTCAAGGCAGATCCTGTTTCTTCGAAATTACGCACCCACGTTGTAATCGCATGCGCAGATGGGACACGTCCATGACGTCCAAGCTGGTAATTCTGTCGAAATATTCTCTGCGCGGCAGTCGCACTATCACCATTTTTATAAAACGCTCTCACAGCTACTGCACGTTCCGCACCAGTCCAACGATCCATGATTGCTAAATGGCAATGCGTTCACAACAATTGTGCGACGATACGAACAACTGCCTCAAAATTCCCCGTTCCCCTGCGCCACCCTGTATAAATGAAGTCTAATCTCTTTTGTGTGTGTAATCTTAAATTTTGTGGTACTACTGCAGTTTCAATGCAGCAACTATAGTAGTAGTCCTGAAGATGTCTCTTGCAACAGTGGAGAAAACGTCGACTAAGAAGGACGAAGTGCCAAAGACGCAATTTCAGCAAGGGACGCCAGAAGAAACCTTAGACAATGGCCGCAAAAGCCTACAAGCCAGATATGTTTTTATTATTGTATCTATTGCATATAAATTTCGCGTCGGTGCTTAAAAGTATGCAACATAACATTTCCGTAAAGATATTTTGCACAGTAACATAGCACCAAAAAAATACATAAAAACAACCTCAATTCTAAGCATTTGTAATATATAGTTAGAAATTATATATTACAAATGCTTACCTTTCCATAGACCGTTGCCCCAAATACCAATTCACCGGTTTACAATTGTACAATCGCTTTATTTTTATTAAATCTGTGATTTCCGAATTTACAGATTTTAAATAAGCCTCAATTTTTGTATTCTAGTATCATGAATTTAGATGCAGCAGAGCTACAAAATCCCGATTGTATTATAACCCCTAACTGTATTATATTCCATTATGTTATGCACAATAATTTCACTATCTTTTTTGTCTAGTTGAGCTTGAAAGATGCGTAAATATTTATTCAACTGACTATACAAATAAATAGCACTTTCACAGATTGAGTTGCAAACAGAAGAAACTTTTTTATTATTGGTTTCATGTAAAAAATGTAGCTTAACCTGAAAAATTATACTCAAATATGATTATGTATTATCTATTACACAATGTATTTTTGAACTCATATTTAATTGTATTATCGCAATGAGTAGATTTTATTTGATAAAAACAATATTTTTTTTACGAAAAATAAATCATTTTTCCTTTTTTTTTGCAAAATAAATCCATGAAAATACTGTATACAATATTTTCTTTGCATTGGATAATTCAAGGTTTAGCGGCATCCTCTAAATGAGTAAGTTACGCAAAAAGTGCGGTTTTCTTAAGTTTCGTTAAGATAAGGAGTTACAAAACGTACAAAATTGGAATTAAAAAATTAATCATTCGCAAAAAATGATAAGCTAATTATTCATCCACAATTAAATATATAGCGGAATGCGTGTTTCTAAAACCTTGCTGAGTGACAAAAAGAGACATAAAATTATTACTATGATGGAGAGACCTTAGACCTTCAATCTATTAGCTTGTAAAATTGTTATTTAAATTAGAAATTCTGGTCTCTGGTGAGACCAGAAGCAACTCTGACACATAAACGTTGTAGGACATCAAGTTAGAAGACATATCATTGGTTGACTTCGCAGATATTTCTTGGTGAAACATTCTTGTAATAACTTGATTAATTATTTGAAAATAAAACACTTGGCTTAGTTTCACGACTTCTTTAATTAGATATACTATATCTATATTTATATATAGTATATCTAATTAGAAGACATAGTTAGCAGTCCTACCCTGTGGCACGAACTCTTTATGGACCGCGCTCCTAATGTCGAAAGAGCAAATTACCATCGTCTTGATTTGAAACTGTGACATTCTGGCTTTTGACGGAAGCTTTCTCCCTTCGCTGCCCACTGCTTACTCTATCTTCGAGTTTCAGGGTCTTACTGGAGCACTCAGCTTTCGTCTTCGTGACAATGGCTTCCATCCAAACTTGCCCTTTGTTTTGGATGCGTACGACGAAATCCTGGCAAATCGACAAACGCAACTCTTTTTGTTGTGCTCATTGTGTAACAACTGGCGCAACCTTTACTTATTTATGTCTAGTTCTACGACAACATCCGAATATTTAGTCGACGATTAGCACTTGCAAACGTTTTATGTTTTGATCTGTGTGCAATGTGACCGGTGGCCCCCTTGTCTTTTGTCGTTCACATATTCACGACCGGCCGTAAATCGCACTAGCCACTCCCAAACACGTACTTGTGATAGACATTCATTGTCGTAAACATTTTTCAATTTAATTAACATTTCCGACGGTTCTTTTCCTGATTTTACTAAGAACAACTCTTTGCTCCATTTTATTATCGCACATTTTGCCGATGTGCAATCACGACACAGTTAGGAAGTCGCCAACCTTTACCCATGGCGACAAGAATTTTCGTTATTTAATTACCATACCTCGTACATAATTCGTAAAAAACGCCGTGATCTTAATGAAGTGCAGATTTGAGAACCTGTGGAATATTACAAAACTAGGAAAGTAAATGTTCGTTAGGCGTTTGTTTTAGAAGATTTCAAGATTTAAAATTTATTAAATAGTTAAATTATAAATACTGGGTAAACAACAGACGTAAGTGAATGGAATTCATTTCCACGAAAAACGTCTTTATATTAACTAAGTTATTTTAAAGTAATAACAACTTAATGACATTTTTACAGATATGTAATGAATATAAGAATAGGTAGAAAATGCTAAATAATATATAAAAATATCATAAAATACTTGTAGAAATGCTCACTTAATAGACTTGAAATGAAATGAAATGACTTTTATGATTCTTAGAGAAAAGAAATGTATAATACGAAACGATTTATTATAACTTCAATTGGTATAATTTTTGATTGCCTAAATGTTTTACTCAAATACGAGGGCGGTTTGACGGAAGAATAACTTTCAAAAGTTGGCAATACTTTCGCTACTGTGATTATGTTACGACTTCCGCCATGTTTCTGATGTCTACTGACAAAATTTCAAACGAATCTGACAGATGGATTGTGTTTTATACGCATTTAAAGAACTGTTTGCGTTGTGTAAATATGGCGAAAAAATAATTTAGAGTGTTAATTAAACAAGATTTTTTACGTGGATAAATTAACTCCTATATAAAAATGCCCATTTGATGGTGATATTTTTGTCACTTTGACAGCGATAAAAATGCTTCTTCCTCAAAATTGGATTACATATCTAGTAGCCCTGCATTTATTTTGGCAGCTGTCAGTTATAATAACTATTTAGTATCGTTGAACGTAAAATGTATAATTATGAGTCGGTTTGGGAAAATTTCAGCTGAAGAAATTACAACAAATATAAAAAAATCAATACCGTAATCAACAAGAAATACAAGATCGTCAATATGGAGACAATTTAACGAGTTTTGTCAAGTTCGAAATTACAAACTTTCAGAAATAACTCCTTTACATGAAATAGCAAATATATTAAAAGATTGGGCTTATAATATGAAAAAGAAAAACGGAGAAGATTATAAAGAATATACGGTTAAAACAATCTGGAATTCAACTGCGAAAATGATTCAAGAAAAATATTTCAGTGCGTACAATATTAAACTTGATCCTTTTGCCGACATAATTTTTAAAGAATCCCGCGATGCGAAAAATTGTAAACGAAGGGAGTTACAAACTCTTCCAGAGAAAATAAAAGTAAGTTCTATGCCAATAGACAAGAAATATATAGTAAAAATGGTAAAATTGTGGAATATAGATGAACCAGAGGGATTACAAAAAAGATTTCATATGAATTAGCGTGGAGAGGAGGAGAAGCTGTAAAATGTAAAATTTACCATTTAAAAAAAAAAAATATCAAGAAGGAACTCCAACAGGAAGAATTGAATATAATTCTATATTTTCGAAGGCAGCACAAGGTGGAAAAATTGGCGGACAGTAAATGGTTGACAAAAAATGATATGGATAAAAGTATTTGTCAGGTTAAATTATTAAAATTACTCTAAGAAAAAAGAAAAGAAAATATAACATCTGAACGACTTTTTTTAACTCCAAATCCCTTTTGGAACACGACAAATTCTAATAATGTGTATAAAAATGTTCCAATAGGAATAAATATGATATCTACTTGGACCAAAAATTCTGCATCTAAAATTGGACAGGATATCACCAATATTAAAATTACCAATCATTCAAACCGTGCTAGTATTATTTCCCACTTAGTCGAAGCAAGAGTAAGTGACCAATAAATAACACAGGTCTACAAAATTAAACTTTTTGACTTTTTTATTTTGAAAACTGATTTTATATAATTTTGCTAGGCTGATTTCAAAAATTCTATGCATTTATTTGTATCACGTAAGGTTTTTTTGCAAATATTAAATGAAAAAAAACGATATTTCTAAAAAAATTTATTTGTTTATTGAGTAAAAAGGTGGAATACAAGTTAAAAAAGTGGAAAAAAATACTTTACTCAGTCTTTTTTAAGTGAAATCTGTGTCTTTTTGCCAGAAAGCTGCGTTGTCCGGACATTCGGTTGTATGTTTTTAAGGGCATATCCCGTTTTAACATCCAGCAGTAGTCCGCCATCATCGTTATCCTCCATCTGCCTTGGTATCGCCGTTCTATTTCCTTAATGTCTTGGTGAAACCTCTCTCCCTGTTCTTCGCTAACTGCTCCAAGATTTTCAGGAAAATAGTTCAAGTGTGAAAACAAGAAATGCACTTTCAAACTCATATTACAACCTAGACGATGAAAGTGTTGTAACATATTTTGAACAATATTTTCGTAGTTTTCGTCCTTAGAGTTCGCAAGAAACTTATCAATTACTTCTTTAAATGAAACCCAGGCGTTTTTCTCGACATTGGTCATTGTGTTTTGAAAATCCTTGTCTTTGCATAATGTTCTTATCTGCGGCCCAACAAAAATACCTTCTTTTAACTCGGCATTGGATAAGGCTGGAAATGTCTCGCACAAATATTTAAAACACTGTCCATTTTTGTCTAGGGCTTTAACAAACTGCTTCATCAAGCCAAGTTTGATATGGAGAGGAGGCAGTAAAACTTTTTTGGGGTCAACCAAGCTATCTCTTAATACATTTTTGCTACCAGGTGTAAGGCTTGTTCTAGAGGGCCATTCTATTTGAGTCCAATGTCTATCCCTTGCTCGTCTATCCCACTCACAAATAAAGCATGGAAATTTTGTATAACCTCCTTGTTGTCCTAGTAGCATGCACAGCACTTTAAGGTTACCACAAAGCATCTACTGATATTCTTGGTAGTTTATTTTCTTTAAAAGAAGTTCAAAATTTTCATACGTTTCCATTAAATGTACCGAATGGGCAACGGGAACCGAGGCCAGCTCGTTACCATTGTGCTATAAAACGCCTTTTAAACTACGCTTACTTACAATAAACAGGCGCCATTCTTCTTTTACATACGGCATATTTCCTAATTTTGAAATTAAGTCAGGAATATTGTTGCAATACACTAGCGGGTAAAATATTGAGTAAAATATTGACATAACTCTTTTTCGCGATCCTGGTAAAAGCTTGATGTGACGCCAGTTGCCAGTAAATGTTTCTCACGAAGTCGGAAGGCTAACAATTCGGATGCATCCTTTGGAAGGTGCAAATCTCTAATTAAGTCATTTAGTTCGCTCTGGTTAAACACTTCGGGCTCTCTAAAATCTGGTGTGAAATCTGAGTCATCTGGGTCGCAATTAGATTCCTCTGATTCTGACGATATGACGTTTTCTAGTGCTTTTGGGGCGGTAGGTATCGGTACATCTGGTCCATGAGGAACTGGTCGAATAGCAGAGTCAAGATTGGGATACACAATTTGTTTCTTATTTTTTCTGTTGAATCCGCGATCAAAAAACCTATTGACTTTGATGATAGCGGTTTTTCTACTGTACGCTCCTTCAACATTATTAAATACACAGAATACACTTTCCTGCTGCTATTATACGTTTACACACGATGACCGTGAACAACATACTAAGTAATCGTATGTGCGATGGGGCACGCGGGAACCAATTCGTTAGTCACGCCTCTGCTTTCGCTCCGGATTGGTACACTCTAGTAATTACTCCAGAAATGGTTAGAAAAGTCCATACCCTTGCAAGTAGCGATCGTCGGATTAGATGTTCGCAAAATTCACACAAATAATGAAATAAATTGAATTATTTCAAATTTTCCAAGAGAAGCAAATATAAAGTACTTTTTTAGTTCTAAAGGAGTGCGCTATTTATATGTTCGTAGTTATATTTACTTATTTTACTTTATTCTATTCACTATGACACTACAAAAACTATCCTTTAAGGCTGTTATACACGATCATAAAAATGCATGTAAAAATTGAAACGCTTGACACAATACACGATAATATTTAGAATCAAGGATAACAAAGGGGAATAACATTTTGTTGTTGGTAAATAGTAAAAAATATTGGTACTCCCTGAAGTAACTTGGTATAATGTCTCTTTTTTTAATTTATTGTTTTCCGAAAGTTTTCGAAAGACTTGTATTTAAAAAAAATGAATGAATCTAATGCAGTAGCTGCTATTGCTATTGTGAAGAGTCATCCGACAATACGTCTGGTCTCACATGGCCTGACACCGTCTAGAAAAATGTCGATGCAAAAGGATCGAGAAGATCGAACATACGATAATTTTCCCTTGAATAATAATAGCACTCGAGAGGGATTTAAGCCATTTCACACCAAATCATTGTCGTGTGATCTTATATAAATATAAATACATAAATGTTCTTATTGTTAGTTATTAGTTTTTCAATTGTTATTTAGTGTATCTAATTTTTATTGTTCCTATAGTGTGTGTTTAAATTCCCGTTAGTTTTATTTAAGAAACCGGCAAGGCAAATATTTTACACTATGATAAATAAAAACAAAAACCAAAACAAGGTGATATATGCTAATGTCATAATGCCAACATCCACATCTTCGACCAATTTCAAAAACTATACTCTCTAGAATTCACTAAAAATACACGTGAATGACTTTTAAAAATAGGACAGGATTTACTCCGTCAAATTTTTACATGTAGAAATTTGAAGTAAAATTTGCTGTTATACACGTTCAAGGGATATTGTTCAATAAATACATGTAGAAATACACATGATTTATGATCGTGTATAACATAGAAATACTCAAAGAGTACTACTAATAATGGGTGATTCATTTGGAGGTACTTTTATAGGTGGGGATTTAAGGGCTGAGCGCGCATGCGACACGTCAGCGGACTGCGCATTCTGGTTCAGTACTATTTGACATTACGTAATGGAAAGACTTAGCCGGGCACAGCGTCTACAAATAGTACAGCTTTATTACGAAAATGGGCGTTCGACAAGGAATGTGTATCGTGCGCTTAGAGCAACATATGGGCCACATAATCGGCCTACCGAACGCACAATTCGCTATACCATCAATAAGTTTGAAACTCAATTTACAATAATGGATAATACGCGACCACATAGACCTCATCCAGCACGTAGTGAAGGAAATATAGCGGCGGTAGCAGCGAGTGTACGCGAAGACCGGGAAGAATCAATTCGTCGCCGTTCTCAACAGCTTGGTTTGTCGTATGCAACAACTTGGCGTATTTTACGAAAGGATCTATATTTAAAAGCATACAAAATTCAACTAGTGCAAGAACTAAAGGCGACCGACCTTCCGAATCGTTTCCGTTTCAGCCGTTGGACTCTTGATAAACTTGCAGAAGATCCACTGTTTTCGACAAAAATTTTGTGCTCCGATGAGGCCCATTTCTGGCTTAATGGGTACGTGAATAAGCAAATGCCCATATTTGGGGCGATGAGCAACCTGAAGAGATTGAAGTGCTACCATTACATCCAGACAAAACAACTGTTTGGTGCGGATTATGGGCCGGTGGAATAATTGGTCCATATTTCTTCAAAACAGAAGCCGTCCGGAATGTGACTGTGAATGGCGACCGTTATCGCGCCTTGATAAGGGACTATTTGCTGCCTGAACTTGACACCCGTGGTCTACAAGACATTTACTTCCAACAAGATGGCGCCACTAGCCATACAGCTCGTGAAACTATGGCTTTACTGCGAGAACGATTCGGTGAACATTTAATTTCACGCTTCGGACCAGTAAGTTGGCCGCCTAGATCTTGTGACATCACACCATTAGACTTTTTTCTGTGGGGCTACGTGAAGTCTAAAGTCTACATGGATAAACCGGCTACAATTGAGGCATTTGAGGCCAATATTACTCGGGTCATTGGACAAATACCACTCGAAATGCTAGAACGCGTCATTGAAAATTGAAACAGCAGAATAGACTACGTTAACCGCAGTCGTGGCCAACATTGGAGAGAAATAATCTTTAAAAAATAATTGTAAAGAATGGTCCTTTTGTATGATAATCAAGTTTCTTAAATAAATTGGCCTTTTCATTTGTTCTTTGCTTTTGGAAAAAGTATCTCTAAATGAATCACCCATTACTAATAACTTCATAAGCAATAACAATCTAGTCTAGTAGTAGTGAAAACTTCTAACAGGAAATATAAGTAAATTTAAAAGAAATATAAAAACTATCTCTCACTGTTGGATAACTTTTATGGACTTGCCACTAATTTGGAAATTAGTTTCAATAACCTGAACTATAATAATATTTTATTAACATCCATTATAACGACTAGAAATAAGAAACGAATATATTTACGTCTGTTAAATGATTAAGTGACATTAAGAAATGTAAATTTATCGCAGACAGAGCTGTCGGTTTAGTGGCTAACCATTATCGTTGGTGTCATTTTAGTTATACTGTCATTTCCGAAATATAAAAATTTGTAAAGCACGTTTTCTCATGTTATCAGAACCCATTGTAAATACCACAGTTTTTCCCATAGACATTTTAGATATGAAAAATATATTTGAATATTTCTCATATTACATACATACAAGGTTAGGCAAATGTATGAATCCATTGATATTACTGCTTAGATTTTAATAAGACTTTTCATAATTAATTATATGCAAATCGGGGATTTGATGAGTATGTTTATATTCGAATCAGACTTCCGGTTTATCTGGAAACGATGTTAACTATTTTATTTTAAATGAAACACTCTGTATTCGTAAAAAATAATTTCAATAGAGCTTTGCTCTGGGAGTTTAGGAATAATAAGGTTTGGCACCCTTTTGTTCAACAACAACAGAGATTTTTTATTAAATCTAATAATGCAAATTTTATTGAGAACAAGAAAAATGAACGCAAAAATATAAACAAAATCAACATCAGTTGAGAAAGTTTTCGAAATGATTCTAATGTGATAACGTAATGCAGCTGTGTGTATGCAATCAATCTGAACCAGGCCACAGCCTCGTTCCAGTAACGCATGTTACAAATACGTCCTCGCTGACGCAAGTTGTTTCCAAACACAAGCCTAACACAGCTACATGTCAGGGTCTGTATTACATTCCCTAAGTAGTCCGAGGACCTTCTCTTATGTATATATACTGTAGTGTAAGAAGCATCAGGATCATTCTAGTCTCATTCTCATTCAGAGTCAGAGATTCAGTCTACATACTAGTTAGTAAGAATGTATATATTTGTTATGCAGTTTTAAGTGTTGTTATGTATTAAATATATGTTACCCGAACTATGTGTATCATTTAACGGGACAACGATATCTGCATGACGGCTCAACGATGTAGCCCTCAGGACCAGGCTAACATCACGTGGCGTCCTGCCACGAAGTGCGCTAAACGGCACTAATACCACATGCCGATCCTCCAGGCACTTAAGGCCCCACTGTTAGCACATGGCGATTCTGCCTAAGGGCTTAAGGCCCCACAAGTATTACATAGCGATCCTTGCCAGCCACTAGTATTACATGGCGATCCTACCTGTCCACACCACTAGATGGCTCTGCCAGCCATCTAAGGCCGAAAAAGACCAAGTGGAAATTCGGAACGGACCAGGAAAAAAAAAAAAAAACCTACAGTTTAGCAGGCCAAAACCAAGAGGATGGCAACAAGGAACGGAGGAAACAGAAGCTCCACAAGAAAGAAGAAATTCAGGTATTCCTTGTAAAATAAATTTAAACAAAGACAAATATTACGGTGTATAAAAATAAAGTGCAAGGCGTTCATATCTATTAATTACGTACATTTCGCGAGTGAAAATGTTTATTTGTTTTATAAGAGACAATAATATTGATTTAATCCAAGCATACCATGTTATTTATGTTTATGTCTACTTACGCAAGAATGCAAAAGTTGCAAAGCGCGTACCATACGTTTCTTTATGTAAAGGTCAAGTTTATTTAAGAATTAATATGTACTACGTAACTTAGAGAGATTTCGGCCGTACACTTCGCAATTTTGTTAATTAACGCAAAAGTTTAAGTATATTTTTTTTGTTTAGAAGGCGCACATATATATATACAATATGTTATATTTCTTTTAACAAGTTTAATTACGTGCATAAAAAATGCATGCGTTGTACTTTTTAATAAGCGCCATATATTGCATAGTTTACAAACAAAATTAAAAACAATAACTTGTATATTCAAACGAATCACCAGTAAATAAATATCGAATTCAAATTGAAAATATGTATGTATCGACAAGACAGTTTAATAATACACGAAGTCAAGGTCACTGATAAAATGCAACACAATGATTATTTTGTAAACGATCGGATAAATGACATTGAAGGAAATATTGCTGATATATTCAAAAAAAAGTTTCTCGCTAACAAAAGAAAATAATATCGAATTAATAAAATAAAAACCAATATACGAGGAGTAGTGTATTAATTTTATTGGTAAAGATTCCGAAATTTTTGTAACAAATGCCTTAGAAGTTGATTCCAATGCCATAATGGTTAGTAACGACACGATACGATAGCATCCTAATCACGTCTGGAGCTCTATAAGACGACAGAGACCTATCGATTGTACCTTTACGACACCAACAACAGTGCAACCTATAGGACAGATCATCCTAGAGTTGTGGACTTGGCGAAAACGTTAACCAACCGAATCAGACGAACTTCAAAGTAGGAGAAAGGCAAAAAAGACTCCAATTCGCCCCTAGGTCGTGACGAAGCAAGCATGCGCTTCCAGGAAGTGATCCTGCACGACAAAAAACGCTCTCAGAATTTTTTTTTTTAGAGATTACAGTTATAACAAAAGTGTGTTTTGTTAACTGGTCTCAAGTTTTTCTAAATTGAAGAAAAGGCTTACAGCATAAGGGATCAGCAGCACGTGCCACCTTACTGTAGTCAGAATAAGCTTCACAAGATAGTTCTGCGCAGGAACATGACAGACACGAAATATGTGCTGTCCAGGGAAATACACGAAAGAGTGATTTCCAGTATAATTTTTTCCATGGAGGAAAATAGATAGAAAAACGGAGAGTCGATTTATTTTAAAGTATGGTTGGAAGGGGAGCAAAAGAATTGGGAGCAAACAATCATGCACAAAATTGAAGACAAACAATCAAGTATAGGAATCGAAAACGAACAATCAAAGCAAAGAGTTAAGACAAACAAGCGAACATGAAGAATTCAAGACAGAGAATCGAATGCGAAAAATTAGAAATTAGAAGCAAGAATTGCAAATACGAAGTAAGTCAACTATTAGATATATAAGAACACATGATATAGAAATAAAATACTAAAAAGCGAACAGACTAACAAGATTGAGACAGTGTACAAATTACAAAGGCCAAATTAACGATTATTATCAATTATTATTATCAATTAACGATTATTATCAATTAATGTTTATTATCAATTAATTATTATTATCAATTAACGATTATTAATAATTATTAATTTTGCAACAATGTAAAAACGTACTATGTAGCAGTACCATGAAAATTTATTTAAAGTTGTATTGTATTATTATAAATTGTATTATTGTATTGTATTGTATTACTGTATTGTATTGTATTATTGTATTGTATTGTATTATTGTATTGTATTGTATTATTGTATTGTATTGTTGTATTGTATTGTATTTTTGTATTGTATTACAATATTGTAGAATAGGAATAAGGAAGGTAACCGGAGAGAAAGGTCTAACGTAAGAAAAACAAACGCCTCGGCGTTATTTTTCTTAACCCCAGGGAGGATGGTGTGATAACGTAATGCAGCTGTGTGTATGCAATCAATCTGAACCAGGCCACAGCCTCGTTCCAGTAACGCATGTTACAAATACGTCCTCGCTGACGCAAGTTGTTTCCAAACACAAGCCTAACACAGCTACATGTCAGGGTCTGTATTACATTCCCTAAGTAGTCCGAGGACCTTCTCTTATGTATATATACTGTAGTGTAAGAAGCATCAGGATCATTCTAGTCTCATTCTCATTCAGAGTCAGAGATTCAGTCTACATACTAGTTAGTAAGAATGTATATATTTGTTATGCAGTTTTAAGTGTTGTTATGTATTAAATATATGTTACCCGAACTATGTGTATCATTTAACGGGACAACGATATCTGCATGACGGCTCAACGATGTAGCCCTCAGGACCAGGCTAACATCACGTGGCGTCCTGCCACGAAGTGCGCTAAACGGCACTAATACCACATGCCGATCCTCCAGGCACTTAAGGCCCCACTGTTAGCACATGGCGATTCTGCCTAAGGGCTTAAGGCCCCACAAGTATTACATAGCGATCCTTGCCAGCCACTAGTATTACACTAACATTAAGGGCATAGTGAGCTGTGGTTCGTCTTGTTGGAACCAAACACTTACAGGTAATTGCCTATCTTCCTCAATATTAGGAACAATCTAATCACGCAAAAGATCTAAATATCTCTGTCCAGTTAGTGTAACTTGAATGAAAAAAGGGCCAAAAATACCTGCCCAAACGTTAAATTTCTGCGGATGTTGTGTACTGATCGGCAACTTATAACGAGCCATCGAAAAAATTCATAATTGGAGTAGACTGTGAATTTGGGTTGGTACTTTAGCCACTTCCACATAATGACATTTATTATTTGACATTGAAACTATAAGTTTGTGTCAAATTTTTCAAAACTCTTATTAAGAAAATTAAATTTGTTTAGATGTAAATGGACAACATTTTCAACAACTTCTGTAGCTATATGTAAATTTTGATTATGATTTCGATATTAAATAAATTATTTGTTTTCTTTTTTGTTGTAGTATCATTTCAATGCCATAACCTTTTTTTTACAATGAAACCAAATGAAACTGTCAAGCATCAAGTAATGTGTCATTATGTGAAAGTGGCTAAAGTACCAACCCAATTTCACAGTCTACTCCAATTATGAATTTTTTCGATGGCTCGTTTATAGTTTAGTGCGAGGGACGTAGTAACGGTAATTCTTCTAATGCTGTAGCAATATCTCGAGCAATAACTTCAATAGTTGCGACTTTTGGTCGTCCGCTTTTCGGTAAATTTTTAATATTTCCGGTCAAGTTATACCTTCTTAAAATTTTACCAACGACAGTTCATGATATTGTATGCCCGATCTTGATGCAAATTGTTAAATAAATCGCATACTTCTTCACGAGTTCTGACGCGGCCATCAAAACCAATCATCATCAGAATTTCAATACATTCTTTTTCAGTTAATTGAAGCATTATTAATATTTGGACGTCTACAAAGTTAATTCTGACAGTTTAAGTCAAGTACTGAATTTTAATTCCATGGCTTAGTAAACACAAACATAAAAATATCAGTTTTAATTAAATATCTTTGTCGCTGTTGAATAAAAGGGTGCCAAACCTTATTATTGCAGAACTCCCAGAGCAGAGTTCTATTAAAATTCATAAAAATAAACAGGGTGTTTCATTTAAAATAAAAAAGTTAACATAGTTTCAGAATAAACCGGATGTCTAATTCGGATATAAATATACTCGTCGAATTTCCTATTTGCATTTAATTAATTGTGTAAAGTCTTATTAAAATCTAGGTAACCTTATCAAAGATATTGGAATGGATCCATGCCTAACCCTGTATATATTCATATTAACGAAGAGGCAAAACAATTAATCTGTTAACATTTACTCAACTTTATAAGGATTAAAATATTTCCTGATTTAGTGTTGATAGTTGTAAGATAGATATGTAACAAAAGAAAAAAAAACTTTACACTGATCTCTAAGATTAGTTCTTTGCATGTTTTAAAAGTTGCAAATAATACCAAACTTCTTAAATAATTCATTATTTGGTTTGATTACAATAAGCCCTTTTGTTGTATTTTTAACCAGTTGCACAATTAGTAATGTTTTCGTAGTAACATATTTTTGTACGGTTATCAGGCAATTCTATTGTCAAAATGCTGTTTAAGCAAAAAATGGTATGCAGTTTAATATTTCTGTATAAGCGTCATATTAGCAAAATCCGTAATTAAGAAGCCTAAATAGAAGATAACCCTGGTATTATTCTACATCATAACACTATCAAAATTAATAAAAAGTGTCTAAACAACTAGGACGAATAAAAATTGTGACAATGAAAATGCAGTTACACTAATAACTTTATACAACGATAAATGTTTGCTTTATCACAGCATAAAAATATTTGATTATTGACTTGTTCTGTTAATTCTAAACAGGAAATAGATCACTTGGACGCATGGGAAAGAAAATATTTGGCATGGTAAGGAGTAATGGTGCGTGGCATATAATGATCAACTTTGAACCAGAGACACGATACGATGAACTAAGCTTATCAACTCCTGCCAGAGTCAAACGTACAGGTTGGTTGGGATACGTTGAAGAAATACCGTGTTTTCGAAGCATTAACAAAAAATTAAAAAGAAGATAATGACCTGCCTCCTTCCAGCATGTGATCCGAGATAGTTGACTGTTCCTGACGATCGCGTCTAAGAAAAACTCGTTTAGAATCTTTAAGGGAGATCTAGAACTCTTTTAACATATTGCTATGAATAATGGTTTGAGAATTTAGTGCGCCACCATCCACAACAACTAGGTTTCTCAGCCGGTGAATTTTCAAATATGAGACTTCTAACTTCTCGGGTTCCAGTTAGGAAACGCGTGACTGCAATGTTATTTGAGCGCCAGTGAAATGTTCACAAATTTATTTACTTATATTTTGTGAGTTACTTATTTTTAATTAATTAGCAGTAATGGCCAGAACACAAAAATCAAACACAGGATAAAATTTAAACTGAATATTTAATACAAAAATAAAAAAAGAAAAAAAAATCTATCTTTACAAAGTATAAAGATACTGTATCATACAAAAATACATGAGATAAAAACATTCATTGTAATGACAGCTAAACGAATGGAAAACTTCCTCTTTATTGACTCCGATCAAACTTAACTAAAATACATAGTAAAGTTTAATATTAAATTCTTCCCAAAAAACCACACTGTATAATCAAATTCTGAAACACGTTCTAAATTTACACATGCGCAACTAACATGTACAAAAAAACCCTGAATCCTCTCGAACAAATTCTAATTACTATAATTTGAACATAGAATTTTAATAGTAAGCTTTATTATTTATATTTCTAATAATAAATCTCTTAAATAACAATCTTGGATACAATAGAGATATTCTTATAATTTTAATTAATGTTTTATGATATCATAAAAAAAATATCTACTTACAAAAATACTGGAAACAAAGAACAAAGAAGGTGCTTATTCAATATTAATCATCAAATAACATACGGGAATTTAACTTAACAACTCTCTAATACACTTTATCAATTAAACTAGCTAATCCCGACCACGCTTCGCTGTGACTCAATCTGAAATGAAATGAATGAGAAAAGAGATAAATGTATTATAGTAAATATAAATTCACTTGGAAAACAAATCATCCAATTGCGTTGCTGTGGCTATGTGAAGTTAAAGGGAAAAAAATGTTTTTGACAAAAAAATTATTTTTTTAATTGTAAAACTGATGAATTGATTACATTTTTTGTTTAGTCCATTTAGTTATTTAACATAACTTATAAACAATGTAACCCGCTATTTTAATAATGTTCCAGTCACTTGGCTTTTGACACATTGTCGAAATTACTTCAAAAACGTCATCTTTCAAATATCTCAGTGTTATTTAAATTCTTTTAATAAAATTTGTATCGTATATGTTCTCTTTTCTTCGATCCTACCTTGAATAAATACAATAGTGAGTGTATTCTCTTAAATATTTAATCTTCCTTTCTTGTGATCCTTAATTTTTGGATTTTATATCACTTTATGTTTAACTTCTTTCTATAACAGCTTCTCTGTGCCTGTTTCCTATTACTTTTCATTCTCATTGAACTTGTTATTATATTCCTTCTGCCAATACTATTCTTATTCCAGTTATAATTTTTCGATTGCCAATTTATTACAAACAAAATGAATATGGCCATCGCTATACTACTACATTATATTATAACATTATTTTCTTTAGATTGACATTTTTAAATTCGTTATATCTTTTGAATGGAATGTCCGATTTTAATAATTTAAAAAGTATTTTACTGGTATTGAAATGGTCTTTAATAAAATATCATTTAATAGGATAAGGAATAATATAGAGGTATGGATAATATGGTTTGATTATTGTCGGCACTTTTATTAACTTTTAAAATGTAAAAAAGTAGTTATAGTGGCATAACTACAGTAGTTAGACATATGGTTTCGCGGACTTTTTTGTAGATATTAATACGTTCTATAATACTGTAGAACATTTTTTTGTTCTATCACCAATAGTTTCCGCAGCGTACGCGATGACAGATTTTTTGTGACTAATTTTTTCACACCTTGGGTTACATTAATGCATTTTTATTGGGGATCCCTTTTTTTTTTGAAAATGTAATATAGCCTATGTCACTCAGTGAAAATGCAGCTTTCTAATGGTGAAAGAATGTTTGAAATCGGTCCAGTAGTTTTTGTGTGAAAACATTACAAACATACATACAAAAACACAAATGTTTCCTCTTTATAATATTAGTTTAGATAACCGAATTAATTCAATATAATTAATTATATCACACCAAGCTAACTCCTAGTTCAAGCTATCAAATTGGTCTCCCCTTTAATTTATCTCGGCCTCTCTATCAGATCGACCTCGAATATCCAGTTTTCATCTCACACATTAAATTTAAAAACATTTTGAATATACACTTTAATCCAAAAATAATTGTCCATTTATTTAAAATATTTTAAATTATTTTGAATTAAAAATCCATAGCAATATGTAACTGTGCAATACTAATTCCAAACGTGTCAATAATTTGTCTCCATCATCCTCTAATTTTTAGCAAAATATAAAAAATATTATTCACTAAAATTTATAAATTTTAATTAAAGAGCAGATATAAAAACGCATATAAAAGAAACAGTATCATTAAATTCTTCTCGATATACCAAATAGAAGAATTTTGTGTAATCTCGATCTTTTAAAGAGAACAGGAAAGCTGGTTATAGATTTACTCAGTTCTTTGAATTCTTTCTAGCTTCATTTCTCTAGCGGTTTAGATATTGGTAAAGTATTGTCAGGCCTAATAGCATAGGGAATATTAGGTTACTTAATGGAACGTTCTGGTTTTGAACAAAGTTCAGACATTTATTTAGTCATGCAAAAGTAACAATCAGTGATACGATCTTTTAGTTCCTTCCAAAATATTGATTATATATGTCTAATCCATATGTTATTTTGACCGCTCGCTTTTATATCCAAGAACATTAGAACTGCCTCATGAACTCTTTACATGCGTAACAGATTGTATGTTGGTTGCACGTTTCCACGCTCTCTTCTCCACAAAAAGTACATAAAATATTTCATATTTTATTAAAAGCCGACGTTATTTTTATAGCTCGCTGATTTATTTTTTTAACACAACTCTGCGTTCATTGACGACTTGAGCGATTATTCCAAATCGCTTTGGCAATATATAGGAGAACTCTGTGTTTAGTTTACTATTCCTTTGTAGTCTTAACATTACTTACCCTGTATGTAATATATGTATAGTAGCAATGTTAATTAAGGCATTTCGTAAATGTAGATGAGGCAAACTACTTCGTTGAATGAGTACCTACCTAGTAGCTGTGAAATACTCGAGATTAACATATTCTTATGACGAACTTGGTCATGTTGGTGCTTATTAGTATTAACAATAGCAGACTATTTTATTAGTGTATAAATTATTTAGATTAGTTCTTTTCTCAAATTATTCCATGTTAACAAGTTATTTTTTAAATATTAGGTACACGTGCATCATCATTGTAATTTTCAGAAGTAAAATAAATTATTTATAACAATAGTCATATTATAGTTCAATTATATTTCCGTATATATACGTTACGCTAAGAAATTATTATTATTATTATTCTTAACACTCCTTAGTGACGCATTAGATACTTGCATTTATTTTACGCAATTAATTTATATGCGATCGAGGAGTAAACAACTTTTTTGTTTTTCTTAAGGACGTGTTTTGAAAGTCCTCAGCGGTAATCGCCCTGACACTGAACTAGAATTTCTGGATTTCTTTCTCAGACCCCAGTCGTCCGTTAAGAACTTTAGAAGTTGGTTAACAAAGAAACTGCTGTGAATCATCGTAACTTACAGGAAAACATTTTTTTCGGCAGGGTTTCCTAGATTTGTCTACTACAAACATCTTTCTAGTATCCGGACGTGACATACACCGTATCAGAGTACCGAGGAAGTGGTATCCTAAAAGTGAATCACAAACTTACTATATATTATTTACTTTCCCTAGTGTTTTCATTCATTCTGTAGATATACGTGATATAGTGAAAATGGTGAAACAGTCAATAATTTTTGGTAAGCATTATTTTGCTAATACTGAAGTCATTATTTATGTAAATTTTGTAACTCATTACTTCAACTGCGCATTTAGATCGAGGACGTTCTTGAACCAATAGAATATGTTACTCAAACTCGGAAAAGTGAAATGTTTTATATATACAAATATATATATATATACATATATATATATAACAAGTGTTCATTTGAAAAGTCAATCTAGTAGCATGTGATTTAATGGGAACATTTTGAAGTATGTCGTAAATTAAAATTTACTACTTAACCTACGAAGTCGTATATTTTGACAGTTTCATACATACAAATAAATAACAAATAATAGGTATTTATTGAAAACTATAACAAATGTTGAAAATGTTGTCTTTCAAGATCAATGCACTTTAAAATCCTCCGTTCAAAATTTCTGATGATATTCTGCGACATTACTGGATTGTTATTAATTTCCATGCATTTCTGTTCGATTCTCTGTAGCATCTCATTCAAATTCAATGTAGGTGTTCGAAATTTGTTATTTTTTAGCTAAGGCCACAAAAAGAAGTCGCAAGGTGTTAAATCGCATGAACGTGCAGGCCAGGCAATTTCAGTATTTCGACTAATTATACGCTCATCAAACAATTCTCTTAAATAATCCAAAGATTCTGTAGTACAGTGACAAGGTACTCCGTCTTGTTGGAAATATGCATTTTGAAGTTCATCATCATGCAACTAATTGACAAATGGTTGTAAAATTTCCGTACGGTACCTTCGAGCAGTTAACGTTCCCTGAAAAAATATTGGTCCAATGATTCGCCTTTGGCTTATCGCTGCCCAAACACCAATTTTCTCTGTATGTAGCGATTCTTCATTAATTACATGTGGATTTTCACTACTCTGTGGGAGAAACGACCGGGTAATTAAAACAATATTTAATTTGACGTTTCGATACTATATATAGTATTTTTTTCAAAAACTGTGAAATTTATTTTAATGTTAAAGGTAAAGAGATAATATAATAAATCTAATAATAATAAGAAATTCCTTCTATTCATTAATTTTTTGGCTGTATTATAATACGAAATAAAAGATAAAACCGTTTCTTCATTCCATCCAAAACTACAGTTCACTAGAAAAAGAAAATAACTTAAAAATTAACTTCTTAGATCTCACATTAACGCACTCAAAAAAAATTATTTTAACAAAATTATATCACAAACCAACCGCTCTTTGAATTTCGATTCCTGCAACAGGATTAATTATTAGAGCAACTAACAAGTCCCGACTTTAGGCCAGAAATTCTCTACAAAAATAATTATCCTCTCTCTTTCATTAACAAAATCATAAACTAAAAATCACACACAAAATCACCGTTAAACAGCCCTCAAACTACTTATGAATAGATCTCAATACCTTTCATACATAAACAATCTATCAAACTATCAGTCTAACGAACACAAATTTTCAAACAATACAATACTACAGCAAAACACATCCACAAAGCCAGAAATATATCAGAATGCATCAACATACAAAAAGATAAAAATTCCATAAACGATAGAACCGATATGAATAATCTTTCAACAATATATTAGCTCACAACAACCCTCTTTCGGCGACACTGCAACTATAATCCTTCATTGCGAAAATAAACACATAAGTGATTGAAAAGAATGTCAAGAGCATGTATATTAAAAATTTGCATATAGCCAATTTTTGGAATATGTAAACTTATATCTTAATTTTAATAGGTAATTTGTATTTGAATAAAATAATATATTTAATGTAAGTAAGTAACTCAACATACACATTTTACTTTCACTAATTTGAATTAATAAAATTACAGTTTGAAAAAGGCAGTATATACCGTACAACCGAAACGAAACTAAGAAAAAATTGCAAAGTCGCTACTCTCAAAGCAACACTTCATTTCGTGTATATATATATTCAAGAAGTCCATATAGTTTTGAAACAAGTTTATTTGTTACAAATTTATTTTACTTGCTAGTAAATCATAAAATTACTGATTCCAAATCACTCTTATGCAAATAAAGACTTAATGACAAAAAAGCAATCATTTTATTACTCTAAAATTTTATTTCAACAATTGTTACTAAATTATTAATGATTTCAAAAATTTTCAAATTTAAATGTTTACCTGATAGAAATTAGATTTTAATTATAAAATAACATCATGTAGTCCTCATTTTTTTATGAAATTTCAACAATTTTAGACGAAAATGAAAAAAAAAAACTTGTTTGAACTTGAGGATAGTTACAAGTACAGCAAGCGCCAATTAAGTTGGCGCGAGGAGGGGGTGCGCAGCAGCCGTTTTTAAAAACGTCCACCCCCACTACTCAAGTAATTGTCAGAATGCATTTGTCATTGACGTTTGACGGAACATAATGTCTTTGCTAGTGATACACGCTCAGAGGTTAGAATTATCTGACATTTGATGTAAAACCAAATACAAATCTCCCTACTACTTCTAATCCTGCGCGAACTTACCCCTCCTCGCGCCAACTTAATTGGCGTTTGCTATACGTATATATATATATATATATATATATATATATATATATATATATATATATATATGTATATATATATATATATATATATATATGTGTGTATGGTTAAATATAGAAGATGGCAGATGTTGTTTGGCTGTGTATTTTCTGTGTAATTTTTCTTCCTTCAGTTCACAATCGTTCATTCCTGGACTACTTGTTTCTTTTTCAGGACGATTCAGGACGATTAAAGTTGGAGATAGAGTCTAAAGCCTTTCATAATTTCTTTCAATTTTTTCTGTCTCCGACAATGCAGAAATCTTTTGGTGTCTTTATATTGTCTTATAACTAAATTATTAATTGATTAATTAATTAAGAAAGTAGTTTGGGAAGCCACCAAAGTGATTAAAAGAACTTTACTCGTTTTTATGTTGCTCTAGCTTCTGCATTAATTTATTGTTTATTTAAGAGAACCTCCAAAATTACTGAAAGTTTAGTCAACTTAACAATTCTTTTTACAAAAATCCTTGAAGTATAATTAAGTTATTAAGGTAACTGACTTTGTTTTAGATTAGATTACTTGAGGTGGTCACAGAGTCTAGTTCACTGCGATCTTCCTAGATCTATTGTAGTCCTCTTGTGCCGTTAGAGTACTTTCTCTAGCCCTACTCTTTTAATTAAACTTAAAAACTTCGAGAACTGTTTTTCTGAATATAGTTTCGCTTTAAGGTACTTATCTGCCCTTTATAAGAACCGCGTTCTTGACAGACAGAAATCGTGATTTCCAAGTAATACCGTTTCTTCTGCCGAGTAACTATATTTTAATAGACCTCTTATCTCTCTCTACGATGTAATGTAAACGTTTTGTCTGCCTCTGACCTAGAGAGTTCTTCCACATTTACTTAGATCTATTTTCAGTCCACTTTTTTAATAGCCGTTTTGATATTTGTTTTTACGTTGACACAGGAAGGCTCTGATTCTATGAGTGCCATAGATGAAACTTGTTGAGCCAATTAGTCCTCATACTCATTATCTATACAGCCCTCGTGCTCTGGAACCCAAGTAAATTCGCTTTCTTGCGATTATTGAACTTGTATAGACACAAGCACAATCCCATACAAGCCTAGAACTTGTAAATCCAGTGTCTTTAACATTACTCGACTGTCGGTGCAATTTGTTCCACTATGTCTATTAATTTTTCTAACGCAATGCAGCTACTTTCGCTTGAAATACCACAGCATTTTTACTTAGGCTTGCCTTGATGATCGCTCTTTCTTTGAATTCGTTAATTCCGGCACCGACACATTGTTTTAAGGCCGTCAGTGTGCCAAGCAGATTCCGCCTGAATAGATATTGTTTTAGTTAACTTTATACTTATTAATCTTTCACCTTTTGGTGTCCAGAGGTCCAACGTACCGAGCTGCTTTTTTATTTTTTTTCAGATTACCCACCTAGCAACTGACCATGATAAAGAATATTTGATGTCAATTGCAAACACCGGTATCTTTTATTTATGTATTTTTTTCTTTCCACAAATATCTTCTTGTACTAATCTGCCGTGTTAATAAATTCTTCTGTTGGGCAGCTAATAAATAAATAAACTTAACTGAAAGAATTGTTTATCAGAAATGATATGTAATGGCTTATTGAAATGGTCTATTAATTACTAATTATAGGTAAATTATGTTACATAAATTAAGAAACGAAAGCCAATTAGCGAATTAATTATTTAAATTAACATAACGAATTAACGCAATAAAAGACAACTTCATTTGACCGTTTCTAAAATGGTAATTTATTTTAGTAATATGTTTATAAAATATTTTGGTTAAAAGAATGTCATTTCAATCTGGTTATGTTAATGAAATATACAGAGCTTTCTAAGTTAAATCAATTCCAGTATTTTATTTTTTAAATGTTTCAAAAGTTATTATTTTGTTTCAGTATGTTTTCTAGTCGTTACATTTGTGGCCATTACGCAGGCTCTATGTCCTAAGTGTCTGTGTCCAATCGGCTACAAACCTCTTTGTGCTTTACAAGAAAAAACTGGAAGACTCAGAGGCTTCAACAGCGATTGTGTATTGAATTGCAGTAATCAATGCTATAGAAACAGTATGTTTTTAAAAAATTCTAGTTTCAATAACAAATTATGATATAATTTTTAATTTTAGAGTATACATTCCTTGGATACGGCCGATGCGGTGCTTGGAAGAAAAAAATTGAAGAAGAACGAAACCGCCCCAGAACTACAACTAAACCTCTAGTATATACTACGACAATAAGAACACCGGAAACTACGAAGAATTTTAACAGTATTCCCGGCCCGCAGTTAGTGTAACGGCAACCAACTGAACAATATTTTGTTTGTTTTAATCTAGTCGAAGTTTTTGTATTACTTATTTGAATTGTTGTATAGGAACATATTTTGTTTCAATTATATGAAACAAAATATTTATTTGTATAGTAAATAACATTAAGCAAAATGGGAGGAAAAGAATTTATACATTTTTTTAAATAAAAAATAAACAATAAATTTGTATCTTTTTTGTTTGTTTGTAATATGTTTGTTTACAATGCACACTTGTAGGAA
Organism: Melolontha melolontha; assembly: GCA_935421215.2. Taxonomy (NCBI): domain Eukaryota; kingdom Metazoa; phylum Arthropoda; class Insecta; order Coleoptera; family Scarabaeidae; genus Melolontha; species Melolontha melolontha. The sequence goes on from OW285240.1 coordinate 105,843,202, forward strand.
TTTTATTATTTAAATTCCAAATAATAAATATTTAAAGTATGAATCTGCCCAGAAACAATATATAATGCCATTATTTAGCAACACTAGCGGTGTTTGGTATAGCCAACAATTTCTTTCATACATGTTTTTCATGATCTTTTATATAATTACGCAAAAGTGTTTCATCCAAGTGCATACACCCTTTCACACTAACTTTGTATATGGCAACACATGTGCTGATGTGCACATGGCCATTTTTCTTCACTACCTGGTAGCAATTTATTCACTGGTTAAAGACAGTTAAATCAGATTTACTCACTACAAATAAATATATCCAATGAGTGATTGTTTATACGTGTTGATGTTCTTAATAACCAGTTTGTTCAGTAACCAAGAAAAGTTGGATTTTCTATTGCAATAAATGTTCATTATAGAATTTCATAACCATAGAAGTGGCGAACTAAGTAATTGTTTCTTTTACCTTTTCACTTTTAATTGTAACCTGAGCCACTTTTTAGCAACTTATAAGTGTTCAAAAATCAAGGAAAGTTGAATTTTCTATTGCGATAAATGATGATAGAATTTCATAATCACATAAGTGGCGAAGTTAAGGCATTGCTTCTTTTACTTTTTCACTCTTAATTGTAATTTTCCAAAGACATGTTCTTCAACCTGAGCCAGTTTTCATCAACTTGTACTTTATTTTATTCTACTTTAATATGTTTTAGATCTATACCATATTAAAGTAACATATTCTGTTGCAGGTTCCATTATTTCTTTATTATATTTGCAGCCTTCTCGAAGGCATACGATTTCTTAAGTGAAAATCATATACCTCAGTCTTGAAGCAGTTGTTTAAGGGCTTACTTGAGAATGTGTCACCCTAATATTTTCGAAAAATAATTATTGGAACCTCTTAAGGACCTCAAAAGAAACAACTTTTTGTAATCAAATTATTTGGGAAATGTATTGGAATGACACAATTTAATCAAATACGTTACCCTTGTACGGTATGTATACCAATATCAGACATAAACAACATAACTGAATATTTGTAACGCTGGTCACAAACACGAACGCATACCTATAGGTATGTCTATTGAGCAGAAAAATTGATATTGAAAAGTCTACATTTACAGTTAATCAAAAGGAAAATGAGGTTTGTTTTACATTGAAATATATTGAAAATGGGTATTAATTACCAAAATTTGGTTAATAATGTGTATTGGTCGCATAGATAACCTATAAGGTGTGTAACGTATTTTATTTAATTGCAGCTTTCCAATACGTTTTCCCCATTAATTTTTTAGAGGTTCTGATAATTATTTTTCGAAAATATTAAAATGCCATATTCTTAAGTGTAGCCATAAATTGCTGTGGCGGTATAAGAGCATATAGATATATAAGAAAATCTTCTAATCGATTTTGGCATTAATTGGTCATTACAATAAATGTTAAATAATATGAAAACTGAAACAATTTTGTACACACTTTACAGAGTTCTCATTGAAATTCTACGAAGAAACTATATAGTGTTTTCGGTGAGGTTAAAATTGTTTAGTAAGATTAAAGGTTTTCAAAATTAATATGATTAACCATTTTATAAGTAGCAATAACTTTGCTAGATTAAAAACTATTTATTTTACAATTTTACAATCTTGTTACAGAATAAGAAGAGGTCACATGTTCAAATATTTTATTGTACTCAATTGTACAATTTCATTCTTCTCTCTGATTTGTTGCTTTCATGTATGTAATGAGACAAAAAAAAATTGTGTTGAAATAAAGGATATATTATTATTATTAATTCGTGATTTGAATATGCTATACTTCACGGAAGTTGGTAGCAGACTGACTTTTGCTACGGTATGCAGCATCGGTATGCATCATCGCATCAACTACTCCCACCATTACGCTTCAGTAGAGGTAGCGCTAAAGTTAAAATGAATACCAAATTTACCAGAGCCGGCTCGAGCTACGTACATTTATTTTTTATTTCTTTGATCTCGTTCGAGACAGAGTTTTCATGCATTAGCATTCAGCTATTACATATATTAATGTATGTAGCCATATTTCGTTTACACTCTGTATACATTTTTACGTATCAATACTCGTATATTGACAAACTTTATATCATTATAGGGTACTATTGATAACTAGTTTTTTCCGTTTTTCACATTTGATACTTTAAATATTAGTAAATAATGAATTTCTAACTCATTACTAGAGATGGCAAATTCAACACACATGCCAGCGGCGTGCGCATGCAATTTTACATTTTATTTAAATTATACGGTTAAGCGAGCTCACATCGATGGTATATTTATACACGACACGACTGTATAATAATTTGCAATTCAAGGTTTCTCTCATTCGCACGGCTAGATGCCGATATCAAACCCGATAACGTCCGGAATATCTCCGGCTATGTATGTGGCATCAATATGCCATCTCTACTCATTACCCAATTTTCAAATTCTTATTTTTTTTATGTTGCTATCAATAATCTCTTAAAAAAATACCCAGCCACGTGTTTTTAAATAAAAAATAAATCTTGTTATAATATTACTTTCTCACATTCTTTTACATTGACAACCTCATGTCTTAATTTTCTATTTATGTCATGTAAATTTGACATATATACCGATGTCCTTGAAATAAAAAGACAACATATGAAAAGTGGAAAGATGTAATTATATAGAATATAAATTCAAAATATTTTCTCAAAATTCTCTCTCATAAGCGACAAAAAAAAAATGACAAAGATATTTCAAAAATGTTTGTGACGCCACTGCGCGATCTACTATATTGTAAAAGAAGATATCTTAAAGTTGACCGACAATAACAGAAAGAATAGTTTTATTGTCCATCTGATCCAGCTGTTACGTATGTAAACATACTCTGTCACGTATGTGTGTGATGTATTTATTATTTATACACATTCTGAATATTTTGTTCATAGATAGTTCGATTTTCAGGTGTTTTTAATTTTGGGGTTCGCGTCGTAATTGACTCACAATTTAGATCTCTTTATTTCAAGGACCCTGTATATTACAATTCATATTAAAACAATTTATTTAAAAAAATATATACTTCATTCCCTTTTCAAAATTAAGATTTTATACTATATATATATATATATATATATATATATATATATACATATACATATGAATGTATAATTTTCAACACTTAAATAGCCAAACTATGTATAGTGTTTCCCATTATAATTATTACTGAAGTGTATGTGACCAACTTAACTTACCTGTGTATATTATCTATCAAAAGTTCTCTTTTCTCATAAGTGAAAATATTTCTATTTTTTACATTAATCTTCTTTTAAGTTTTCGGATTTTCATAAATTTACCTGTGATTAAACTATATGAGTGGTGGTGGTACTATACAAAACATAATAAGCCGGATACTATCTCATCATTTTTTACTTCCACGCGCTAATAACCCCATTATGCACTTGATTTCCGACACAGGACGTCTAACAAAAGCCACATAAATAATATTGGCTGACAAACAATAGCATTAAACATGTACTAGAAATAACACAAATTAATTAACCTAAATCGGCGGTTATCATTACGGCAAGAGCGACATGATGTATATATGTATTCGTATGTAAATACCGATCCCAGAAAGGTTATGTGTCGGTTATGTGAACGTATTGTATAAATACATATAGGTACCATCATGATCAGAAGATCAAGTGAAGAAGGGGAACTTGTTTTCTCTATATATTGCACTGTAACATTGTAAATATGATTCAAATTTAGTTACATTACTACTTCGTCACAATGAAATTTACGTTAGTGTTTACTTTATTTTTTGGTAAGTTATAATTTGAAGTACCCATTAGTATTTTCTGTATGGTCAGCTTTGAAAGCATTAGATTTTTAAACTATAAGATATATTTCTGTTTCCAAGATAAAAAAATTATAGAGAATTTAATTAAAAACAAATCATAGTAAAAAGAATAATATTACATTCTAAATATAACCAAAGTTCTCGTTAATCAATTCTTATCCATAATTTAATGTTATTCTAAATATATTAAGATTACAATTTTAAATCAAATTGTGTGTAAACAAATATTAGGCGTTCTCCGAAATTATATTTCTTTGATGTGGTTAGACTAGTGTCTTTTCTTGGTGGAACACTGGAACCTCATAAATCAGATTTAAAAGAAACTATAAGCAATTGGTGATTCATCTTATTACTTCAACCGCATTGTATTAGTATTGCGTTCTTTGAATCCTTTTTATTAAATTTTGCAATTTGATTTATTAAAGAATTGCTCATTTTCCTGAAAAAATAAACTTGACTTGTTTTGTGAAAGTAAAACTCATATATGCTCTTTACTAAATGATACGAATAAGTTTTGAATTATTAAATGAATAAACATAAGCTTTATCTTTTAATGACAAATAACGTGCGTTTCCTCATTAGAGACGACTATACTCATTTAAAATTATACGTTTATGACAGATTACGTACACTGTCACCAACCATTATCAAAGAGCATGGCCGTCTCTAATATGCAAAGTTTTTGAAGGCACGTTATGTAAGCCAGTAGCGGTTCCTGATCAAATTTAGAACGTATGGACTTTGAGGTAAAAATATTGATAATTAAATAAACTTGGAATCTTTTAATGCACACAATGTAATTACTGATTATGTATTTTAGATAGATTTAAACTTGATGTCAATTCGATTTTTAGTATCTGCAGAATTAATCACCCCACCCGTTCATTAAAATTGGGTGTTATTTATATTTTTTCTATACTTAACATTGCCAACAGACTTTCCTGACCTATGGTATTTTGTAAAAATTATTTCATTGTTTTTAATGTTGAAAGTATCGTTCGCTCTCTGCAGTTGTGATCAGCAATGTGGTTACCACAGTCAATAATTTTACAGTTTCCGAAAAGGTTTAATTAAATTGGCAATTAAGTAATAATTGAAGTATGGAACTGGACATTCACAAAAATCATCACTTCGTAAATCACTCCAAGTGCAGCTTTTTTTATTTCAGATCATCTTTACTTGGAAAGTGAGTTTGAACTAATATTAGAATATTGTGTGAAGAACAATTTTTATCTTTTCTAAATAAAATAAAAACAGTTTAACGATTATATTAAATGATCGGTAAAACTGAATTATTCATTCATTTTAGACATTAGGGTAGCACATATTTCTAAATAAATAAATAAACGAAAATAAAAAAACAAAACTTTATAAACAAGCAACCAAAAATACTTAAATACAGTTCATTCGTTTTACTTAACGTATGGAACATAAGTTTTGAGAAAAAAATCAAAGGTAGAAATCGATTAGTAGTAAAAATTTGATTAAAACATAAACATCGGGAAATTATTATACTCTATTGCGTCATACAAAAACTAAATTCACAAAACTTTTCGAGAAAAAGCATGAATGATTTTAGTATTTATCTTGCGGTATCTTAGGCTAGTTTCGATTTCCGTAAACTGAACGAGAAGATCTTTAATCTCGGCAATCTTTTTCCTAACCTCACGTGTATCCTCCTGTAAAGTGAAGGGATTAGCTGGTTTAGCAACCTGTATGCCACCACACTCTAACTGAATTAGACTCCTAAGAGTCGCACGCATCGACTTTACCGGAACGTTTACATCAGCTCCTCGTACCCTCAGTTCGTAAACCAACTCGTCACGTTCCAAACGATTAATTTCAATTTTCCCTTCCATGATATCAAATGAACAGACACTCTCGAAAACAACAAATTCTCCCAAACCAAAACGTAATTATAAATCAGGAAAACCCTAAATTACGAAAAGTCGACAAATCAAAAAAACTTCCAAAAGTCAAAAGTTCAACGCAACTATAAAATCAAAACTCCGAAACGTGGTCTGTCCAAAAGTACGAGAAAATAAAATCTCGAGAAAGGGAAAATTCAAAATTTGAAATCTGAAGATGGTCAAAACTGAAACGAAACCTAAATTTTACCAGATACCCCAAAACTCTCCAAAAAAAAACTATATACGGACCTCAAACAAAAATAATGCAGAGAAGGAAACAACACAAATTGTTCAATTTCCCCCCCACAAGTGTGAGCAAGCAAAGTCTCCTTAAAATTTAAAGCGCGTAAAGCCAGAAAGTCAGCTTTGGCTGGTGCTGCGCCGGCTGACATGTCGTTCGTGTTCGCGTCTACTAGTGTTGCACATGGTCCACCTGAATCTGATAGTGAGTTATCTGATTCTGAAGAATCAGTGGGCGAACCGATTCTGTCACCTGTTCGTGCGACTGCGACTCATGCGGTGAGTTCGGCGGCTGTTTCTGCAACATCTTCGTCATTCACTTCTTTCACTTCTCGGATCTTCTGGAATATTCTGGCCCGTAACTGTGCTTAATTTTGGGTTTGCCAACCCTTGTCATAAACTTTTCTGCTTAGTAGTGCCCAAAATTCCTCATTGGGGCGCGCCTGGGGTACGCTGGGGGATTGTCTTCCTTAGGTACATAATTCACGTTATGTTCAATTAACCAGTTCTGAGTGATTCTAACATAATGGCATGAAGGCAAATCGGGCCAGAATATTACATCATCACTTGGATGATGAGCATTAATGAAATTTATCAATTTAGATAGACATTTGCGAATATAGACGTTTGTATCCACAGCTTCACCTCTAACTCTCCCAACGGAAGGTCTTGAAATTCCTGCTTGAGAAATAGCGCACCAGACCATAATCTTGTCGGCCAATTCGCTTTCGGTTTGAATTTTACGTTGTCAGGACAATTTGCAATATTGGACGTGTAAAAACCATCGTTACCCTTTATTTCCGAATTGGTTAATGTGAAATATTTCTCATCGTCTAAAACAATAACTCTGTTGCCAATAAAATGTTGACGCCTTAATGTTCGGCAATATCTGGGGATTCTCTCTAGCTGGGTTGCAGTGTATTTGGGACACTTTCTTCTTTTTCGATATTCTAATCCATTTTTAGTCAAAATTCTGCCAATAGTCCTATGCGCAATTTCAAAATCTACCGCCTAAAGTGCGCGTAGATGTCCCAACTTTGTTTTGAGTAGATCGGATGAGCCTATTTACCTCATGTGGGGCTAAAACTGGAGGTCGTCCACTTTTCGGTAAATTCATGCATGACAATACCTTCTTCTACATTCCTTAATTGTGCGGTAAATGGTTGACAGTCCAATATTTTGGTATCGAAAAATGTTAACAATCTCGCGTTTAGGTACTCGTCCAACTAAATTATATATAGACTTTCGTATTTCAGTCTTGTATCTTTCAAAACTATTTCTGACAAATCTAACATGTCGCCATAGTAACTAACAAACAAGCATCTTTTCTAGTCAAGTGGTAACTAGTTTGGACCATTTTGGTAATAACATTCCTCGTCAAAACTTTTTCTCAAAACTTATGTTCCATACGTTAGGCGAATTCCGGTGTATACCGATGTCTGCTTCGGTCACGTTCGAGTTATACGAACGACAAACACAAAGCGAACAGGCAGGTAATAGTATCATGCAGAAAAAATAAATTCGAAAGCACATATAATCGAACGTCTAATGATTACTATATTATCGCTTGCCCGGGTCCGTCAATTTTTGCGAAGAACGGGCAAAATACAATTGAACGAATCCAGTAAATATGATCTAATGGGCATTTATACTTCTCGCTTTCATAAAACGAACTAACTGTACGCCTATAATACCAATAACAAAAGTAACAACCACCTAGAGACACAAATAAATAGATACATGTAGAAAGTTACTCCTTTACATTTAATTCAGAAACAAATCAAGTGTTATATTACTTTCATTAAGTTTATAAATACATTGTTTTATTATTAAACGTCTGCTACATCCATCAAGAAAAGAAATATAATACTAAGTCGGCTGTTGACCCAGACCACTCTTTAAATCCTATAGGCTAGCTATATTATATGCAAACTTCGATCTAATTCGCTAAATGATTATACGCATTTAAAATAGTGCAGTCGCTCGAGGACACCAGCCGAATCGATACATATAGAATTGTGATCGCACGAGGGATGATCAAAATTATATTCGTGGGTAACTACTATTTTACGTTGAAAATAATTAACTGTAATGAATTATTTTGGTTGTTATAACTCATATTATTTCAGTAATAATTGGGCGGTAATGACCCAATTGAGAAACTGCCACTGAGCCCACTGATGTAAGCATACAATGTCTGTTTACCTTAAATACATATACAATATTAAAGTGATTTACAATAATTTTTAAATATTTAAAAAACAGACAATTTTGACGGATGCTGACAGTACTGGTTATCCGAAAATTTTGTTGGTGGAAGAAATGTATAGAAGATGATACCATAAATAGAAGACAAAAAAGTCAAAAGTCGGTGATAAAAAGTTTTATATAGCTGCCGTAGCATTAGACGCATTCGAATCTACATTTTTGAAAATTTGACACTGGAAGTCATTGAAATATTTTCTAAAACCATTTTTACATATTTGTAACTAACTGATATTGACTTAAGAGAATAAAACAGACTTGTGAAACACATGAGTTTCGTACCTGATTTTAAGCTAGCACACAATTTTCAACTATGAAGGTTGGATTATCCACCTTGACGGTATACATGGTACTTTTTTGAATAAATAAGCATTTTAAAACGTGAATATTACATCGAAAATTATATTAAAACGTTCTGAAAAACATGTCAATAAATTTTCTCTAAGAAACTTCTGCGACACATTCGTTTATTTCAGCTTGTTATAATCAACGTAACATTGACAAAACTAGAATAAAACTAAATAGAACTTATCAATGTCTAGTATACAATATATGATAACATAGGGATAGTGCTATCAAATATTATTCGACATCGTAGCAGGGATAAATAGCAAACAGAAGTTGCGTTTGGCATTCGATTCGCTCAAATGCAGTTGTGTAACAAGTTTGTTGTTACTCTTAAAAAATTGATAATAAAATTTTACTGTCAGGGAATTTCTCTGTGTGGTATTTAGAATGTGTTCGAAAGTAATTTAGCACAACGCACTTTCCACCGCGATATTAACAATTTTGAGAAATTTGGCTGCGTGTCACTTCAACAGTCTAAAAAGCCTAGAAATAATAATTTAAATGAACAACATAATTTACTCATTTGTGTTTGTGTAGAAGTAAATCCAATTTGAAAAAACCAAAAAGTACCGTTCATACAAGATTTAGAAAAACGGAAGAAATAATTTCCGAAGACTAAACGTATGGAATTTTGTGACATAATGAGAAAAATATGATCGCAACGAAGGTTTCCTATATTCTATTTCCTGATAAGTCGATGTTTTCTTTGCGCGGATACTGATGGGAATCAAATCATATTCGCTACTTATAGAGTAACGAAACGTTTGGGTAGAGCCAACATCGTATCAAACGTATGTTCTTATTTAAGGCTCCATTTGCTGTATACAGATAACTTACTATTCAATTCATACATATACAATTCAATTCAATGTGAAATATCGATGTAATATATGTATGTATGTATGTTCATTGGATTTAATTCAAATTAAATTAGACAATTTACGGAATATATCCGTTTCGTATATACGTTGTTTTGTTTATCGATGAACTGTATTTTTGAATTGCATATCTGCTTATTTTTATTTATTTTATGAATTTCTAGGTTGATCCCAGATATTTGTTAATTTAAAATTTTGTTTGGTTAAATTTTTTATACTGATTATTAGCGCTACCAAATACCAAGATCAATAACAAATATACTTGCTTAATAATAATAATTTATTATTCAACAGTAATACAAATTACTTATTATAGTATAATCAAATACAAAGAATATACCGTATAACCTACTAATGGTAAGCAGAATAAAAAAAAAATAATTATATACAGACTGTCCCGTAAAAAACGCCAACATTCATAATTCCGTTATTTATTGTCCGGTTTTATTTAAACAAAAAGTAAATTTAATAGCATCAAAAACACTATAAGATAGCAGTGTTTTATTTGTTTTCAATTGTTTTCATTAATGTCAAACGACAGTCAAGTTTTTTATTTTAAATGGCAACATATATATTTTTGGCTATATTCGGATTGGTTTTTTTTTCCTGAATTCAACGATGTATAACATGTTTATTTTTGATAAACGCTTATTGCAAAAAAAAACTTTATAAATTTCATCTTTGTCTTCCATTATTTATAAATATTCGAATGTGTCATGAAACATTGGAAATGTAAGTATTATAAATATTATTATAAGAAACAAAACACTTTACAATAAATGTTGAAATTGCCCGCCACCTTGTTCAACACATATCGCACAGCTCCTAATTACTCCAAAGGTCGCATTTAAAAGACAAGCGGCAGGTACTTCTTGAGAAGTGTTAATAATTCCTTGTCTTAAAATGTCAACATTTTTGGGAGTTGTTAAATAAACTCGATCTTGTCGATAAGCCCACAACCAAAAATCGAGGGGCGTAAGATCCGGTGAACGCGCAGGCCACTCGATAGGACCGGATGTTCCTATCCACCTATTTCCAAATTGGGTGTTCAACAAATCAGTATTTACTCTGGCGTTGTGCGCGGGAGCCCCATCTTGTTGAAAAAATATTCTATTTAAATTTGCCAAAGGTAATTCTTCTAAAAAGTTTTGGAGATTTTCGTGTAATTTAAAGTGTATTTTTCTTGATTTAAGCAACCATCTATGAAAAATGGCCCAATTAATTGATCACCTAAAATGCCACACCAAACATTTACGTTGAAACGTCTTCGAAAATTATTTTCAATTACAAATCTCGGATTGTCTGCACTCCACTGTCGATGTATGTTTCTATTAAAAATACCGTTGTTGCTAAAAGTGCATTCATCAGACCAAATTATCCTTCTGTAAAAATTCGGGTCTTGTTCTAATGCATTTAAATAAAAACGACAAAACTGGATTCTTCGGCCAGGATCATTTTGTTCTAATGCATGAACTTTTCGAGCTATGTACGGTTTAAGTTTGTGTTTTCTTAAAATACCATGAACTGTAGTTTTTGATACCCCAATATTATGTGCAATTTCGCGAATCGAAGTTCGTGAATTTTGCTGTACTGCAAGAAGAACATCTAATTCCTTATCTTCGGAGAATTTCCGTTTTTGTGTTTTTGGTTTGGTAAATGATCCATAATTTCTTAAATTCTTTTCAATTTTCTGAAATATTTTCGAACCTGGAACTTCTCTGTCCGGAAAACGAGCACTGTACCGACGAACTGCTTGAAGGCGATTTTTATTACATTCAAAGAACACTTGTAACATGTCCGTTAATTCATTGTTATTCATTTTTAACGAAAATACGCTTTTTGTTGCGGCAAAACGTTCAAACAGGATAATACAGAAAACTTAATAAAGTCAAACTGACACTTAAGGCACATTGACATAATGCTAGTGGACTGGGCCGAGTCTACTATAATGAAAGATTAAATTTATAAAGTTTTTTTTTATTTTTTATTATTAGGAGATGTGCGATATGTGTTAAACAAGGTGGCGGGCAATTTCAACATTTATTGTAAAGTGTTTTGTTTCTTATTATAATATTTATAATACTTACATTTCAAATGTTTCATGACACATTCGAATATTTATAAATAATGGAAGACAAAGATGAAATTTATAAAGTTTTTTTTTTTGCATAAACGTTTATCAAAAATAAACATGTTATACATCGTTGAATTCAGAAAAAAAAATCCAATCCGAATATAGCCAAAAATATATATGTTGCCATTTAAAATAAAAAACTTGACTGTCGTTTGACATTAATGAAAACAATTGAAAACAAATAAAACACTGCTATCTTATAGTGTTTTTGATGCTATTAAATTTACTTTTTGTTTAAATAAAACCGGACAATAAATAACGGAATTATGAATGTTGGCGTTTTTTACGGGACAGTCTGTATGTATACGAGAAAAATATAGAAAGTTACGATAAGAGAAAATATGCAATTCTAGAAGATTTAATATTTGGGAGTGGTGAAGGATGAATCAAAATGTAAGAAAGTTCCTATTGCAATTAAATAAAAAGGCTTGGACTTCATATTAAGTTTAATAACAGCAAATATTATATCCGCAATAGCAAACCAGAAAATGTATAAGACGAACACGAGGTGCTACCCAGAAATTTCGGAATCCCCTTCAAAGTACTCTTTTTCGGCCTGAATACACTGATCCCATCGACTTGTCGATAACTAAATCGTATGTTGAGTTCGCCGGATAAAATGTGCTGACAAACGCCAACAATGTTACAAATGTCATGGATTGTTCTCCTTCGATCTTACAAGATAGCATCACGCACTTTTGCTACATTTTGTGGCGTGTTTTCTGTCGATGGGCAACCGGAAGGCTCATCATCATCAACCGACACACGTCCATTGTTGTTGTACCACTCATAAGTTTGCGTCTAACCTAAAGCCTCCTCACCACACGCTTGTTTAAGTATTTTCAGAGTTTTCGCTGCCGTTTTACCAAGTTTGAAGCAGAATTTGATACACGTTCTTTGTTTTTTCACATCAATCAGTGTCGTAGAATAACTCAAACACAACTAGCAAAGTACCGTTTGACAGACTGATGACAGACTTAGTATAGACGTAGCTCACACCATCTAGCGATATAGAGCTGTACTATCATCCCTTCACGCGCTACATTCAAATTCCAAGAATTTCTGGGTAGCACCTCGTATTTTTGAGAACTGCAGTGTACCATTCTCCATCTGCATAGTACACAGTACGACGTTCTTCCAGAATTACAATGGAAATATGCTCATTATTCCCAAAATTCCCGAATAATCTTCAACAATGTTTATTGGAGTCAACTGATTTTCAAAAATCTACACTGCCAATTGTTGCTTTTTTTCGGAATCACAACGTATGCCCAAGTTTCATCACCTGTAATGAAGTTGTACACTATATGAAACGATCATTGCCAAAGCAATATAATCTATCTCATAGGGTATTTCTTTTTAAATTGGATTCAAATAGTGAAGAATTTAACTGGAACAAACCTTACACGCCTTCAAATGTTTACATAAGATGGTGTTAATTGCCTTTACATAAATCTTTAGTGGCGGTCCTCTTCAAACATGACACCAATATTCTTTTCGGTAACAGCCGTTTTTGGTTTAGTATCTTGAAACGCATCATTTAATGAAAGTGAATTACGTTTAAATTAATTGTACTATCGCTTTAAAGTAGCCAAGGCACGTGATTTGTCACCAAGTATCAGATGGATTTCCTCAAAACATTCTTTGCAGCTTAAGCAACGTTCGAAATTGTATTTCAAACGTTGCAAAAATTTAAAGTTACATAAGTTAAGTTCGGTCTTTAACACTAACTAGAAATTACCAATTGAAAAAGAAAAATTGATAAATAACCATTGCTAAAGTCACTCACTCTTAGTCCCTATAAAAATGTCTTCGTAATACATATTACCATATTTGCAGATTTGCAATATGGGGCTCCTCAACATAATTCCTGTACGATGACGAATCGTGTAAAATGTATTAGTCTACCTGGTTGTAAAGAGGTTTAAATATAAATATTAAAAGTGTTGTCTCCCTGCGTATTAGCAGAGAATCCAACTTGTGCTCATGCAGTGGATTAACATGACTTGTATTTCTCTCTAGATACGAACCGTCTTTTCTATATGAGAGATACTTTGAAAATCGTCTCTGAACTCTCTCTAAGTGAATTTGGTGAGAAACACCATATTATCGAGGCGTATTCCAATTTACTGCATACCAGAGAAACATATACTGTATGACATGGAAACTGCAACACAAAGAAGGGGTGCGAATTTTTTTACCAAACTTGGTAGAAACGTATAACTATTCAAAGGCAATAATTGATTAAAATTTCAAAGAAAAAAAACAAAAGACTAACATAATTTAACATAATTTTTATTAATAATGTGTCGAGCCGCCCCTATTAATTACACACTCCCTCACTCTTCGTGGCATTGATTCGACTAGGTGGTCGATATCCTCTTGGGGTATGGAGTCCCAAGCAACCTGTAATTCATGCCGGAGAGCTATTAGTGTCTGCGGGGGATTGGCTAAATTCATAAGTCTTCGTCCCATAATGTCCCACACATGTTCTATTGGCGAGAGGTCGGGGGATTTGGGTGGCCATGGCAAGATATTGACATGAGCCTCTTCGAAGCGATTTATAGAAATTCTCGCTACGTGGGGAGGGGCATTATCCTGCTGGAAAAGTGGGGTCTTCGAGCATTTGAAGATATGGAAGAATATGGGGTACTACCACCTCATCAATGTAACGCTGGGCGTTCATGGTGGCTTGGATGAACACCAACTGAGACATACTCCCATATGCTATAGCACCCCATACCATAACACCCACTGCTCGATGCACATGCCTTTCAACGGAAAACTGAATATCACTACGTTCCCCACGTCTACGTCTGACCCTCATACAGCCATCATGCATCCCTAGACAAATCGAGATTCATCACTAAACACCACCTTATGCCACTCCAAGATCCAATGAATTCGCAATCTACACCACTCCAAACGTTGCTGTCGGTGTTGAGCCGTAAGTGGTAACACAAGATGTGGACGATAAGATTGTAAGCCGAAACCCCTAATTCGGCGATAAACGGTTCGAAGGGTTACTGGACGACCTTGATTACCTAACCACACGTCAGCAATTGATCTGGTACTGGAAAACTTGTCTCTTAGTGCCATTAGGCGAAGGCGGCGGTCCTGTATCCCATTAGTTCTTCTTCGGCCTCCGGTTCCTCTTCGACGTCTTTCCTGACCCACCCTAGTCCATGATTGATAACAGCGCATAATGGTGGATTGGTTCCGGTTAAGGCGATTTGCAATTTCCCTGTATGAAAAACCACCTTCTCGCAAACCAACAATTCGACCTCTGTCGAATTCGCTTAATTGGCGATAATTTCCACGTTGCCGCACTCTAGGCATAATAAAACTCTCTAAACACGTTAAACAAAGGTATAATAAGACAAAACCGTTGTAATAAATTTGAAACAAACAATAAATACACCACACATTAATGTCAGCGAAAACTGAATGAAGTGTCAGAAGTGCCATGACCACTTGATATATCGCAACAAAATTTTAATCAATTATTACGTTTGACTAGTTATACGTTTCTACCAAGTTTGGTCAAAAAATTCGCACCGCTTCTTGGTGTTGCAGTTTCAATGTCATTGAGCATATATACGTAATAGTTTCGAGATTAGTCAAAAGTTTGGAGTTGCGCATGACAAATCCAATAGTTTTAGAAGCCGATTTACATATACTAGCAACGTGTTCAACAAAGCTAGAGGGACTATCGAATAGAACTCCTTGATCTTTTCTAGATTTCTTGGACTCCAATCGTTTATGTTGTAATCATAAGATATCACATGCTTTCGCCTCGAGTACCTAATGAAACAGCATTTTCTATATTGAGGCTTAATTTATTATCCGAGTACCATTTGGCAATTTTAAGATTTTGCTGTAGGTTTATTTCATTGGCCAAGTTATTTATAGTTTTGTACACCTTAAGATCATCTGCATACGCGAGTGCAGAACATGAAAATAATTCAAATGTCATTAATAAAAATTAATAATAATAGAGGACCCAAATTGGACCCTTAAGGTACTCCTGATGTTAGGATAAATTCGAATGATAACCATTGTAGTGCTCGTAATTAATTCTATCTGATAGATATGACCCAATAAACGACTCATTAAAACCGATTTCACTCAACTTCCATTGCAGGATGTTATGATCTATAGCATCAAAGGCTTTTTGTATATCTGTATTACTAACATGTCTGTTTAATTATGTGTATATTAGCAATAAAAAATAAGACAAAAAAACCTGTTTAATCTTTTAATCCAATATACCAGTTAAAAAATAACATTATAATTTGCATAATTTTATTAACATCGTTTTACATAACAATTTTTCCAAGAAATTCGTCATTGCCAGCAAATTCTTATTTATTATTTACACGACAATTAGCATTGTAGTTACCCACTAACATCTGAAAACTGGTATACGAAACGGCGTATGCAAGGTGAATGTGAATTTAAAGTTACGCTTGATATGTGTCATGCAAGGAAGGTTATATTGCCTCTAGTTGGAAATATCCTCTGTGAAATGATTACCGGCTATTATTCTATTTAAACGGTAATTGTAAAATCGTTACACGTTGATGCGTTAAGATCTAGATTGTAATGTTTGTAAATTTAGATTGTTTTGTTTTTATTTGAATTTATTGCGCGCAAAAGTTTGCAATTTGAGAAATGGCGAAATAAACTATTTTGTTTAATAATTTCGGGTATGCAATTAGCTAATTTGAAAAGGTTTTCGATGTTGTACGAGGGATAAGCTGAATTTATTGAGAATAAGAAAATCTAGCAGACTGAAAAACAATCATACAGTGTTTATTTAGAGCAACTCTTTATCTTTCATTTGATGTTTTGTTGTTGAAGTTACACTCATAACTCAGCTACTTATTTTTAAAAGTAAAAGAAAATGGAATTAACCAGAGAGCACTTTTCGGATCATAATTTATTATGATTTTAAAAGAGATTTAAGTGTTTATGAGTTTAAAAGAGTTTAGATTCGTTTTTAGTGAACAAGCACCTTCCTTAGCATAATTTACTGCTGGTATAAGGAATTTGAACGCGAAAGGAATTCCGTTCAGCACCAAAAAGAAGCAGGGCGTCCTCCTACACTGTTACCACAAAACATTGCTAATGTTAAAAAAAAAATTTAGGAGGACAATAAAGCTTCTCATGCGGTAATAGAGCATCAACTCAAGATTGGATCCTCAGCTGTTGAAACAATCATACACGATCACCTGCATTTAAGAAAAATGATAAGTCGTTTTGTGCTGCATCACCTCTCTGACTTCCAAAAAGCAGAGACTGTAAGAATTTGCCATGAAACTTTAAATTTCTTAAATAATGGCGGGTACCAGATTTTTTCCAAGAAAGTGACTTCCTACCCGCCAAGAGAGTCGTGTATGGATTCACGAAGTTGATAAAACTCCTACAATGACTAAGAGGCAGCGAGCTATGAAAAAGGTTATGTATGCGGTATTCTTCAGAAGTACGGGCTTAGTAAATGCAATTAAATTAAATGGACAAAAGACAGTTACAGCTAAGTGATACACTGAAAAATGTTTGCCCGAAGTGTTCAGTAGAGTACCAAACAAGCGAATTATGCTCCACTATGATAATGCTCGTCCCATACGGCAGTTTTAACTATCCAGTTTTAGCAATGGATGACTTTTGGCTATTTTTTGGGTTTAAACGCAATTTGCGGAGTAGAAGATTTTCGTTTGAAGAAGAGATTAATACCATAGTTCACGCTCATTTTGAAGGTATTCCAAACGAAGATTGGTTGGGAGCTTTTAAACAGTGGAAAGAAAGAATGGTCAAGTGTATCATTGCCGAAGAGAACTACTTTGAGAATATTTAAAATAAAATTCTCATCATTCTCAAAATTTCAGCTTGTTCCTTGTATTACAAAGTTTTTTTGGAAAATATTAAATAATTTTATGTAGCACAATCTATGAAAGCGTATATTTGAAATTTATTTTTACATTTTATTTACGTTCTAAAATTAAAATTACGACGTTAAAAATATTGCTGTGAAATTAACTACAATTATAGGTGATTTATATTATAAAGTAAAGAAAATTTACAAGAGGTGGTTACAGTATTGCTTGGAGAAAATAAATAAGCGATTTGGTACCGAATTAGAATGTTTTGTTTTTCAAAATTTCATTTTAATTAATAGTTATAGCAACATTCTGTGGACTTCCTATTAGATCATTAAGTACAACCTATGTGTGCTTAATTTAAAATCTAAATTAAAGAATCAAATATTTAATATTTAGAACATTATCAGTTTTGTGTAAATTAATCTAAAACTATAAGTCAAAATTGCAAGAATCCACGTCATTTCTCAATTCTAAAATAGCAAGATTTAAAACACATGAATGTAATTGTTTTCTTAAAAATAATTACGTATTTTTTCACGAACGTTGTATATCAAGGGTTGTAAGGATTAAATAAAATATTAAAATTTATGGCAAATAAACGAATATTTATTACTCTTGTATTCAATACAATAACGATAATGTAAATTTTTAATGGGAAATCCTTTCTCTCAAGGTGAATAAATTATGTATAGCCGAGCTCCTATAAATGTTGGTGTTTTTGTTGGTATATGAAACACAAAAATAAGTACTCACTAGTAACAAGAAAAATAAGTTAATGTAAGTTACTGTTTTATAGATGTAAGATGTACAGAAATTAAGAAGAGACGATTAATTTGAAAAATGAGATTACAAAGGTGAAAATATCTTCAACAAGTAAAAAAAAGTAGCTTTTCTTGATACAGGCTCCATTAATGCAGTGAAAACTGTAATTACATTTATATTATGTTATAACGTTTAAAAAAATCAATAAAAATACCCATATTACCCTGTGCACGCTTGAAAAAGATAGAAGTGTTCTGAAAAGAGCAATTTGTACAACTATATAAACAAATTAACAATTTAACGAAATATTTTAAAAGTAGGACGATGACGGTTGACAGTTGATATTAATAGACAGATAGATACTGTTGTCGATGCCGACAGCATATGTCAATAAGTTGCAACATAGCAACCGGAAGTGAAGATAGCGTTAATGACAGCAACTAAGGATAGTAAGACATAAAAGTTGCTATTATATCCCATACTGAATACGGAGGTTGGAACGATCTATAATTATATTGATACTCAAAAAAACTATTGCTTTGGTTTTTATTACTTTATTAAGCAGATAACGTTACTACAGTTTCGTCATGAAAAGCATGTAATTATCAGATGTATCATCAAATGAAAGTAACAATATGTATGAGAAAATCTAGGAACAATTACACAGGTGTATTGCTGCGGGTATATAACAAAAATAGATCCTACAAAACTGGCTTTTGATACTTTTCGATATACCGCTGAAACACACATATATTATAAAGTACTCGCAAAGCGTAATGTCGATAAAACGAATCTAAATACACATATATATCAATAACGGTACAAATAAATACTACTATAATCATATTTATTAAATACGTTTTCCTCAAAATATCAACAAATATAAAAAAATATGAAAGGACTTGTATATAAAAGAAATGAGGTATATTAAAAGTTTTAACATGCCAATATTGTCGGAGATCTCCGCTAACGTACATACAAAATTTACAAAAATAAATGTGAACATGAACTATTTAAACTGACAGAAAAGCTTAAAAATAAAATATTAAGATGAAAACCGCTTTTTTCGGCAAATAAAATTATGGACATAATGTTTTGGGATACTCAAAGCGTAATCCTTATTGACTACTTTCAGAAGGGAAGTGCAATAACTGGCCAATATTATGCTGGTGTACTGATAGGTTTCGATGTCGAAATTGAAGAAAAAATGACCGTATTTATTCAGAAAAATAGTATATTAAGTATCAAGAACAGCGAGGAACTTTTACCGATCGACGACAACTGTTTGGAGGAGGAGCGAAGCAACGAATCCAATTGTTGTCCGAGATCGGTATTTCCTTACCGTCCGTGATGCTTATGACGTTTTTTGTACGATTGAATTATAAATGCAAAATATTAAAATATATGAATAAACTGTCAAATACAAATATTTAAGTATGTAAGTAAACTATGAAATGTAAATATTAAAATATGAAAAGTGAAAACTATTAAATACAAATCTCAATCTGACGCGAACTAGATTTATTTGTGCTTTAATAACTCGAAATACAAAGCAAAAAAAAACAACTCAAGTCGATCTATTATAACTTAACTGAGAAGAGGCTTGGATCTAATCCTGTGGAGTTATGTTGCACCTGTGCTCGACGGCGGCTTAGCAGGTGTAAACAGAATAGGTCGACAGGCTTCTACTTCGTAATATTGGTAGTGCTTGAAGTTAGAATTCTATCCTAGTTCCAAAACTAGCTCCCTAAATTCAAAATATAAAACAGCATTAACAAACTTAATGAGGACAAACATACCAAGAAAGTAGCGGCTTACCGAGTAGATGTTTACGGGTGAAGACACAGGTAAATTGCGGTATATCAACGAAAAATTAGCCAAATTTAATCAGCAACAGACCGGACAGATAAATCCACCATATTGCTTTTATTCGAAACTTAATACAATATTCCACAATATATAACTGTCTTAAACCTTCACACCCACCGCATCAAAATATTTCTAACCAAAATAAAGCCGGAAACGCAATGTCATTCTTCCTACACCCAAGATTCTAATATGCATGCCTACAGAGTTAAGGATCGTCGGCGTGTTCTACCGCGTCTCCCATTAGTTGATTATACACTCAATGTATAGAAATATAATTTAGACGAGGGTAGTTTGATAAAATAACGTAACAATATATAAGCTACAACCAAAATATAATCCTCGTTTTAGAAATAATTAAAAGTTAATTAAGTGACTATGGGGAATGTTCAAAGTGATAACTATTGAAAAGATTAGTTTTAAAGAGGTCCAGCAGGTCATTAAAGTTGTTTTCCGAATTTGTTTATACCTTTATAAATTTCTGTGGATTTTAAAATATTCAGTTTCAAACGTTGTCCTGTTTCTAAAATATGGTTCGCCAGTCTTTGGGCTAAGGTCTGTACACTTGGATGGGAATTATATTAAAAAATAAATATGATTTTTACCCTAAAATAATCACACCTGTATATCTGCCTGTTATTAACATAGTATTAATAAAAATAGAATCCATAACATTGTTTTTAATCGTAAAAGAAATGTTTATTTTGTTTGACCGATAACCTTCTAGTTAATGGATTGTGAGGTCTTACGTAAATAAAACAAAGATTAATTTGTAAATAAAATATTTGCTATAAAATTATTTTAAACAACTTTCTGAATTGCATTTCCATGAAAAACACACACAAAAATTTGTTATTTGCAAACTGCATTGCGTAAATTAATCTTCCGATATTCCATTTTCTCATTTGGTATTAGTCTTCTACATGTATCAGTAATTCGCAACATATGCAATAGGCTTAAATTTAGTGCACGATATTCAAACACGAGAATGGTGATGATACATTTTCAAACGAAGGCGACAGACAACCTCTTGTGCAACACTAGCACACATAATTATTAGGACTACTCTCTAACAAGTTTATAGCATTTCAGTAGAAAGTAAAGACCTCAATGTAATAAAAAATTAAAAAAAAGATCAATGTTAGTTTAGAGATACCAAGAAATAATATTAAAATAAAAAATAAACTCGAATTAAAAATACATATTTGCAAAAACTTTTGATAATAGAAAGGATTTGTATAGAATTTTTTTTTAGAATTCTGCAGCATAAATTAAACTACATATTTCTATGAATTGTGATTTTGAAATTTGCTTACTCACAATTCACGACAAATCTATCCAGCTAGGATACTCAGTCGGTTTAATTTAAAAAAATGGGACTGCTTTCCTCTCAGGGTTCCAATCGGAAAAGGGGTTGTCTCTTCTACAAAATTTATAATGCGCCAGTAAAAGAGTATTGACAAATGTTACAATTATATTTCTTTAAGTTACTTGTAAACTTCTTGAAATAAGGTTTAATAATAATAAACACAATAAAATTTAAATGAAACTTTAATACAAAAATTTAAAAAAATTAAAAAAAAAATCTTTATAAAGTATAAAGATTAATATTGCCTCATTAAACAATATTGTAAAGGTAAAAATAACGCATGGAAATGACCGCAGCATGCGATCAAAACTTCCTTTATGACATCCGATCAAAATTAAAACTAATAAATTACAAAGATGCTTTTTAATTTTTCCCACAAGGAACAAAATCAAAATAAACTATTTGACAGACCGAAACAAACTCTAACGCATGTGCAGCCACGTGTAAAAAAATGCCCTTGATAAACCAACGTACTAAATTTTACAGTTACAGAATTTTTTTACTAGAAATTTTAAAAACCTTCTTTGTTATTTATATCAAATATCTAAGACTAAATCTCAATACGATAATATTAATACAATTAGAAAAATACAATATTCAATTCATTCAATATAAAAATAAGATATCTTGTATAAAATATATTACTTACGTAAAAAATATATATTCATATACTAGAGACACATGAGTAAGAAAGTGTTAAAAATCAATTACGAGATTCACAAACTCGTAAATAAATCGGTAATGATTTAAGCAAGCACAAAAACACAATTAAATCAAAAAACAAAAACCGAAATTACTCAAACAAAGATAAAGATTTATCTTTAAATAAACACACCTTTCTTACTTCACTGAACACTTGTCTCTGGATACAGCTAGCAT
The DNA here is from genome assembly GCA_935421215.2 of Melolontha melolontha. Classification (NCBI taxonomy): domain Eukaryota; kingdom Metazoa; phylum Arthropoda; class Insecta; order Coleoptera; family Scarabaeidae; genus Melolontha; species Melolontha melolontha. The sequence continues at coordinate 105,865,590 of OW285240.1, forward strand.
GCAGCCTCCGTATAAAAAAATACAGTTTTACAAACGTCCACAGCAGAACAAACGGCATTCTCAAACTGCGCAAGTCAAATATATACAAATATTCAAAATAATAATACACTCAAAAATAATTAAACTTTTCAAAATATTTGTGGGGAAAAGATCATAGCATTATGTCAAAATTAAATTAATAGGGCGAATCAAACAAACAATATTGTTGACATTATAGTCAAAGCAAACTCTGGCTGTCCCTTTAGTCAAGCAACACCGCTTGATGCACGAGGTGTGGCAATTAAATAACAAGAATCCTTGCGAAGGACGCGTTTTCTAACAAGACTCCTTGTGAAGACGCGTTTTCTAACAAGACTCCTTGCGAAGACGCGTTCTCTAGGCCCTAGAGTTGCCGTTCAAAAGAACTTGAATTTGTGGAGTATTTTTTTTAATTTTTTCGCGATCGCCTCCAAAAGCTCTAGCGTTCGACCGGTCGATCACGATCAAAATTTATTTACCGTACAGCAATTTTTTACAGATTTTACAGTGACATTTTTAATGTCATTATTTCTTGATATTATAATAAGATTTTGTTATTCAAGGAGAATCGCCTGGGCTAACTAGATATCAGTACCCCCTCGTAGATACTTATAGATAGATTTATAGATATTTTTACAAAATTAAATAATTTTACGATGTTATTTCCTCTTTCAGTTTTAATCGCCATAGTTTTGGCCTTGCCAGCTAAAGGTTCGACAAAACCCTCTTTGAAGAAGAAAGCTTGCTTGAAATCATGCACAGATGATTACACTCCAGTTTGTGGTGGAGATGACCAGGGGAAAAAGATATCGTTTGGAAATGAATGCGTCCTCACGAATTATAATTGCGAACAAAGTGCCAGTAAGTAAACACATTTTTCATTATTTACAAGATGACTTAGACTTAAATTTAATACTTACTTTCCTTTCTAGGTCTCAAAGTTATAAGCAAAGGAGAATGTCCTGGTAGTCAGGGTGTTAGATTATCGTAAATCGTACGTATTAATAAGCATGAAGAATGTAAATTTATAAGCGCTTTAGAGAATATAGCCGGCTTTTTTTGTGATATCAATAAATTATAAATTGTGATAATTTTGTCATCAATAAATTGCTTTTTTTACTACAATATGTTTTTGTACCTATTTAGCATAATCATTAAGAAGCTTAGCAGAAGTATTTCAGCATTTTATTGCAAAAATATTACTGCAGAAACTAAACCTTTTAGTTTTCATAGAAAGTAGAAAAAAATACGTAATTTTGAGTTTACCTAATGGTACAGTTTCTTATGCTGCAAATCATATCTTTGGCAGTAACTTCAAATCAAAAGAAACGGAACGTCTTTACGAACGTGTTGCTTATTCATTTTTTTTGTTTCCAAAATTACTATCGATAAAATATTCATTTTAATGATTACCTAGAAGTATTATTTAAGAAGTAAATTAATTTATTTCATCTACAAGTGTCCTTGAAATAAATAGATAACATATAAAAAATGGAAAGATATATTATATAAAATAAATCCAAAATATTGTGTCAATTACGACGCTAACCCCCAAATTAAAAACACCCTGAAAATTATATTTCGTGACGCTTATGAATTCAAAATATTCGGAATGTAGAAAATACCTTAGATACAGATACACATACATTTTCAACAATATCTGAAGTGATCACATCTTTAAGGCGACTTGGATCATTCATTGATTCTCGACTATGTTTAAACAATTTTGAAGTTGACTTGGAAGGACAATCTTTCCCGTTTGCAGCCAACATTTCGAGAATAATTTTTAGAGTTTTTCCTTGTTTTGTAAGACACTTTATAACGGCTCTATTTTCAGTTTTGTTCATTTCAATATAAAATCAATGCACACCAACACAAACTGATAGATAATAAAATTAATGATGTTGCAAATGTTTTATAAATTAGCACAAAACCAAAGCATATGTGATTTTAAAAAAGCGTAGTGGAAAATTGTATTCAAATTCAACGAAAATAATATTAAAATTTAATTGAATAAATGTACTAGATCATGGAAAGGAAGTCATAACTCTCAACAGGGAAGAAACTCTTGCGAAAGCCCATTTGGGCCTATGGGCATAGCTTTATTGGGATGATCCATCAGGAATTTAAATCTCGACATCATACAGATTCAAAACAAGGTTCTCAAAGTAATAGTAAACACACCATGGTATATACAAAGGTGGTCTTTTATATTTTGCATTTGGAGTAAAACAGGAGATAGCTTTTAAAGTCTTTATTGTTTTTCGAAGTATTCTCCACGAAGATTAATGCACTTTTGCATGCGCTCGAACAAACTCTGGAAGCAGTAATTTCAATCGTTTGTTGGTACAGTCAAAATTGCGTTTTTGAAGCCATCGATTGCTCCTTCTGACGACTGGAACCTTTGACCATGCAGTCCATCCATCCTTGATTTTCGGAAGGGTAACGAAATTGTTGGGACTTAGGTCGGGACTGTACGGAGGATGGTCTAACAATTCGATGTTTTGTTACGTTAAAAATTCACTTGTCTTGCGAGTTGTGTGCGAACTTGCATTGTCTTGGTGGAGGATGATTCGTCGTTGTGGGTTGGTTTCTGGGAACTCAGCGATGACTTGCGGCGAACAAATGGTTGTATACCAATCGGCAGTAACAATTCTTTGTAGAGAAATTGTTGCTGCATGACCTGCTTTCGAGACCAATGTCGCGACTATCTTTTTGGAAACACGTCAAGAACCTGTCTCCAAAAACCTGCTATTGGATCGTCTCTAAGACTAATCCATCGACGTTTCAATTCTCCTTACCAATGAGAAATTGTTGACTGATGTGGTGCTTCAACTAACCTGGTGAGGCATTCTTGTTGAGATAATTGTCTTCAAAAATTATAAAAAATTAAAAATGGAGGTTAATTACTAGGTGAGGCATTCTTGTTGAGATAATTGTCTTCAAAAATTATAAAAAATTAAAAATGGAGATTAATTAGTATTAGTATTAACAGCGCCCTCTCTGCCCCAGTATACAAAACATAAGAGACATCGCTTGTAACTAACAGAATCCTCAATACTGATCTGCTAAGCCTACCATCTATTAGTATGTATATAAGGAAGAAATTACCAAAGCCGGTACAAGATACAAAAACGCAATAATAACACACCCAAGCGAACTTGTCTTCACACCATTTAATAAGAAGAGCCTAGAAGACTACTAATCGTCACTGGACCAATATTCTACGCGTGATTATTCATTTTGTGTAGCAATAAGTTTAGATTTAGTATCACATAAGTCGTATCGATAGACTAACAATCTTAAAATAAAAAAAATATATACAGGCTGATTCGTTTTCGGCCCTCACCATGGGGATCTCGCTTATTATTGGAGATAGAGTATAGGTTTAAATTTAGCAAAGTTGTTAAATTTTGTGTTTGTTATAAATCCGTAAAGAAAATAGACCTGTGACAAATGACCTTCGTTATTTAAAAAAAAAACGCGAAAACCCCATTTTCATCTTTTACCTGTAGCACCGACATTTGGCCTTGTAGAGAAAAAATAAAAACACATCCTTGTGGCCATTTCTAAACCTCTATCCAGTGGTGTACTCTAAATTTTTATACGACGTTTCGTTTCTTTCTGGCCATCATCAACTATCTAATTTCTTATAGGCGCCATATTGGATTTAGACATCTTCAGAAAGAGTTTTTTCTTCTGATTTCAACCATGTATCACATGCTGACTAAAGTTTTTGACATTAGGTTTTATTTGAAGGAATAAATTATAAGATTAAATAAGGTAGCCATGGAATTTCAATCTGTCAAACATTTCATTTATTGTTCATTAATAATACAAAAATGTCATACACTAACGAAGAGAAACAAGATATGATAAGTATTTTTTATTCTTCGAACCGAAATTCAACAGTAGCGAGTACAAGATATCTACAATTATATCCAGAACGACAGCAGCCTCATCGTATCATTCTTCTAGATCTCGACAGAAATTTGGTCGAGAATGGATCGTTTACTAAGCCGTGTATAGATAAATAATAATCCATCAATTTCTACACGCGAAGTAGCGTCAGAATTAAATTTGTGCCAGTCCAGAGTTTGGAGAACTTTACATAAAAGTAGGTTTAAACCATACAGGATCCATGTTAGTCACTCTTTACTGCCTGAAGATAATTTGAGAAGGCTAGGATATTGTAATTGGTTAATGGGAAGGATAGAAAATGACGAAAATTTTTTAAGCAAAATCATCTGGTCAGATGAAACAAAATTTACAAATTCTGGAATGTTCAACAGAAATACGGAGCACTATTGGGCAGTACAAAATCCCCGACAAAACAGGGCTAGAAGACCACAACATCGTTTTGGAATAAACGTTTGGATGGGCATTTTGGCAAATCGTCTCTTAGGACCAGTTATGTATGAAGAACATTTAAATGGAGAAAGATATTTAAACATTTTACGTACATACGTATCTGACTATCTTGACGACAATATCCCATTAAATCAATTACAATATTTATGGTGGCAACAAGATGGCGCACCAGCACACGATGCAGCTGTTGTTAGAAATTTCTTAAATCAAGAGTTTGCAAACCGTTGGATTGGAAATAGGGGAGTTGTTGAATGGCCTGCGAGATCACCTGATTTAAGTCCGCTAGATTTTTTTTTATGGGGATATGTTAAAAATAATATTTATAAAGTAGATGCGCCACAAAACATTGAAGAATTACGAGACAGACTTCAGAATGCCTTCGATGCAGTTCCTAGAAGAACTATATACAAAGGGCAGTACAAAATTCCAGAAGGCGTGCCCAATTGTGCATTACTGAAGATGGCCAGATAATTGAACATTTACTGTAATTGTTTATTGTTTACTTTTCTATGTATTTTTATTAATGTCTTTGTTATCTTGTACTCGCTACTGTTGAAGTTCGGTTCGAAGAATAAAAAATACTTATCATATCTCGTTTCTCTTCGTTAGTGTATGACATTTTTGTATTATTAATGAACAATAAATGAAATGTTTGACAGATTGAAATTCCATGGCTACCTTATTTAATCTTATAATTTATTCCTTCAAATAAAACCTAATGTCAAAAACTTTAGTCAGCATGTGGTACATGGTTGAAATAAAAAAAAAAAACTCTTTCTGAAGATGTCTAAATCCAATATGGCGCCTATAAGAAATTAGATAGTTGATGAGGCCAGAAAGAAACGAAACGTCGTATAAAAGTTTAGAGTACACCACTGGATAGAGGTTTAGAAATGGCCAAAAGAATGTGTTTTTATTTTTTCTCTACAAGGCCAAATGTTGGTGCTACAGGTAAAAGAAGAAAATGGGGTTTTCGCGTTTTTTTTTTTAAATAACGAAGGTCATTTGTCACAGGTCTATTTTCTTTACGGATTTATAACAAACACAAAATTTAACAACTTTGCCAAATTTAAACCTATACTCTATCTCCAATAATAAGAGAGATCCCCATGGTGAGGGCCGAAAATGAATTAGCCTGTATATTGCCCAATTTTTGTATTTGATGAATGGGCTGTATGACGTAAATATTATAAAGAAATGACAATTAAAATACATATGTTGTTTTTATTATTATCATTTCTATGCATCGGAAAGAGTTTGATCCATATCTAAATTCCAGGATGTTTCAGAAAATTTATAATCAATATCTGATCGTTCGCGTTCCCGATCATAGTCTCTAAGTTCTTCCTTAACTTCCTCTTCTTCAGCTTCTTCTTCTATATATTCCTCTTTCATACGTCCAGTGGTCCAATGCTTATACAGATCTGGTCTGTAACCTACTGGTTCGTCCCAAGCTTTTCGGCAATTGTTCATAATCCATTTTTCCTCAGCAGCAGTAGGAATTCTAAGTTTTTAAACATCCTCATATAAATATATTTTTTACTTAGTTACTACTGGTTATACCGAGTTCTTCTTTTATCATTACACATAGGTATAATGCATTGATTTTTCTTCCTTTAGCTTTACACATAGGGATAAATGTATGGTGGCATAGTAGACAACCAGTTGCACACCAGTGACGTATTTGGACGTGTTTCCAATTATCAAATATTTCTAATTTTTGATTCATACTTAAATCTTAAATTAAATAAATTTTATTGAAAAATACATAAATTATTTAAAATTATTAATTATCCCAACAGGCGTATACCTTGTGCGAAGAAAGTTTTAAATATTTTTAATAAATTCAAAAAAGATGAATAGTATTTCTTTAAGGTTGAAATATATCTAAGATAGTAAAATTAGTGTATCAAAAAAGGTAGAAAATATAACAAAATAGTTCAAATAGATTTTACCATTTTATGAAATTGTAGAACGTTCTCGCATTACATCATAGTTCTAATACCGAAGGTAAACCACGTATTGGGAGCATTTCAGTAACACGATCAAAACAAATAACACCTTGTGTTATTTGTGGTATCTTACGAATAAGTGGTTTTATAAAATTGAAAAATTTATCTTAAAAAGCAGTAGTAGGAAATTCTTGTAGGTAATAAATATTTTACTATTTCTTTAATAATTCCAATAACTTTTGGACTATACAACTAACTGACAGCATCACTACTGGAATTAAAGATTGAGAAAGGGAAGATTATGCAACAAACTTTTTGAATCTGTTAAAGCAAGACTATTTTCATATGAAGGAGGATCAGTTACTAGAGTAGCAACTGTTTTACACCCTCGATTTGAAAGAGAAGGTTTTCGTAATACTGAAAATGCTCTGGGGCTACTTCTTTTCTAGAACAAGAAATGTTTAATATTATGAAGAAAATAGACCCTGAAAATAAAGAACAAATGCATGTAATCGAAACAGACATTAGTCGACATAAAAAGTCACTTTCATTATTTGGATTTTTGCAAGAAAAAACTAAAAGGCAATACCTCGAAAGGCCAAATTCAAATCAGGACGTAGATCCTCTTTTATTTTGGAAGGTAAGTTTAAAAAAAGGGTAATTGTATTTTTTATTTGGATTTTCTTTTAGGTAACAGGAATGGAGCTGAAACTCTTAAAACAATGTGCTAGGAAATACTTCTGTATTCCAGCGAATTCACCAGAAAGTGAGTGTATAGTACACCTCATTTAATAATAGAACAAAGGTGTACAAGACTGAAACCGAAAAATGTTAATATGATAATGTTCCTAAATAAAAATTTTAAAAATATTAAGTAACCTAAGTATTTATTTTATTAAAATTACACCCAACCTTTTCCTATTAGCTAAAGAAATAACTCAATGGGTTTCATCTTACTATGCTTTCCAACTATTAAAGATATGCATGTTTAAGCATTCAAAGGGAAAGTGTTTAGATTACCATACAGAATATACATGAAACTCTTTAAATCTATTACGGATTGCTTTATCAGCAAAAAATATTTTATTTAAAATTTCTTCGTTTTCATTTAACAAATTAAACATTATATCACAAAAATCAGTTCGTTTTACTTTATCTTCCTCGCAAAGTTCTTGGTGGTTTGATTGGTGGGTTATATTTGAATTCTTTCAGAGTTTTGAACACCGAACTGTACGATACTCCAAAATGCCTGGCTACATCTAAAAGTAATCCTACAGACCGCTCTTCTACATAACATAGGATATTCAGCTTCAAGTGTTCTGTTAACACGTGATTGGTTTTATTTTATTTTTTTTGTGGGAATTTAGAAAACAATCATGTTATTTGAATTTGTTAAAAATATTTAAAATTGTCTTCGCACAAGGTACGCCTGGGATAATTAACTGTTTTAAATAAATTATAATATTTTTCAATAAAATGTATTTAAGTATGAATGAAAAGCAGAAATATTTAACAATTTGAAAACCACATCCAAATACGTCGCTGGTGTATAACTGGTTGCCTGCTATGCCACCACACATTTATTCCTATGTGTAGAGCTAAAAGAAGAAAAATCAATGCATTATACCTATGTATAATGATAAAAGAAGAACCCGGTATATAAGGGGTTTTAGCAAATACAATAACAAAACGAAATTTGCCTCAAAGTTGGTTCAACTATATCGCTTTTAATTTTTTTTTACAATTTGCATATTTACAAATTCATAACAACAAAGAGTATTAAAATAAATGATTCTACGCGTTTTTTATTGGCAAAGAACATTTTCAGTAATGTTTGTGCTTATTGGTAAATAATGACCAATACGATCAGATTTTATAGCCGAGTTCTATTTAGTTTCCTTACGGTTGGAGCAGCGTTACACAGCTGTCCTATTAATTAATTTATTTGTTGCTCATTTGCAAATCAATATATCAAAGCACCGTATTAATTATGAAAGTTCATTTTTATAAGTTACTGACTCGTAAAATTGTTACAAGTTACCTGTCAGTATTACAAGTTAATACCATTATTTACATTAGATGATTCTGAACTTATTGCATGTGAGAGTTAATAATTATTCAGATCTCATCTCACATGCAATTGTCGGTTAATTTGTGCGTTGGTTAGATAATTCTGTTTTATTTTGTATCATAGATGTTAAAAATCATAGTACAATTGTTATTTCCGTTGTAATACAAAATTTGGAGGAGGAATTAATTGAAATTGAACCATCTGTTGGTGCAGTGAGTGCTGTAGTAAACGACAACGGTATAGCATTTAGCATTAGACTTATTACTATGAAATAATTTTCTCGACATTTCGATTTTATTATTGATGAAGTCATCAACCTAACTCGTGGTAATTTCACTGAATTTCTATCCTCTTGCACGGTTTAGTGTTAAAATAACTCCACTCGCATCCACAACCATAGTTACTCCAGTTCGGCGAAAAGAATGATCGGTATATAATTCTGGCGCTTTTACACGTAAATGTTTTGCAATTTGCTTTGAGTTAGCGCCAATGGTGTGCTGACCAGCATTAAGGGAAACGCATTTTCCATTTTTGTATTAAAAAATAAAACGTAAGCTTTCTGTTCTAGGAGGCTGAAGATTTGCGTATTTTCTGAACATACATGCCTCAAAGCTGTAGTCATCAGCGGTTATGGTAAATCTTCTTGTTGTTAAGTTTTTGTTTGTCGCAATGTCAAAATAACGTATTTGCCCATATTTTCTGTAATTCATAGTCAGACAAAGAAGTACATCATATCGGCAACAACCAAAAATTCCGCATATTATAACTTTCGCCAGCAACCAATACTTATCAGGATCTTCCAACAAAAAACGTTCAACCGCAGTTTTAGTTAAAGCTTTTGCTTTTTTTTTAAATATAACGCTCATTCTTACGTTTGAGAAATGCAATTACCTTTTGAAAGCTACAAATGTCAAACAAACATCACATTTTTCCATATAATTTTCAATCAAAAACAAACATTTTTCTTGATTTCTAAGCAACTTTTTAGAATAGACCATTTTGCCTATAATATATTAGAACTAAAAAGTTGATTCACATAAACCAACAGAACATCTTCACAATCACTTCTTTTTTCTCTGCCAATTTTTATAGTCGCTATATTCACGTTCGTACCTTGGAGATTTTCTGGCAATAAACTAGAAGATATGCTGGCAGCTTGCTTCGGATACATTTATTTTGACCAAAATAAATAAAAAGTGAAATAAACAACATACGTAGTCATGATAATACCTCCAAAGCTTATCACAAATTATTGAGGATTTTATTGTAATCGAAATTTGAATATGTATCTAATATATTTTCATTTATTTACAAATGAATAACAAAAAACATATCCCGTGAATATATTTTATTAGGTTTACATATGGTTCAGAAGGTGTTTTATATATATAAATATATTAAAACGTGTATTTTATTAGTAAACATTACGTGACTAAGTAACAAAATATATTCAATACATTGCATTATATTATTAAAAACCATTTTAGCGATTACCCAAACCATTTACTGTTGTAATAATTCAAGATAATTTTTCCTGTCAGATTCCCATTGATGAAAAACGACCCACAATAGTTTCCTATTAATCCTGCGCAAACATTAACTTTCTGAGGTCGTTGAGTTGTAAAGATGTAAGTTTTGTCGACTTGAATATTTACAATTTTGAGAATCGACTTGTATATTTGTGTAAAATGACTTCTTATTCGTAAAAAAAATTTGTTAAGTAATATATCACCGTTATTAATTTTAGTCATCATCATCTCACAGAAAACATTTCTTCTCGCGTAATGATTGAATAGTAACTCTTGATCATTTTGGAAATGATAATTTTTAAAATGTTCTCGTCTAAGAAATTTATTTATTTATTTATTGCCTTCTATCGTGTGAATATGTTGCAATATTTGCAGATTCCACTAACGAGAGACAGAAGAATTTTCTAATTTTTCTATTGCCTCCACTAGTCCGACGTAATTATTTTGAATAGTTTTTAAATCTGTTTTAACCTGACAATCTTGTATTTTTGATTGGCTTTCCTTAATAGCTGCAACTTCTTCGGGATCGAATTTAAAAAAAAACGTTCTTCATATTATCAAAATATTTACGATAGTAAAACGCTGCCTGTAACCATGTTCCTCAACGTGTAAGAATCGGCTGTGGTGGTTTAGGAATATCGGGACATAGTCTGTGAATTTGGTGAACATTTTGGGGATTTGAGAAACACAGCCTTTGTGCTTGCAATTAATGCAATTAAAACATCTACGAATAGTTTCTGGCACCACATGTAAAGCATGGATTTTACACGTAATACGTAACAAGTTAGCACAATATTTTTTTAGAGACTGGCTTACAGAGAGCATGTTTGCGGCACCATCACTCACAAACATTAACACTTGGTTTGTGAAAACTTCAAACTTTTCCAAGGTATTTAACACTAACTCTGAAATTATATCGGCAGTACGTTGTTGTATTCTTCTGCAAACTAGTAAAATTGAAGGAGGCGATTGATGTGGTTCCATTGTACGTACCATTACATTACTTGAATTTTTTTACAATTTGTTACGTCCACAGATACCACAGTTTGTTATTTTGCAATTCGGATTTAATCATATGTTCCATACGTTCGCGGAGGGATGGTGGACAATTTGGTAATCTTTTCCGGCTAGGTAACGTTCGTTTACCGTGGTGTTTCTAAAATGAATGAAATGATTCGTTGTCTTCTAATTGAAACGGTACATTATACAATATGAAGTTACACATAAATGAAACAAAAATGTTTCGCCATTTTTTTTGCGATTATGCATTACACTATTTATGTATCTTTCGCTGTGAAATTTCCTTGAACACATTGGCGGTATATCACACACTTTACACATTATTATACTGCCATCGTACATTAAATCCGGAAATCCCTTTATTAATTTATGAGTTACGTTATAAAACGCTCTCTTTCTAACTGTGACATAAAATTATTATTTATCACTGGAAACCAGCGAAATGCACGGAACGGTGTTCAGACGGTGACTGATTATATATATATACGTTAGGACGAGCCGCCGGTTGGATGTTATTCGAACGTATCTCTCTACTGATAATAAATTATGAACAACCGAGATTAAAATACCGAGGGGTACACACTAAGAGATCGAATCCGAAATAAGAACATAAGCAAATGAATGTCAAATGTTAGACGTAGTAAACGGAGGCGACGAAGACATCGGAACGAGTAGAATGAAAGATGGCAGAGTTGGAAATATCACACGAGACGGAAGCTCTAGAACACACAGACTTCCCAAACGCTGGAAGCATGGGTATCAACATCAATGAAAAATAAGTTGGGATATACAGGCCTAAGGCCTAAATTAAGATGAAGAAGAAGTTATTAGCTTTATATCAATCGTGTATGTGAAGAATATAGGAAAAGTAACGTGGTAATGTTTAGGTTCACAAAATTTCATTTTTGTTATTGTAAATGCTTGTGCGAGGAAACTAAATGAATGTTCATAAACTAGCAACTAACCTCAAAACCTTCTTCAAATCTCGCGCACTAACTACGCACTTAATTTTCGGATCATAAAAGCCATCACCAGTATCATAACATCCGTCCGGAATAGTCCTTGGAATGTAATCGTTCGTCCTAAGCTCTCTGCCTGCTGGACGTAAACCTTCTTGTATGGATAAATGGAATCTAAACAAAATTTATAAATGGTTGATTTCTACAGAGATATTTCAGTCATATACGTGTATGCACCTTCTGTCTGGAAATATGCAATAGCTCCAAGGTATTTCGTATTCTAAGCCGTCAACAAATCTATATTTCCACGATATTAATTTGCCTTTGTCCCACTTCCCTTCAATTTTTTGACCCATTGGGTATTGCAGTGTACCATCACCGTGAAATTGGCTATTATCTGACATCCCTTCATATTCAACCTCTAAAATAAAAGTTACCTTTTAATAATATCCTACAAGAGTTCATTTTAGTAAACTGTAATTTCATGTAACGGGTGTTCACAAACAGTCGAAGTCAAGTGGGCTCTGAACGAGAAATCGTATATCTTTACTTAAGTATCTGATTTGTAATAATTATTAAATGTCAACTGTTGTCTGTCAAAAATCAATCTATCTCAGACATGACTTGATATTTTCAAGGACTACTTTGACTTCGAATGTTTCTGAACACACGTTACAATTCCAATACAAAGAAAAATTTGATAATTATACAAAGGTCTTTACAAAAACCTACCACATATTCCTTACATCAAAATGAGCCGATTGAAAACAATTTACCTTAGTACAAACTTGCTTAGTTTGGCCGCTATACGGCGCTGAAGTTACAATTCTGAAATGTTTTTTTATCATAAATATGAAAGGGCTCATGCGATTTTGCTGAAATTCGATAAATTGAACTAAATTAATGAGACAAGAAAACTCATATCAAAACTGAGTAACATCATTCCATAGGCGTAGAATGGGAGTTTTTTAATAATTGTGCATTTCAAATTTCTACGCCAATGGAAGAACAGGGATTTAAGCATAAAATTTAGATTGTGCAACTTATTTACTACCAAAAAGGTACTCTTTGTAAGACTCGATTACTGTCATGGTTTTTGTGAAATTTGTAATTTAATAATTCAAAGTAACAGTTAACAGAAAAATTCTGTTACTAAAACATCCAAAAAAATAATAAAGGTGTCATAGAAATTGTTGAAAATGTCCACCATTTACACGGATACAAAGATTTACTCGACGAAGAAAATGAACATGTACTTTTGCATAACTTCTACGCCTATGGAATGATGTTACCCAAAATTTTGATATGGTTTTTTTTGTCTCATAAAACCATGTCAACGTACCAAATTTCAGCAAAATCTAGTCAGCCGTTTTATATTTATCATAAAAAAACGTTTTCAGAAGTGTAACTACAGCGCCGTATATCGAACAAACTAAGCAATTTTATACTAAGGTAAGTTGTCTAAAATCGGCTTATTTTGCGGTAAGGAATTTATAGCAAGTTTTTGTAAAGATTTTGTAGAGACTATGAAAATTACTTTAAACACCGGTGTTTATTGGGTTGTCTACATTTCCATAGTAAAATTTAATTTGAATATGAAGATATGTATATACATAAGAAAGTTGTGTGATCAAGCAAAAATAAATGCCATTCTTCAGTAAATTATTGTGAAGAAAATAAAGTAAATTTACTGTGGGGGAAAACGTAAGTTCCAAATCCAGCCATTCCAATTCCATTCCAGAAGCCACTATAAATACTTCCTGTACAAAAAGATTGCGGTGGCTTTTCTTTCTGTACATAGCCAGGATGTCTTGATTTAGAATCTTTTGTTTTACTGAATACATTGTCCCAATCAGCCGAAAGGCTCATGGCACGTGAACGTCTTGTGGCCGACATTTTTCAGCTGAAACATAGACTAAAGTAGAGTATCGCTTATACAGAAATACAAAAATATAAAACCATATCTGTGGACATAGACAACGTATATAAGAAATGTTTACTTCAACGTACTATTACAAATTAGGGGGCGACACCTATTGCAAACGGTGGCTTTTGGTGTGCTAATAATAATGAAATTATTTGATAGATAATAAAACAATTAATTGGTGGTGGTGAAGTTCCTTCAAAGGTCCAGGACGTGCGTGATGATGGTTAATTAAAATAAATATACTACAACTTACTTACTAAATAAAACACATGTTGTCCTTAATGTTTGTATTTATATTTACATAAGAAAGAAATTGAAATTGTTATATTTAAAAGTAATTAAAAAAAAAGTAATATATACACGAGGAGCGGTAATTAAGTAACTGAAAATTAACACAAAAATACTCTGAAACGAACGTTAAATTGAGCAGTAAATTATGGGTTAATTAATGTATATAAAATAACCTCTGTATAGAACAATACAGAGTTACCTTTGTGTGGCGATGATGGTCACGTGGCCTTCGAAGATATACCTTGGTCAAGTATATGTAGAGCGATGTTTGGCCGGAGGCATAAGAAATTAATTAGTTAAATTAATATGGATTCGCTTAAAAGAATAATATATATTGAACAATACAAAATTACTTTTTAATTGCGGTGAGATGCAGGGGCACGTGGAATTTAGTCTTACGTGGCAAGATTTTCTCCACATAATCACCATTTAGTGCAACACATTCTTCCAAACGCTGAATCCATTTCTTCATTCCGCTACAACAATACTTTGTTGTTTACTATTGATCCAACTACGAACAGGGAATTTCAGTGTCTGATGAAAAATGTTGACCTTTTAATACCTTTTTCAACATTGGGAACATACAGAAATCTTAAGGCACTAAATCGGGACAGAGAGTGCGAAACAACCGTGACTTTAGTCTTACCTCTGTCTTGTACATTTCGTTGCTGTAATGCGGTCTGACGTTGTGTTGCAAGAAAAAAACTGTTCTTTTCGGCCTTGCCTTACTCTACGGATGCGATTCTCTAATGTAAAGTTTTGCAGTGAATTGTTCAACAGGTATTCGGCATTATCGACTCTCTTTGCATCCCAGTAAATCTCTTTTGAATTTTCGTACACGTAGAGAATCAGGATAATGATATTCCATTGACTACCGTTTTTTTTCGAGAACATAATGATGAACCCAAGAGTCGTCCCCGATGATGATGTTAATGATGTCAATGGTCATTTTCGTGTATACAGACCTCCACGTTCCTGATATGATGAGCAATACATCGTCACAACAAAACGGACTGGACGCTTTTCTGTAAATGTATAGGCCTGGATAAGCATCCATGACGTTGGTGTTTGCTGGCATAATAGATTCGACGCTGCAGCTTATCTTGATATACTCAAAAATATAATGCTCCCATCAATTTCTGAATTATTCCCGGAAAATAATTTTATTTTCCAACATAATAACGGCCTGGTCCACACAGCTAATATCTGAGTGAATGGATTAGAAATCGTAATGTTGAAGTATTAAACTGACCAAGTAATAGTTCTGATCTGAATTCAACAGAAAATGTATGGGGTCTCCCAACGAATAAAATGTATAGAAGAAATTTTCATCCTGAAACTGTTACTGACTTATGGCAAAATATTGAGGAAACGTGGGAAAAACTAGCCACTGATCAAAATTTAATAAATTTAATCAATTCAATTCCTAAAAGATTAAATGAAGTAATTATTAAAGATGGGGGAATAGAAAAGTATTAAAATTAAAATTTTCAATAATGTTTACCTTTATTAATACTGCTAGTGTATTATACTTATTATTAGAGAACGGACACGCTTACCACCCAGTGCAGTACTGGCTAAAGGCTGTATTTCTAAAATATTTAATTTTATTTATATAATTGGAAAACGAACGGGTGGTGATCTATAAAATTACGAAATACATATGTATTTGTTGAAAAGTTGTATTTATAAAGTTTTTAATTTTATTTATATAATTGGAAAACAAACGGGTGGTGATCTTTAAAATTACGAAATATATATGTATTTGTTGAAACGTTGTATTTTTAAAGTTTTTAATTTTATTTCTATAATTGGAACATTTTTATTTGTTCATTTTGTCGTTCAAGTTGAGTAAAGGAGTATTAATATTGACTAGCAATAGTTTCTCAAGGTTTTCTTCTGTCAATTTTGTTCTCTTTGAATTAAGTACATCCTTATAAATAGAAAACGTCCGTTCTACATCGCAACTGGTTATAGGTGCATACTGGAAATATTCTTTTATTTCTTCATATTTAGCCGTTAGATTTTGTGGAATTGTCTCCATACATAATTGCTCCAATGTAATTAAATCTGGATTTCTATTAAGAATTGCTTCAAACTTTTGCCGAAGGCCACATCCGAAGTCACTTGGAATACTTTTCAAATTATTAACAGCCACATCTAATGTGGTTAATCCGTCATTTAATTTGAGATTTCGATTTTCAAAATAAGTGATTAGTTTTGGCAATTTTCCAAAGTGTTCGTGAAGAAAGTACAACTGACTTTTTAAATTTGGGATTTGTGTGAGCTCCTTGCACTCACCAATACTTCTAGCATCCTCCTTTAGCAGTGTTACGAAATGTTTTAGACTATCGAAATTCTCAGCATAATAACTAGTAGCTTCCAGCCATGTTCCCCATCTAGTTATTACTGGAGTGGGAGGCAGTGACAGAGATGGAAATTTCTCCCTGAAAAGAGCTACTCTCAATGGTGCTTTTCTGAAAACTTTTTTAAAAGCTGATGCAAGTCTATCAACTTCCGGAAAAGTGTCTCTGATATATTCACAGATTCTGTGGAGAGCATGTGCTACACAAGTAATATGCAGCATATTAGGATATGTTTTCTTCAATAGTCTGCCTGTTTTTAACATATACGCACCACTATCACTGACAAATAAAAGTATTTTTTCTTTGTACGTGGTGTCCGAATGAAGCATTTTTTGCATATTCTCCTTAATGGTTTCAGCAACTGTTTCCGCATCAACTCTATTTATAACACTTGTTGCTATTACATATGAGTTATAGGGAATAGTTGGATGTAGTACACCAGGTACAACATTTACCACACAGCGTCCTAACATATCCACCGTTTCGTCGGCGATTATCCATATGTATTTATTTAAAAGATGGCTTCTAATGCGTTCTACTGTTCTCGTATAGCACCTAGAAAAATAATATTTGCGTAAAGTTGATTCATCAGGAACATTTCGACCAGTATATTTTTTCAGAAATATTTTTAAAGTGGGATTGCTAAGTTTATTTAATGGAATATTAGCCGCCATAAAAATTTTTCAGAGTTCAGATGTGTTTGCGATCCTAAGTGACGAATTTTTGACGATATTTTACGGATTTTGTAATAAATTTCGGAATCACTGACAATGGACATACAATCAGTATGACCGTCAATCCAACTCGCCATTGTTTTACAATGCCGTTCTCGACATTCTTCCATATCATGTCTGAAAAAGTAACTTAAACAATGCTCTAGATCTAAATAAATGAAAACTGAAAATGTGTGCGTAAGATATTGAAACTGAACGAAATTCAATGCACACTCTTACGTCGAAATAATTGGTAGAAATAGATTCAATCAAACGATATTAAACAGGATCTATCACAAAAATTACGATGTAATTAACAGTTAAAACTATGAAAACAAGAAACTTACTCACAGCACTTTATTTATCTTACGAAATATAAACTAATAAATAAAATACATTATAAAAACCCCGCTTCTATCTACGCTCATGAAAACACTTTAAAAAACACTATATTCTCCGAAAACAATAGCTGGCTTGTCCATTGTTATCGCGGCGAGACCAGGTGTCCGAGTAAGTCAAACAAATACTTCATTGAATTACGTCGGGATGTACTGAGCGACGTTATACACAATTCCAATTGCCGATTGCGTTTTATGGAAATTGCGTCCGTTCTCTACTGATTATATAAAATATTGGTATCTCTTGCGTTAGTCTTGTGCGAGGCACGGTGAAAGCACCGTATTTCGACAATAGTTACATACACGATGCGTCGCACTATATTAAAACAAAATAACCGAGCTTTAATTATTACTTATGATATCAATTTAGGAATGTATTTATATTAATAAAGAAAAATTTTCATTTTCTTTAATTAAAAAAAAACTACACACTGACTTGTCTTTATAGCAATGCAGTAATTTGACATATTCATATGTAACCTATGAAACCTATTAGCGACAATCTGAGTATGCCGCACATCACGACAGATCGGTTCACATAAATAAAAATCTGTGATTTATGCCCATAAGAGTTGTTCTACTTTTTTTGCACACATCTGTACCTTAATATGTTCTTCAAAACTTTTTGTAATAATCTCTTCTGTCTTACCTGCAGCTGTTGAATCTTCCATCTTGCATATTAACAAGCAATGTTGATGTGTTAACAAATTTTCTTTTACATAACACTGAAGTTAAATGGCTAAAAAATTTTCGGTAAATCATCTATATGTATATGTATACACTTATAAATGTAACAATTGCTTGTTGAAAACGTATCTATTAATTAGAGCAAAGTAAATTAAAATAATATCTGATGTCAAAAACAAACTGTTAAATACAACGTTTCTTTAATAATATATTACTTGGTGAACCGGGGCACTTTTTACACATACATACATATTTACATATGGTAAACTTACACACACTTGTTCATGATTTCTGAGAACTTCTGTCTGTAATTGTTCAACAACGGTACATCGGAACGTCAAACTTGTAAAATATATGTATGTTCGCACTTTTCTCGCAACACTTGTTACTAGCGTTTACATACAACCACACATTTATTTATTTTTAATGTATTCATTGCCGACAGTATCTTCATGCATAATAGATTAATTCGTGCAGTTTTTGGAAGAAAATGTCTAAAATCGTTGAATTTCAACTAAGTTTTAACAGTTTGAAAACATTCTGGCATAAGAATTAGATTTATGGCCTTTTTGTAATATTCCTAATGCAAAACTATCATTATTCCATTCAAGTTATAAGAAACATTTTCGTTATGTTGAATTACATTACCTTTTCTCGTGTTCTTTTTATTTCGTGCAACTAGAACAGGCGTTTTGCAGTCATGTGGTGGCGGCACGTAATCAGTTCAAGCAAGAAATGTCTTCGAAAGGAATAAATTAATTTTAAATGTCACTTGAACAAAAATCGAATACACAACATAGTTTCCATAACAATATTAATTATACATTAATCTTTTCTAGTAAAATTGATTTTTTCGAAAACTGTCATTAAAAGTTGACAGTTTCGTTAAATTTTCAGTTGACAAAGTGAGTTTTCTTTTTGTCGTTCTAGAACATAAAGTCTTTTTCGTTCTAGAACATAAAACAAATATCAAAATAATTTGTCACTTTTCCGAAACTTATTTATGATTTTTTGGAGATTAATTGTGAAACAGCACTATGTGCCGCTTCCAATACTTCCCCTGGTAAATCCTCGTCTTCACTTTCCGAGCTCATTTTGATTTAAACATTCTTAGAATATGAATTACAATATATAATTCTGAAACTACTTTTTCAAGCAACTAATAATATATGATCAAAAAGTCTTTGGATCGCGATAGCTATGAAACTATGAAGTGTAAAAGTCACAAATAAAGTAGATTTTTAGGTTATGGTAATTAGTTGCATTTTATGTATATTTTATAACCAACTGACTTGAAAGTTGTCAAATAAATGTCAAAACTAATTGAAATAAATAACTTCATAGATTTCTCGTAAATTCCACGGCAATAGCGATCCAAAGACTTTTTGATCATACGATATTTATTGTTCATTAGATTGCTATCGTTATGATAGTCACCGCTCCTAAGCCGTTTTGATTCAAACACGGTTCCAAACGATTTCAAATATAAATTAAATTGTTGTGCATAACACAATTGTCTTATTTTATCGCAGTTTTCGAAAAAATATTTTTGTATCTCGAACGTGAAATGCTTTAGCGTTCTCGAATGGATGTTTTAAAATAACTCTCTCAGAATAATGAGTGATTCAAATAACCCGTCAAAAGCTACTTATTTTTCAAGAATTTCGTTAGCTCTTCTGCAGCCTAGTTCAATATCGGTAATAATCTAGAAATATCGACCGGTTGACAGGTTATGTTGTATATACAAATATAACCTGTCAACCTGTCATTGTTATCGTTATACAGTAAAACAACTTGAACTACGAAAGCCTATTGATAGGGGAAGGTAGTGGGAGGTAAAATTAAATGTATCCATTTTAGTATTGTCAACTTTTTATATGACAGGAATGTCAGTGGTTATGTGTAATCCTTTAGCGAACCATCAAACTTTATCCTAATGGAATACACAATTAATGAAAAAGTGCAAATTATAAAGTGGTTTTATGGAGGCCACACACTTTCATCAATTGTAAATATTTGGAGAACTACCTTCATTAATCGTCCTGTTCCATGTTTAAATACAATTCATCGAATTAAGGAAAATTTTGAAAAATACGGATGTGTCTCTCCCTCTTTACATAAAAAGCCCGCACATGATAATGCGGATCGGGATATCATGATATGCGCTACTGTTGAAGAAAATGAATACCAAACGTTAGGCCAAATTAGTGAAAGTGTCGATGTCTCCCGTGAAACTGTTAGAAAAGTATTAAAAAAGAATAAATACCGTTCGTGTCATGTACAAAAAGTAAATGAAATACTTCCTGGAGATCATTATAACCGAGTTCAGTTCTGTTTGGATATAATTGAGAAATGTGGTGTGGATGAAAATTTTATTTCTAATATTCTCTTTACTGACGAATCTTCATTTATTTTACACGGTCGACATAATCCTATGTTAATAAGGTATTGGTCAAAAGACAATAAACATAAATCGTATACAGCTCATACACAATACCCACCGAAATTGAATGTTTGGATTGGAATGTTAGGGGACAATATAATTGGTCCATTTTTTATAAACGGCGTGTTAAATTCACAAAAATATTTACAATTGCTGCAATATGACATTATTCCTTTTATCCAGAACATACCCAATATTGAAATAGGAAGTATTTGGTATCAGCAAGACGGATGTCTTGCACATAACAGTGCAATTGTGCGTCAATTCTTAAGAAACACCTTTGGAAATAGAATTATTTCTCTAGGCGGTACAATTGAATGGCCGGCCAGATCACCAGATTTGTCCCCTAATGATTTCTTCTTGTGGGGGTATCTAAAGTCAAAAATTTACGGTTTCGAACATCAACGGTCAAATAATTTAGATGAACTACGTCAAAAAATAAGAAATTTCTTAACATCGATTACGCCCGATATGCTGGCAAATGTTAGACGTGGTTTTTATGATCGGGTAGCGTATTGTTTAGAAATTCAAAGTACACGATTCGAACACGTAATTAATTAAAAGTATTGTTTATTAAAGTTGTATTATGATAATAAATTTTATTTTGTTGGACTTATTTTTTATTTGACGGTTCTTTAGTTGCAATTAGTATGCAATACAATTTCAGTTTTTCCATAATATAAACTTAATTTAACAAACTCTACACGTTTATATTAAAAAACATATAAGTAGCTAAATAAGCTAAATGAATACATTTAATTTTACCTCCCACCACCCTCTCCTATCAATAGGCTTTCGTAGTTCAAGTTGTTATACTGTATACCGCTGTATAGCAAACGCCAATTAAGTTGGCGCGAGGAGGTGTAAGTTCGCGCAGGATTAAAAGTAGTGGGGAGATTTGGTTTTACATCAAATGTCAGATAATTCTAACCTCTGAGCGTGTATCACTTTATGATCCTCTAGCAAAGACATTATGTTCCGTCAAACGTCAATGACAAATGTATTCTGACAATTACTTGAGTAGTGGGGGTGGACGTTTTTAAAAACGGCTTCTGCGCACAGCCTCCTCACGCCAACTTAATTGGCGCTTGCTATACTAAATCAAATCTTTCGAATCTTAATAAAATCATGGCAGAATAAGTACTAGAGATGTACCTGTACCAAAAATAAGTAGAGCTACTTCACACAAATTCTTAAAACTTATTAATTTCAAGTAAGTGTAAGTGAAAAACTGTTGAATAGCACTGATTTTGAAGATTGGATTGCGAAGATATTGCCAAAGTTACCAGATAATGTTATCATTCATGTAGAGCTGAAAAGGTACCAACTTCTTTCTAGAGAAAAGCTGCAATTCAAGTTGCTGCAAAATATAAAACGTGCAAAATATCACATGTGCAAGAACTTTTAATGGAAGCACTTACAAATGTTACAGCGAACAAATGGAAAAATTGTATTGACCTTGCAATTAAAGTAGAATGTTGAACCTAGATGGATTAATGGACGATATCTTGGAACAATTTATTATTCATGTTGGAAACAGTGACAATTAATAAGTGACAGTAATCGTTAGCATCCAGCATGAATGAAACAGACTAATAGTGCGTAGGTTTCACTTTTTACTCTTCTTTCTACTTCATTTTATTTTGTTAATTTTATAATCTTATGTTGTATTTTTGAGGTAGTTTTGTAATAAATTCGAAATGTCATTTTTGTTTTACTTTAAATTAGCAATATTTTGTAGAAATATGGGTAACATAATGATATACACTAAATATTTGTGCTCGTGTTTTTCGGAACGTCAGAAATAGGTTATGTTAAATATGTAATAAAAATAAATGACATTACAACAAACAACCACACTCAGGTTTGTACACGTACGATAGGTTAAATTTTAAGCTGTGTGGACCGAGTTTTGGCGGGATATTTGAGTGACTCCTTCTTATTCTGAGACGCACCATAGATACAAAAATAACTACTTTTTTAATTGAGTACTCACTTAATCTGAATTTATATGAACCGAGTGACTAAAATAATCACATGCCTGCAAATTTGGAGCCATAACGTCCCCTTTTGAATTCGACGACTGATTCTGAAGTATTTTGATGCGCTGATAACAAAAATATATTCAGTTATTCTCTATCACATTCAGATTTTTCACAATAGATATAGGAATAAAACTGCAAAAAAGATACCTTTACTTATAAAAAAAATATATATTGAAAATGTCATTAATTGTAGAACTTAAAAACTATTGAAATTTGATAAACCATTACTTATTTATTACATAAACAAGTCACTTATGTGTAGGTACTGGACACGAGAGGCCGATCACTCATCGCCCACAGGCGTACTATTGAAAATTTGTATTTTTAAAGGGTTTTTAATTTTATTTATATAATTGGAAAACAAACAGGTGGTGATCTATAAAATACGAAATACATTTTTACTCACAATCGGTTAGTAATCTGTAGATTTGTACCCTTCGAAACAGTCGGGAAGCGACTTATTGCTTACCTACTTCACTTTCCCAGCTATAGCCGGAAAAGTGTTTTCCCAGCTAGCAAGTGTCAGTTCATTAGTCACAAATATGACATCATTATCATTTTGCCATTAAAACATGTTTTTAAGAATAAATTGGAATCAAACTCTGTATTTATTTAGTAAAGAAACAATAATAAACCTATTTACAGTTCTGGTTCAAGTTCACTGTCGGACATATTTCTTAGTATACACGTATAAATATTTTTTATTATTAAAAATGCCGTACTATATTTTGTAACTGGCAAAATAATTACCTAACTGTCAGATTCAACAAACTTATTACATTGCCTAGCAACGATTTTACAAGTATCTTCCTTAAAATAGTTTATCAAATTATCATAAAAATAAATACCGATACTCATGTATTATTATTATTATTATTATTTAAAATAAAACTTATATAGAATTACTAATAGTAGATTGTGAGTAAAATCGTATACATACCTCGGGAGAACTCATTCCAGCCTCGCGTCTGCAGCTTACCTCGGTGCTTTGCACCTTGGTAAGCTACCTTGACGCTCGGCTGTAATAGAGCACTTCCCCGCTCGGTATGTAATATACTATTATTTGTTCATTTTGTAGTTCAAGTTGAGTAAATGAGTATTAATATTAACTAGCAATACTTTCTCAAGGTTCTCTTCTGTAAAATTTGTTCTCATTGAATGAAATACATCCATGTAGAAAGAAAATGTCCTTTCTACATCGCAACTGGTTATAGATACATATTCGAAATATTCTTTTATTTCAGCGTATTTAGCAGTTAGATTTTGAGGCATTGTTCCCATACACAATTGTCGCAATGTTATTAAATCTGGATTTCTATTAAAAACTGCGTCTAACTCTTGCAGAAGGCCACATCCGAAGTAACTAGGAATATTTTTCAAATTATTAATAGTCACATCTAATGTGATTAATCCATCATTTAATTTGAGATTTTGATTTTCAAAATGAGTGATTAGTTTTGGCAAATTTGCAAAGTATTCCTGAAGAAAGTACAACTGATTTTTTAAATTTGGAATTTGTATTAGTTCCTTGCACTCTGAAATACTTCGAGCATTCATCATTTAAACATGTAACGAAATTTTGTAAACTATCGAAATTCTCTGCATAAAAACTAGTAGCTTCCAACCATGTTCCCCATCTAGTCATTACTACTGGAGAGGGAGACAGTGACATAGATGGAAGTTTTTCCCGTAAAGAGCTACTCTCAATGGTGCTTTTCTGAAAACTTTTTAAAAGTGGATTATTTTTTGTAATACCGTTTTGTAATACCCGTATCAATTGCACAGGTCTGTAAAAAAAATTTTTTTTCAGCTGCATGGGATATTTTTATTAAATATTATGTTTTCTAGTCTGCCGAATCCAAAAATGATTGCCATTTTTCTTCATCAAGTACATAGTTTTTTTGCAAACTACAATGTGTGCATAAAAGTGTTTGCATTCTGTGTTGTTAGCTTTACTGTGTCCCATGTTCAACACTTTGATTAGTGGTTTTACCTACTGATAATGACAACTTAGTTATCGAAATAAGTATTTAGGATACGATTATTAATTGTGGTAAGGGGTTTTATATCTTTTTTTTGAGTTTTTACTTAACCACAGTCTCCAAAGAATGACTTTTAAAATAACATTCTTAAAAGAATTTAAAGTAAACTGGAAACATCCCTCGTATCTTTTAATAATATAAAAAACGCCTAATATTAATTTAATTATGTCTTCATAATATTTAGTAAATATGTATTTCCGAAACCATCTGGAAGTTATTCTCTTTTTCGTAGACATATGAATAACCGTTATCCCGTAATGCAGCTGACATATTATTAATGAATTGTCTAAGCTAGGCACCACGTTACACGGCAAATATTTATAAATAATTAGTAATAATTGCAAAAGATGTAGCATTTATTTTATTTTTAATTACACTACAATTAGATAATTTATTCTTTCGAAATTTAATGTGAAATTTATTTTATTGTGTTTTATATATGCAGAGGAATTCATTGTTACTGATTTCAATAAATAAAAAGTTAAAATAAATCACAAAAATAATTTGAAAGGTAGGTGGGTGGGTAAAATCTCACTATTTGTGTAAAACAAAAATTTGGCGTAGAGAACACATTACAAGTTCAATAGGTTCATATTTGTGTGAAAATTGCTAGCCAAACATGCACACTCCTGTCTATTCTGAAAAATTTGATCGGGATGGAGAAAAACTGAATACATATTCGTAATTAGCGCATAAAAATATTTCAGAATCAGTCATCGAATTCTAAAGGAGACGTCATGGCTTCAAATTTGCAGAGTATGTCAATTTTTAATTCGAAAATTGTCTGAAAGATATAATTACATCATCTTCATAAAGCATTACTTACTACTGCAAATAGACAAAAGTTTCTTGCTTCACGATTTTTAATTTAGGGTAAAATTTATAATAAACTGAATTACAAAAAAATTACAAAAATATTCGTCTTTTGTAAAACAAATTAACTAAACTTGGGTTAACTTTTGCCGTAAAATTATAGAATTTGTTTAATTGAATCGGCCGATACTTGCTGGAAATCCATTATATGTAAATGGGATTTAAGTAAAACACTTATACTAATTTCCAGTATATATTGGATAATAATATATACTGGAAATTAGTATAAGTGTTTTACTTAAATCCCATTTACTTATAGAATTTGCTTGTTCTCTTGTTTTGAACATAACCTATACGAAACTCTTAATTTTTTTTGTGTAAACTAGTACTAAAATGTTTGTACACATTTTAATTAATTCTATGTTAGTTCTGGTAAGAAGTATTAACAATCTAACATAGTAGACGCTACGTGCATAAACGGGTTTTTATTCATTATTCACAAACACAAAAAATTACAAGTGTCCTTGACACCTTCGTCTGACAATAGATGTTTAATGTGACATTTCTCAACATCACTTAAATTGTGTTTTAATTAAACTGCGAAATAACGGCTAAATGCTTACTTTATCGGTTACTTACACAATTATAATTTGAATGCGTGAGCAAAATTCATGTGCGAACATGTAAACATAACCTGGACAAACACGAATCTAATTATAATTTTATATAATTACAAATTTTACACCACCTTACTTTCGTTTATAACTTTGTAACATTGAAGATTAATTTAAATGCTTGAAAATACGTAGGATTTTGGAATTGTTTTATTATTATTTTTTCGTACCTGATACAAATTCGACTTGTAAATGACTTTATTATGATCGCGTTGTATGTTAATACAAAAACTTTATTACATGAATGTAATAATAATATTATTATGTACTGTAAAAACAAGATAATTTATGAACAAAAGCAATATAAGTAATTTATTAATATTATTCCGACATTTCCTACCGGTTTTATTAAACTAAATGAATGTGTATTTATTTATTTTAAATTTTACCATTCTAAAAATATCTGCAAAATATTCTAAAATAATAATAAATGCTTAACTATGTATTCTCTGCAAATAACGGTATTTTCACATCTGGTTAAGGAAATGCTTAATGTTTTCTTATACCGGCTGTCCTTGAAATAAAGGGACGACGTATGAAAAATGGAAAGATGTAATTATATAAAATATACAGGCTGTTTATTAAACTTACGGCAAAAATTCAAGGGGTTATTCCCTGGACTATTGTAAGAATATTTTGTCCTTTGGTGATTTTTGAATAACCGTTTTGTTTCGAAGATATGGAAAATTAGTTTAAACGTGGATTTCACATGAATACGTCTCGTGATTGACCATTCTGTATCCGTCGAATTTGTTGCGACTGATTGATATTTAGCTGTTTGACGTGTGTTTCCTGTCATTAAAAGTTAAACTTTTGTTAATGAAGCCCTATATCATAAATCGCTATATGAACGCTAAGATCGCTGACATGACTTCATATCTGGACTTGCTGATGTCAATTCATTACAAGCTATGCAGTTATACATTGAACGATATCCTAACCGTAATGTTCCTGATAGAAAAACATTCCAAAGTATTCATCAACGTCTTCATGAAACAGGCACATTGAAACGAAGTGGAAGATCACGAAGGCCAATCACAGTAAGAACAGTGGATGTGAAAGAGAATGTGTTGAACATGATAGAGGAAGATCCAGGTACCACTACCCGAAAAATTGCAAATACGGATAAGAGGAACAGTTCGGTAAGGTGAACAAATAAATTTTTACACACAGTATTCTATAAGGTGAACAACAGCCCAACAGCCAACTCAATAAGATGAACCAGTTACATATTGGAGATTTGTACTCCTATATTTAGTGACTCGATCGGGGAACCCCCTAATTATGTTAGTACAACGTGTTTGTGATTGAACGCCTGCATTCTACTCGTGTATTTTGTTGAGTTATTGTGTAGTTAGTAAAGTGTACTAAGAACAATGAAGACTTTAACATTAAGTGCGAAAGGGGAAATAATAAAACAACTTAATGATGGTAGAAGTGTAAGTTCGCTTTCACGTAAATATGGAGTTGCCAAATCCACTATATGCGGCATTAGAAAAAATCAACAAAAAATTCTAAAAGCTCTGTCAAATACATATGTCGGAATTAGTAAACGTAGAAGAATGAAACGAGCAGAAAATCCCAAAATGGAAACTGCTTTGTATAGATGGTTTCTGAAACAACGAAGTAAAAACTTACCGATTTCTGGTGCAATGCTAAAAGAAAAGGTGAAACAACTGCACGAGACCTTTGAAGAAAATACAACTTTTGCTAGTAGTCAAGGCTGGTTGCAGAATTTTAAGAAGAGATACGACATTCGACACTTGAAAATTTCGGGTGAAAAACTTTCATCAAATGTCGTCGCAGTTGACCCTTTCAAGAAAATTTTGAAGCAAAAAATTGATGAATTGGGCATTTCACGTGATCAAATATACAACGCCGATGAAACCGGCTTATTTTGGAAACTGCTGCCTGATAAAACATTCGTGGCTTCAGATGAAAAAATTGCTCCTGGTCGAAAAACTGAAAAAGCAAGAGTGATATTTGTCGCATGTACTAATGCTTCGGGACGACATAAGTTTAAACATTTCGTAATTGGAACTGCCAAAAAACCCCGAAGTTTCAGAAATTATGTATTGCCAGTAGACTATGACCACTCTAAAAATGCGTGGATGACTACCGAAATTTTTAAAAATTGGTTTCACAAATCTTTTGTACCACAGGTAAAATGTTCCTCATTCTGTTTATTTATTTTTGCTTTAATACAAATTAATGAACTTGTAGGTGAGAAAATTTTTGAAGCAAAAACATTTAGATGAAAAAGCAATTCTTCTTATCGATAATGCCCCTTCTCATCCTTCAGAAGATCAATTAAAAAGTGACGATGGAAAAATAATAACACTGTTTTTCCCACCAATGGATCAAAACGTAATCAGACTTACCAAGAAGTTCTCTTTTATCAACAATAATAAGAAATGATTCAGGTGATGTCAAGGGCCTCATAAAAGATTTGACATTAAAAGATGCTATATTGAATTTACTGAACGCCTGAGAAATAGTTTCAATGGAAACCATTGTCAAATGTTGGAAACCTGTTTTGGAGTTTGATGAGCCAGATGAAGATGGCATTCCATTAAGTACCTTAAGAGAAAGATATCACCCACGTGAAATAAACAGTGTTGTTCAACAGACACTTGGAATGTTGGATATGATAGCTCCAAATGTAAGTCACTTCATGTTTTTGCATTCATGTAAAAAAGTCCATCTCCAAAACTGCATTTCAGGTAAATTACACTGCTACAGAAGTTTTGGATTGGAATGAAGATCTACAAGCAGATACACAAGACAATGATTTTGAACAAATTAGCAGTGAGGAGGACAACGTGGTTATAGAAACTCCAGTAATTATTCCATCACATTCGGAAGCCTGTAAAGCATTTGATAGGTGTCTGATCTGGGCAGAAAGAAATATTCATAATATTAACGATATTTTGGTGCTTAAACGGTTGCAAGAAGCAGCTATACTAGGAAGTACACAATATAAAACGAAACAAACAAAATTAACTTCTTTCTTCGATACAGTTTAGTAGTCGTAAGTATGATATGTATACATATAATGAACACATGTGCATTACATGGTTAATAGGTTATATCCATATAATACTTAAACACTAGAAATATACATAGTATGTATAATATAATTTATATTTTGTTGTCGTTTTTTAAACAACCTCATTAAAGTGAATACCTTCGATAAAATGAACCGGACTTGTCTGAATTAGTTCACCTTATCGCGACTCTACTGTACTTTGAATGTAAGTAATGGATTTAGAGAAAATTTTTAGGGACTATTTGTTATATTTATTGCCTTCGCTGCATAGTAGTGGAAAAAATTACTTTTTTGATCAGATTTTACATATCTTTTAATAATTTTTAGTCAAATTGGTAATTTCTCTAAATTTAGTAATTTTTGATTGCAGGAACGCGGTCAATAAATATTATGAAATGAGCAGATTTGTGAAGCTGGTCAATTCGATACAATTAAAATGCTATTCGGAGGAGATACACTAAACGTTAAAGTAAAATATCATTCTGTCAATGGCTTTTGCACACATTGGTTCAAATCCCTCAATTACTTGCGCTGATTCTTTTTACCGATGAAGCGAATTTCTCAAGAAATTTAATAAGAAATTTTCACAATAACCACGTATGGGCTGAAGAAAATCCACATGAGGTATTTGAAGATCGTTTTCAAAATCAGTTCTCGTTGAACGTTTGGGTTGGAATTGTGGGTAACTGGCTAACTGGATCGGTATTTCTATCAGGAAGACTTACCAATGAGGGGTATCGCAACTTTTGTGGAACAATCGCTACTTCAGTTTCTGGAGGATGTACTACTGGCAACAAGAAATGCAAAGTGGTTTATGCACGATGATGCAGCAACGCATTTTAGTGTGGTTGCACATGAGTTTTTAACGGAAACATACTGAGATAGCTGGATTGGTTGAGGTGAACCTCACTTATGGCCTGCTCAATCTTCGAACTTAAGCCCCCTGGATTTTTTCGTATGGACCTTCTAAAATCATTAGTTTTCACTACTCCAGTGGAAAATGTGGAAGATTTGAGAAATCTGATAATTGCTGAGTGTAACTCAATAAGAAACGACCCTGGTATTTTTGAAAGAGTTCAGCAAGCAATAAAGGGAATATTGGATTCTTGCATCCTAGCTGGAGGTAGTCATTTTCAACAGTTTACAAAACTTTCTTAAGAAGTTCATTTGTCAGTGGGAACATGCCATACCGCTTTTAAAAAGGACTTAAAGCTGTTTCCATATAAAATTCATGCATTTTTTGAACTCACACGCAGATTTTTGTACGAGAACACAGTACTGTCAATGGTTTTTACATAACATAAATAATGAAAACATTCTCGATAAATGCTTTTTTTCTGATGAGGCTTGGTTCCATCTTTCTGGCTATTTAAATAAGCAAAATATGAGAATATGGTCATCCACAATAAATAGGCAACTAACTACATAGTAGTTTCAAGGAGACGAATTATTGGCCCTATATTGTTTAACCAAACCGTAACTGCTGAAATATACCAAAATTATTACAACTTTTATTAAGAATTTATGAATTACAATATCTTACAAAATAATTTTTCAACAAGATAATGCACCGGCACACCACAAATCTTGAAATACAACAGCTTTCTTGCAACAATTTTTCGACGAGAGAATTATGAATTTTTCCCCAAGATATCCGTATTTGACCATTTTAGATTATTTTATTTTTCCATATTTAAAGATTCCTTTTTTAAGACCAGACATCACACAATCGCAGAACTTCTCAATGCTACTAGGATTCCTGTGCTGACATAACCTCACAACTAGTAGTAAATGGTTTGAAGCGTAGACTTCGAGTTTGTCTTCAAAATAATGGACAACATTTTCAGCAAAACCTTTTAGTACTATTATCTTTTAAATTTAAACTAACATAATACAAATTATTTAAATTTAATAAAAGTACATTGTGTAACGAATGATGAAAGTCACATTTTTTTTTAAGCGAGAGAACTCTGCTTCGCCTCGATTTCGACGAGTTAAACACTAGTGGGAATTTACATTAAGTGACACGCCACCATGCGGTAAATTTTGGAACTAGCGTTGTAGGTATATTTATATTGTTTATTGGGTTCTATCATGTGTTAAACTATTTCATCGTTTCCCTGGTATGTTATATTTTCGTTACTGTTTTACGGCAAATTTGCATTTCTCAACATCACGTATGGTTAGTATATTCTTCAGATGATATTATCTTCGAAAATAATATACCGAAAAAATTATTAGAAATAAAATGTCCATACAGTGGAAAAGATTAAAAGTGCTGTAAATTGTACCGATTCATGTAATTATTTGATATCGGAAGAAAATAACACAGTGCTAAAGAAAAATCATTCATATTATGCGAAAATTCAGTTAGGAATGGCCATATTAAATTTAAACGAGTGCTTCTTTATATTTGCTTCATATGACTCAAGTTACATCAATCTTACAGTGGCTTTTGATAAAGTATATTCATATAATTTAATTACAACTTTAAGAAACAAATATATAAATAAAATGGTGCATGTAATATGTAAAAATAAAGATTAAGAGAAAATTTGAAATACTTTTCAATTTTAAAATTGCTCATGATGTGTTGGAGACCATTACATAATATGCAATAGACATTTATTGTAAACAAAGTTATTCACAATAGCATGAAACAGTATATGTTTTATTTAGAAATTTATGTTAAAGAATTCTTCAAATTCAAAACAATTGGATTTCGCACTTACATCGTGTTATTTAACAGCTCGAGTTAAATAACTGGCTGTCAAAAAGCTTTATTATCAGTACAATATTCTTACATGTTTGAGTACGCAGATGAAGTAGTGCTTTAAAAAAAGATGTTTCTTTATGAAGAAATTAAAATCAACATGAAATAAAACCCCGAACCAACTTCGAAAACACTTGTTAACACGATATGCTATACGCAAAACTGTAAAGGTATACCTGCATTCGACGCCATCTTGGCAACGATCGTGGCGCCACCATCGGTAATGTTATTTCCCAATACCTTTTTCTACGACCTCCCCTATGGTATTATAACAAACAAAAAATTATGTAAACAAATACTTTATTTTCAATTAAAAATTACAAAACTATAGATTATATTTAAATTAGTTATGATTTAAACGTTGATACATATTATCAGCCCTCTGTTCAATAATTTTACATAGACTTCTTCATACCTCTTTCTCGATTTTTCTCGTAATAAGTCCGTATAGGTTTCCTTAGCTTGATTAACTGATTTATGGTGGTGTATTGGGAATATCTAAACCACTTTCTGAATCAGAAATCATGATAAAGATACAAACAGCGCAAACTGACATGATTTAAAAATGACGCGATATAGCAACAGCAGGCAACTAGACGCAGGTGAAATTTAGTAGGTAATTTTCGTCATTGGGGACGAAAGTTAATGTTATGGGATTTTCTCTCACTAGTAATGGAAATCAAATTTTCGCTGCAGTATTCGGTGACGAAAAATGTCTTTTTATAAAGAGTCGTAGAAAAAGTTACTTTTTTAAATTTTTGCACACATATTTGTGACATAGAAATTGTCAAAGTGATTAGTGCGTCCATGCACTCTTACCAATCGTTATCAAAAAGTATGGCTATCTCTTATCAGGAAAGATTTGGAAGACATGGTATGTCAATAAATGGTAAAAAACGCAAAATTATCTTATTGACTTGATTTAGCTTTTACTTAATGAAGATCCATAATTTAAAATAGAAATAAAACTAATGGTTAAAATCTTCATTTTTTAATACGTAATCGAAAACAGGACAATTGTTTCGCCAGCACAGTGGCTTCATCAGGTATTTACAGTTAAAGAGCTCGTTACAAACTAAATTTAAAATATAAAATTAACAAGGTTAGTATTATTTTACGTTTTTAAAAAATCTAAGAATTTACACAAATATTGCAGGTAGTGAGAAAATGTGGCCCATCTGTTCGGCCCTAACTGTTACTCCAGCTCCACACATTGGGGCCAAAGTTGGCGTCCACAAAAGTGACTCGGCTTGACAAAGTTCTAAGAACTCCAATGCTCTTTCATTTGACCACTGTTGATTCAAATTCATTTTAAGGTTACAGCCGAGTGTGCACTCTTTGTCTGCTAGACATCGACTGAATAAACAGCCAATGTGTGGGCGCTATGTTCAATATTGGCGTCAACGGCTTTGATCTTTTGTCAAAAAACCGACTCGCTTCAGATATGCGCCAACGTTGTGGCCAACGTTGGTACTAACGTTATTTGGTCGATACACACATTGGACGAACAGTATTGGCGCCAACGTTGGCCCCAACGTGTGGAGCCGGCTTTATATTATAGGATACTAAACCTGTTTACGCATAAAATTTGTTTTAATAAACTAAATGTACATTTCTATTATTGTCTAAACAGTTTTTAAATGAATAAATTTAACAAAGGTGAATTATTTAAATCTAATTGATCGTTAAGTAAATTTTATTTTAATTTATTGATTTCTAAACTTTCCAATAAATTTACTTTATTGCCTTTATTTTCTAAATGTTGAATTTGAAAATGCTTATGGAAAGGGTGTTTTCTTCCAATAAAAGAAGAAAACTACACTTTGGATAAGTATTTTCATATCTATCAAGGGTTAATTACTAGAAAGAGCATTTCTTTTCGAAGATCTGCGAGTTATCTTTGATGCAAGGCTGCTTTACGTATAGACCTCATATGCACAGCGAATAGTAATGTTATACGTAGGTATTATCAGACTACAACAGATTACTTGTTGTTACTCTATTTTAAAACTTCTTGTATATTTCTTAACGTGATTGCTTATGTTTCTATTAAAAAATTCACAATGTTTATTACATTTTCATAAATTAATCATTTCGTTTGTTGTATCTATACGACATATTTTTTTTTGGTGAATAGACCGTGAGAATTACAAGATTGCATTAAATTTTTTATGTAACAAAATATAGTTTATTAAAATTCTTCTTTGGTGCTACGTATTTCATAATTATTTCACCTTTTTCAGTTAAGCCGGAGTCATTATATTAATACGGGATATGAATTTATATTAAATTCTTAATATGCTCATCGAGACGATTGCTATTATTAAAGCATACTTTCTTATAATTTAAAATACAGATGCGTGATCATGGAATTATTGAATTTTTTGTTCCCTATTAGAATTCTGTACGTTAGATATGTAAATTTGAAATGAACGTTAACCATGAGAAGATCAAGAACACGCTTGTACTTCTACTGCATTTTTTTCTATAAAAAGAATATTAATACAATTTTTTAATTTCTGTTATTCACTCAATTGTTTATGATTTCTTATCAGTACTTTTCTTTCCGACTTTTTTATAAATAATAAAATAACTGAAACTGTTGGAATGTTTGATAATTATAGTCATAGAAGGAACATTCTAAAGTTTTTGATGTATATGTACTCACATTCTAGAGTATCGTTTCTTAACCTGGGGGTCGCGGCGATATTTAAGCAGGGTCGTGAAATAGCCTAAACAATAATGAAAAATCATTTTATAGGAAAAAAATAATTTCTTATAAACATTACTTACAATAAGTACACATGAAAAGAATAGAAATTAATGTGATGGTTGCATTTGTTTTTTATTTAAAAGTTTCTACGTTAGAACACACAAAAGCAAATTGTTTTCGAGTGATAAGTAGAGCTGAGGATGTTTGCAGTACGGCAGGACCGTATTTTTATATTATATGATATAATATAAAAAAGCATCTTGAAGATTAGATTTAGGTTTCGCTAAAATTTAGTAAGTAAAATATATAAATGTGTTCTTAAAATATACAGGGTTAGTTAAAAGTATGGAGACGGCGATTTATTGTCGTTAATATTCATTTTAGGGAATTATGTTCAATATGAAAGTTTGTTAGGATATTTTGATGTACATTTGAGAATATTTGAATTTTTTTTTTCTTCAATTGTTTTTTAACAAATCGGAGACTGTGGCTTATAAGTGAATAAAATAAAATTAAAAAACCCTTACCACAATAGAATTTAATGATTCTAAATACGTATTTCTACAACCACGTTGTCATCTTCAGTAGAAAAAAAAGTGTAACACTTGAACGCACAGAAACACTCACAGAAGGATTGTTCTGAACGTCTTCTAGTTTAACACTAAATTCTTCAATCAATTTAAGAAGCATTTAGTGTTAAACTAGAAGAAGTTCAGAACAATCCTTCTGTGAGTGTTTTTGTGCGTTCAAGTGTTACACTGTTTTTTCTACTGAAGATGACAACGTGGTTGTAGAAATACGTATTTAGAATCATTAAATTCTATTGTGGTAAGGGTTTTTTAATTTAATTTATTCAATTGTTTTTTAGTTACGCCTGTTCGCGCAGTTTTTTTTAAATGGGAACTAGTAAATTTTACTCTACCATTCGATAGAGAATTTTTTTCTCTTTACAAAAATATCTTTGTTTTTTTTAAATTCATTTTAATAACTTTTTTATAAGAAAAGGCCGGTTCATGTGTTTAACAGATGTTCGGTACATCGCAGATAGACAGAAGCGTAGCGATAAACAAACTTTAGCGACATAATTTTATCAGTGGTTATTGTGTACGTCAAACCTTTGACAGAAATAATTCTTCTTCTTCTTCTTCTTTCAATAGGCGTATCGCCTGTTTAGTTCCGGTTTCTTTGTGGCGGCAGTTCTTGTGAATTTGATTGCCAGCTGTCTCGCCAGCGTTTTGGTGGTCGTCCTATGGGTCTTCTTCCGTGAGGTATGTTGTTTCGTACTATTCTGGCCATTCTGTCGGGAGTCATTCGGCTGACATGGTGGTTCCATTCTCTTCTTCTTTTCCGTATCCATCTGACTACGTCATCCGTTTGACACTTCTCCCTTATATCTGTATTTCTTTGCCTATCATGTAATGTGTATCCTGTTATCGTTCTTAGAGTCTTCATTTCGGTTGTTCTTAGTATCCTCTTTGTTATCGTTGTTTCCGCTCTCGTCTCCGCACCATATGTCATCACCGGTCGTACGCATGTTTTGTATATCCTTGATTTGCATTCCGTACTTAGGTGTTTGTTTCTCCAGATTGGATACCTAAGATGTCCCGATATTGCTGCTGCTTTGTTTACTTGTTTCCTCACCTCATCACCCAAAAACCCTGCGCTTGTAATTTTGCACCCAAGGTAATCGATTGACATGGTTTGGTCGACAGTCTTATTTTCTATTACCAATTTGCAACGTACAGGTTCTTTTGCTATGGTCATGCATTTGGTCTTGTCTATGGAAATTTCCATGTTGTGTTTTCCTGCCTGTTTGTTGAAAGCATGTAACATTCTTTGTAGGTCGTCCTCTGATTCCGCAATAAGTACTGCGTCATCAGCATAGCATATTATATTTATGTTGTGTATGCCCATCCGATATCCTAATCCGGTGTTCTTTACAGCTTTCACCAGCTCATCCATGATTGCGTTGAATAATAAAGGACTGAGACTATCGCCTTGACGGATGCCTGTTGTGGTTCGTAGGTGTTGCGTTAGGGTGAGGTTTGTGCGTATTTGCGTTCTTGTGTTCGTGTTTAGGTCCTTAATGAGTTCTACGTATTCTTTCTTTGTATTATTGTTTTCCAGGATCGTGATGACGTCTTTTAGTTGTACTCTGTCGAAGGCCTTAGTTAGATCTACAAAGCAAAGATAGGCAGGGGTGTTGTACTCTAATGATTTTTCTATCAGTTGTCTGAGTATGAATAGAGCGTCAGTGGTGGATCGACTTCTTCGAAATCCTTGTTGTTCTTCGCTTATTGGCATTGTTGGGGTTATTTTGTCCGCAATGATCTTAGTTAGGAGTTTTAGCGAGGTGCTCAACAATGTTATCCCGCGGTAGTTTGCTGGATCGGTTTTGTCTCCTTTTTTGAAGATGGGTATTGTTACGCTGTTCTTCCATTCTTCAGGTATTCTTCTATGTTGTAGTATGATATTAAACAGTTTTGTGTATTCTTTTATGGTGGCAGTTCCTCCATTTTTTATTAGCTCATTTGGTATTTTGTCTTGGTTTGGAGTTTTCCTGTTCTTAAGTTTCCTCGTTGTCTCTCTTACTTGCTCTTCGGTGATTTGCGTGCACTCTTCTGGTGGGTCGTTTTGTATGTCTTCTTCTTGTGTTTCTACAGGGTTCTCTATATCTGCGTAAAGATTTCTGAAATACTTCTCCCAAGTTTCTTCGGTAATTGTTCTGAGTTGTATTGTTTCATTCGTTTCCCGTTTCATGCCTCTTAGTAGTTTCCAAATTCGTTTTTGTGCTCCATACATGTCTGCTTCCATTTCGTTACTGAATTCCTGCCAGTATTCTTCCTTGATCTCTCTAACCCTATTATTGACCTTGTTCCTAGTTTCAATATACTTATTTCGGTTTTCTTGAGTTGGAGATTCCCTGTATTGCAAATAATTTTTCTTCTTTTCCCTTGTGATATCCTTGACTTCCGTTGTAAACCAAGGTTTATTGTTCGGTCTACTGTTCTGCAATACCGTGCGTGTGCCTAGGGTTTCTTCGGCGGCTTTATAGATGTTTTGTTTCAGTTTATCCCATGCTGTTTGGGGAGTGTCGGGTTGTATTATTGGGTTAAGAGTAATGTATTGTTTGCATCGGTCTGCGTATAGTTGTTTCGTATTTTCCTGGTTGAGCAATTCTATGTTGAATTTTTCAGCTCTTGTTGTTGGCTTTTGTTTTCTCAGTGACATTGCTATTCGTAGTTTTCCTAGCACTAATTTGTGGTCTGTTCCAATGTTGGCTGAGGACAGGACTCTTATATCTACTATTTGTTGGGGCATGAACATT
Organism: Melolontha melolontha; assembly: GCA_935421215.2. Lineage (NCBI taxonomy): Eukaryota > Metazoa > Arthropoda > Insecta > Coleoptera > Scarabaeidae > Melolontha > Melolontha melolontha. Next base: position 105,903,772 of record OW285240.1, read on the forward strand.
CTGTTTGTGATGATGTAATCGATTATGGATTTATTTTGTCTATTGTCGTAAAAGGTGTATTTGTGTTGGTCTTTATGAGGGAAGTATGTGTTGTTTATTCGTAATTCATTCTGTGCACAAAATTCTGTCAACATTTCGCCATTTCTGTTAGTTACTTCTTCGTTGTATTTTTGTTTTACTCCATCTACTGCTTCATTTCCTATTCTAGCATTTAGGTCTCCTAATAGGATTATCTTTTCGTTTTTTGGGATTTTGTCCAGTTCTGATTGTAGGATTTCGTAGAAATCTATTGACATTTCTTCGGGTTTGCCAATGTCAGGTGCATATACTGATATAATGTGCAGGGGATGATTGAACATCATTTTTACTCTTAGAATTCTGTCGTTAACATACTCTATGCTTTCTATATTCTTTTCATATTTCTCGTTTACTGCCATACCAACCCCTGATGTAGCTCTTTGGTCTTTTGCTACTCCTGAGTACAGTAAGATGTAGTTGCTAAGTCTTGTTGTTCCTCTACCTTTCTTTTTCGTTTCAGAGAGTGCACATATGTCTATCTTGTGTTCATTGAGTTCGGGAATTAGTTCATGATCTTTTGAATACAGAGTCTTTATGTTCCAGCATGCAATTCTCATTTGCTGTTTCTTCATATAGAGTTTGTTCCTTATTCGCGCGTGGGTCGTGCTCCGTGAAATCCGTCCATGTTCCGAGGCTATGCTACCGGTGCTTTGAGCATGTAATTGTTTTTCCCCTAGGCAGGTTGCTAACCTTACCTAAGAACCCTCCTCCTTTATCCGGGCTTGGGACCGGCAGTGGCGGCTGTGAGCTACTCAATCCACCCACAAGCCGCCCCAGGCGGAGAAATAATTCATTTGTGCAATTTGTTGCCGTTAATATTAACAATGGCGAGTTTAAGTGAACATGAACGAATTGAAATACTTATGATGTTGGGTTATGGAGATAGACGCAGAAGTTTACAAGACGTTTGTAATTTATTTAATGATACGCATCCAAATAGAAATCCAATTTCTAAATCCGTTGTTGGTAAAACTTTAAGACGCTTTGAACAAACGGGTAGCGTTAAAGATTTGCCAAGGAGTGGAAGACCTAGAACAGCAAAAAGCGATGATAACAAACTGGATATTTTATTGGCTGTATCTGAATATCCCCATTTATCAACTAATCATTGGCGGCCAATTTCAATATTTCAGAGTCATCGATCGTGTCATTTTTAAAAAGTGAAAAGTATAAACCTTATACAGGTACACCTTGTACACGAGTTAACGGAAGATGATTTTGATAGGAGATTACAATTTTCTGAAGAAATGTTAAATATTTGCAATAATAATGAAAATTTTGTCAACAATATTCTCTTCTCTGACGAAGCTACTTTTTGCCTTACCGGTGAAGTAAACAGACATAACTGCAGATACTGGTCATCGGAAAATCCCTCATGGTTTTTGGAGCACCATACGCAGTACCCCCAAAAGGTTAGTGTTTGGGTTGGCATTCTAGGCGGTCATATTATCGGTCTCTTTTTCATCAATGGCAATTTAACTTCGGCTCTGTATTTGTAGTTATTGCAAAATGAAATAATACCTGCTTGTGCTACGCTCTATCATCATGAAAACAATGAACACCTGCCCAATGACAGTATCTGGTTCCAGAAGATGGCGCCCCACCACATTATGGTGTAAATGTTCGTCAATATCTGAGCAACGTTTTTCCCCAGAGATGGATTGGGAGACGAGGAACCATTGAATGGCCAGCCCGTTCGCCAGATTTAAGTCCTTTAGATTTTTTTCTTTGGGGATACGTAAAAAACAAAGTTTACAAAGTTAAGCCCGATAATGTCGAAGATTTACAAATCCGAATTACCAGAACGATACAAGAAATTCCCCGAGATTTTTTACAGAACTCTGTTCGGGGTTTTGTAAATCGATTGGGTCATTGTCAAATTACTAATCGACGACAATTTGAACACTTACTTTAATTTACTTTGTTATTAATTTGTTTTATTTTTCTTGTAAAAAAGTTATTACAATGAATTTAAAAAATACAAAAATATTATTGTAAAGAGAAAAAAATTCTCTATCGAATGGTAGAGTAAAATTTACTAGTTCCCATTTTAAAAAACTGCGCGAACAGGCGTAACTAAAAAACAATTGAAGAAAAAAAATATTCAAATATTCTCAAATGTACATCAAAATATCCTAACAAACTTTCATATTGAACATAATTCCCTAAAATGAATATTAACGACAATAAATCGCCGTCTCCATACTTTTAACTAACCCTGTATATTTAAAGAACACATTTATATATTTTACTTACTAAATTTTAGCGAAACCTAAATCTAATCTTCAAGATGCTTTTTTATATTATATCATATAATATAAAAATACGGTCCTGCCGTACCGCAAACATCCTCAGCTCTAGTGATAAGAGACGATTCCTGTATTTAGTTTTTAGCTCAATATAGACGAAAAACCCTTTTTACAGAAGGGATTAATATTTTCAATGCTTCTGTGACTAAATTTTAATATTTCGACTAGCAAGCCAAAACGTATTTAAATCTTCAAATGTAAATTGCAGTTGTGGTATTTTGTAGGTAGACATTCAGATGAGCTGCATCAGCTAAATAAGCCAGCAACAACATACACCTGTTTATGCTGGAAAAATTATTATTAATTCATCTCGCAATTACAATATCCGGGTTAACACTTTCGCTTGTGATAACCATCTAACTTCTGTATGAAAAAGAAGAGATTTTTATTTTCGCCCGTTTCGTCGCACAGTTTAGCAAACAGCCTGTTCTGTAACAGACGGCTTTTAATAAAATTAAATAGCGAATTTTGATACAATGAAAATAGAGTAAGGAATATATGCAGTTACGAACTGCAGTCATTGCAGTGGCTTACTCTTCTGCTGAATACTGTGCTGCTGTCTGGTATCTAAGTTCTCACAATCTACTTAACGATACAATGAGGATCGTCGCCGGTACGTACTGTTAGATCAACTCCTTGTCTTTGGCTATTAATTATTTCTAACATTGCCCCGCCGAATATCTGACCTTTCGCTGCAGCACAAAATGAATAGGCTAGAATCACCAAAAACATAAATCTTCCTATGCACAATGATTTGGAGATCATCCCAATCTACCGACTGAAATCTAGAAGACCGATTTAACTGGATACAGAAGTTCAGCGCCCCATCGCTTAGAGTGATTACTGGAGAGCCCTCCTCGAACAACTGAATTTAGAAATAGATTTAATTTCTAATCCTTCGGAACCTCTGGCAGGCGCAACCCAGCCACGTAAGCAATGATCTCAATTAAATAGGTTCCGCACAGGCCACGGAATGTATAACTCAATGCTGTATAAATGGAAACTAACAGATACTCTGCGACTGCGGAAATGTGGAACAAACTATGGCCCACATAGTAAATAACTGCCCCAGAAGAAGTTTCCCTGGTGGTATCCACGAGCTGAAGGCAACTCCTGCAGTACTGGACTGGTTGAAAACTTCACCAAATCGCCAGTGCTGTGCCTTAGCCATAGACGCTGCGGTTAACACTATCTTTTTTTTCAGATTGTTCTACTGAAAATGGCAACCTAGTTGCCGAAAGACATATTTAGTATTTATTAATTTATATTGTGGTTAAGGACTTTATTTGTTTCTGTCTACTGTATTACTTTTACGAGGGACAAGCTGAAATTATTGAGAATAAAAAACACGGTTAATATTTTCTAGGATTTTATTTGAAATATGCTCAAAGTAACTGCCTTAAGCAATGATACAATTGATCATTCTTTCTTTCCACTGTTTAAAAACCCTCAACCAATCTTCTTTCGAAATACCTTCAAAATAAGCGTGAACTGCGGTATCAAACTCTTCTTTAGACGAAAACCTTCTACCCCGCAAATTTCGTTTAAGCCCAAAAATAACCAAAAATTACACATTGCTAAATCAGGTGTTCACAGCGGATGTTCTATTTTATATTTTTTCCAGCCAAAAATTGGAGAGTTAAAACTGCCGTATGGGACGATGCATTGTCATAGTGGAGCATAATTCCCTTGTCTGGAACTCTACTAACACTTCAAGCAAGCATTATTCAGTGTATCACTTAGCTTGTCCATTTAGCTTAATTGCATTTACTAAGCCCGTACTTCTGAAGAATACCGCATACAAACTTTTTCATAGCTCGCTGCTTCTTAGCCATTGTCGGAGTTTCCTCATCTTCGTGAATCTATATCTTGACGGATAGGAAGGTCGAAAAAGGAAATATAAATTTCGTCACCTGTCACTATTTTGGGAAAAATTTGGTGCCCGCCATTATTTAAGAAATTAAAAGTTTCATGGCAAACACGCTCTGCTTTTTGGAAGTCAGAAAGGTGATGCGGCACAAGCCGACTTACCACTTTTATTAAATGCAGGTGATCGTATATGATTGTTTTAACAGCTGAGGATCCAATCTTGAGTTGATGCTTAATTGCCGCATAAGTGGCTTTATTGTCCTCTTAAATTATTTTTTTTTTACAGCAGAAATGTTTTTCTCGGTAACAGCGGTAGGAGGACGCCCTGCTCTTTTTTTATGCTGAACGGAATTCCTTTGTTCAAATTCCTTATACCATTGGTAAATTGAAGCCAAAATCTGAATCTAAACTCTCTTTGTACTCATAAGCGCTTAAACCTCTTTTAAAATCACAATAAATTATGATCCGAAAAGTGCTCTCTGGTTAATTCCACTTCCACTTATGTTTAAAAAATAAGTAGCTAAGTTATAACTAACGTAACTTCAACAACAAAACGTCAAATGACAGATAAAAATTGATTGAGAATAAGAAAATCTAGTAGACTGTGAAAAACAATCAGTGTTTTTTAGACACTGATTGTTTTTCACAGTCTACTAGATTTTCTTATTCTCAATCAATTCCGCTTATCCCTCGTATTACTGTGTCCAATTTCGAATTACATTATTCATTTAAGTCCTTTCCTGGAATGTACCCCTGACTACCGATCCCTAATTATTATTATTATCATCAAAAGAATTTATCAGTTCTAATATTTATAATAATGTTTTTTGCCGCTTCCAAGTTTTTTTTTTTATAATAGTAGCAATAAAAGAGAAATTTACTCCAAAATACGCTAATCGCTTGCGACGTATTTCGAGAAGTTTGGATGCCACTACGACTTGTAAGGTCGAGATCTAAAAAAATATTTTTCTACAACATCGAAAAATGTTCATATCAAGAGTGTAAATTGAATCATAAGAAGCTACATTTTGTACTGAATTTCATTTTGCATCGGTTGCTAGGCAAGTTGCTAGACAACAAATGCAATTTGAAATATTTCGTGTTCGGTCTGCTGTTTTTGATAACAAACAGTAAGGTGGCTTAGAGAATATAACGCCGAACGACAAATGTCATCAGTTTGTTACAGTTTGTGCATTACAAATAATTTCGTAGTTATTTCAAAGAAACCAGATAATTAATATGGAAAGTGATAGTGATAGTGACTTGGAATTAACACCTCCAAGTATAACAGAAGCAGCAAATTTAACAACACTAAATTTATTGCCGGAAACATCGAAGAAAATGTACAAACGGACTTATAACCGATTTTTGGAGTGGAAAGGAGATCGGAACGCCAAATCGTTTTCCGAGAACGTCTTAATGGCGTATTTTGGCGACTTGGCAAAAAAATTCAAAAGTTCCACATTATGGACACAATACTCAATGCTTCGAACGACTCTCAGTATTCATAATAATATAGATATTGCAAAATACTTAAAACTGAAAGCATTTCTTAAGCGACAGTCCGACGGCTACAAACCCAAAAAGTCGAAGATCTTTACATCAAATGACATTAATAAATTTATTAAAGAAGCCCCAGATGAGATCAATTTAGCGACAAAAGTAGGTTTTATATAGCCATATAATGAAATATATATTTAATCTATATTTTAGGTCGCATTAATTATGGGCATAATGGGTGCATGTAGAAGACATGAATTACATCAAATGAAAATTACTAATTTCAATGATTTGGGTTCAGCTGTTTTAATAACTATACCAGACACTAAAAACAAAACTATACGAAGTTTTACTGTAACTAGTCCTTATTATGAAATTTACAAAAAATATGCAAACCTCCGCCCTTCAAATGTGAATGGTACATGGTTCTTCATTAATTATCAAAACGGAAAATGTAATTCTTGTTGATGCTGGTGGTGACATAATTAGTTTGAAGCGTCACGGTGGCTGGAAGTCCACGACAGTCGCCGAGGGATATATCGATAAATCGGAGAAAAATAAATTTGACACAGCTAATAAAATTGTAAATGCAATACAGAGCATTTCAAATATATCATCGACTTCAGGAATAGGAAATCGTGAAATGCCATCTACTTCGACAATGGAAAATTGTCAATATCAAGAAAATTTTAGTATCCAGCATTCCACAAGTTCTCCAAAAATGATTTTCAATAATTGCACATTTAACTTTAACAATAAATAAAATACGTAAGTAGGAAGTTATTTCATAGTTCTTCTTCTTAAATGGTTGGGCACTGTCCAGGCTCTGCTAATGAATAGGTAATTTCGTATTTTCATGGATCCAAAGCAATAAATAAAATATTTTCATATTTATTTGTATCTATTTTTATAATTGTCGTTGTCGTAGAAAAAGTATAGTATGCAACGCGCACAAAATAGCAATTTTGCACTCGTTTCAATTGCAACACTCGCCTTCGGCTCGTGTTGCAAACTTTGAAACTCGTGCAAAATGTGCATCATTTTGTGCTTGTTGCATAATATACTATTAATTTCGTTATAATGCTTTGCATAAAATAAAACCGTATTAATTCAAGTATAGCAAGCGCCAATTAAGTTGGCGCGAGGAAGGGGTGCGCAGGGGGGTTTTAAAAACGTCCACCCCAACTACTCAAGTAATTGTCAGAATAAATTTGTCATTGACGTTTGACGGAACATAATGTCTTTGCTAGGGGATCATAAAGTGATACACGCTCAGAGGTTAGAATTATCTGACATTTGATGTAAAATCAAATACAAATCTCCCCACTACTTTTAATCCTGCGCGAACTTACCCCTCCTCGCGCCAACTTAATTGGCGTTTGCTATACTTACCCTGAATTTTTTACGTTTTTCAGTCATTTCACGAACAAATTATCGTTAAAGCCGCCTTAAGTAAATACCTTCGATTCCAAATTTACAACATTTTTCGAAGATGTTATTAATCTGTTGCCTGAACGATATGAAAGTGTCGTACAAAGTAATGGGTAACTGTTAGATAAATATTGTCATTCGTAAAAAAAATACGAGATAACGTTCTAACTTGTAGACAATATAAAAATATTAATAAAATGAAAAAAATGTAAAAAAAGTTAACAACACTTATGATCCGTCCTTATATTCAATATACGTCAACGCGGCAAAACCACCAATTTTTCGAACAAAAAATATTCATTTTCCGGTCTCACAAAACGTGTTTCAGTCCTCCGGCGAAGAATACTCCGGACGTTGGAGGCATCATAAATCAAGCGGACACCACACATACCCATACATTAACCGACATCGGAAGAATAGCTCCAGTAGTGGTAGCTGCGGAAAGAAGTTAGAAGAGGATCGCGGTGTCTCGGCGGTGGCAGTCGATCTTCCGTTACCCGCTGACCCGAAGGGGGCCACTATAAAGACGGCCCGAAGTCTTAGAAGAACCCCAGTATCAATGACAACAACTTCTAAGTCGGGTCGATATTTTACATATAGACACTGAACGCGATCTGTGCTATCAACCGATAATTTCATAGTGTATTCGATCGAATGATTTCTTTCCGATACATTATTGGAGAAGGTTTCCGCATGTACAAGAAAAAGACGCGCTAAAAATAATAAACACTTCGTCGTACATACTCTACTGTATTTCATAAGATAGGGGACTTACGCAACCGCTAGCAATATAGTCTTCATTAAAAGAGAAAGGTAAGAGTTTGAGATTGTTTATTTATTTTAACAATTTACGTGTGAATAATTAATTATAAAATCTTAAAGATAATTATAAGGACATTAATAATTAATTGCAACTATAATTGAAGTTCTTACAAAATGTATGACAAAATAAAACAGCATTTTAACAAGTATATCGTACAATATTTTTTCAACAAACGCAGTTATTTCAAGATTTTAATAAAAGACGGTTGATAACAATCTGACAATTTATGACAATTCATAGAACATACAGCTAGAGTGAAAAAAATTGGGAAATACCAAAAAAATTTGATAGCTATTTTTCAATTCCTCTATAATGTGAACGTGCTTTATTTAAAATAAGTTAAAATATGTTCACGGTATGTCACTTTAAAAATAAATAGGTTAAAAATCCAATTATATTTTAGAAATAGTAACAAACTTAACACTTAATTATAGCTCAGTTCTCATAGACGCAATCAGGTGTTGGCTATACTCTTGTGTTAAATTTTGCCATTCCAGATTTATGACATTGCTCTTGCATGTTTTGGGGGCGAAAATTTGGCCGACGCATTCAATTTACCATTACATTTTCTATGGGATTAATCGGCATAATATTAAATATTATTTGCTCTCAACCAGTCCTGAAGTGTGTATTCGACAGTTGTCCTATTCGAATATAAAATTATTGTCCGAAAAGATCGGAACAACTGATGATGGTAACATAACATCTTGAAGAATGTTAACATAATAATTTTCATTAAGCATTTCTTCCACAATACATAATACCTCCGGACTTACCGCTAAACCAACCCCACACAATGACTGAAAAACGGTTAGAGTTACACTGTTGAATATACTTTTCTTCAAAACGTGTGTAGACTTTTACTCTACCATCTTTATTTGATTTGAAGGTTTTTTCATCTGGAAATACTACAATATTCCAGGAATTTTCTTTTTCAAGGAATTCTAAAGCAAATCCTACCCTCTGTTCTTTATGAAAATCGGTAAAGGAATGGTTTCTTGGCTGCATAATAGTTGACCAATTCAGAAGAATCAATTCGTCGACGTGCAGAGCTTTGTGATGCTGGAAAATTAGATTGATTGCTTCTACAGCAGTGGCTATAGGCCTTTTTCTCAAGAAGTGAACTAATTCCTCATCTTCTTGTTTATTTGTAGTTTTAGGCCAACCCGAAACCACCTTTCGTTTTACAGTCCGCTCGTTTTCCCATTTTTTTTAAAATTCTCCAGATACTACTTTTTCCCAATCCAAAATCTGCCGCTAAATTAATAATTGTCCTACCATTTTCCAGGTGAGAGACGATTCTGGCTTTATCTACTTCGCTTAAATGAGGCATTGCACAAGTTGGTATAAATTTAATGACATTGATTTAAACATTTTTGATAGGTATTGTCAAGTAGACAATCGACAAATAGAAGCGAATTTAAAATAGGGAAAATTTCACTTCCCTTTTTTTATTTCACCTGTAATTGTTTGATAATGGGTGATTCAATTCCAGTTTCCTAGGTTTTATTTAAGAAAAAAAAACACAAAATGTAACAATATTTTATTTTTTTATTAATCGAATATTGTATACTATTCGTTAATTATGGAAAAGTACGTCAGGCAAATATTCATCTGTGTATCCGCCTCTAGACTTTCTGCAGCAGTTAATTCGTTGGAGATAATTTTTGATGACTTTTTCGGATGCTATCTCAGCTATAACTTAAGAGGATGTTAGTTTTTAGGTACTCCAACGTTGCAGGTTTGTTGGTGTAGACGCGACTCTTCAGAAATCCAATGGCATTAAATCGCATAATCTTGGTGGCTAGTTGATGTCACCGCTACGTGAAATAATGCGACCTCTGAACTTTTCACGCAAAATATTTAACGAAACCACATGTGTTCAACATCAGTATCATCGATTTCGTGCCAAAAATAATCGGTTAACATGCGCCTATATCACTCGCCATTGACTGTAACCCCCTGACCATCATTAAAAAGAAAAGCAAGACCTAATTACGCCACCTGACCACAATGCACACCACAGTTACTTTTTGCATGCAATGGTGTCTCGTGTATCACGCGAGAATTTTCCTCCACCCCTTATGTGGCAATTTTGTTATTAACATACCCAGAGAGTTGAAAATATGCCTCATCAGAGAAGAAGATTTTCTTTGAAAAATCAGCATCAACTTCCTGCTGCTCACCCAATCTGCCTAAATTCTACGCTGTCCATGATCTCTGGGGTTCAGTTCTTGTGTTAACTGAATTTTATAAGGGTGTAGATGCAAGTCCATATGAAAAATGCTCCAAAGACAGCCATACGAAAGGCCCAAAGTCTGCGAACGGCGACGAATCGATAATTCTCGGTCATCAGCCACACTATTACTCACATCAGCAATGTTCTCTGCTGAACGTGCGCCACGATGACACACGCGACTTACTCTATCTCCGTTGCTTCCATTTTCCGCAAATTTTGTCACTACGTTTGTTCGCTTAAATTGACCATAATCTTCCCGTAAACGATACGCAATTCGAACAGAACTGTTATTACTATAGAGCAATAATTTTAGGGCATTGAGCGGTGCTTAAACGATCCATTTCCTAAATGTGTTGTATCAAACTAACATTTGATGTGTCAAACACGCGATATAAATAACAACTGTCTAATTTACATCGTACAGTAGCGAGCAATAAATTTTAGTCGTCAATGTCATTGTAAAATTTGAGGAAATTGTCACAATGTGGATTTTTGCCCTGATTGATTATATCCATTGTCAATGAAATGCCAATATGCATTTGTAGTTTGTCAGTCTTGTTTTTTGAATTATTTTTATTATGGCCCAAATATCTCAATTTAACAAAGTAAGGATTAATAGAAACTAGACTCTCCGAAGCTACGGTAGCATCTCGACTAGGACTTGCAAAAAGTTGCGTAAATTTTATTAACATGTGAAAAAATTAAATTATAGGTTACTGCCATTATGACCGGTTTACAATACACCACTTACATTTTGTCAAATAATGACATTCATGACCAAAATTTGTTGCTCGCAGTTGTACCTTTATTTATTAAAGGTTGTTAATGATCAAAGAATCGAATATACTTTTCTATCTAGTCATATACTATAGTTTTATAAAAGATTCCCTAGTGGTGCGTTAATTTCTTGGAGCAGTGTACATTCACTACAACTGCATTTTTCTCTTTTCTGATGCGATTTTGTCGTACATTTGTACATTTATAATCATTGGCTATTTTGTCCTATTCCTTTCTTCGAACTTAGTTAAAGTATGCGTCTGTGGTTTGGTATCTTCGATATATTTATCAGAATATTTTATTCGAAACTGTGCAGGGTACCTTATAAGCTGAATAAGGTATACACACATCGGGGAATTGACTAAGATTTTACTTTAGGATATAAAACGACTTCACTTCCCTAAACCAAAGAAGAGCTGAAGCCAGTGGCAAGTTTCTGATGGAACTCACTAGCAATGATGTCGATTCGCTACTTCAACAAATTAATTTTTTGGTGTGTCGAAGTATAGCGTTAGGTCGTCGGATACGTTTTACAAGGCTCCATTACCGCAAATGTGCAATAATGCGAATCAATTTTATATTGATTCACTCTGGAGAAAATAGTTTCTGTTTTATTTTTGTTTATCCTTTTTTTAGTCGTTTATAATCTTTTGTGTTGCCAGTTTAATTCTTATTTTTCATTTCGTTCATTATTATTATTAGAGACCGGACGCATCAGGCCCTAATTAAGATGGACCATATAAATAGTCTGTAACATTACTATGTACAACACGCAGTTACTGAATAGCACTATTCATTCGGTTAACCGCACATCTGTTTTTTGTCGTTGAATTGTGACGCAATTACTTCAATATGATAGTTAAATTCCTTTCTTCATGGACGTAGATGAAGGGTGAGGAGTTTTAATAATTTATTTTATTTACTAGTTTATATTTTGTAAGATAAATAAAGTACGGTGTGTGAGTTTCTTTGTTTCATTGTTTTAACTGTTAAACAAACAGGGTGGTGATCTATAAAATACGAAATATATTTTTATTTGTTCATTTTGTAGTTCAAGTTGAGTAAAGGAGTTTTAATATTAACTAGCAATACTTTCTCTGGATATTGCCGCTATTTTATTAAATCTGGATTTCTATTAAAAACTGCGTCTAACTTTTTGCCGAAGTTCAAATTATTAATAATCACACCTAATGTGGTTAATCCATTATTTAATTTGAGATTTTGATTTTTGGGCAAATTCCCAAAGTGTTCCTGAAGAAAGTACAACTGATTTTTTAAATTTGGAATTTGTATTAGTTCCTTGCACTCAGAAATACTTCGAGCATCGTCATTTAAACATGTAACAAAATTTTGTAAACTATCGAAATTCTCTGTATAAAAACTAGTAGCTTCCAACCATATTCTCCATCTAGTTATTACTGGAGAGGGAGGCATTGAGAAGGATGGAAGTTTTTCTCTGTAAAGAACTACTCTCAATTGTGCTTTTTTGAAAACTTTTTAAAAGCGAAATTGGTGGAGACTGTGGCTTGTAATCTGAAACAGAAATAAGAAAAACACCATAACCACAATATATATATCAATAAATACTATATACGTATTTCGGCAACTAAGTTGCCATCTTCAGTAGAATAACCTTAAAAACTGAAAAATGTTAAAAGTAGCGTTTTTGGCTAAGGTAAACCTTAGAAGATATGCTCTTCACCAAATCGCCAGAGGGATAACACTGACACACTAACAGTGTTATCCCACTGGCGATTTGGTGAAGAGCATATCTTCTAAGGTTTACCTTAGCCAAAAACGCTACGTTTAACATTTTTCAGTTTTTAAGGTTATTCTACTGGAGATGGCAACTTAGTTGCCGAAATACGTATATAGTATTTATTGATATATATTGTGGTTAGGGTGTTTTTCTTTTTTCTGTTTTTTAAAAGCGGATTACTTTTTGTAATACCGTTTGTAATACCTGCATCAATTACCCAGGTCTGCAAAAAATATTTTTTTTCAGCTGCATGGGATATTTTTATTAAATATTATGTTTTCTAGTCTGCTGAATGCAAAAATGATTGCCATTTTTCTCCATCACGTACATAGTTTTTTTGCAAACTACAAAGTTTTTGCATAAAAGGGGACGCCGTGTAAAGTTGCACGCGATTCTGTGTTGTTAGCTTTACTGTGCCCCATGTTCCACATTTTGATTAGTGGATTTACCTACTGATGATGACAACTTAGTTGTCGAAATAAGTAGTGTTCCTGAAGAAAGTACAACTGATTTTTTAAATTTGGAATTTGTATTAGTTCCTTGCACTCAGAAAATACTTCGAGCATCGTCATTTAAACATGCAACGAAATTTTGTAAACTATCGAAATTCTCAGTAGCTTCCAACCATATTCTCCATCTAGTTATTACTGGAGAGGGAGGCAGTGACAAAGATGGAAGTTTTTCCCTGTAAAGAACTACTTTCAATAGTGCTTTTCTGAATTTTTTTTTAAAAGCGGATACAAGTCTATCGACTTCACGAAAGATGTCTCTGATATATTCATAGATTATGTGGAGAGCATGTGCTACACAAGCAATATGCAGCATTAGACACCTTTCTGGAAGTTGATAGACTTGTATCCACTTTTAATAAAGTTTTCAAAAAATCACCATTGAGAGTAGCTCTTTACAGGGAAAAACTTTTACCCTTAAACCACAAACGAAGACCTTCCTCGCACCTTCTGCACACCTTATGAGGAGCCCAGGCTGTGTCTTGATCCTCAAGTTTCAATTTGAAGTTACCAAAATACGCCTTCTTCACTAAATCACTTATGCTTCTTTGTTGACTTTTCACAGTGTATTCACCATAAATAAAACAAAAGTTGTCAGGCGAAATAACACAACCTCTTGAAGCCATAATATATAACTAATAACACGAGTACAGACACATTTGAATGCAAAATGTAAACTGATTGTGGTTTATATAGCTACCAAGATCCTGAACTTCTTTATCATGTTGAAACATGACAAATCTGAAATACGCTTGTGTCTACTCATTCCTAATGCCCTGATAAGCATGTATAAACATGCTCAACCCAGCCAGTTACTCACTTTCCACTAAACGGGCGTTCATTATAAATGCGAGTTTTGCATAAAAAACCTGACGACACGAAATTCTTCGTGTATTTTCCCCGGTTTTACTGAGTACAAATCTATAAGAAACAGTATAAAAATCCTGTGCAGTTTTTTGGTTGCAGATCTGTGTTTTTTCTATTATTTCTTTTTTTGTTATTTAAATGGATTATATTGGTATATTAGGTAAATAAATAATATTATTATTAATCATTATTATTACTATGTATTATATTGAAGTAAATATTCATACTGTAATCGGAATTGTTAATGTGAAATAGTCTAACTTGTATGTATAAAAATTAGTATTCTTAATGAAACCAACTATTTAAAAAATTCTGATTAGAAATTTTAATAAACGGAAACGATTAATTACCGATGGGACAAGAGAAAAGAGGTGAAAGGGTAATACATTTCAATACAGTGCAAGTAGGAAGTTCTTAGCGTGTAAAAAATTCTTACGAATAGATAATCCCAGATGGTAAGTAAAAGTAACATTCTAACGCAAAGGTTTACAATTTTTTTGTTTACTCATGGAATTATGTAGGTACGTAATAATTATGTTGCAGTATGAGGAATGCCTGAATGCATTGATTATAGGTTAAAATACAGTATAAAACATTACATAAGCAAGCAATTATTGAGGATAACTAATTTTTAATTTAATTTTTTAGATAAGGCTATACGGTTGACAAAGTTAGTATTGATTCATAATTTTAAAAGAGGTATATCAAATGCTTCTGAAGAAATATAAACAGCTGTATAACGATAACTATGGTACTAACATTTTACTTTTTTGCGGTTATATTAGAAATGTACAAAATGTAATAACACAGAGTAATGACTGAAAACTGATTTTTATATTAACAGTATATGAACATTCCTTGATGTTGAATCTAATAATAACAGTAAGTAAAACACATTGAATTTTAAAAATTTTATTACGTTATTGTCTTAAAACGTTCTCAATTACAGTTAACACGCTTGTGAATTGAAAGAAATCAGTTTTAAAAACATTTTTACATGTTTCTAAAGGTATGTTATTTACAAGTATTTCTCTTTTGAAAGTTTTCACAACTTCAATGACCAAAGCAAAACACATTCCGCGCAACTTATCTTTTACACGTGGAATAAAGTGATTATCGGGTGCTATATCAGTTATAGTAGTTCATATCTTTTAAAAGTTTTGACAGCTTTATTAGTCGAAGCAAAATTCCGAATTTCATGCAACTCACAACTAGGTACTTACTATCGGACAAGATAGATTAACAATTTTTGTTTATATCTAAAACCTATATATCTAAATTATAAAACCAATTATTTAATATTTTTTAATTTTAAAATATTTTATTGAATATTATTAAGACGATTTGCGGCTTGCAAAATAATAATCAATTTTGCATACTTAAAAATTTAAAAACTAAATAATGAACAACAAAAGGGAAAAGCGCCATCTACTGGAGAATGCGACAGTATAGTTATGATCCGATAAAAATTGATCGGGTTTAGAATAATATATTTGTATGTACATTGAAATTTATTTGATAGAAATGTAAAAAATAATTGAATTAATATTTACATTTTTTTTAATTAAAAATGTGATAGAAAACTGGAATATCGTCAAAACTCTGTTTGTTTGTATCGAACATTTTGGAAAACAATTGAAAATCGGATTCTCGAGTCCCTGCCTAGTAAATAGCGTCGGTATTCGAAAGTGTAGAGCTCCATTTTTGCTCTCTTGTATTAAAAAGTTAGTAAATTTGAACATATTTATAAATATAGTGATAAAGAATAATTTTGGTTTTCTTAATCATTTCTAAAAGTGTGTAAAATAAAAGATTACATTGATAATTGTCAAGTGTATAAGTAGGGTTAAATTAATATAAAGTTTTTAAGAAGCATTACATACCTACCTGTAAAAGTAATTATAGCGAAATACTGTAAAAATAAACTATAATATACGACGCGGG
The DNA here is from genome assembly GCA_935421215.2 of Melolontha melolontha. Taxonomy (NCBI): domain Eukaryota; kingdom Metazoa; phylum Arthropoda; class Insecta; order Coleoptera; family Scarabaeidae; genus Melolontha; species Melolontha melolontha. The sequence continues at coordinate 105,919,877 of OW285240.1, forward strand.
CCTCAATCCAGAATATATAGAACACCTCAGAAAGATCCAACCGGTGGAACACAATAAACGTCGGACATACCTCCAAAACCTCTACTGCCTATTGTAGGTACAATTTGTTATTGTATGATTATTTAAGGTAAGTTGCCTGAAAAAGAAAAGTTAAATAGTCTAAGAAAGTATGTATATAAGATATTGATTTACTTATTATTTAAAAGCATCATTCAAAAACATCGCAAACAGTAACATAATAACAATAACTTTAGGATATAAAACTTTTACCAACCAATCACCATCATAGATATAGGTAGTTGGATGTAGTTATATCAACCAATAGTAGCATTTATATCTATAAAACGATATACCTATCAAATACAAAGATTAAGAGGCGCCAAATATTTAAATTCATAATATTAAATTATCTAATAGCTTGCTGTTTAATTTGTTTGTATCTACATTAATAGCTAGTTGTCAATGTTCATGTGTTATTTATGTATGCATTACAAAAAAAGGTATTAACCAATACTGTAGATAATGTCATTTAGAATGGCATTTTAAGTTTGAATAGGAAGATAGTTTCCTCTCTGACTAAACCAAAACATCAATATTTTCTCGAATTACAAGAAATTCTTAGGGCGATTAAACATATTATATAAGCTAATAGGACAATAGAAAGGAACTCTTATATAGTTTGCTATATTATCTAAATCAATTAATTTTACTAAAAATGATGATTATGTAAAATTTTATTATTTTAAAGGTAATATGATATGAGTAATTTGCAATTATATAAGAAGATTTTTGCAATCGACGTTTATCGCATTTATTTTATTATTTATGGCTATTAAAATTACACATAGTAAAAGGTAATTCATCTTTCAAATACATATTTATATCTAACAGACCATCTTTAATAGGATCGTACAGCGACTCAATCATTACATTTAAAATCGACCGCAATATGAATTTCCTTTAATTGCACTACATTGAACTCATTCGATCACCTTTTACTCGAATAAAAAGCAAAAAAGAGGCGACAAGATGTCTATTTCAAAACCTTTCATATCTGCCAGCGTTACGCAAGTGACATTTAGCAAACTCATTGTGTTTTTTTAGTTAATTCATACATTGCGACCAAACAAAATACATTTCACTTTTAGTTTGCTGGAGGTGTCCATCAGCGACAATAATGAAGGAAAAAAATTATATCGAGAAATTACGGAGAATTTGACTGGCAGGAGTGTGAGAGGAATTAAAATTGTTTATTTGTTTCCTCTTGATAGAAAGTTTAAATTGAAGAGCTTTGTGAATCGTACAAATTCAATTCTGAATTAGAAAAAATTAATTAAAGTTCTTGTGTAGTTTTAATTGCATGTATTGATTATGCTTCTAATGTAGTTTCAAAATGACATTTTAAGTCGTATATTTCCGTTTATTCGTGATAGTGTACCTGACTTCCGTATACATGTTTTTGCTTTTTTTTTTCATAGATTTAGTATGTTTTTTATTTCGGGAGCTTAATTTGATTATTTTCAATTATTTCTTTAATGCATATATTTATATCGAATGTATACGAAAGTTTCACAAACTAGGCCGTTTTTGAAGTTAATTTCTTTATTCAAAAAGGATTTTAGTCTACCTATCTTTTTACATTACTTTGGTGTTTGAAACAACAGAATAATATCTAGCAAAAATAATATATAGCAAATATAGAGCATGAAATTTTTACTATGAGAATGCACGTTTTAATTATTTTGAAAAAAGATACTGATTTTTAACACTTTGGTGAATTATCTCTCTTTGGAGACTGTGGTTAAGTAAAAATTTAAAAGAGGTATAGAACCCCTTACCACAATTAATACTCGTATCCTAAATACTTATTTCGACAACTAAGTTTTTATCCTCAGCAGGTAAAATTAATAATCGCAATGTTGAACATGGAGCACAGTAAAGGTAACACAAAGAATCGCAAAACACTTTATAGGGTGTTCACGTATGCAGTAAGTTTTAAGAAACTAATATTAGGCCAACTTACCCCTCTTCGGAAGTGGCACACATGTTTATTCTCACACATTCGTTTCCTACCTCTCTTCTAAGAATTCGAATAGACAAGTAACGGATTGCATCGTTGTCCGAGTCGAATATACTATTTTTGGTTTCAACGATATGAATGCTTTCGTATATCTCCATCTCCTTCGGGTTCCTTATATTTTTAATAAGTTTCGAACGATCTACAATGATGTTGTGATCGGCTTCTAATACATGACGGGCAACACTCGATTTTTCCGGTATATTGAATTTAATATGCGATATATATTCTAGTATTAACAAGGAGAGGTAATACTTCCCAAAGATGAAGTAAATATGAACCACAAAGCGGGAACTATAGAAAGAAAACTATGTGTGTAAGTATGTACATTGGTTCATGTTCTGGCGTGGATCGCCGCATTAACGGCTTTAAAACATATCAAGACTATTTATAGTGGACGCCATATTTAAGCTCAATGGATATTACGTCACTTAAGCACAACCCTACTCCCTAAAGTACATTATATACAAGTACGTGTAAGCGAATTAAATGAGCAGAGCGCTGGGCTTAATAGCATTCTGCTAATACAGACAGAAACAAGGAAAAACTCTAACCACAATATATATCAATAAATTCTAAATACTAAATTGCCATCTTCAGTAGAACAAACTGAAAACGAAAAATAGTGCTAAACGTCGCGTCTTTGGCTTAAGATAAAAACCTTTGAAGATATGCTTTTCACCAAATCGCTAGTGGGATAACACTGTGATAAGTCATACATTTTCTCAAAAGGATAATATAAATTAAGACAGACATTTTTCACTCCACGGCCACCGTTGATCAAGATAATTTCTGATATCTCGATATTATGGGTGACGATTTTAAAGCCTATGGGCAATAACAGATTAAATTTTTAACAGCTTAGACGGACTTCTCTCGAACGCTTAGCATACAAAGCAGTCTAAACAATGTTATCTTCAAAAGTTATCATACGCTGTAGCGTATGTGTGTGTAAAACTTCAATAGAGGTATTTATTACCTATACATGCTGAATATTTGAATTCATAGGCGAAACATGATACAATTTTCAGGGGGTTTTTAATGTTGGGGTTTGCGTCGTAATTAACTCATAATATTTTGGATTCATATTCTATATAATCAGATCATTCTATTTTTCATACGTTGTCTTTTTATTTCAAGGATATCCTGTATAGATAGTTGACAAAAAATGGTCACTAAGAGCCATAAGCCGAAAAGCACGATCATTGATGCTGTGACATCCTGGCTGTAAACGTCCTTGTTCCTCATTATTTTCTGCCCATTTTCACAAATACAGAGCAATTGTAGCAACACTACGTCCTATATGATCAGCTACGTCACGAATTGATAATCCGGCTTCTTATAGCCAGATCATACTGCCACGTTCAAACTCGATTAATTGATGAAAATTCGTGCGTTGTTGAATAGAATTATTTTGCACTCCATTAGGACTGAACAAAGCTATAAGAATACATACTTTACAATGACGCTTAAATAAATAATGTCAACAGAAAAGCAAAATATTTTTCAGTTTATTTCCAATGCTACTTCAAATAATCGAATGTATCTCACAGAAATTTAGTACGAACAAAATATATATTTCCTGAAAATTTCACTAAATCAACGTTTACTGTTAATTTATTTATTGCGGCCTATACATATTGAATCTCCATAATTTGTTTATTTTTCATAAGCACTAATTTAATTTTTTCAACATTTTCATTGTTTTTTTGTATTGCTATATGTCCAGGACAAGGATCATCTTTGCCACTCAAATTTTATTGATTTAGTTAAAGAATTATGACCGCAACATAACGTTTTCAATGTTTCTGAAGCATTTTTTCCACAAAATATAAAAAAAAATTGAAAAAAAACATAAATGAATGAGAGCAAAATCATTTTAAAAGTGACTAACAACTTACCAATATTAAAAAAATTAAATCTATATGACTTTGACGTTAACGATTATTTTTGATAAGAGTGGTTCACAAAGCTTGATCAAATTCTCTTTAATAAATATTTTTTTAGATAATACAATCGTCATCATTACTATGGCAGTTATAGAATGATAAAACTACCATAAATTATGGATTAGCAATCATAATATAACGGAGAAAAACCACTGAATAATAATTTATGTGACAATCTTTTTTTTATTTAATTTATATATATATATATATATATATATATATATATATATATATATATGACATGTATATACATACATATATTATTACCTCGATGATCGGTCAACTATGTGTATAACTGTGTTATTGCAAATGCGAAAAAATGCCACCGATACACTTGCACGTCCACCTAATACCTGTCTGTCAGTCATCCGAAGTTAATTCTGTCCATTCCTGAGATACGTTGAATTGTCGACGTGAAGTATTGGGTTTGTGGAACAGTTCGCAGTTCGATACGCATCAATTAGATGGGAGGTTCAATCACGAGGTGGCGATCACGTTTTGATTGTTTTTTTAAATTTCTGTTTTTGTTACGGGCGTTTTATCTGAATGTTCCGTTTCGAAGTAATCAACGTGGACTTTGCTAACGTGCCTTCTACGGTTTCGAAATATGGATAGGTACCTACGAAGAAATAAACGCGTAACGGAATACGTTTAAATGGAGATATATTTGCAAGTGTGCGTACTGATTTGCATGAAAAATTATTGCCAATGTCACGGCGTTTGTGTATATATGTGCATATATAGTGTATGACAGTGAACATTTTTTTTCCTGTCCAAGTAATGAAGACAAAAATTCAATTAACTCTTTGTCTCAACTATTTTATTAAATTTATTGTGATGATAAATCAGAAATTACTATACATCATTCACTCTAAGAAAGGAGCACTGGGAAGGATAGGGTTTAAAATAAGCGTTTGTGATTGGTTAAAATAGAGCGCGAATTTCCACAGGTCAACTCAAGATTCTGAAGTTGCTCTGCCAAAAATTTATTTACTATAATCATACATTGATTAACAGTCTTTGTGCGGAAAACGCTTGGATATGTGAGAAGTTTTAAATGCAATCATGTCACCTGCGAATTATATCAGATTACATTCACTGAATCATCGTATATTTCGGTAGTTTATTGAGGAGATTGGAGAAAATTACTTAGCACATTGTCCAGAAACCTGGACAATCTTGTTAATTAATAAGTTTTTTCGATTAATTAAATGAATTCTATTTAGGAAAGATTTCTTTATAATTTGAAAATTACACACTTTATTCAGAGGGACCAGGCATTCCCCGTTATTAATGTTTATGGCAGTGTCAAACATAATTTTTAACGTACTTTTACTTACTTTGTTCAAGAAATATTGTTCAAAGCACGGCCTGCATTCACCGTTTAGCTCACAATTACGTTTCGGTTCATCCTTCTTAGAAAATGTATTTTAAAATACGAATTTATCATCTAGTTTACAGTTATTTATTCAGGCCTTTTTCTATTTTGTATTGCTTTTGCTTAAGGTGTAGCCGCTATGGTCACCAAATGTTTATGCATATCAGCTAACCCTTGTAATATTTAAATCAAAAGCTTGCCGCTTATTGTGATAAACACGCAGTTACCCATTAAGCCAGACAGACTTTCTACAAATTTTCATTACGGTCACATTTTCAAAGGTCTCTTATATTAAATAGTAATATTTCGGACATACGATTTGTCCAAAGTAGAGGTTTGGTAAAACCGTATGTACCTATCCTGTTTCGACCAATCTTAAGAAATATGGTGGAGTCTTATGACTGCATTTGTCTTTACCTGCCTAATATTTTAGAATTAAAAGTTTAAGTTTGCTAAGATCTATCAACGAGATCACATGTGCCATTCCGAGCAGCTTGAAACGTTACTAAAATTACTAAAATGTAACCAATTTTTTATAATAAATATTTGCTTGCGGCTTATGTATTATTAGTCTTCTGTATTTAATAATTAAAGAGTGTTGTGCTTTCAACAAGTGTTTTTTATTCTGGGAGCCACTGAGCAAGAGAAGATCTTCTATTCACAAATTGAATCAACGACGATTCAACAAAAACTAGTCATTACGGATTTACAACCCGTGATTACGCAGAAGTGTCAAATCCACCCGCATACGCCCTAACACACATTATATATATTAAATATACCATTTATACTGCAATACGCTGGCTTAACTGCGTAAAAGTTTTAACGCGATTTTCTGAGATCCGAGCAATAATCGAAATTTTCCTGAATGAACTACAAAACAATGACTGGTTATGGAAGTTATCATTTTACACAGATTTAACTTAACGAATGAATGACCTTAATTTAAAATTAAAAGAAGAAAACCGGCTCCTTTTCTTTATGCACTCATATTAAGATCTTTCGACAAAAAAATTGCTTTGTTTTAATCCAAATGAAAACAAAAAATGTTTCACGCATTGTAAAACATTCAATCAGCAAAGTGAAACTTCATTTTCGGTAGATTTTGCAATTGAAACTTTGTCTCCCAATGTCTCGTTTTTCAGATTTTGATGCTATTGCAAAGGACATCGAAATTTTTCAAAATCCTTTTAACGCCCATGTAGAAGAAACTCTTACCCCAGAACTCCAAATGGAAATGATTGATTGGCAGTATTTTTAAGAAAAAAGTATTTAAATTCATAATTGCTGGAATTTTGTAAGAGTTTTCCACTCACACAGTTTGGTCAATTACATAAATTTGTTCGTGGCTTTTTCTGCTTTCAAAACTACTTATTTATTATATAACAAAATGTTCTCCAAACTGATATATACAAAAAATATTTACAGATCCAAGGTGAGCATTTGAAATCGCTGCTGATAATTTCCACTGGTAAACTTGAATCACAACTGCAAACAAGTGTCAGTGGAAAGTTAGAACTACATAAATCTAATTAATCATAATTATAATGTTTAATTTCATTATATGAATTACTTATGCATGTCACTTATTGTAAGTTTTTAGGATAAATCTCATGTCATTAATTACGTTAAAATGTTCAATTTCAATATGTATATCAGTTATTGTGATTGTTAATTGGTTTGTAAGATTTACTTCTCGTAAATTTTACAATATACTGTGTCAGGCGGAATACCGGGTATGTACCGGGATTAGTGGTGCTTGCAGGCCAGTGTTGGCCCACGAGTCGTAGTTTGTAGACCCCGGGTTTAAAACATTCGACCCTTCAACTTGATTTTCAGAAAAGAGTGGGTGAGTAAGTTGGATGAGAAATATCGGCTATGTTGTTTTTCTTCAAAAACTACTGTATCATGAAAGCGATATATGACCCTTGCGTTATCATAACGGAGAATCCAGTCGTTCCTACTATGCTACTTTTGACGTTCCCTTCTTACACACTCCCTTACTCACCTTAGGGCGTCACCATAGAATTGTATATTCATCGTCTGACCTGGGGATACGAACGCTTTAGGATAATCTTTAAAATATCGCAAAAACATATTAGAAATGACTTGATATTGCTTTTGTTGTTTGACCGTTTTTGAAACGTTTAAACCAGTCGCAAATTTGTATTTAACCCAAAGCGTTCCGCCTAAAGATTCCTTTAGCATTTTGAATGTTTCTGCGATAGTCCTACCGAATTTAACACAGAACCAGGTACAGATAGGCTGCTCCTTCAAATTAGCGATTGAAATATCGCAAGCACAAGCTGACACAACAATGGAAAATTTTTCACCAAAAGAACGTTTCTATTTACTATGACGCCGTTTCGCGCTTTAGTGGATAGAACTTGGTACTTAATAAAGCATTTTTTTTTTGCAAATAATCTACTTATTAAGTAAATTCGATATAAGTTTAACTCAGGAACAATTTATCTTATTTATATTATTATATTATTTTATAATCGTGGCTAATAAACAATCCTGATTTAAATTTTTAGATTTTAAACTTTAAGCTGTAATCTATTTAAGAGAAAATAATTTGCTCAAAAAGACATTAACCGTTAAAATAAGAGTTAACAAGTGCAGTAGTTAAGTTTCTTCTGATAGTGATGCTATCGAAAAATCGTTTAATCACCTAAAGATAAAACTGGATCATTAATAAATAAAACGTGATATCGTGCGTTCAAAAAAAACCTGCCTCTAGTGAGCCATGATATCTAAGTAACATCTAAAAACATGTCGTAACGTAACTTTACTTATATAAATTTCTTAAATGACAGTTACATCTAAATTACGGTTTAAAAAAAATTGCGAGGTTAGAAAATTTCAAGGTTAATAAATAGGTTATAGTTATAACTAGAGAACGGACACGCTTACCACATGACGCAAAGCCCAGTGCAGTACTGGCGAAAGGCTGTCTTTCTAAAATATTTAATTTTATTTATATAATTGGAAAACGAACGGGTGGTGATCTATAAAATTACGAAATACATATTTATTTGTTGAAAAGTTGTATTTATAAAGTTTTTAATTTTATTTATATAATTGGAACACAATTGATCTATCTATCTAGAATTACGAAATACATATTTATTAATTAATTTTATTTATATAATTGGAAAACAAACGGGTGGTGATCTATAAAATTACGAAATACATATTGCAGTGGAATTTACTTTGAAATTGCTTATTAATTTTTTTATTCACACTACAGCTTATATCGCCGGCTATTCAGTCTAGTAGAATCCACGAACTGCCATCTCATGAATCGTTCCTCACGGATCAGGGTTAAGTTTTGTTTTCCAGAATAAAACAATAAACACAAATAAAAAACCAATCAGTTCCTTTGTTAATATATTTAAAAAAATTAAAAAAAAATCCCTCTACAAAGTGTATAGGGTGCTAAAGCATCATCAAACAGTAGCAATGAGGAAACACTCTTTGTGAATAATGACTCGCACACAGAGAAAAACCTCTTGTGAATCTCGATCAAACATAAAACTAATAAATACTAGTGAAATCTGTCAAGTTTAACCTCTACTTTGACCCCTTCAAACAATTGTCAAAAACAAATAAGTTTTCAAAACTCACGAAAATTGAAATTTTGTCATGCGCCAAAATAACACAACAAGGTCAAACCCCACTAAAGAAAACTCCAACCTTGAATTCAAAATTATACTCGAAAATTATTTTAAGAAAAAACTTCCCTTACAAAAAACATGACAACTTTCTCTAATACCCATATGCTACTTTCAAATATAAATTATTACAAGAAATACATGAAATTATAATAATGAAAATAATCGTGATATCAAATATATAAACAAAATATTTTATCAACTTACATAGATCTATGCACAATTTAATAAAATGCACGAGAGATATCTTTTCCACAAAAATTCAAAAAACATTAAAAACACTCGCATAAATCGAATTAAGATTAACTTGCACCTTACAATAAATGCATTAACAATATTCAACCCGATTTTATAAAACAAAGAATAAAATTGAGAATTTTATTCTTTAATAAACCGATAACTTTAACCGTCCAGATATCTCTAAATCAAAATGAAATTTCAATATCCGCTTGTCCATCCCCACCATCTATAAAATCAAAATATATACAGACAACACATTTTAACAAATACAATATCCGGAAAAGCGGCAAGTTCAATCCTTTGGTCAACCTAAATATACGAGGGCTAATCATAATTTCATATATTATAAAAATTTATTTTACTTATAAAATAATATATATATATACATAACGATCCCCGTCTGAAATAAATAAACATACAACTGAAATAGCTAATTTTTTAAAAAATGTCCTTAATTATGGAGTTCACAAATTGTTCAATCTTTTTTCCTTTCTTGTCCAAGGAAAAATCTATAGCAATATGTATTTGTTGAGAAGTTGTATTTTTAAAGTTTTTAATTTTATTTCTATAATTGGAACATTTTTATTTGTTCATTTTGTCGTTCAAGTTGAGTAAAGGAGTATTAATATTGACTAGCAATAGCTTCTCAAGGTTTTCTTCTGTCAATTTTGTTCTCTTTGAATTAAGTACATCCTTATAAATAGAAAACGTCCTTTCTACATCGCAACTGGTTATAGGTGCATACTGGAAATATTCTTTTATTTCTTCATATTTAGCCGTTAGATTTTGTGGAATTGTCTCCATACATAATTGCTGCAATGTAATTAAATCTGGATTTCTATTAAGAATTGCTTCAAACTTTTGCCGAAGGCCACATCCGAAGTCACTTGGAATACTTTTCAAATTATTAACAGCCACATCTAATGTGGTTAATCCGTCATTTAATTTGAGATTTCGATTTTCAAAATAAGTGATTAGTTTTGGCAATTTTCCAAAGTGTTCGTGAAGAAAGTACAACTGATTTTTTTAATTTGGGATTTGTGTGAGCTCCTTGCACTCACCAATACTTCTAGCATCCTCCTTTAGCAGTGTTACGAAATGTTTTAGACTATCGAAATTCTCAGCATAATAACTAGTAGCTTCCAGCCATGCTCCCCATCTAGTTATTACTGGAGTGGGAGACAGTGACAGAGATGGAAATTTTTCCCTGAAAAGAGCTACTCTCAATAGTGCTTTTCTGAAAACTTTTTTAAAAGCTGATACAAGTCTATCAACTTCCGGAAAAGTGTCTCTGATATATTCACAGATTCTGTGGAGAGCATGTGCTACACAAGTAATATGCAGCATATTAGGATATGTTTTCTTCAATAGTCTGCCTGTTTTTAACATATACGCAGCACTATCACTGACAAATAAAAGTATTTTTTCTTTGTACGTGGCGTCCGAATGAAGCATTTTTTGCATATTCTCCTTAATGGTTTCAGCAACTGTTTCCGCATCAACTCTATTTATAACACTTGTTGCTATTACATATGAGTTATAGGGAATAGTTGGATTTAGTACACCAGCTACAACATTTACCACACAGCGTCCTAACATATCCACCGTTTCGTCGGCGCTTATCCATATGTATTGCTTTAAAAGATGGCTTCTAATGCGTTCTACTGTTCTCGTATAGCACCTAGAAACATAATATTTGCGTAAAGTTGATTCATCAGGAACATTTCGACCAGTATATTTTTGAAGAAATATTTTTAAAGTGGGATTGCTAAGTTTATTTAATGGAATATTAGCCGCCATAAAAGTTTTACAGAGTTCAGATGTGTTTGCGATCCTAAGTGAGGAATTTTTGACGATATTTTACGGATTTTGTAATAAATTTCGGACTCACTGACAATGGACATACAATCAGTATGACCGTCAATCCAACTCGCCATTGTTTTACAATGCCGTTCTCGACATTCTTCCATATCATGTCTGAAAAAGTAACTTAAACAATGCTCTAGATCTAAATAAATGAAAACTAAAAATGTGTACGTAAGTTATTGAAACTGAACGAAATTCAATGCACACTTACGTCGAAATAATTGGTAGAAATAGATTCAATCAAACGATATTAAACAGGATCTATCACAAAAATTACGATGTAATTAACAGTTAAAACTATGAAAACAAGAAACTTACTCACAGCACTTTATTTATCTTACGAAATATAAACTAATAAATAAAATACATTATAAAAACCCCGCTTCTATCTACGCTCATGAAAACACTTTAAAAAACACTATATTCTCCGAATACAATAGCTCAGTTGTCCATTGTTATCGCAGCGAGACCAGGTGGCCGAGTAAGTCAAACAAATACTTCATTGAATTACGCCGGGATGTACTGAGCGACGTTATACACAATTCCAATTGCCGATTGCGTTTTATGGAAATTGCATCCGTTCTCTAGTTATAACCTTCCTGTTATGAATAAATAAAATTCCGTGTTTTTATCAAACTACACTAAAATGACATTAACATTTGACAATTCAGAACGATGCGGTTAAATTACGACATACCCAAAAATTTCATGGCCAACTCAGGCTGTTTTTTTTTGAACGCACGATATATGAAAATATTTAGTAAATCTTTGGCCATTTTTATTTTATACGTTTTCATATATTACTTATTTTATTTTTCAAAACCTATTTCAAAATTTATACAAAGCTCAGAGATGGCGCCACGCATATCTAAAATAAACGGTGTATTTTATGAAAAAGATATTATCACATCGATAGTAATGTAATGTATCAATAAACTCTGTGAAAGAACGATTAAACCATTTAATAAGAACTGCACAAACCAGTGACAACATTTCAATAAAATTCTTTATTTTATACGTTTTAGATTAAGTAACAATTTTTATGACAGTACTGAATAGTTTTTCCTTGCCTTAAAAATACTTTCTTTAGTGCTTTTCAGATTATACCCCACCTTTTCGTGTTTTCTAATTTACAACTTCACACATTATGTTCAAACTCACACGCTTTTTAGAATCACCTGAATCTTCATAAACTTAAATATTAATCGACAAATATCACGCATAAATATGTAATTGTTTTATTTCTCTACAAGATACCATGGTAAATAATTTATTGCATTATCCAATAATTTCCTTAAAAACGCACAAAACAAAGCACAATTACATAAAGCCATCGTTCAAGATTGAAAATATCTAAGAACATGTCTAACATGCAATGTAAATTATTGCGTTATTCCATTGCAGCAGGAGATACAATAGCGGTGAAATAATTAAATATGTGTTATGTATCGAGTGCATTGTTGTTGAAATAGTTCAAACTCCCACAAATTCGGAACAACAAAAAAAAACAAGTATTGAAACGAGACGATTATTTAATAAACTGAAACCTCCAAGAAATGTTACATTTATATATTGTTATTTATAGTCTAGTTTATGATTATTAGAATAATACGTGTATTTATTCCGTTAAATTTACAATCTAAAACAATTTTAAATTTAAAATTTTCAAAATGTTTTAGTATATTCATTTTGAATTTAGAAGTGGTAATCTGATAAGAGCAGCGTCACTTAATACATTATTTTTATTTTATGAAATTTTGGTTTGGAAATTAACCTAGAATAATTCACGAAAAAGAAAATTATAATTAAAATATATTTACGTAACGAAAATAACAAAGTATAAAAGCAGTTTTTTTAAAATTGAATTTTGAAAAATTTCATTTTACTGGAAGTAAGATTGAATTACTAGCACCATCTTTCGGAAAAATTTAGTATTAAAACCTCATTCTGTCATCTTTTTTTATGGTAACAAGTGAAACTTTGTTAATTTTTTGACATTTGATTAGAAAGTTACAACAGTGTGAATAAAAGACTTAATGAAAAATCATAAATTCTCAATTCGTGATACAATCGAATATTTATCTTTCAAAGGACTAAACTCATCTAAAATGTTGTGTCAACTATGCTAGTTGACAATGTTCTATCGAAAGCCACAATTTGTCGCTCAGTTGCGCATGGTGGTATAAGCATCGAAAAAGATGTGTGACGAGGCCCATCAACTCCGAAAATGATCAACCAAATTGATAATATTGTTTTGAACGACCGAAAGAATTGCCATGAAGGAGTTAGCTGGGCAAGCTGTCAGAAAATACAGGATATCGCAAATTTTTTATTATGATCAGAAACCTGAATCAATGCAAACGTGAAGCGATAATTTAAAGCTGTTTAATAAGAACCAAACTGATTTTTTGTTAAAATTTGTTATGAAACTTCACCGCTTTGTTTCTGAATTCTAACGGTAATTTCAACTGTGAACACATCAAAGAAAAATCAAACATTTCCATAAGTGTGTATTGGCTATTTTTTTTTATTCGAAAGGAATAATTTTCATTCAACCACACAACAAATTGAAAAAAGCATTTTCTGAAAAATTACCTGGAATGACCTATAAGAAAGTTCTCTTTGGCAAAAAAATAGATCATGGAAATTTCATCCTGCAACTCACCTAATTCACCAGATCTAGCTTCGAGTGATTTTCACTAATTGCCAAACTCAGACGTTCTTTGCTGGAAAAATTCAATGCGACAAGTATTTTGAGGATCTTGAGAAAGGCCATTGCAAAAGTAGCATAATGGCAGTCCTGCATCGTTGGTGCAAATGTGTTGAAGTTGAAAGGGAATATGTTTATCATTTGTTTCATTTCGAAACTCACTATCCATTAAATCATGCTCGTAAATACATAGAGAATGATTTTATCAAAATAAAATCTGATATATTCACTTGTAATTTGTATAAAAGATATTTCTAAAATCTTCTCTGAACATGTTCAAGCGAGGATTTATGCGTCGAATTATAGACTCTAATATCGAAGCATATATGAATTTACTCAAAATAAAAGCTTGGCAGAGTGATTTCATAGTATTTAGATCTTGAAATTAACTCAGTGACTGCCTAATAGAAACTAACGTTTTAGAAGCGGACGAGATGCCTCAAAAGTGTCGAATATGACGCCATCATTATTTATGGTGTATTAACTTTAATAGGGAACATTTGAGAAAATGTAAAACATTTCAGAATAAAATATTATATTTTACTATATTATGTTATTCTCAATTTTGCCGAAAAATCTAAAAACCTGACAATTAGGCATGTAAAATAACTCAGAGCATTTAATTCTTTAATTTAATTAGTGGGACACCAAACAGGGGTGTGGCTTAATGGCCATGTGACGAAGCAAATGTGCTGAGACATGTTCAAGCTTGTCGAAACATGTTAAGCAGTACAATACATAGACATATCTTGTAATATTTTGTGTTTAAGTTGCTAAAATAAAATGTAACTGAATATATTAAAATTATTAATTAAAATTAAAACATTTTTTTAGGGAAAGCTATATAAGAGATTTCTTATAATGGAAATTTCGAAATTAGTTTCAGAATCAAGATGCAAAAATGCATAAGACATGAGAAGCAAAAATCGTTTGAACAGTGCTATTAAATACGTGATACACAATTTTACTTTATTTTTTGAATCCTATTTCCTGGTATATACTTTAAGGAGATTTTGTTGAAGGATATAACATAACTAGTTGTCCATTTTTGAGCTGATTGCTTCCTGCTCTTTTTCTTTAAAGCTTAAATTCTTTACGGCATTTGTAAGACTATTAACTGCGGCTTTTTTTACCAGGTCATTATATTCCTTTTTTCTTACTTTTGTAAATTTGATATCGAGAACATTGTCTTTTGATCTGATTCTCTCTAATCTGATTTTGCTTGCAATATATCTTAAAATATGCGATATGAAGTAAGTATTTCGTTTTTTTACATCGATTTGGCGTTCGATCAAATACAGGTTGAATTAAATATCTTACAACGTAGATACAAGGGTGAATCACTGCGTCGGTCACTTTTTATTTATATATTTATTTATTTATAGTTTTATTTCTCAACATAGTTTATTTGAGCTCAATACACTTCGTCCAACGTTTCTTCAATATTTTTATCCCTTCCAAATAATAAGCTTCGTCGAGGTTCTTAAAATAGACGTTTGTTTGAGCGATGATTTTATCGTTGGAGTCAAATCTCTTTCCTCCGAGTCATTTGTTCAGATTTAAAAACAGAAAATAGTCACTGAGGGCTAAATCCAGAGAATACGGTGGTTAATTCGTAGCCCAATTCATAAAATTTCGACGCAGGTGTACCGCGCATTGTTTTGATAGAAGAGCACTTTCTTTTTGGCCAAATGCGATCGTTTTTTTTTCCAAATCGCCGTTGAACCGGTCGGATAGGTTCCCATAACATTCACCGTTAATTGTTTTCCTCTTTTCAAGGTAATCGATGTGAATTATGCCGCGTGCATACCAAAAAAACCCGTCATGACCTGATTGGCCGTCAGATCCACCTCGACCTTCTTCGGCATCGATTCGCCTGGAGAAACCCACTGTTTCGACTCCTGCTTGGTCTCCGGTGTGTTGTGGTGGATCCATGTTTCATCTACGGTTATATAACGGTACAAAGACTCGCCCGGATTGCAGTCTAACACCAAACACTCTTTCGAAGTTGTCGCGAGTTTGTAATCAATCGTGAGCAAACGCGACACCCAGCTTGCGGATAACTTTCTAATACGCAAGTGATCATTTAATATCAAAAACACTAAATTATATGATACGCCTATGGCTTCTAGAATCTCGCGCACTTTCAATCTCCAATCGGCCAACACCATATCGTGGATTTTTTCAGTCGTTTTAGGTGTAGTGGCCTCAATTGGGAGTTTCTACGCCACTTGCGCTTGTGTGACCATAACTAAATTCTATAAACCACTTTCTTACCATTGATTCTGATGGTGAATAGTCCCCACAGCATTTATCAAGCTTAGCGTTGATTTAAGTAATGGTTTTCTTCCGAAAAAAATGGTTCATGAGCACATAAAATTCACTTTTTTCTGTTTTCGCCAAAACGCACGAGATTGCCTGCTTTAAATGGTTGTCAAGCTTTAAAGAAATAACGCAGTTTTCTCTAATTTTGACGGTAGTCTATTACCAGGTAGCAGTTGGCGGAAACTATGTTGCTTTTCAATTTACAATGCGGGAAATACAAAAAGTCAAGATCATAATGATCCACCTTTGTATAGATCGAAACGTATTTATGGATAAAATATGAAAGAAATAATCAATATTGTAATTATATATATTTTTCCAATACTTCTAGGATTGCGGAGTTTTGAAGCAATTAGCGTTTTATGTAACAGTGAGAGAAGACATGTAAAGTAGTATTGTAATAAGTGGTGTTTTTACATATAAAATAACATGTGTTGTTTTTATGAATTTTCCAATTTGTGTTTCCTTGCAACAATTTCAACTTTTACAAAAATTTCTCTTATTTCTTCTTGAACAAGACGAAAGACAAAGTTTTATTACCAAGAGTCGAATATCATACTTTTGCTTCTAAATCTAATCTTCAATTACTTGTAACGCAACAGTAAATAAAAATTATAAAAGATATAACATTTTTCTAGTTAAAACTTTTTAATTGCTTTAGTCATTGTACGATCCACATTATTTAAATTCTACCATCTTACATATATAAAAGAGATTCCTAATTAAGTTATAACATGTATTCTTTACACTTTCAATAATGTATCTAGTTATTGTTTTATTCACCACTAAAGGTATAGTGTTGTGCTTTACCCATTTTTAGTTCGCATATGGCTCTTATTCAACTTTCTCACTACGCACGTATGCAGCAAGTTGCACTAGTGTTACCATAATAAGTCGTTCGGTGAAAAAACGTGTCAGTAGTTGACACAAAATAGTTAATTATTATCGATTTCATTTATTTTTTTTTAACATTAACGAAAATTATTATTTATATCGCCCGAAAGAACTAATTCTTTGGAATAGATACGTTCTTCGTGTTTCTTTTTTAATTAAATCTGACATAAGTAATTTTTGTAATACTCTTCTCTATAATATAATAGTTTCTCACAGCTTGTTTGACTAAACAACTTCGTAGATATATCCTAATGAACATGCATTATATCCTGTAATAAGATTATATCTAATTTATAATAAAATATATTGTTTCCCTTCTTACGTAATTAGGTAATATTCTTCCTATTTTCTAGATAGTAATTAATTAATTAAGAGCTTTCCCACTTTCTTCTCTTGATTAATAGTGCTTTGGTATATTCGTTAATTAAAAAATATCTAGATCTTATTAGTTTCATTAAAGCTATTGTAAAGGGATAATTGGATGAAAATCCCTGAGGTTAGAACAGTTTAATTACTTTTTCAACATACTTAATACCAAATTGAGCATGGATCTATAAATACGGATAACATTAGATCCATTTAATAAACGAGACTTGTGATCCGGTTAAAAGTAAAATACATTTGCTGAGGGTAATATAATTTTGTTTAAAATAATTATTCGTGACCTCTTTATTAGACTCGAAGCGAAGTACACTATATTGGCCCTTAGGATGAAAATTATAACTAATCGCTTGTAATAACTTTCTTCTATAAAATTCTACTCTTAAGTTCATAGAGGGTTATAAGTTATAACTAAGTATGACATTTAAATATTAAAATAATTTGATCAGTGTAATAATTCCTTAACAGTAGCAATGCATTCAAAAGGAAAGATTGATAGACTGGATACTAATTATTGCTTTCCAATGCTTCTTAATGCGGAGCTCAATTGAAAGAAACGTCCACAGCATATAGATTTAAAAGAAGACCAATAACAAAACTAATTCAATATTGTTAATTGTACTCACGCACGAAAGGCAATGGACGGCTTCTTTCGTCGTATTACATCTTCTCCCAATAAAAACCCTAAATACATTTTCTCAAATACAAAAGCCCAATGTACTTAATTTAATTTATTTTAATACTTTTTAACGCTTTGAAAAAGAATCATTTTGTTCGTTCTCCAACTAGTTCTTAACACACTCAATAATTATCCCGTTCGATGTAAATCTTCATCTTTTAGTCCTTGTACGTTATGGGTACGAGTAATTATTCATACCTATAACTGAATAATTCGGATAATTATCTCAACTTCTAAATCATTTATATAAGATAAATTGAATAACTTCGAGTTTTGCAATAAAATAACACTTCAATTTCGTACCATAGCTCTTCCAAATTGTTTTCAGGATTCCGGAATATTATTTTTTTCTAATAAAGATATAAGAATTCATCGACGAAGCATGTGATCCTCTTGCCCATTAGCCACACTAATAAACGGTTTGAGTAAAATTGCCGTAAATAACTCATAGTTGTATGTTGTGACAGAATCTTGTTGGAAATAGCCATTAGTTAATTCTATGTTATCCAACTGATTTATAAATAACTCTAAATTGATGATTTGGTAAAATTGTTTGTGTGGCAATGCCAAGATAACGAATTATTATTTATTATTCGATTATAAAATCGAATACGAATGCCTAACGAGATTCACGCATTAGAACTACATATTACAAATTCCATCACCACTAAAATTCTTCGCAACTTTGAATTTCAGATTAAAAACTTTAAATTGTTTTTTGAATTGCGGACTGGAACCGCGTCCTTGGCACTACTTCCTTCCTGGCCGACGTTTCGTCAACTGTTGCAAGGGACATCTTCAGAGCTGTTACTATTGAAAATTTCAGTGCAGTACAGTAGCAATAGTAGATGAAACGTCGGCCAGGAAGGCAGCAGTGCGAAGGAGGCGGTTCCAGCACGGACTCCAAGAAGCAATTATGGACAACGATCGCGGAAGATTAAAGCCGGATAAAAACTCTAAAATTTTCGCGATCTGGCTTCCGTACAAAAATCGCTTTCTAATACTATTGCTGTTATAATTATCACATTGCATTTAATATCTATTTGTTTGGAGTAAATTTAAAAAAAGACCAATGTCGGTTCTGGTTCCCACTTCTACTGAAGTTGATTTCATAGATTTTCATAGAAACCATGCTTCGTCGGAATAATTTTACTGGTCGATGTTATTATGCAGATGATCACGATATCACTGAAAAACTGGATTCGTTGTAGAAAATCAGGTGGGTGAATTTGTTGAACAATTAAAAATTTATATGGCTGTAAATGCAGGTGTTTCATCTGGTTCCTACAAAAGCATTCATGGAGTGGTTGTAGGAAAAGTTAAAAGAACAGATTAATTGTTATGTAGAGCTTACCTATTAGTTGGAAAATAAGCGACATACAAAAATATGAGATTTTATTCAACGATTTGATTCATTTCCAAAAGGTGTAAAACAGTGGGACCACCAGTATATTTAACTTTAGCTACATTAACAACCTTTGGTAATCTAACTGTATTTTGGTCGACAGTAAAGACCATTTTGGAAGTAAAAATAGATAGTTTTATTGATTTGATGGTATGACTTTTACTTTGTAAAATTTTTGACAAATTTGAAATTGAAAATGAAGCATGTCAACATAAAGAGAACATAATAGAAGATAATAAATGTTTAAATTTTCAGTACGCTATAAAAGAAAATACAATTAGATATTGATGTCCTTTAAAACCATTTTCGGAAATTCAAATTTCTGTGAGAGCATCGACTTATTGGGCTTCACTAGTCGAGTTCCCATTACTTTACATTCACCATCTTAAGGTCTGAATCTGATGATATTTCTATCTTCGTCTCATACGTTAAGCATTAACGAAATAAGAAGTATTAAAGCAACGCATACGGTGCAACCCACCGAAAAACACTAATGGTCTAATAGAGAAGTAGATGGTTTCTATTTGGGATCAGAAAATGGAGAACATAATTAAATATTAGTTTCCATAAAGTGCTATTCATTTATTTTTTCTACTAGAATCAAGTGCATATTGCCAAGTTCGATCTTTTCAAAGTTAATTGATGCATTATTAATTCTCTTACTAAGTTTTGTCTAATATTAAATTTCAAGATGTATGAATCCTAAAAAAAATTATAGAGTTTACTATCTTCCGTTTCTACTTGCATTTATTAAAGTTTGTACTTTTTCTAGCTGATCAGAAACTATAACTATTTATTGGTATCTCCTCGTATTCATATTTTAATGAAAATATGCACACCATTCACTCAGAAATCTGTATATCCCGTTATCTAGTTTAAAAAATAATAAACGCCATCAATTTAATTATACAACATATATCTATATATGTGTATATCATAAGCGGTAAACACTTAATTGGTATGGATTTAACTTAATGACCTGCAATCAACTGCTTCTCTTTTGTATCAATTTTTTGTTTTGTTTCAACATCGTCAGGCTTTTAAGAATCGATTCGCCTTAAGGTAAGTGATTGCGAGCAATAATGAAGAAATATTAACTAATAACTTCAATAATGAGGTAACGATTTTATATTTTATAAGCTTACGTAGTTAGTAACGAAATGTGTTAAATATTGCATAGTTTTGCATGATTTGTTGTGAATTTACATGCAATAAATACATTCTAAGATCATTAGAATCTATTAGCACGAATTCTATGTCCCTAACTTGTGCTATATTATGCTAATGAAAATGCATTTACTGATTTTTTTTAGTTGTTTACACTTTACGTGTTACTATAAGTTCCGCCTTATAATTCTAATTTATGAGTATTATTTTCGTGTATAAGTAGTTCTTTAAAAATTGCTCACGGATATTAAGTTTGCGTATAATATTAGCACTCTCTATGAGAGTATGGAGAGACCAATTCTACAAATGCCTCTAATCTGAAAACTCAGAAAATTGACCAAAAGTTTCAAACAAAAAGCGTTCGGTCGATGTTCATGATATAGAATATAAACGGTGCTTTAGTACAAAAGCACCGTGACGAACAAGAGCTGGGACTAAAACCCACGCAATTCATACTAGACATTAGAAATATTTCCGAATTCATACAAATCTTTGAACGACTCAACGATCTAAATCACGATAAGAAATGCTTCTGTACAATACCGAACAATCCAACTCCACTAGAAGTAAGAACCAGGCCTCATTAGTCTTTTTTGAACTTACTCAAAAAATAGATACCAAATGCAATAATGATAATTATAATGGCAATAGTATCAGCAATTGTATTGAAGCCAGATCGCGAAAACTTTAAAGTTTTTTATCTGGCTTGTAGACTTCCGCGATCGTTCTCCATAATTGCTTCTGAGATTCCAGACTGGAACGGCGTCCTTGGCACCGCTTCCTTCCTGGTCAACGTTTCGTCCACTGTTGCAAGGGACATCTTGAAGGCTGCTACTACTGAAAGTATCAGTGGAGCACAGTAGTAGCAGCCCTGAAGATGTCCCTTGCAACAGTGGACGTAACGTCGGCCAGGAAGAAAGCTTCCTTAGACATTATTATTCGATTTTATAACCAAATAAACAAATAAGCGTAAAAGCAAACCAGAAACTAGAAACTCGTCTTAAAAAATTTAAAAATATTATGGGAAATTGTCGAAGGCAGAGGTACATCGCGAAGAATAATGAGCAGCAAATAACTACGTTAGAATAAAACACAAATTCTCCAAATCGAAACTACTAAAGGAATGAGACGGGAATGTATTCTAAGCCCTTTGCTGTGTTCGTTAATCTTAAATAATGCCTTAAAAATGTCAGCAACAAAACCAGAACATAAAACATAAAATATTGAAAAATAGAAAAAAATATGGTCATAAGTAAAGAAAACAGATCACATACAATTCAAAAATATACTTCTAAGTTATTCAGTATAGATAGAATATCCCAGTGTATTAAGAGTTTTATGTAATGTATTATAAGTACGGTCTTAATAACAGGACATTGTCCTTTAAGAAAGCATCTGTACAGCATGGGCTTGGTTGGCGAGCCCTGGTATAGGAGATGTGAAAAACAGGAGGAAACTAGCCTTCATGTAATATGCACTTGTGAGGAACTGAAAGAACTCAGACAGAAACATTTCGGAAGAGATCTATTGTATCCTACGAGGGTACTAAAACTTCCCTTGAGGAGAGAGGAGTGGCTTCTATCGAGGACATGAGACTAACAGAGTGAAAGTGAGAGATCTATTGGGAGTGGTACAAAGAACAGTGTGGTCAAGTGCCTAGACTTACTGGTATCCAACCCAAGAATCAGAAGAAGAAAAGGAGGAAAAGAAGAAGAAGAAAAAAATGTGTTATAAACTAACTTTTATTATTTAATTGACGAAGGAGATACTTGTTGAAACTTCATTATAACGCTAAGAAATAAGTAATTAAACTTCTAGTTTCAAAAATTCTTTTATTGTATATACCACTACAATATTGTTTCATCCACCTGATGAAGCCATTGTATGGCGAAACAATATTGTAGTGGTATTTACAATAAAAGAATTTTTGAAACTAGAAGTTTAATTACTTATTTCTTAGCGTTAACTTTTATTAGACTACTGACAAAAACCCATGCGTTGCTACACCAACGCAGTTGATGCGTTATAGCGTCTGGCTGCTCTCCAGCTGGTGTTTTATCATTTAGGCCTTTTTTCATAACTGTTTCGTACTTCGAAAAGTTCATCCCACCGAACTGGCATCACCGGAGAGTTCCTCTTTTCGATAAGTATAATATTATTCAGCAATTCGTTTCGTTTCTTCGTAGCATCGTCAAAGCGGGTTTATTAAATTGACGGCCCGTTATGCCACTTTGTGATAACGGTCTCTCCGTGACAACATCAAAGCGCATTTATTAAATTAATAACAGCTCGATCTGTCACTTCGTGAGAACGTCAAAACATAACGTACCTTCAAAAACTTTCCTCATTGGAGACGGCCATGCTTTTTGACAACAGTTGGTAACAGTGTACGTAATCTGTCACAAACGTATAATTTTGAATGATCATGGCCGTCTCTAATAAGGAAATTTTTTGAAGGCACGTAATTTACCGCACAACTTCAAGCGATTGATTTTGACTCAAGGAAAAAATTGTTTTGTTTAGTTATACTTTTATTTTACAGAAACCATTTGGCAACGCATGTTCATTTTCATATATTTGATATAATGGATTGCTCACTGGAACAATATCCTTCATGTTATGTATAACAAACATACAATTTACTTGTTTTTTTTTTCAAAACATATACCGTCTGGAAACGTGGTAAGTTAACTTCTCACGCAGCAGTGTCGTTAACTTACCACGTTTCCAGACGGTATAATAAATGCGATTAAAAAGAGGTAGGAAATAAGGCAAGGAAATAAAAGCAGATGCATAAAGAAAATTGGCAACACTTCTAATAACTTACGAAGCAAAGATGTGGACAATAACAAGGATAGAAGAAGAAAATTACAACCAACAGAAATAAGATTCCTTAGAAAAATCGGAATAAGAAGACGATTATGGAACAGATAAAAAACGAAACATGTAAACAAAAACAGAAGGACGCTGGAAGAAAAGGAAAAATTGGCAAAAACAACTAAAAGTAGACCAAAAAAAGGTGAAAAGATGAAGTGAGAAGAGCAGCAGAAAGAAGAGATGTGGAATGGGAGAAGCTGATCCAGCACAGACGGAGAAAAGTGAAAAAAGATGTATACGAAGGCATGCTTTGAACATTTCTGGAAACGATGTAAGAAAAAACATAAAATTTTGTAAACGACTTCATTGTTTTCCAAGTATTTTGTCAAATTTGAACTACCTCGATTGAATTTTTTTAATATTTCGTTGCACCATTTGACGCCACCTTATTTTTGAACATTTGTCAAATTGGGTGGGATTCATCGATTGCTAATCTTCTGTACGTTCAATTGTTCTTGCAAAATCGTGTATATTGCTTTCTTGCCAATGTTTAAGAATGATTCAATCACATAGTATGTGCCATGCCGATCACGTTCAATCATTTCACGCATAGCTTTAACATTAGTGGTAACAACAGAAGTTGATGAATGATCTTTACGTAATTCGTCACAGAGAGTGGTGTCTCTTCGCTAAAATTCGCTACTACTACTCACTACATTTGGATAGTGCTTCAAAAACCAAATAAAATCCATCGATTCATTATTTCGGCATTGGCCACATTTGAAATTATAAAAAATTATGGCTCAAAATTTTTTTCTAGAACTACTCTCTTTTAAATGTCCGAAGAAAATTAGTTCACTTAAATACCGTCAACTGAATTATTGGTTAGAAATGTCAAATATTACGAATACAACAGTTGAAAAACGCGAGCACTATTTAAACTTCTAGATTCTAGAAAAGAAAACTTAAAAACCAACTCACCTGCTTGAGAGAATATTTAAGTAATCGAATAAGTAAATTGTGTTATTACTAAAATCGACTTTTAAACAGTATTCCATAGAAATTTCGTTCTTGCATACCTCTTTTTTAAGTTAGTATAGAGTACGTATGCAATAAGAAACATTCTCGCTTTCGCATATTTATATTTTCCTTAACATCAACTTAAGTTGTTTCACTCGTCATATTTTTTACCTTGTTCAACATTTGCTTGTTAACAAGTTTTATTCTATTATCCTGTAATAAGTTTTGATTTCAATATTTTTTACGTGTACAACTAACAACTACAAATACTTAGTTTGCTCTTGTCAATTGCTCGCATGAAGCTGCTAATTCGATCCCAACAATAGTGGCTGACTATTGTCGCCAAACCGAGAAAAATTAGAGACGTTAGTAATTTGTTTGTCTGAGCAAGTGTTGAAAATGTAACCGTCGAGTTCGTTGACTTTGACCGTTCAAGGGAATCAAATGTTAAGGTCCACCAAGTCGACTAATAATTTCCTTACCTTCATTGTACGTATCACAAAACGTATTAATCCTTGTAGCGTGCAACAAGACGATATTTTTCTTTAATTAATGTTTATTATTATGCGTGCGGTGTAATCTCGTTTAATGTTACAAAATTCCATTCGTAATTTACTCGAAACTCTCCGAAAAAGAATCTATTATCTGCGTGGGCATTTTAATATGAAGTTATTTGACCGATGCGGCGGGGTCTTTGGTATTTCTGAACGACGGTTAGCCGCGGGATATCCGTTATTTTAGACTCATCAACGGCAATGTGTGTTTGTCGGTACAATGTATAAATATCAGCGTTAGAATTACTCAATCGTAATAGATAGTTTAAGCACACCACTAATGCTTATGTAGTGACAAGCTTGTATGTACCTGAACGTAGTACCTGCACAAGCAGTTACTAATGTATGGCTTGATGTAATACATGATCTAATTTGTATACAGAGTGGATATTTTACATTAAAATTTATTAAATTGTGTCAATCGAAGTGGCTAAAGTCGTCCCTCTATTTAAGTAATTTTAATTTAAACCAAAAAATATGATTTTAACATTTTTTTAAATATAAAGCAATTGTTATTAATTCAATTGTTTTTTGTTTACATGATATTTTATTGCAACATAAAATAAAATACTAAAATTACAATATTTTAAAAACTGAACATAAATCCGATGGCGCTGAATGAAAGGCTATCAAAACTTTAATGCTGTTGGTGCAAGTGATTGCACCGTCTAAATGTGCAGGTAACAGATTAAAAGTAATTATCTAATTAAATCGAAGACAGATTAAGTTTATAAAAGTTAATAATAAAAATAAAGACTTTCCACAATGCAGTTTTTAATAATAATAAGAATAATAATAATACAATCGAGAGTAATTAACACTTTCGCAATATCCACTTCAACACACGTATTTGGAATAATTAGATGGACACAGGCAGACCTTAATAATATGTATTAATTCAACACATTAATTGCACTTATGCAAAAATACAAAAAAACTACACGTTGAAAGAATAACATTAAGTAGAAAACTAGGAGGAATATATGATATACCTACACGCACTCCATGTGAAACAAATAGACAACCTTCGACAATACATTCACGATAAACATAATAACCTACACATCGCAATAACAAAAGCAGACCAAAACAAGATTTATATAATGATTTAACGTAAATTAAAATGAAGAAAAAGATTTGGGAAGACAAAAATCTCATGACAAACATTGCTTGCATATGACGAGAGAAAACATAAGTGATACTGATTGTTACAAATGGCTAGAAACCGGACAACTTTTCCCAGACACAGAAGATTTTATCTCAACAATACAGGATCAAATAATATTAACAAGAAATTATAGGAAATTGACAATTAAAGACACGAACATTCACAAAGATAACTACGGGAGATGCAAGTTACATCCTGAAACCATAGACCATATTACTGCAGGATGTAAAACACTAGCAGGAACGGAATATACTCTACTGGTATATTCCGTATAATGCAGCTAAAATACTAAACCAACCCATAGTATAACAATACAATAATACTCTACACCCTATTATAAATATACAACTACAATAATTCATAAAAACCAGGCATACAAACTATGGTCTATCAATACAATATCCCAGTGGCATACAGGCAAATAAATTTCAGAAAATAGATCATACTTCAAGATAAAGTGGAACACAGTGGTTTTACCTACTGATGATGACAACTTATTTTTCGAAATACCTATTTAGGCTACGATTATTAATTGTGGTAAAGGGTTTTATACTTTTTTTGAGTTTTTACTTAACCACAGTCTCAAAAGAAAGACTTTTCTATCTTTGAAGACTGTGGTCAAGTAATACTCGCATTATAAATACGTATTTCGACAACTAAGTTGTCATCCTTAGTAGGCAAAATTAATAATTACAATTTTGACATGGGGATAGAAAAGCTAGCACAGAGAATAGCGAAACACTTTACAAGATGTCCACATGTACACAGTATATTCGTGGACGCCTTGGTTCAACTAATTTGTCTGAACCCGATGTCAGGACATTGTTTGTAATATACAGTAAAATAAATTTTGAAGAGGTGCTTGAGTTTTAATTCTTTATTTAGTCTAAACGAAGCTAGAACCTATAGTTCTGACAGTTGCACAAGTTATAAACAATTAACTAACTTGCTAATTAATATTAAGAAAGTACTAATGCATATTCTAGGTAATATTTAATTGAAAGAAAAGAAAGTTTCAGAAAAAGTAAAAGATCAACTAAATCTATCTTTCGTGACTGAAGAGGCATGGTGTATATATGAGGCCCAAATTTATAAAGTATTTTTCGAATATACTAGTTACCTTAGGGCAATAGCGCCTAATATTTCTTTGTTACACATAAATTATGTTACCAAAGTCTATAATTACAAATAATCGATATTTCGATCAGATATTTCGATCAGATATTTCGAATTAAACTTTAAGTCGGAGAATAAAACATGGTAACGAGTTTTAGAGACGCGAGTTTTATTAAAACCTGCTTAATTGAACTCTAGCAATAAAATTAATATTAAATATAATACAAAGTATTAGTATGCAGTCAAACACTGTAGACTAAACAAAATATAGACAATTTACGGTCTCTTAGAAAGCGATAAGAAGGAACATCTGCAACGATTTGAATCGGTGCCACAGTGCAAAATTTAGGAAGTTTAGCGGAACTTTATTCAATTTTTGAAGTACGTAAAATGCATAAGATTATTTATTATTTTGTTAGGTAAATACCCCGCCTCTAAAACCTCATACTCAGTTTGGGGATTTACCCTGCGAAAGAACCGCAAAATGCACCTGAAATTCGCATTACTTATTCAATCATACTTTTTGCCTATAGAAAGCTATTCGATTTGTTAAAGTTAATAGAGTGGTACATAGAAATGGCAAATCAGTAGGCCATGATTTTTTCTTCATGTATTTTAATAGAAAATTGGCAATTATTGGCATTTAATTAATTGCAAAATCTTTCCTTGCTCGTGTGTGATTTGTTCGACGAAAAAGTGATTTTTAAGAAGTAAGTTAAATTTACAGTTTTAACTTTAGTGGAGATTTTAAAAAGTGATACCACATAATACCAGCTTGAAACGCACAACATTTTAAAGTTTTTTTTTCCCTCTGCTGAAAACTCAAAAGATCTTCTGCGATATTTTGCGATCTTCTTTTAAATGAAACATTTTCCAGAATGACTTTGCAAGTTTCATATAACTGTATATTCCAAAAGTGGAAGGAAGAACCGACATCGGATGCCATCATTGGTTTTGTTTTGGAAAAAATAGGCTCACCAATGTTAAGATCTGATGCTCTTTGCAGTTTAAAGGCAACTCTTCGCGCACTGGTTTGTAAAATACGAAAAAGGTGGAGTGAATCCAGTCGAAATTTAGCATCATTTCTGAATAAAAATGCTGTCTGGCTTGAAAATAATGTAAAGTTTTCAAATGCTGTAAGGGATGCATTGCCCAGTGGATCGAGGACCAATGCAGGCAGACCTAAAAAAGAATTTAGGTATTGTCATCCTAAAGTGCAAAACAGAAAAGTGCATCATCTTTTGAAGTCCGGTAGTCAAGACGAGTTAGCCAAAGCAACCGTAACAAAGCTATACCAATCTGGAAAACGAAACTCTGCAGCGATTGTCAAGGAACTGGCATCTGCTTCTCCAGAAAGGGGAAGCAAAATCAAAATGGCTCGCATGTCTTCTTCAAACAGCCCACGAAAATTAACTCCGGACCAGGCTCTGGCGCTACTTATTGATGCAAACTTATCGTCAAATCAATACAACATTGTTCGGGATCAAGCAAAACATCACGGTTGCACTTTGTATCCACCTTATTATGTTGCAAAGGAGGCAAAGAGGTTATGCTATCCAAAGGACATAATAATAACTGAAGTTTCAGCTGAAGTATCAGTTCAGTCGCTTATAAATCATACCATAGCAAGACTTTGTACAGGGCTAGAAGAGACTCTTAGAACTTTGTCAAACGTTAAAGCACTAAATATTATCGTAAAGTGGGGTTGTGATGGGGCGGAACAAGTTAACTATCGACAAAAGTATATGGACAAACATAGCTCTGATGATAGTATGTTTAGTGTATCAATGGTACCAATCCAAATGTGCTCCGTAAATGATAATGGTGAAAATCAGTCACTAATTTGGAAAAACCCTGCTTCGTCTTCCACACGGTACTGTCGCCCCATTAAGTTTGTTTTTACCAAAGAAACAGTCGGTGTAATTACCTCAGAAGTAAACAAAGTGAACGAACAAATATCTCAACTTACTCCAACACTATACTTGTAGATGGCAAGCAATTTCAGGTTACAGCAAATATGATCTTTTGTATGATTGACGGTAAAGTATGCAACGCTGTATCATCCTGTGCATCATCACAAACATGCTACTTATGTGGGGCTAAACCTAGTGAAACGAACAACATCTGCGATATACCTCAAAAAAATATAAACGAATCCTTTTTATCCCTTGGACTATCGCCCCTCCATGCATGGATAAGGTTTTTGGAATGTATTTTACATATATCGTACAAACTTGATATTAAAGCATGGCAAGCTCGTGGAGCAGAAAATAAGAAAAAAGTTGCAGAGAAGAAAAAATTCATTCAACAAAAAATCAAAGAGGAGCTTGGCTTGCTTATAGATATGCCAAAACAGCAGACCGGAAACACAAACGATGGTAATACCGCGAGGAAATTCTTTAGAAATGCCGAAAAGTCTGCCGAAATAACTGGCATTAACTTAGAATTGATCAAACGTTTTCATGTGCTGTTAGAGTGCCTAAATTGTGGTCTTAAAATTGATTCAGAAAAGTTCGGCGAATATGCAAGAGAAACTTTGGAATTGTATTTGAAAGAATATTTCTGGTACTCAATGCCCGTAAGTGTGCATAAAGTCCTTTGTCATGGAAAGGATATTATAGCCTCTTGCATTCTTCCGATCGGACAATTTTCAGAAGAAGCTCAGGAGGCAAGAAACAAAGACTGCAGAAAATATCGCGAACTTTTTACTAGAAAAACGTCAAGAATTGACACAAATACTGATTTATTTTATCGACTGCTTATTTCGTCGGATCCGTACATCGCTAGTCTTCGTAAAGCACCCAAAACCAAGCATAGTGAAGTTACCCCAGAAGTTTTAGTGTTGTTAGAAAGATTTGCAGGCCCGTGTAATGATTGCGAGTCTTCAGACGATTGCAATGAGTCTAGTTCTGAATAGGTGTTCAAAATGTTGTTATAAAATGTATGTTTTTTTAATTGTTCTATAATAAAAAACACAAATAAACTCAAAAACTTTAAATAAAACATATTAATTTTTATTAAAAATTTTAAAAACTAACAAATAGAACTGTTTTACTGTTTTGAATAATTAAGTTCCGGTAAACTCAAGAAATTTCGCACTGTGGCGGTGGGAACTAATTTTCAATATAAACATTCCAACAAATACTTTACAATATAACATATATCCATATTATGATTAACATAGATAAACAAACCTATTTATTAATATGTATCTTAAAGTTTGTGTTTAACGCGGACGAATTCTAAAATGGCTTTTTACATAACCGACTCTATTCTCACATCTACGAAAACTACCAAGGCACAAATAAGCATCAAATACTAAGTCAAAAGTAAATATAAAAATCATTACATTTACAGCATTTTAAAATTAATTCGGTAAGCAAGCAATCTTGCCTAAAGAAATACAACCTGTTTAAAAAAGTGTGTCTCATTCTCTTTTCATTATTATTTTTATCACTACTAGGAATAATACTATTATTATTAACCAAACCATAGCAACCGTAACACAATTTCGCAACGGGAACTTCTAACTTTAATAATGTCGGAGATAAAAGCAACTTCCAGCGAACTCAAAGTGTTAGTGTCTACGTTGTTTCGGAGAGTCCCGACTCTTCTTTGAATTGAAGTAAATCACTTCAATTACTCACTACCGCTAACTAGATAACGAGTTCGTATTGATTCGAATTCTCAGTACAAACGACTCCGGACTGCTCCATTTAAATGATTGATCTTTTATATTTCGATTTCAAACTGAAATAACTAGAAATGTCTGGAATACCATACAATTTGTGTTAACTTGTTGTCAGATCGGCATCGCGACAATTTAAGATAATATAATAAAAGATCTGTAATTATTTAACTGTTTAAGATAATTAACAAGGATGTCTATTAAGAGTACACAATACCAGTATTATATATTTATTTACAAGTGATTTCAAATCACTTGAATCCAGAGCTTACTATCCGAGAATCTTTCCGCGGATTCCTTTCTCTGTGAATGCCGATGTCATCAGCCAAATATCTTATGTCGCTTCACGGGTACGGGCGTAATAATAACTCATGGTCTGCTAATGTCTCCTATAATTGGCGTGAAGCTAGTAGGGGATGCTATGGCATGAATTATTATTATTATCATTAATGCGAACAAACAGTGTTAATAATTAGAGTTCGGATTTTATGTAAAAAACACATTTTTTAGTGCACACCCCAATATTATGGATATATCTATTCTATACTGAAATAATGCGATTAACGATATAAAAAAAATACATATTTTGCATAAAATTAAGCTTTAGTTCATATTTTTGGTTTGTGTGCACAAAGTGAATATTTTTTTTACATTTTCAACATAAAATCGCATATTTTTGATCCATTCATTACTTTATAATATAATCAATCATATGAGAAGTAAAATCATATAAAAAACATTGTATGTATTAGATTTTTCTGATTCAGCTGAATCAATTATAAAATCCAAAAGTTTATTCGAGAAATGCGAGATTCTAGATCAGTTGACGTATATTAATGCCAATTATTTTTAAGTGGATTAATTAAAAAATTAGAGACTAAACAAATATCTTTATTAGAGTAAATTTCTATTGTAGAACATTGTGAAAATTTGTTGAAAAATGTTCCAGGTCGAACTGGTAAAGTTATATTAGATAAATTTTATTGTGTTACAACAAAGAATGATTCTTCTCAAAGGTTGACAGAAATATCAAAGATTTTATCATTATCATTAAGTTTGACTGTTAAAAATAATAATTTACATTTAGACCTCGACCATCTGACGTCATTAAAATATGCACCTATCATTTCAGTTGAAGTCGAAAGAACGTTTTCAACATATAAAAATATTTTTTCTATTTTGCGTTCGAAATGAACTAATTATGAAACCCAAAACAGTATCGAAATGAGCTTCATTTCGATACACTTTTTTTCATTTTTCAATGTTGGCGTTGTTCGAATACAGAAATAAATATCATTGCTGTCATTTGATTTTAAGAATTTATGTACATTTGACAGATATGATATATGTCCGTATTTTACACAAACAACGTATGTTGTATACAATTGACAACAACATATATATGTTTCTATGTCACTCATGTTTATATTTTTAAATGAAATATTAAGTAATGTTAACGAAAATTAATAAATAATATGTAATATAATATACTTCGCGGATAGCAAGATTTAAATTTGAAAATGTCAAGTATCAATGTGACCAACTGCATGCTTTATATAAAAATTAAACTCTGAACTTTCAAATTAAATAATTCCAATTTAAGCAATTTATTAATGTAAAAAACGCAAAATAGAAAAAATAGTATAAAAAACTCGTTTCATAAGGCCTTTTGCCGCACTCGCTCTTTAGAAAACTCGCCGCTATCGCGGCTCGTTTTCTAAACTGCGGCAAAATGGTGCCTTATGAAACTTGTTTTTTAATATACTATTAAGCGATAGAATACAAGATTTTAGTGTCGAAAATCTGGAAAAGCACTTAATTATTAATTGGTACAATAATAAGTTCAGATCTCAGTGCGAAAGTGAATAGTTATTAATAATAAAACTATACATCAAATTCTATGGATGTTACTTAATAACGTAATAACTTATTATTTTATTAAGTAACATCCATAGAATTATATGTATATAGCTATTAATTGTAATCTTTTATCATATTATTATGCAATGTTCTTATCATATATTATGTAATAATAATTAGGAGTATTTTTTATGTATAAATGTAATGTTGACTACTTTTTGTTGTTGTACTACTCTTTCCTTGATTTTCAGTAAGCGAAATACATAAAAAATAAAGTACATGAAAATGTATAAATGGTAAAAATCAAGCATATTTTTGACATATTTTTGGGAAGAACGTGACATATTTATGCGCATACTCGTATTTAAAGAATTTCTTGTGCATACAAATCGGAACTTTAGTTATGATCAATCAATATAATGAGTTTAAGATTTTCAAGGGTTCACTTAGAGAATTCAAAAACCTAGATGGCGGTTAGTTTACAATTCAAATACTAAAATACTACCAGTACTTTTAATTTAGTTAAAATAATATATGGTTTCGGTTCTGTAAATATGAGCTGATAAAACATATTTTGTTATTGAAAATGATAACATAGTTATTGAAATGCGCATGTAGAACTTAAACTATATTATAATAATACTCTTTAATATATTACAATGTATTGTAATATATTAAACAGTATATTTGTACGTGCATGAATGTTACAATGCTAAAATTTTTAAAAGCTGTCTAAAACTATGACAATTTATTGTCCTACTTTTCCATGAACGCAATAATACATAGTAAAACTAAGATATTTTTACAATGTACAACAAACCTTTGGCTCAGACACCAACATGTTCAAATTATGAGTAAATAGGTTCTTCGGGGCTGTTAAATCTTTTTTTTATATTTATATTACACACAGTAAAGGTAAATTGTTTATCTCTGTTTGCTCATTCATTAAACTGTTTGATTTTTAAATTTATTTATTTCTAATAAATTTAATTTAGGTCTTCAATCGATGCAAGATTATATTCCCTGTTGACAAAAACAAACTTTGAACACTTTTCTTATAAATACACCAAGTCTGCGTAGGAGAGCACTGGCGAAATTAATCTGTTATCGGAAGTTGTATACTAACATGTTTATGATAGAATCGCAAAATAAAAATCTACGTATAAAATGGCAGAAACGTTTCATTCACATTTACAAATAATAACGGAAATAATTAATTAAATATTATCCTCAATACAAACTTAGCATATATAATGTGTTCCATGTTCAAAACCATTCATTAGAAAAAGACTATGGTCATTCCATTTCGCTACCACTCTGTAAATTTAAACGCTGTCGAACTTCATTCACATTTACTTCTCGAAATGAACGTAATTTGAATGCAGAGCGGCAAAGCTCTTTGCAAAAAATCTGGCTTCCCACACAGAGTCATACTTTCTATTTAACGTGCAGTCGTTAGTAATTTTGAATGAGTTGTCGTAATTTATGCTCTGACATGACCTAAAAATTGTTGACTTGATTATTTACAAAACATTTGTGTACATGCCAACACGATGGATAGATAGATTTAGGGCGGATATAAGCAATGATTAAAATTCAGTAATAAAATGCATAACCTTCTTTTTGTGAAGGTTTTATTATGCGTTTGGGATGAAAAAGTTAAATGCAAAAGCTCTAATCATTAATTAAAATATACAATACTTATAGTATTTCAGAAATTTATGTTTAGAGAGTTTTTTTTTATTTATAAATCAGTTAAATAATTAAATTGAAATTATTGGATATATGTTCCAGTATATTAAATTTAGTTGTTTAACTTTGGGCTGGGTAGCAATGGTTAGACTCGAAGACAAGATAAATAAATAGAAACGTGGTACGGAAATTATGATATATTGATGAGACACAAATGATAAATTTTAAAGCAAGCAATTTCTTCAGGTTTTTTTATTAATATGTTGTCCCTCACTAACGCGTCGTGTCATGGAAATAAATGTCAACGTCTTCTTGTTGCTTATTCTCTAAGATTACCTGTACCTCGTGTTGGAGAGCCTGCACGAGCTGTAGTAGACTTCCGAACTAAAAAAAAATTAAAAATCAGATCCTTTGACCTCTGAAAACAAGGAAAAAGATAAAGTTCAATTATTTCAATAACACTACGGAGGTGGTCAAAGTACCATGTTCTTCCATACTTCCATTGGTAAGGACGTCCATGCTGTAGCTCCAACATACCTTTAGACAGCAAATAACACCTTTCTCCGCATCTCCATTGTTTATCTCTGTTTATCTATGGCGACCGTCACGTTTGGCCAAACAGAATCTAGATTTGTCACTAAAGACAACCCTATACCATTCGATATTTCATAAAAGCTTTTTACTAAACAGCTTAAACTCCGTCAGTGAGTTCTAACATAAAATACACGCAGTGAAGTCCAAAATATCTGGTTCTGGAATAGACTGTTTGATAACTATTCGACGAAGATAGCTTTCGTTCTTCAACCAAGCTTGAACAATTGGTCTGGTAGTTGGGAATCGATCTCTTAAAGCTAATAATCTTAAGTTACGGTCTTATAAATAATCGTTCTTGTTTGGACTCTACTACCTCTCTTTAGAACTTCGTAATCATTCTCAGATCACATATCGTAAGAGTAAATCTATTGGCGTTTACAAAGTTAAGGATTTACGTGAACGACAAACCTGCTTTTTCTTTGACCAATAAATCGGCATCTCTGAAGTTCTCAATCTCTCGCTCAATTGTCGCTTCCACATATCTGAACTCTGAGTGTAACAATGGAATTAAAGACAACATCAACAATACTAATAAACGGTGTAAATTAACACAAAAAATACTTAATAATAGTTAAAATAGTCAGACAATATATATACGATATATTGAAGGCGTAATATCTCTCTCAAATATATAATCATTTTTGTAAAGTAGTACGAATCAGTACCATTTACTATTAAAGGTAGAAAATTCTCAATAAGGAAGCGTTGTTAACCTCATACTACTCGGATGCATATAGCTATTAAGAAATTATCTTAAACCTTCCTTTATATAATTGATTAAATAATCATACAACATTGTTACTTTCTAATCGACTTGATATTTAAGTTTATTGCGGCTGTACATGAGAAATTATTAACCTCTTCGCTTGGATTTATTTTTACATTCCGTTATACATATTACATATGAAAGCATGCATGTAACTATACCTCCAAAAATAAAATTGTTATTGATGCTAGTTTTGTGAAACAATTTTTTTTAATACACAGGTGCATCTGACCAAATTTCCATTTCGAGCACTGCAGCCTATAAGCTTACTGCGCTTAATTTGTCAGAGCTTACACTAGCTACTCCAGTATCCTACTAGTCCCTGGCAGAGCGTGTTCGGTATAATTCTGGTTTTACTTTATGTTACTCAATTGCGGCTGAACAGCGCAAGTGGAACAGAGCGTTAGGAAAGTCCCGTTGATCAATGATTAAGTAATACACAATTTTTTGTCAAAACATATTTATTTATAAATTTTCAAAATATTCCTCTCAGTACACATTTTTGCATCCATAAAAGTCAATCCTCAAAACATCCTTCCTCGATCAATGTAAAACGTAAACTCCGTAACTTATCTTTTACACGTGAAAACAAGTAGAAATCATTAGGTGCCAGGTCTGGATTATGCGGTAAGTGACCCATTATTTCAATATCTTGGGCACTCAATCGTTCCGCGGGTACTTGAGATAAACAAACTATAATATACCATCCTACATCAACATTACGACAGTCCTCCAACGTTGTAGTGGAAATATGTCTATTAAACCCAAAATCATCATTTTGTTTCGATTTTTTTCGCGAACAACTGTTTTGGAGCTGATTATTGCCTTTTTTCGAGATCATAGCAGTATAATAGAGTTTCATCATGTCGTCATAATAGCATTATACCGTATGAACGCCGGGGAGTGATTGATCTACCACAATGTAGTAAGACGAAGACGAATAGCGAGTTTATGTGGTTAGGGTTGAGAGAGTATATTCAATCTGTTCTACTGTCTAACTGTACGGGCGTTCCATTTCTTTATCCAACACATTCTACATACGATCTAAGTACGAATCAAATAATCTCTCTCTAACAGATTGAATAGTCCTATCAGTCGCTCATTGTGTTCAAGCAAGGCGAATATACTTGCAGTTGGCCAGTCATTACTTATATATCCATCGATCGCACGACGTTGTGCACACGATATACTAGATGAGACGATGAATTGGCGAAGCTATCTAGTGTAGTCCTACACCATTTCAAACGGTTTTCTTTTTGATTATGGGGAATCCAACGAGAACAAAACGTATGTGCCTTCAAATATTTGTGTAAGATAATGTTAATTGCCTTCAAACCAATCTTTAAGGTTGCCTGAATACGCCTTAAAATAACATGACTTCTTCAATCTTCAATCATACGTCGAACAAAACCAATATTATTTTCGGTAACAGGCGTTTTGGCTTGTAAACTCGTAACGTATCATTTGATAATTGTACCACTGCTTTACAGTAGTTAGAGGAACATAACTTATCACCAAATACCCGATTAATTTCCTCAAAATATTCCTTGTGAATTAAGATTGTAAAAAATCACAGATCGCTAGAGCTTTCTGGGCAATTACTTTATATCTTGTGCAAATTATTGCTACTCTATATTAGTTAGAGCACTAAAATACCCAAAACTTTTCAATTGAATCAATTATTTTCGATTGTATTATATAAAGACGCTCAATATATGAATTAATAACAAATAACATTAAAGAAAGCAAGTGCTTCCATAAAAAGACTTTAGGATTATTCCCAACAAATCAGGAGTATGTATTTAGCTATTATTAAAAGTTTTGGGACAATTGTACCCCTGGAGTTTTATTAGATATCTTTTATCAATTTGTGCCAATATAGTCAAAACTTCTATGAACTTCATGATAACTCTTCGCACAAGAGACTTCGAAATGTTAATGTTTGACACCAAATTATTAAATTCCAGTTAGTATTAAATTATCTTGGGAAAGCCTTTCTTACGATTTTTCTTGTCATCATGGTTCTTGAACATCCGTTGCGCGTGAATAGTGACGAGAAACAATCACAGTAACAAAAAACAATAATAACGATGATGATGATGATGATGATAATATTCGTTGGGCGCCGCAGGTCCAATTTTGTGTATATATTTTTTCTCCCACCATCATCCTGCATCACGCCGTAGAGAATCGCGCCTCTAAATATAGTTTTGCACGTCGAAAGGGTGTGGGGCATGCATCTTCACGATCCTTCGGTCAAGGACGAGCACCTGAGTGGTTGCGCCGGTCGACTCCAGTAGTGCCATTGACTCCGTACACGCACCATCGCATCCTCGAAGTGAAGCGGCCTTCATCGACGGCTCAAGACATACGTTCGGCGCTACCACATATACATAAAACGCGCGAACACAAGTCAAGATACGCCGGGAAAAAGAAAAAGACAAGAACTTGCTCTATCAATAATCTAACATCATTCATAAAGGAATTTACAGGTGAGAGAGAACAGCTGATTCCGTATAATCATTTGCTTAATATTTAATCAATTTTAGAAATATTTATAATTATATAAGTTCATAATATCTATATGTACCTTCATGCCTGTAATTTTAAACGAATATACCAATAATTTTTGACGAATTTAGGCGGGAATCAATCAATTGTTATTGGTCATTTTTAATCATTATCTTACCTAGTTTTAAGATATAATCATAAAATATTTTATTAACTCAAATAACACTGGTCTGCGTTTTATTTTTTTTGTCTGTGATCAAAGTTTCGGTAACCGTTTCAAAAATGTAGCTTTTTTGTATCAGATCGAGTTTGTTTGGTATACGTATATTCAAAAAATTAGAAGCTGAACTATATGACACTAAATATTTCGTACAAATTTAATTTAACAAACACAAATTTATTTGAAGTGAGGTTATAATGATATAACAAAGCTGTACAAAAAATTATTGTGGCAGAAAAGGTTTTTTCGAAGATTTTCGGCCGTGCTTAACATCTCGGGGCACTTTAGGCACCAGCAGTAGTCTGCTAGCATATTTACGTGCCACCGGCCCTGATATATCTCTTCCATTACACGAATGTCCTGGTGAAAGCATTCGCATTGCTCTTCGCTAAAATTGTAATTTTCTGGAAAATAATCCAAATGCGAACTTAAGAAATGCATTTTTACAGACATGCGTACTTCAAGAGACTAAAAACTTTGTAACAGGTCTTCGACCACTCGTTGATGCTCTTGATTTCGATAGTTTCCCAAAAGTTTTGGGCAATGGATTTAAATGCTAACCATGAATTTTTTTCATTACCTTCCATATTCTAGTCAAATTCCTGGTCCTTCATCAGTTCTCGGATTTGAGGACCGTCAAAAATTCCAGCTTTCAGTTTGGCATCACTGATGTTTGGAAATTTTATAAATTCTTACATCATAAATTAGTCATACAAAAATAACAATCAGTATTATGATTTGTCCCGTCCCGCCAAATCATCGGTATACCAAAAGGTAAGCTTTTTTGTTTCTTGGTGCTCCAACATCGCAAACCTTTTACACATGTTTTGCAGTATATGTGAGGTTCGAATGACGTGTCTTGATCACCAAGTTGATTCCAAAGTAGGCTAGGTACATTTTTTTCACAAAACTCGTAACGCTTGATTTACGATTAGCTAAAGTAACTTGTCCACATATATAACGAAACCTGTTTGGGTCATTTTTTTCTGTTTATTATGAAAATACTAACGTCCCCACTCAAATCAAAATACACGTACTATCGCTCGGATAGCTTAAGAACGATTGATGCCGCTTTGTGTGTACAGACAGACAATTGCTCATAGCACACTGTTCGCGCGGCGTTGCCAGTAATTGCGAAATTTCCTTAAATTTCTGTTATTAATAAATTAATACTATTTTTTGACAATAGAATGAAGGCTTGATAGAGCAAAATTGCACATTATTCTAAATTCAGCTTGCAAAAGTCATCTAACAAAACCATAACCTCAGAAACGCCACAAATCAGTGTAATCTACTTGTGTTAACATGAAATTACTAAATTACCTAATTACGATGAATGGAGCCATTCTTTTCTTTTCTTCCTCTTTTGAAAAACGTGCAGATTTTTAAAGCAATAATAGTCTGTCGAAGATAAGTCTAGTGAATATAATGGATGCTGAAAAACTTCATACTATAATCTGCGATTGTGAGGTCTAAAATTATTGTGTAATAGAATAGCTTCCTATCTGTTTAAAACATTACTACATTAACATTGATATATTAACAATACGTATTTGTTATTATATTTTCACAAATGGATATGAAGTAATAATGAATTATCCAGGAAAGATTTGTGCTTGATATTTATCGACTATGAAGAACACAAATCCACCCAACTTATTTCTTTAATTAAACTCATGGAATACCTACTTATTCAACGTTTTAAATTTGTCAAATTGTGTAATGCTGTTGTTTGGTTCACGTTTAATACATCTACAAGTCTCTCGCTGTTTGATCTGGATCTTCTTTTACTAAAGTCCTTAACACTTCATTGTCGACAGTTGTGGGGCCTACGCAAGCGACTTACCTTCACAACGGAACATGTGAGGGATATTTGCCGGGAAAACGTTTAAATAAAAAAAGCGAACAAAATTTATTTTTATAAATAATCGCCTTTCGACTCTATATACTTAAACCAACGATATTCCAAGTTTCTTATGTCTTGAAAAAAATAGGATCTTTGAAACACTACAAAATAGGTCTTTATTTTAACGATGACTTCCTTGTTCAAGGCGAATTCCCACCCATTAAGTCATTTCTTCAATTTCAGAAATAAAAAAAATTACAGAAATCCGGATCAGATGAACGTGTGGGGGATGTGACAGTTATTCGAAATATGATGTGACCAATTTAATGGTGATAGTTGCAGACGAATGAGCGGGTGCATTATAATGGTGAAACAATACTTTTTCTTCGCTAAATGGGGCCCTTTTCTCTTCAATTCAGCATTAAGCGATCCAATAAATAACTCTACGTGTATTGTATAAGCCATAGCACAACATTTAGAGAAGTTTGACTTTAAATAATCTGCACTACACTATCTTAAGAGAACGTTAATGTTATGTTGTAAATTTGCACTATCAATGGTACTGTAGATAACAGAAAAGATTTTTACATTATTAGTATAGGCAAGAGCGTGACATGATAAGGATGTCAATAGGTCGTTAATAAAAACGACGAAGAGCAAAAGTACGAGGTTAGAGCCCTGCAGAACACTCGATTCAGATAGGTCCTCATAGGAGGAAAACTCACTATGAAAAACGTGATTTATTAATATTAGTCAGATATGATCTCATAAGATTTATAAGAACAGGATTACAGCCAAACGAACCTATTTTATTTAGTAAGTATTTATGTCATGACTGAATGCACTGGAAAAGCCCTTATAAATTACATCGATCTGGGGGTTATTATCAAGTACCTGGCTAATGAATTATGTAAATACTGCAGGGTTTGTTACTGTGGAGCGGCCAGGTAATAATTCATGTTAGCAAGAAGACACAAGAAAAACTCACTTATCTTGCAGTTGTACGTATTCAATCATTATTGTTTTGAAATTGTCACATGACTTTGGTTTTGGTCTTCTGACAGTATACCCAACACCCATCTTGCCGATAACTTTTTCATATCTAAATATTCGTCTAAGATATTGAAACACGTCCACTAGAGATGTTTATAACCTAAGCTGCTCTTTCAATTGGCGATGTTTCAAGACTATATCATCAAATACTTATTTCACTTTTTTTTGGTTTTTTTGGGCGGTTTTTCGACTCGAACAAAGTGTTTTATCAATACATGAAATTTCTTTTTTTTACATATCCAAAATAAACTACGAACTTATTCGCTTTCGAAGCATATGAAACAATAATTTGATATATCTACTTGAAATTTTGTATGCAACTTTAGAGCTATGAAATGTCAAAAACATATTAATCTTGATTATCCTAGCGCTCTCTATCGAAAAGTTACGGTGCTGTCAAACAGGCCTCATATATTCCCTCACATGATTTACAACGTTGCGAGAGGTGACGAAAGTTCGATATTTACGTGACCATGACAAAATAGTTGTCTGATGTTTGGGTGTTGCAAAAGTACTCTTTTAACAAAAGTTCTTCATGAAAAAGGACGAAGCTGATCGCCGATTTCTTCAATATGTCTGGGCAAATTGCAACTATAGCACTCTGACTCGCTATGGCGTACTTGCTCGAAGCCCTTCAAAATATACTTGTTAATCGATTTAAAGGAGGAGTCATCTGCTGCATCATGACACATACCATCACCTTTAATCCATCCACCTATCTAGAAGCCTAGTCTGCCTAGTAGCCAAAGATTCCTTTTTATTTCCACATGTTAAAGATAAGATACAGGGACATGCTACCCGGAACATGGTAAAAATGTTTTGTAAACTAAATTCTTCAAATTGAAAGACATATTGATTGTAATGGGGAATATTTTGAGAAAATGAATAATGTTTTCAGAATAAAATATCTTGATTTATTGTATTAAGCTCAACATTAAGAAAACATACATCTAGCATTCAATCACAATCTTGTATTAGCGTCCACGTTGCCAACTTCTCGCATAACTCATTGTTACAACCAGTTATAGTGAGCTCCTTTACTTTCTCGCCTGGCTTCTTTTTGTGTAAATTATAACGTATCTTACATAATTATTTCTGTATGCTTAAACTTGTATTTTAACTTCGTCAAGCACATTATTTAAAACTAAATCCATATCAAAATACCAGAAAGCAAATGATTTGCTTCGTTAACGTCTCCGAGCGTAAATCTGATTAAGAAAGAATGTAAAATTAATGAGTATTAAACTAAAGCATCCAAAATATTTTGTTCTTCATGAGGAAAGTCATGTGACACATCCTTATTAAGATGTGAGGATTTTAATGCTCTCGAGTACTATAGTTGATTTATGATGTCGTCTTGACCTGTGCATAAATTTAAATCTTATGAATAGGATTATCATAAATGATTATGAAAATTTTTGACGCGTGTTTATATTATAATTACAAGTTTATTTAATAGAGATAAGAATTTAGTTTATTGGTCCGATTACATGATTTTGAAAAGTTTATTTATCTAGATCCTTTATACAAAATTTTGAAAAATTAATCGATTTTAGGAGTTAATAGAAGAGATTCTGTAAAATTTATTGTCTACAACACAGCTTCTTAATAAATTCTGCTGTTCAAACCCGTACCGTCCTCAAACAAAATTACTAAAATCCTTATACTAAACCAATCGATTATAGAATATTATTGTACAGACTTGACTAATATAGTAATAATTCATTGTGACATCTCCCATCGGCTTAACGCCAATTACACTGGACATTAGCAAGCCATGAGTTATTATTTCGCCCGCGTCTTAAAATGTTTAGCTATCGGCATTCACCTTAAACGAAAAGGAAAATTACGAAAACCTTTTCGGTCAGCCGAACTCCGGATTCGACCCCTGGACCCCCTGCACGATAAGCCATTACGTTTCCAGTAAGCTGTCGGCCAGTATGATTTTTTGCTATATTATTGCAAATTTAAGAGTCTTATTTGTAAAATAGTATTATAATTTAGTTTATAAATCAGGTTTTCGTTCCACACCAAACAAGATGGTAAACACCTTCTTCTCTCCCAATAAAATGTCACCAAAATGCAGTGCAAAAGTCGAAAAGCGCAATGTTATTTTGGAAACGAATACAAGGCCTACCAGAACGTGACACAGGAAAGAA
The DNA here is from genome assembly GCA_935421215.2 of Melolontha melolontha. NCBI lineage: Eukaryota > Metazoa > Arthropoda > Insecta > Coleoptera > Scarabaeidae > Melolontha > Melolontha melolontha. The sequence goes on from OW285240.1 coordinate 105,963,689, forward strand.
CATCACATCAAGCAAGGACAAACAAGTTATGCAAATTTTCGTAAAAAGCCAGGATTAACACTACGTCAAGGCCAGATGAAATTAAAGTAAGGTATTTACTATATATGAAAGCATACATACTAATCTACAAGCTTATAATATAAAATGAAGAAGTGAATTAAAAAACCTTTAGTACGCGCAATTCATTAAGGGAATGAATGGTTTGAACAACAGAGAATCGTGATCGTGATTGTGATAATGCAATTTTTACCGACGAAATTTCTTTTTGGACGAACCGTACTTTGTCGAACCCAAAATAATTAAATTATTCAGACAACTATTAAGCACATAGCAAGTTACTCGTTTGTGGTTGTTTCTCCAATGCATTTGGCAATGTACATTTGTTTACTGAAAATTAACTCCAAGAGGATAATAATTCAAAATATCGAAGTCTGTTGTACACGTAGTGAAGAGTTGAAAATTGTATCAGCCTGTTAGACTAGCCGTCACAATCTCCAGATGCAAATCTTATAGAGACTGTTTAGAATATAATATGGTATAATTCACGAAAAGACACTGACAATAGTTAAGAAATTATTTCAATAAATTCGCTTATCAGATTAAAATGCCGTAAATTTGGTGGAAAACATGTCTCGAAGATGTGATGTGGTTATCGACAACAATAGCAAGTAGACAGTTTGTAAACACAAGTTGGAACATATTTCATTTTTTAATAATAAATCTTTATAAAATGATGCTGGTCCTTTTCTTGTTTGAAGAGTGTACCTGAAATTTTCTATGGGAATTCTCAATAGATATTATTATTCATGAAACAAAATTGAAAAAGCAATATTATTTAATTTCCACTTTATTGAGGTAAAATACTATTACAATTGTATCGACACATAGTGTCTTCCTTAGATGCAGTTGTATTGCAAACTAAACCTAAAGGATGTTCACAAATTTAAACTAAAATGAATATTATATGAAAAAATACAAAAAAAGATCCTTTAGGTTTAGTTTCTGAGGAAGACACTGTGTGTTGAAACAATTGTAATGGTATTTTACCTCAATAAAGTGGAAATTAAGTAATATTGCTTTTTCATTTTTATTTCATTAATTATGAATTTCTATCAAGTAAAGGCTACTTCGATTTAAAATATTATTATTCGTTAAGGAAAGTAGTTGAAAATCTAAAAAATAATATATTGAACGTTCTACTTTCTGGACACTTCTTGTGCTTTTGAAGAACTGAAATATATCAATCAATCAATAACAACAATATTACAATCTGATAATTGACCGGTGAGCATTCAATGCGTTTTGAAATGCCCCGTGGATGTACTATTATCAAGCTTTGCACCTCAACGAACTATTTTTGTCAAAAGCGTCTATTGCATAATTCAATATCGAGTTACATACTGTAAAAATATCGTGTAACCGGACATAACTAACCTAAATAGACGGATCTATTATATTTACCACAACTAACGGCCGTCGTGCGTAATTTATCTCATTGTAATTCATTAACAGAAATGTTCTTCCGGTTACTCAAGGCTGTATGTATATTTAAAGAAAAAAATACAAAATTAAAAGATTTATATCAAATTCTCGTAAAGTCTGAAACGCCGGCATTAAATGTAAATTCGAAAGATTGTTTTTCGTTTAAATTCAAATTTATGAATTGATCAATTCCTAATATAATTTCTCTTTATGTTGTTTATCAAGTTTATAATTAAGTATAGTAGAATCACTAAATACTAGTGGAGATTATTACGTAATCTCCCATGAATATAATAACAAATAGTAATGATTTTTATAGTTTTGTGTGCTGTTTGAATAGTAGAAAATGAGTGAATTAAAACTTGAACACAAAAGCGTTATAAAATTTTGGACCAAAGAGAAAAATTGATGATCTATCAACGAATAATTGCTATACATGGTGTCCTTGAAATAAAGAGACAACATACGAAAAATATAAAGATGTAATTATATAAAATTATATAAATCCAAAATATTGTGAGTCAATTACTACGCGAGCTCCAAAATTAAAAAACCCCTGAAATTTTTATTATGTTTCGCCTATGAATAGAATGTGTATAAATAACAAATACCTCCATTGAAACTACACACACACATACGCTACAGCGTATGTTTACATACGTAACAACTGTCGATGTTATAAAAACTATTATATTTTTTATTATATATTTTTGTATGCTAAGGTCAATAACCTGAATATATTTACGTACAAAATCAGCTGTTTATAAACTTTTAGAACTGACATTACGTGAATGTTTCCTTTGTTACGAGAAGTACCAAACATAAAATATTAATATGAATTTAGAATATGTATCTATAAAAAAATACCGTTATTAAATTTAAACGCGCAATTTTTATGTTTATAAAAACTCTAGAAGATGTAGACAGAATGGAGACAGACTGAATGGAGAAGATACTTAAAGCTGACGGACAATAACAAAACCACTTTTTTGTTATTATAGGTCAGCTTTAAATATCGTCTTCGATACTCTTCGGTACACAGTGGCGTGACATTTTTTTTTAGATATCTAGGTAATTTTTTTTGGAAAAATATTTTGGATTTATATTCTCTATAATATTTTTATTTTTCATATGTTGTCTCTTTATTTCAAGGACACCGTGTATACGTCGTGCAGTAATGGGTGATTCGTTTGGAGGTACTTTTTTAGGTGGGGATTTAATGGCTGAGCGCGCATTCGACGCGTCAGCGGACTGCGCATTCTGGTTCAGTACTATTTGACATTACGTAATGGAAAGACTTAGCCCGTCACAGCGTCTACAAATAGTACAGCTTCATTACGAAAATGGGAGTTCTACAAGGAATGTGTATCGTGCGCTTAGAGCAACATATGGGCCACATAATCGGCCTACCGAACGCACAATTCGCTATACCTATACTTCCTTAGATGCAGTTGTATTGCAAACTAAACCTAAAGGATGTTCACAAATTTAAACTAAAATGAATATTATATGAAAAAATACAAAAAAAGATCCTTTAGGTTTAGTTTCTGAGGAAGACACTGTGTGTTGAAACAATTGTAATGGTATTTTACCTCAATAAAGTGGAAATTAAGTAATATTGCTTTTTCATTTTTATTTCATTAATTATGAATTTCTATCAAGTAAAGGCTACTTCGATTTAAAATATTATTATTCGTTAAGGAAAGTAGTTGAAAATCTAAAAAATAATATATTGAACGTTCTACTTTCTGGACACTTCTTGTGCTTTTGAAGAACTGAAATATATCAATCAATCAATAACAACAATATTACAATCTGATAATTGACCGGTGAGCATTCAATGCGTTTTGAAATGCCCCGTGGATGTACTATTATCAAGCTTTGCACCTCAACGAACTATTTTTGTCAAAAGCGTCTATTGCATAATTCAATATCGAGTTACATACTGTAAAAATATCGTGTAACCGGACATAACTGACCTAAATAGACGGATCTATTATATTTACCACAACTAACGGCCGTCGTGCGTAATTTATCTCATTGTAATTCATTAACAGAAATGTTCTTCCGGTTACTCAAGGCTGTATGTATATTTAAAGAAAAAATTACAAAATTAAAAGATTTATATCAAATTCTCGTAAAGTCTGAAACGCCGGCATTAAATGTAAATTCGAAAGATTGTTTTTCGTTTAAATTCAAATTTATGAATTGATCAATTCCTAATATAATTTCTCTTTATGTTGTTTATCAAGTTTATAATTAAGTATAGTAGAATCACTAAATACTAGTGGAGATTATTACGTAATCTCCCATGAATATAATAACAAATAGTAATGATTTTTATAGTTTTGTGTGCTGTTTGAATAGTAGAAAATGAGTGAATTAAAACTTGAACACAAAAGCGTTATAAAATTTTGGACCAAAGAGAAAAATTGATGATCTATCAACGAATAATTGCTATACATGGTGTCCTTGAAATAAAGAGACAACATACGAAAAATATAAAGATGTAATTATATAAAATTATATAAATCCAAAATATTGTGAGTCAATTACTACGCGAGCTCCAAAATTAAAAAACCCCTGAAATTTTTATTATGTTTCGCCTATGAATAGAATGTGTATAAATAACAAATACCTCCATTGAAACTACACACACACATACGCTACAGCGTATGTTTACATACGTAACAACTGTCGATGTTATAAAAACTATTATATTTTTTATTATATATTTTTGTATGCTAAGGTCAATAACCTGAATATATTTACGTACAAAATCAGCTGTTTATAAACTTTTAGAACTGACATTACGTGAATGTTTCCTTTGTTACGAGAAGTACCAAACATAAAATATTAATATGAATTTAGAATATGTATCTATAAAAAAATACCGTTATTAAATTTAAACGCGCAATTTTTATGTTTATAAAAACTCTAGAAGATGTAGACAGAATGGAGACAGACTGAATGGAGAAGATACTTAAAGCTGACGGACAATAACAAAACCACTTTTTTGTTATTATAGGTCAGCTTTAAATATCGTCTTCGATACTCTTCGGTACACAGTGGCGTGACATTTTTTTTTAGATATCTAGGTAATTTTTTTTGGAAAAATATTTTGGATTTATATTCTCTATAATATTTTTATTTTTCATATGTTGTCTCTTTATTTCAAGGACACCGTGTATACGTCGTGCAGTAATGGGTGATTCGTTTGGAGGTACTTTTTTAGGTGGGGATTTAATGGCTGAGCGCGCATTCGACGCGTCAGCGGACTGCGCATTCTGGTTCAGTACTATTTGACATTACGTAATGGAAAGACTTAGCCCGTCACAGCGTCTACAAATAGTACAGCTTCATTACGAAAATGGGAGTTCTACAAGGAATGTGTATCGTGCGCTTAGAGCAACATATGGGCCACATAATCGGCCTACCGAACGCACAATTCGCTATACCATCAATAAGTTTGAAACTCTATTTACAATAATGGACAATACGCGACCAGCACGTAGTGAAGGAAATATAGCGGCGGTAGCAGCGAGTGTACGCGAAGACCGGGAAAAATCAATTCGTCGCCGTTCTCAAAGCTTGGTTTGTCGTATGCAACAACTTGGCGTATTTTACTAAAGGATCTTGGTTTAAAAGCATTCAAAATTCAACTAGTGCAAGAACTAAAGGCGACCGACCTTCCGAATCGTTTCCGTTTCTGCCGTTGGACTCTTGATAAACTTGCAGAAGATCCACTGTTTTCGACAAAAATTTTGTTCTCCGATGAGGCCCATTTCTGGCTTAATGGGTACGTGAAAAAGCAAAATGCCCGTATTTGGGGTGATGAGCAACCTGAAGAGATTGAAGTGCTACCATTACATCCAGACAAAACAACTGTTTGGTGCGGATTATGGGCCGGTGGAATAATTGGTCCATATTTCTTCAAAACAGAAGCCGGCCGGAATGTGACTGTGAATGGCGACCGTTATCGCGCCTTGATAAGGGACTATTTGCTGCTTGAACTTGACACCCGTGGTCTACAAGACATTTACTTCCAACAAGATGGCGCCACTAGCCATACAGCTCGTGAAACTATGGCTTTACTGCGAGAACGATTCGGTGAACATTTAATTTCACGCTTCGGACCAGTAAATTGGCCGCCTAGATCTTGTGACATCACACTATTAGACTTTTTTCTGTGGGGCTACGTGAAGTCTAAAGTCTACATGGATAAACCGGCTACAATTGAGGCATTGGAGGCCAATATTACTCGGGTCATTGGACAAATACCACTCGAAATGCTAGAACGCGTCATTGAAAATTGGAACAGCAGAATAGACTACGTTAACCGCCGTCACGGCCAACATTTGAGAGAAATAATCTTTAAAAAATAATTGTAAAGAATGGTTCTTTTGTATGATAATCAAGTTTCTTAAATAAATTGGCCTTTTTCATTTGTTCTTTGCTTTTGGAAAAGTATCTCTAAATGAATCAGCCTTTATATATCATCACATTATCAAATAGTTCTGGCCGAAAAAATTTCGTTGAGTTCGGGAATCCAGTAAAGTTGATCCAAAAATTGACAGACCTCTCGAGATAAGAACATAAAATACCATAACAAATTGAAGCGTTGGTGTTGACGGATCGTAGAAATAAAATTATGGTTATCGCAAAGAAAATTTGGATGTCAGGAACAATAGTTGTGAAAATTGTACATCAAGATTTACGAATGAATAAAGTAAAGTGTCTGCGAACACAGAAGTCTTTTAAGGTGAAAAGTTCGACTGTAAAATTTGTATGCGTTGAAACAAACTTGTATGGGATTGTGTGTGTGTTTCCTAAATGAGCACAGTAATCACAAGAAAGTGACAAGACGTACATGCGATACCGTACCCACGTGGGCCTAAGTTGGATCCAAGGAAGCAATACAATACAATACAATACAATAAAAGAAAACGAACAACCACCAAATAAGAAGCAACAATATTTATTATAATCGTTTACGTTAAAAATAAAAATATACACAAGTGAAAAATGTATGATGTGACAAAATATAATAAAGAATGCAGCCCTGTATATATTTAAATTTATAACTACTATAAACAAATGTCCAAACATTGAGTTATACTTGGAACTAATGGACGGTTCAAAATTTTCGATCTTGCTTGTATATTAACATACGGTATATTACATAGCAAAACAAGAAAATAATATATCGACGTTTGCTGAGATCTCAAGAACGTTTACAAGAGTATTATAAACTTATACACAATACGACTTAATTTTCAGAACCAAATATGATGCTAAATATATTTCAAGTAAAACAGTATACTAATTATGAATGATAATTAAATGTTTCAAATGAATTTAACAGGTGTTACAAGTGAAATTGACTGATTAATATTTTGTCCAATACTACTAAATGTAAACTAAATAAAAATATTAGAGAAATATCCAGCTACTTAAAACGGTATAATTATATACAAAAACCATTTGGCGGGTATATCGGTGATATCTCAGCGTTGACGGCGGCGTCTCTTTCTGTCCCCTCTCTTAGTTCGGTACTTCGTTATCCAAGATACTATTCGGCAACTCCAGCTATTATTAGCGACGAAAGATGGTTTGTACCGGCGAATATTAAATGGGAAGCCGGTAACGGGGATCCTACGATATTATATATCAGCCATCAAAATGCGTTAACGATGGATTGGAATGCCGTTTGCGAAATGACGCTTCTTTTACCTTAGATGGGTACAACAAATCACGACCCAGACGACGTGCAATGATCAAAGTTTCTCTTGGGATTAATTAATTAAAGTGCGGCCACATTAAATTCACTTATTCAGTGTAATTTTCCTCAAAACTCACATACCTTACGATAACTATGTGACACTACACAGGCACAAACTGGTCGAGATACTAACGCCAAGTGAACCAAACCAGACGCGGACCCGCATGAAGGGTTAGACGGAAAAGCGTCTCGATCTACAAAGTTTTGTCGCTCGCTTACATTACTCGAACACCTATGCTCTGATATATAATACAAGGCATTGCTCTTCGGATACTTAAATAAAATGTGCCTAATAAAATATTCTAAATAATGAACCGTAATACTAGAGAAAGTACTCTAAAAAGACATGGAGATCACAATAGATCTAGAAAGTTCGCAGTAGAATAGGCTTTATGGCCACCTCAAGTAATAAAGTGTCCGACTTTTTTCGAATTATTATTGGCGATAAAACTAGGATATATTACTAGGACCCTCCAACAAAACGAGAAACCATGCGGTGGGTGCATAAAGAGTCTCCGTCAATAAAATAGAAGATTCTGTTAGTCGAGAAAAAACGATACTTCTGCATAGCAATTACAGGGACCGTAAGACTCAAAGGTTTCGGCATGTTATTGAGAAATGTGGTTTTCAAGAATCAAGACATCCCCCTATAGTCTGGATCTAGCACACAACGATATGTCTAAGTCTACAAAACAATTACGATGGTGGAGATTTTCTTCAGACGATGACTTGAAAATTGTTAATGATTATTTTGAGGAGCTACCGAAAGATTTTTTTAAAGAGATCCCATTATTTCATAAACGTTGACACAAATGTGTAGATATTGAAGAAATATATTAAGAAGATTGTTTTTCAATTCTCTCTTTATGCTTTCGCATGTCATTAAATTATGTCGCATATTTTGATTTGACCGGCCGTACACCCATTATAGAGGCTTATTGAGCAAGTAAATTAATTACTATGATGTTTATTCATTAATGTTCTACTTGTACTTACAGGAAATTGATATCTAATTTTAAGTAAATCTATAAAATATATTGATCAGCGAGTAAACTTAAATCTAATGAAACACCTTCATATTTAGAGAGGAAATGTTACATATTTAGTACAGTTAACGGCGATTAAATATTTTGTAACAGAACGTCTCCTTATAATAAACAGCCACCGAATGATTATATAAATAACATCATTTGAAAGAGTTTCTGCAATTTAAAACGAAGCTCACACATTTAATACTTGAAATGTTTTCAGTTACATGACAAGTGCAGACGTAACTTTAAATATGCATTTCCTAGATTACCAATTACTAGAATTCAATCTTATGATGAAATAAATTTTCTTTTTAAATTGCACAATAAATTTTGAATGAAAAGCGCTATACAAAATACAAACGATTCTGTATTATGCAAAACGTGAGAATCTAGTTTCTACAATATTACAGAGCAGCATCAATTGAACATTAAATTTTATTTTCCGTGACGCCTTAACTTAATTACATTTTTTTGTGTCATTGGATTTATTGTAACGAACTTATAACCTATTATTCAATATGTTACATTTCTGAACGAAGAAAAACACGAAAATGTGATGTATTACTTTCTAACAATAGATTCTCTTGAATACCTGCTTGTTTAATTAGACTGCCGTTTACGTAAAGGATTACACAATATCTTATTGAACTGAAGTATAGCATGCATTAGTTTGTGAGAAGAAAATATGGTTTTATATCTGTATATGAGTATTTATATTGAAGTTTCATTATAATACTGGTTATTACCAATTCAACTCTAAATACCAGAGGTATATATTTTATAAGGTGGTGCATTTTTTTTAGTGTCTAGAGTAGGAAGATCTTGTAATTATATTTAGGTATGTAATAAATTAAGTTATTTTGCCTGATAGTAATAAATTAAAATAAAGAACTGTTAATCAATATACTCGGGATTACAAAAATAATATTACATGCATTATAAAAAGATCGTGATAGTTATAAAATAGTGAGCAAGACCTTTCTTATAACTCAAACAAATTGAACATTTCCATAACTCAGATATACACATTTTAGGAATGTATCCTTATTATGCTTCCTGTACTTTTATATATTTGTAATTGGCATTGTAGATTGTAGAATTATTTGGAGTTTTTGTTACGAATTTCTTATTTTTAATGAATTGATAACATCGACTAGTCTATCATATACATCACGAACTCGGCCAAATCTTTTTCAAATGAATCTTCTCGTTGAGTTATCTTTTCGATTCTATCGGATTCAAAGTCTTTGTCTCATAACTTATTAAAGATCTTGTTAGCATAACAAATAATTGCGAACTTTGACGACGAAAACAAATCTTCTGTAGCAGTAGATTGTAAATCCAGTGTTTGAAAAAATTTTGACACAAAATCATGGCTTCTTCGTTCGATAACACGGAATTTCAACAACTGCCTTGAAATATTATCATCATTTTTACGTATTTTCTTTTACTGAGACGTATTACAATTTCGGACTTCGTAATGAGTAGCCGTATGCAAGGTATTAATTTGGTTGTTTTTAAATTTTATTGCGTAAAATTGGTGTTTTTTTCGGAAAACGAGATTCTCGAGAATAACCCACTAATTTGGAGCTTTTTCAATGTAATTCCTCTGAATGGTGACACCTGAATTCACTTCACACCTGACACAAACAAAAATAGTTTAGGCAATGGGTAAGAACTTGTTCGACTGCTTCGAGCATGGAAAAAGAAATTCTATAGACTGAAATGTTAGTTGCTGCTGGGTTTTTTTTTGTATACATATGGCGTTGTATTTATCGTCTATCTCGAGAAAGGGAGAATCAACATAGGAGAGTAATATACATAATTATTACATACAATGCATACATTTTTGTAATGTAATATTTGAAGTAATGCACATTTACTAAAATTAGCATATGCAGTTCACTAATCGTGTAAGCAGATTATCCGAACACGTGTCATCTATTTTCGGTTGATATTGCATAAAATAGACTTTAATTATATCCTACTTTGATTGATTTATTCATCCTATAAAGTTTACATTTACTTTGTTCACTGGCCATTCAGGGGATCTACCATACTTTCCGAGAATAAGTACAGTTATTTTCGTAGAATGCGTAAAAACAAACAATTAATTTAATTTCAGCTAATTAGAAATTAATTACGTCTATGTAGCATATAAAAAGAAATCTGAGTTAGGTTTCAGTTTCAAATTCTCTTGCATATAGAATTTTAAACATTTAATATGCGGAAAAAAGACAGCAATATGTCCTTACTGTAATTAATACTAATCTAGAGGATTAAAGACGTTTACATTATAAATATGCTGTTAAGGAGAGTAAGATATTTTAGATATCTTATGGTTTAATATTATAGAAGAAATCTTAACTTAAATGTTTTTTAGCCAAAAACTATTGATAGGACGTTACTTGTATTATGTTACCTTAGTTTTTCATCCTGTAAATAACTCTTAAACAAATAATGTATTATTTGTCTTTAAAAAAGAGACGATTGAATTGAATTTTTTTTATCTTCTTTAAGTAAATTTACGAAAGGAAATTTTATTCTGGAATATCATTTAACATTCTTATTTTTGCATTTCATTACATCTCTAAGGTGACGAGAATTTAAACAGTGACTTCATTCTAAAATCAGACTATGTGTTACAAACGTGTATTACTATATATCAATACTTATTTTAATAATATTTTATATTCCATAACATCATTACTGTACGTATTCGCAAGTGACAGAAGAATTTGATGCTTAGCACTTGACATTTAAACGATGTCAAGTCAATTAAGCATTTTACAACTTTCTGAATAATTAGCCTTTACTGAAGAAACTCTTAAACCATTTAATTATTGAGAACGAAACTCAAATCTGTATTTACTATGCTGTGTTTGCTGTAATTATATTATTGATTACAGTTCACAACAGACATTACACTTATAAATACCAGACTTTGAGGTTTATTACTTATTATTTTCTCATTTTTTTTGCCATAGATTTCACATCTGTCCGTGTTAATTAGACAAGTTTTATCATAATATCATTATTCTGGAGACAACAATACATTAAAATAATGTTTTTATTGTATAAGATTATACTTACTTAAAATAATTCCTTTGGTAAATTAAAAAAAATGTATGTAGCATCAAAATCCCTATATAGGACTAGTCGAAATTTAATTAAATATTTTAGAATTATTTTCAGTTAATTCGAGGGTATATCAAATTTAAAGGAGACTGAGTTTAAATTTGATTCCCTACCTAAACTTCCTAAACGGGAGTTTAGGGAAGGGATAGTAACGACTCGAATTCTCTCAGGTCACCTTAGTACTATAGAAACCATGAGTGAGCAACACGTGTATGTTTCTGTGGAACAATGGATAATTATCAAGCTTTTGGCCAAGGAGGGTGTGAAACCAACGGAAATTTTGCTGAGATTACAAGCACAGTTCGGCAACAACACCTTGTCACGAACCCGTGTTTTTGCATGACACAAGGAATTTTCTGAAGGGCGTGAAAACGTTGAGAAGTCACAATCGTCGCCCGAGGACAAGCGCAAACAAAGCCAATATCGATATCGTTTTTGAATCGATTCGTAACATTAGACAAAACTTGGGTGCATCATTACACTCCCGAGTCAAACCAGGCGAGTATGGAGTGGAGAAACAGCGGTGAAAGGGCTACGGTGAAAGCGAAGACTAGGTTGTCAGCTGGAAAGGTTTTGGCAACTGTTTTTTTTTTTATCGGCTTGGCTGTGTTTACGTGAATTTTCTCCATGATCGATGCACAATTAATGCGGAATATTATTGCGAGCTACTGGATGGCGCAAAGCTGTCTTTGTAACGAAAAAGGAAGACGAAATCTGTCAAAAGTGTGATTCTTCTTCATGACAATGTCAGGTCTCATTCGGCAAACGTCACAAGGCAAAAAAATTAGACACCTGGGCCTAGGATGTATTGGAGTATCCTCCCTACAGTCCAGACTTGTCGCCTTGTGATTTTAATCTCTTTGGACTCTTGAAAGAAGCACTTGGAGGTCGGCATTTCAACAATAACCATGTAATAGAGGAGTTTGGCCTCCAATAGCCGCAAGCGAAAACTTTCTACGACGAAAGAATTAAAAAACTCCCAATTCGCTGGGAAAAATGCGTTGTTAGGGCGGGAGATTATGTGGAAAAATAATATGTTTTTTAAAAATAATGTGGAATAGACCTCTGACTTGAAAAAAAAATTACTCCCGTTTAAATAGCTTGATTGATTAATTAATAACTACAATAAATACTTAAAAAGGCATAAAACCTTTTACCACATAATGTAGTAAGGAGTTTTATACCTTTTTTAATTTAAACCTAATATATCAAGTGGTAAACGCAAATTTCTTTTTATATGCTAATTTGGCGTAATTACTTTGTAATTAGCTGAAATTAAATTACATCTTTGATATTTATGCATTTTACGAAAATAACTGTACTCATTCTCGGAAAGTATGGTAGATCCCGTGAATGACCAGTGAACGGCATAAGTATGTACTTTCAAGCAGATCAAAAAGATTTTGGTTAACAAAAATTCGTTTTCTAACAACTAAGTAGTATTAGATTTTACTTATCAAATACAAAGCTTTCAATTAGATGTAAGCTGCTGCACGGAATAACTAAAACCCACATAATCATTTTTTCAATATTCATACAGTATCACAAATTGGTAATATCTAGCATCAAAATCCCTATATTGGATAAGTCGAAATTTAATTAAAGAGAGAATTATTAGAATTATAAGTTAATAAGTTAATTTTTCAATATTTCTTTTTAAATAAATCTAGTAAAGTATATTTTTGTAATTTTATTAATTAATTAATAACTATAATAAATACCATCTAAAAAAGGCATAAAACCTTTTACCACACAATGTGGATAGGTGTTTTACACCTTTTCAAAATTTTTACTTAGCCACAGTCTCCAATGAAAGACCTTTACTACATAAATGTTGAAATTAATTATAAAACATACATTTGTTGCTTCAAATTTTCAGAAACGCGTTGCAACCAGTGGTAGTTCTTGATGACCTACGATGTAAGCAGCAGCTTACATCGTACATTATCAAGAACTACCACTCATCAGACAACAGTCTCATCCGTGCAGCGGCACGGATGAGACTGCCTCATTTAAGCTTTCATATATACAGAGAAGCAAGTAGCTGCAATCGAAATTGTTCAACGCAGTCTTATTCGTGCAGCAGCTTACCTTCATCGTTGGTCATCAAGAACCGCCAATGGTTGTCTCTTCTGCACTAATGTTATTTATTTTGTTTTCAATATCTTTTGTTCTTTCAAATTACGACATTGTTATTTGAGTGTTATTTACTTTTCAAAATCAGGTGAAATCAATTGTTGCGCAACGTTTACTTTATAGAGATGCATATGAAGTTTCTTTGTGACTGCCTTATGACAAGTTCTCTCAGAAGGCTCTGAAAGTAATATTATTGAATAATATTTAAATAAATGAAAAAGTATTTGAATACCTACATGATTTGCTAATTTTGTACAGACTTGTTAGTGCTATTAGCTTAGTAGATGATCTACCATTACGCTTTTATTTGTAAATACAGTAAAGTATTTGTTAAAATTGATTAATAATATGTCTTCAATATTTGAAGGCATCATAATTAATAGGAAAATCGTATAAACTGATCAATATAGTTTTGAGGTAAATAATTATCGCTCTTTGATATCTTGGATTCAACTGCGATAATGTGCCATTAAAAGAAATGCATCTTGCTCCGGTGTAAATACCGTTATACATACATATTGTTGTGGATTTTTTCCCATAAATATTATAAAAATTTATGTACTTACAGTTGTGCTATTATTTTGAACGCAAATGTATATTTGACTTGCGCAGTTGGAGCAAGCCGTTTGTATAGATGTGGACAATTTTTAAACTGTATTTTTTTATGCGAAGCCTGCGTGCTAGCTGTATACGGCAGACACAAGTGTACTCTGAGATAAGAAAGTTGTGTTTATTTAAAGATAAATCTTTTATCTTTTTTAAGTAACTTTGGGTTATTTTAGATTTAATTAGTGGTTGGTGCTTTGTTTAATTCATTACCGCTATTTTACGAGTTTGTTTATCTCGTAATTGTTATATTTTACACTTTCTTACTCACCGTGTCTCGATTTTTTACGTAAGTAAAATATATTATTTAAAGATATCTGTTTATATTGAATGAATTGAATATTGTATTTTTCTATTGTATTATTATTATCGTATTGAGATTTAGTCTTAGATATTTGATATAAATAACAAAGGATTTTTAAAATTTCTAATAAAAAAATTTCTGTAACTGTAAAATTTTATACGTTTGGTATCCCAAGGGCATTTTTTGTTACATGTGGGTGCACATGCGTTAGAGTTTGCTTCGGGCTGTCAAATCAATTTGTTTATTTTGATTTTGTTTTCTTGGGTGAAATTAAAAAGTTTCTTTGTAATTTATTATTTTTAATTTTGATCGGCTGTCATTAAGGTTTTTTAGACGTATGCTGCGGTCATTTCCATGCGTTATTTTTACCTTTATAATATTGTTTAATGAGGCAATATTAATCTTTATACTTTATAAAGACTTTTTTTTTTTTGTATTAAATATTCATTTAAATTTTATATTGTGTTCTTTAATTTAATAATCCTTTCTACACATTTTAATAAGTAACTTAAAGACATTATCATAACTTTTCTCAAACGTATTTTGAGTGGCGTCCAATAAAAACTATTTTACTAATTCAATAATTTTCCACTTTTCCGATTGGAACCCTGAGAGGCCATTTGTCGTGAGTGGTGGAAAAGCTAATTTCCAAACCACAGTTCATAGCAATATGTATTAATAACGTTAATGACTACAGCACGAAAGTTTAATACGTGCCCGCTAATTTTTAACAGAACCGCTATAATGTAATAGAATAGGTACGAAAATAATTCAAAATACTAACACGAAAACGTGTCCATCAATATCGACGATACTATCACACTATTAATAGTTTGTCAAAACTTATAGTAAAAAATAATATTCGTGCCAATCTATAACAGTATATGCAACCATAATAACCATCCATAATAATAGTCAATAATGTTCTAAAATAAAGACATTCTACGTATTCCACAACCCAATAATAAATGATAAGAGGATACCAATACCATAGAAGATTTCCTTACGAAAAAAAAAGAGAGATAATATATATGTATATAATGAATATACGTTAATATTTGTGCACACATTTAAATAAATATAGAAGGTGAAGAAGTTTATTATTTAGTTAATTATTCAGGAAATATTCGTTCTTATGTTCAATATGACAAATAATATTAGCACATGTAATAAAAGACAAGGTTGAAAATGTACATTGCTATTATTGTAAGTATAACACTGTGTGTATATAATACCACTGAAGACACACAATTTGTTTGGAATTCCAGCAACTTTCTATGTTAAACACCTTGTTTGGACAAACACACGGAATGGTTTATAAAGTCCTTGAAAAGTCATCTGGAGTGCTAATTTCAAGAATGTCATTGACGAATACCTAACACATTTAACATATTATAAAAGAAGGCTAACGATAGTTCGAGAACCTCACCAAGTACACAAAATCATTCAATGCTATTCATTTTTTGAAGAAACAAAATAGTTAATAATAAATAGTTATTAAGAGCTTTTTTGATAAGTTGTATGAACGAAAATGAAATTTAATTATTTTTCGGTAATATTATCCATTTAATTATAATAAATTAAATAATAAATACAAAGGGCACTGCAAAAGCTTTACAATATAGCGCAACCAACTATTGCATTCTGTGGCAAATTTACTGTAGGTTGAAACCTATTCAAGTCTACACTGCAGCCGTTGTCTCGGTCTCTCTGGTTAATAATTCCTGAACCGTGGCATTACGATAAACAACTCGTAGTACCGATCCATTTTATCTTATAACTTTGCCCGTGAATTAAATATTGATAAGTGTTTGGAGGAAATGGCCCATGTACTAGAAACTGATTTTCCACATCGATAGGCATGAAGTTATCGCGAGATAGAAGAATATCTGGGCATTCATGCACCGACAATTTGTACCATTCTCCACGAATATTTTTCAAGTGAATATAGTTTATTCACTTGTACTCCGTGTTTTAATCGACGAGCAGATATCACGTCGCGTTTCATGGTGCCACGAGATGCTCGACAAGTTCAAAAATAGAACATCTCATTATATTAATGGCATCTTGACATGTGGGGAAGCTTAGCTTTACTACTATGACGTGCTCACTAAAATATAGAATAAAGTCGATCTCTTTAAGAATGAAGGCACGCCCGTGTCTGTATGGAGCGCGTAATGCTGGAAACACAAAAGTTAGTCACTGTAAAGTTCTACACCGAGAAGTAACGTGTGTTCAGAAACATTCGAAGTCAAAGTAGTCCTTGAAAATATGATGTCATGTCTGAGATAGATTGATTTTTGACAGACAACAGTTGACATTTAATAATTCTTACAAATCAGATACTTAAGTAAAGATATACGATTTTTTGTTCAGAGCCCACTTGACTTCCAATGTTTCTGAACACCCGTTACCTGCCCGGAGTTGTTGAAGTACCCAAAAATATTTTTCACGCTCGAGACACCTGGTTTTTTCACCACGACAACATTCCGACCCAGTGCTCAATTTCTGTACTGCCTATCTAACAAAAAATCGGACTGAATATGCTGAAATTTCCACCTTACATTCAATATGAAGAAAAGCTAAAAGGGAGGGAAGGGGTTTTCAACAATGAAGATTATCTTAGAACGTAACATAACGAGTATATCCAACTTTCAGAAGAAATGTAAGAGTTAAATTGATGACTAGATTCGAAGAATGTACCAGTGCACAAAATGTGGGGAAAATTATTTTGAAAGGTTGTGAAAATCAAAGCTTTATTGCAAAATTTTGTAGTTCTCTTAATGTATCCTTCAGCGTTTAATACATACATTAGTCATCTTCCCTCCACTCAAACATTAGATACCTTTAATAGTTATTACATATTTAATATTTGTAGTAAATATACATTTTACTATCATAATACTAACGCTCAAATAGGAATAATAGAGTTATTAATAATGAAATCGAATATTGAAGTTACATTGTACTCTTCTATTTCTATGCGCTACTTCTTCTAAGCAGTATGCCTCATATTTGACATATTTATTGTTTTAATAAACTAATATTAGCAAAAAAGTTAATTAATCTATTTTACACATTTTATTTATTCGACATATTTAATCATTTAAAAATATATATTTTATCTTGTAAATTTATAAGCTTATATGTGTGCTCTAGCTTTTGCCAATAAACTTATATTATACCAAAAAGTAGTGCTCCCGAAAACACGTAAGAAAATATATGAACACAGGTGTTTCCAAAGCACTTATTTCAATATGACACCTTTACCGAAAATATCGACATCACTATTGTATGCTTCCCCTACCTTCTAACAAAATTTAAAATAATTTAATTATAGGTGTTATTTTGTGATTTCTTATTTATAATTAATAATTTAAAGTACACATGTGCAATATTAGAGTGACGAATTTAATAACTTATATCGTACTAAGAAAATTAAATTAGGATTTTGTAAAGACTTCACAGTCTTCCTCTTAGAAAGTCTCAAACAAGTCAATATCCATAGACATAAACTTAATTCAAAGAAATTTTAGATGAACCAAATATTAAAAAACTATTTATTCACTATTTATAATTTGTACATGGTAATAGGGTGTCTTTTAGCATCTCATATGATTATTTATTTCATATAGATGCATTACATTTTGTTTCGTCATAAAACGAAATGTATTATATTGTATATATGTTAAATATAAGTAAATCTAGGATATAGAATTCAACTATAACATAGCCAAGTTTATAAATGTTCACTTTCAATTTCAAATTTAAATCACTGCGTAAATTGCAAAACTTTCTCTAGATTCTATGAAGCAGCATCTTTTATATTTGCCAATTAATTACTTTATGATTTAGACCGCTTGTTTTACTGCCTAGCGTTATTAGTGAATGAATTCAATCTCACAGTGTTTAATCTGACCATCTATTCTTAAGCTCACGTTTCCTAAATAGGTATCAATAAATTCCATTACTAAACAATGGAATTTATTCTCAACTATATACTTAGATTTACAACTAATAATTAATAATTTCAACAATATATTAATTAACAGTAAACAATTTAAGTTTAGGTTTAATATTAAGTGTTTCATTTCTGAGATTTACTTTAATAAATTAGGTTTAAATGTTTTTTGTTAAATAAAAAAAATATTTAGAAAACATAATTGTTTCAATATAACTGCCACCAAACAAAATAAAAATGCTTATACGGAAATTACGCCCAGTGAGTGGTGGGCCAAGGTAAATAATTATACACATTTTTCATTTTTTCAAATTCAGTACCTTCTGTTCGGGTTCGATTAATAAAACACACGGTAATTAAAAATAACTATATTGATAAAAATAATAAGTACCTAACACTTAACAATAACTAACTATAATAACAGTATTTATATTTATTGTAGTGTATGCTTAGGATAAAGTGTTTAGAGTAAAATTAGACATAAGAAAAAAGTGAGATAGCTCTGAATTAGCAAGAGTTTTAAATAAAAATACGTTGGAGAAAGGTAATAGACACTGATAGA
Organism: Melolontha melolontha; assembly: GCA_935421215.2. Taxonomy (NCBI): domain Eukaryota; kingdom Metazoa; phylum Arthropoda; class Insecta; order Coleoptera; family Scarabaeidae; genus Melolontha; species Melolontha melolontha. Next base: position 105,982,691 of record OW285240.1, read on the forward strand.
GGTCAAGGTCTCCGATGGGATGACCAGGTCCTTGACTTTTTTCGCGGTGTCAGAAGATAAGAAAGAAAAACTAACGTTAAAAATCAAAGTAAAAATATACGTACGAGTATATGCGTAGAAAAATAAAGAAACAAGTTGATATAAAAAGAAAGGAGAAACATACAGGAATGGTCAAATTTAATTGGACAAAAATAGAAAAAGAACTGCGTAAATTTTAAATTTCAAGAACAGCGGTATTAAATAAATTAATAAGAACTATTAGTGTATCGTACAGTTGATGTAGGTCGCAATATTGAATAAGTAACAGAAAAAAAAATATTGTGTAAAGTAGTAATTAATAGCTTCATTAATAGGAAAGGAAGAAAGGACAAAGTGGAGCAAAACCAGAAAAGGAATAACCCAGATCACAGAAAATAGCGCAAAGAAGTAAGTTAACTCCAAGAACACCTACTAAAGTTTAAGAAAATAAGCAGTCTGAGATGGAAGAGATCAAAAAAATTTTAACAAAAATTAGAAAATAATTTTGAAAAGATATAGTGGACATTAGAATCGAAATTAAAAGTGACATTAGAGAAATTAAAGATGATTTGAAGGAAGTAAGGCAGAACACTGAGGAAATGAAAAAGATGAAACAAGAAATTATCAAGACGAGAAAGGAGTGGGAAGAGGAAAAAGCAAAACTGACAGCTAGGTTGAAGGAAATAGAAGATAAACTACAAAAACTGGAGAGGGATAAAATTCGTAACAATCTAATAATAGCTGGCATAGTGATCGATACTGATACGGAGGAAGCAGTCGAAAAACTAATAGAAAAGGAACTTGGAGTAAGGGCAGGTGTGAATAAAGCAATCAAGATTAGGCAAAATAGGTGTGCGGTCGAAATGAGAAAATGGTCGGACAAGATAGGAGACATAAAAGAAAAAAGAAAACTTAAAGGAAAAAATATATTTATTGATTCGGAGCTAACCCAGAAGGAAATAGGAATACAGAAAAAGATCAGAGACATTGCAAGAGAGGAAACGAGTAAAGGAGCCAGAATGAGAGTGGGATACCAAAAATTGGTAATTAATGATTAGGAAATGAAATGGGCGTTAAAAAACAGAAACTAAAAATTTAAAATAAAGCGCAAAACACGGCTAATGAACAGGAATAAGAACACACATGAACAATATAGATGACATATTCTAGAAAACATAAAAATATCGGCCTATAACCAAGAAGTTTCTATAAAGATCAAAAAACGACACACAAAAACTAAAGTTATGAGATTGCGAACATGGAACATCAGAAGTCTAAGTCAAAAGAACAAGAACTGAATTCGACATCACAAATCTCGATATATCGGCAATCACAGAAACAAAGAAAAAAGGACTAGGAATTTTAAAATTTGTATACTCTATGTAACAATATGCAACAACCTTACACCTAAGGGTAAACAAGGTTTTAGATTATATATATATATATATATATATATATATATATATATATATATTTATTGAATACGATATTTAGTTCACCATGATCGCGACTTGAATGAATAATCCATCCCCTTGAACGTTTATACGGTCATCGGGTTTTCTGGATTTATCTGTGTCTAGACTATTCAGTAAAGTCCTATGGTCCTTAGGTCACCGACTGACGTAACGTCGCATGATGTACACCACAATACGATGATATGCATTACTTTATGACTAACACTTAAAATGCAACTTAATAATTTTATTTTATTTTCCCTATACTATGTGTATCCAGTGCAACTGCAGTTCAAATTCTTTTATCCTTACTTTTTAGAGAATTATCTTGAGAACATATCAGATTAGATATTCGCAAAATTCGTACGATTTATGAAAACAACTCAATGACATTTATTATTTAAAATTTTTCGGAAAAAATAAATATATAGTATTTTTTGGTTATGGAGGAGTGGCTTGTGACTTATATGTATGCTTTGGTGAGGCAAATTATATTATCATTTGTATTCAAATAGGTTTAATGATTGTTTTATAAACTAATAATTTATTTTTTAGTGTCAGTTGCGAGTTCTTGTTTGTTAGCCTGACAATTAACTGATTTTCATACCAAGCTGTTTTCCTTTCCTAAAAATATGTTTTTATCCAAGTTGGGCATCGGTCTGAGCACATTCCCAGATATTTAACATCCTGGGATTGTTGCAATTGTAAGCTGTTGAGACAAACAGATGAAACAAGTTTCTTTTCTTATTGTAAAAGTCATATGTACAGATTTTCATTAACTTTCAATCTGCATTGTCTTTGCCACTTATTATTTAAAGTCTGTTGAAGATTTTTGGATGTAGTAACAGGATTTATGAGTATATGTGATAATAGGACAGCGATATCACCTGCATATGTAGCTATCATAGTTGTTGTTTTTGGTGGATCAGCAGTAAATAATAAATTCAATAATTGGCCACTGACAACTCCCTGGTGCACACCAGACTTTGCAGCTCGTAATATGGTAAATTCTGCTTGGGATTTTACTAGAAAATGCCTTCTAGATAAGTAAAACTTCAATATCACATTATAATCATGTGATCATTTTTTCTTTAATTTGTAAACTTGACTAACGTCGAAAAAGGCAGTAGAACAATACCTTTTACCTCCCAAATCTCTACTAATTTTGTCCACAACTCTGTGTATTTGTTTGATTGTAGCATGTGTTCTCCTAAAACTAAAACCGAACTAATCGACTAGAATAAGTTTCTTCTGTTATATGATTATTATCAGTCTTTAACAATAAATAAAAAGATTTTTGTCTTCTTTCGTAACTATTTTTAGAGGCAGAAGGTAATATAAATCTAAAATTAGAATCTGTAAATGTGACATAATGTTAATTTTATTATAATCACAACTTCTATTTAATTAGATCCTCGATGCCTTAATTGAAAACTATAAAAAATCTTATTCTCGGTTGTGTTCGAAAGTAGATACAATTTTTTCTCAAAAATCGTGGGTTATTTTCACTAAACCTACACGAAATCGTGTTCGTCGTAAGTGGCTCGAACTCCTTTGCTTCACCTACTAAGCAGTAAATATCTGTCGATTTAACTGTTAGGTTCAGATTTATTTATCATATACCAAGAACTATAAATAACAATCATTGAACAAGAACAATTGAGACGATCATCGATCAGTGTGTGTATACCCCACACCTTCGGGCACTATGTTATCATAATATGTAGGTTTCTAGGCAGGAATAACAGATACCACATGTGCAACCCAGAGAGCAGTCCGATAAAGAATGCCGGTTACTTCGCATTGCGAATTTAAATGAAAACCGAGCGCGTCTTCCCCGTGACACGTTTACTATCCAAATAAAGCTTTGTTATTCAAGATGTGAATTCGACGACCCGGGTATGTATGTAATCACGATTCAGGTCAGGATTGCATAAAATTTTAGCTTAAAGTAATGTTATGTCATTTTAGAGAAAATACCGGTTTTATTTTTTTTAATATTCCTATTTGCCGTGAAATATACGTTTTCTTATTTGTGATCTTACGCGTAATTAACGGACGAAACGCGTAAAATAATCACAAACTTACATTCGAAGGAAATGTAAAACTAATTTTTTTAAAGTTGCAAGGGTTAATCTTGTCTTTGTCAAACTGACAAAATATAATCGCTATTTTTTGACATTTAAGAAATTGTCTGAGCTTCGAAAAGATGTCGGAGCGCAGTTTTTTTTATGCACTTTACCATAATAACTAAGACTGTATATAACTTAAATGAAAAGCATATCTTGATAATTGAAGAAGAAAAACTGCAGGAATGGGGATTCAGATAGAAGACCAATGCTTAACAACCCTTCTATTTGCTGACGACCAAGTAATTATAGCTTGTGACGAAGAAGATACTGACTACATATTTAGAACACTTCAGGAAGAATATACAGCAAGTCAAGAAATGTATTCATATGCTGAACTTCGCATTATAGTAAAAAAATATTAAGCTAACAACAACAAAAAATGATATAGAGAGTTATCGTTGAGCTAATTTTAGCCTGAGCCATATTTTTTGGACAATTGGCAACTGTCCAAAAAAAGATAGAAAGGCGACAGAAATTGTGGAGATGAACTTTCTAAGGAAAGCGTGTCGAATATCAAAAAGGGGGCGAATATCGAATGAAAAAATAAGAAGACGAACAAGAAGAGTATATGCAAGCACCGACGGAATAGAAACCAGACAATTACTCAGGCATGGATATGCAATGAGAATGGAGGAGAATCGATGGGCCAAAGAAGATATTCCAGTATGCACCATAAAACAAAAGAAGAAGGAAAAGACCTGTAATAACATGGAATAAAGGGAAAAACCAAATCATGAGAGATAAAGCCGTGGAAAGTTACGACTGGAAGAATAGAGAAGCGTGGCAATCGAAATGTGAGAAGTATAAGCATATATAAATCGCTATCGATATATTTCGGAAATTTTAAGTATGAAGGACAAGTTTTCCATTTAAAAGTCATATTCCGATCTTTAAATGAAAAACTATTGTTGACACAAAAAAAACGTTTCTTTTTTGTGCATAATCGCCTTTCAACTATACACTTAGATCAGCAGTATTCCCTAGCTAGCAAACGATTTATAAATTCATTTCTATATATTTCTTCGTCTTAATCCAATAATCAAACGATAGCGAACAATTCCATTACATTCATTCTACATTCGTATACAGACACAAGAATAAAAAAATTATTTGGTTTTTCACTTCAACACTTTCTTGAAAAACTGCGTTTTATTAATAAATTTTATTTACTGTAAAAAGTTAAGTAGTTCAAAGTAATTAAGCTTAGTACTAAAGTCATATTTCTTAAAAAGAAACAGTAAATGATGTTAAGCGATTCAAAGTTATATATATTTAAATCCGGTCCTGATAACTACTGCACATCTTAGCAGTGGCTAGACGGCTTCAAAACCTTTAGACATACCAGCAAAGTACTACTGACATATTCACCTACATTGTAAAATGTCGAGTTCTCGAACATACTCACACTTGAACGACTAACATTAAATGCGTGTCACTGAGTGCGAGTATCAATTAACAAACCGGCAAGCGAGACGTGAACGCACGTCTTTTGTTAATGCGGGACGAATTAAAATTATGCCTTTTCTCGCTAGTGCTACGCGACTTGTTTCCCAAAACCACCGGAGGTAACTTTTGCGACACCATATTAGTTTGTGCATTTTCTTTCTTATACTTCGAAGAAAAATTATTATGGCGGGTGACTTGGAAAAACGATATTGAACATACGAGGGATGCTCTCTTAATAAACATAATGTATATAATAAAAATACTTAATTTATGTCACTTTATTTTATGAAATTCCTCTAACAATATTGTTTCGGTGTTGTGCTATCATTCTCAAAGAGTATACTAAACCAAGTATTCTCTAAATGTTGATTCGGAAAAATGAAATATTTATATTTCCCCGCACGGAGTTACACTTTCGGATTCAAAGAAATCAGTTTTCATATCACTTTTCCAAGCCTGTGAAGCTATGTCATTTTTCTCGCTTTTTAAAGCATCAGCATCTTTAGTAACCAATGTCAAAGTCGTGCCTTGCAACTAGTTTTTGATACGTGGGAATAAACAAAAATAGTTCAGTGATCTAGCACCCAATTATTTCTTTTAGATCAGCATAGTTGTCTGTAGATGACTCATTATTCTATTTGTTTAAATAACGTTTCATGATACAGTATGATTGTTCGATCATCATTAATCTTTTGAATGACTTTGACAAATATATTGGAGCATTCCATTCAGAATGCTCGTCCAATAATCCAAGGTGATAGTTGCAATTTGCTAAGTTAGCTTATTGTTAGTTGCAATTTGCTTAGTGGATAAACGACCACCACGAGGAATCACCGGCACGATAAGCTAGTGCATTACCACTGCGCTATCGGCCGGCTAATAATAGATGGTCGATGCGCGATAGTACAAACTAGTTATCAATCCTTTCTCTTCCTATTCTAGACTTTCGATTTATTTTGATTTTTTCCAAGCACAAATTATCGACATTTTCTGCGCTTTCGTGCATCTGAATTAACGATCAATAAACTCTATCGTCAAAAACGATTAAATTAGTAAAATAAGTAACAATCTGCTATGAATAGTGTGTTCGTAGTTGACTGAACCACTATTCACCACAACACTGTCCAACTTTAATGCTCAATCGGTTAATTTTCTTTTATGAGACAGCTTTAATCTCCGGGTTTCCAATAGGAAAACGTGGTACTTCTCTTCTATAAAAATAATGTGGGCGCCAGAATAAATAGTTCACACAAAGGTAAAGAGAAAGTCACAGTTTCCAAATTATAGTTTATTATAAAAAAAAATAAAAAAAAATTAAATCTTTATGAAGTATAAAGACCTGTGTATAACAATTACACATAGAGGTAAACTTAATTTGCTGGGGGTAACAGCTAAGCATATTTAAACGTCCTCTTATGACTCGCGAACAAAATTAAAACTAAATAAATTCCAAAGATATCTTTTTCAATCAACCCAAAATAAACTCAAAAATGTAAACAGATTAAACTGTCAAACCGAAATATTAAACCTGCGCGATAGCACAAGTATATAAAAACCAACCTTGAAAATACAAATCGTTCTAGAAATTTATCGTAACAAAAAAAAACTTACTTGACACGAAAAATTATCTTTGTCATCTATTATTAACTAATTAATATATAGAAATTCATACAATTAATATTATGCATACAATGCATACAATAAAGAAATAATATTATAAATGTAAAATAAAACTTACGTAGGTTTTTATCTTATAACCTTGAGAGCACGTGCAAATAAGAGATTAAATAAATAAAAAATTATAAGTATACAAACTCGTAAAAATACGGTAATAAACTCAATAAACACAACCACTATTAATTCAAAACAAAAACCGTAATTAAATGATCTAAGAGATAAAAAAGTTTTATCTCCAAATATACAACTCTCAAAAAATACAGTTATCAAATATACTTTGCCCAGTAAGTCCGAACGGCTTTCAGGAACTGCGCTAATCAAAACCTAAGAATTCAAAAATAAATCAAAATACAATTAGAGTTCATACAATAAAATCATACACTGTCATAAATAATATTTTTCAAAAATGTTCACTAAATGTTGCGGGGAAAAATCTATAGCAATACGTTGGCCAATAAAATTAAATTCAAGATTGAAAAGCTTGGCCTTTGTTATCACATAAACAACCACATTAAAGAGAATATTCTGCAGGTAATTCGGATAATATAAATGAGAAATTAAACCATGGATACAATTATAATGTAATCCCTTATTATATAATTAAATATCAAATAATATTTCTTAGAGTTTTAATTAACAATTTTTCAGTGGTCTTAACTTAATGACCAAAGACTGTACATCTAAAGTCTTTTAAATACCTTTTCAGATTGTCAAAAAAAATATCTAATAATTAATTAAACTTATTATTCCAAAAAGACAATAAACAAATAAATACCTTTCGTGTACAGAAAATGTTCTAATTTATTCAATTAACGCATTATTGACATATGTAACTATATCTTGCAACGATTAAATTTGTCCAATTACGGAAATAAATGACTATATGGTATAACTTAATTAATCAGCGTTGGAATTCGGAATGATTCGACGACGGAAATTAGTATTCAGAACTATGACATTCAAGTTTCTGTTGATCCTCAAAGAATAAAATGACAGTTATAATGCGAACAGCTCGTTAACATGACGTCGTTAATGCGGTTTTAACTGTACTGATCTGTACATAATTAAAAAAGCTAATGCCATAATAAACTAAGATTTATCGCTTACTATTAATATAATGTTAAAACAAACAGATTTTAAAAGCTGGATAATAAATAAAGCTAAAAATACTAGACGTATAGAAAAACTATAGTTTCTTAAATTCTTGCATATACAGGCCTCTTTTGTTGATGTATTAATTTTAATTCATGGACGGCGTTGCCAAATAATGTAAATTTCTTTAAGAAAAAACATTAAACGTTATGTACAGTACTGTTAATAACTGAGAGCAGCGATGGACACTAAAGTATTTACCAGCTACAATAATTGTATCTACACTGAGGAAAATGTAATTGTACAGAGAACAAAATATTTGTAGTGAATGTATTACAGAAATATTCACTACAACTGTAGTTCAGTAAACAAAAACAAGTATTCAATCTAACTAAAGTAAAAGTGCTAACTATTTTTTTTGTAGTTTGATATTGTATAGATTTTACTAACGTTCGATAAGAATACATCAATCAATTGTATATAAAACATTCCTTTCGAAGTTAGCATGTTGTGGTAATAGACAACATAATTAGTAGTCAAATGGAGAAATGAATATAAAATTTGATCAATCGTACAAGTAACATAAACCATTATTTGTATGAAAACCAATGTACGGTTGCGATCGTAATTTAAGGTACACTTATTTTTGTACATTGTAAAGTCTACTTCATCATAAAATGATATTTGCCAATTTATGAAATGTCACCAACGTCAGTTTGTATTTGGAATCAGACAATGTAAAAATATGACCAATTTATGTGTTAAGACTTGTCCCTTATTTCTCGATCGTAATAGTACATTCTATCTTTTTCGAAAGGGATAATTAAAATCGAAACAATTAGTATTGTTTGTTATAAGTACTTAAACATGATAAACCACAAAAAGCCGTTCATAAACTCAGATATTTTTTATACGTTCACAATATGTTTGCCATATGTTCGCGAACAAAAGAATGATACAACATAGATTTTTAATCAAATTGTTCTTCATAAAAAAGCATTTTAGAAAAATACATTCAGTTTCTATACGGACTAATTTTAATGTGCGCTGTTACAATTCTGCACTAATGCCTAGTACCTAGTATCAGTAAAATAAGTAATTTAACTTCAGAACTAGTAGCTGGAATAGTTGCTTTAATCTAAGATGGACGATCTCAAACACACGTTGCTAATGTGATGAATATTAATCAGTCAAGTTTCTCTAGGGCAGGAGCCTGATATAGGGAACAGGTAATTACAAAAGAAAACCTGTATCAAGTCGTCCAAGCTGTACTAGGGGAAGTACAGCTTGGACGACTAATGGTCATCTTGGGGGGCCAAAATGACCATTATTTAACACTACAAGCATTGCGTCTGAGTAACTGTACCTGCAACTGTAACTGCAAGACAATTACAGAACAACTTGGCTAGGCTCAGAAATACTCGAGTGAGTACCCAAACTCTTCGTAATAGGTTGGATCAGAATAGAATAAGAGGTAGAGCAGTCGTAAGAGCTCCTCGTCTTATTAGGAATCACCGAGTGGCTCGCTTAAGGTTTGCTAGCGAACAGGTCAATTGGGAAATTCATAACTGGGCTAATGAACTCTTCACAGATATGTCAAAATTTGGGCTTTGATAGACCAGTATACAGACGCTATTCCCAGTATAATATCAGGTCAACGCCTAATTTCAGTGGTAGTTCTATCATGGTTCGGAGAGGCATATGTAGCAGGTCATACAGAGTTAATACAAGTTAATACCCACAGGTGTATAACAAACATTTTACGTAAATTATGTAGTACCAAACGCGTCAGTAATAGGGTTAACGCACAATAACGCACGGCCGCATGTAGCAATAATTGTTCAGAAATGCCATAATTGAATCCATGCCAAACCGAATACAAGCAGTCATTAGAGCCATAGATGGCAATACCGAATATTAAAAGCTACTATTCTGTAAATTTTTTCCGGAATACAATTATAATTTCTTTTGCTATACATGCTTAATAATAATATCGAATATGAGTTTCTGTTTTAATTCGGTCTCTTTCATGTAGATAATCATAAAAATTAGAGTGCATTAGAGTATTTTTAAGTTTTTTAGCGATAAAAATGAATTATGGGATATAACCACCTTTTTGTGGTTTACGCGATACTTTTTTACCTACATACAATGTTTCACCAAAAACCAACTGCAACATCCATTAACAATATTTTTTAAATGTTATATTGCATATTGCAGTAAGTAAATATGAACTTCATTGTTCTGTTATCATCTAATTCCACAATACAAAATTCGTAAAAGTTAAATCGTTGACATTCTCCGTTATATGTTCCGATAAAATACAAGAAATGATTCAATCATTTATTTCTAGAAATATTCATAACCATAAATTTTGTTCTTCATGAAATAATGAGAACGAAGAAAGTCGCTGACTCACACTTGAGTGTCGCATTAATCCCTAATGACCACATTGCATACAGAATATTAAATATGTTATAAGGTTCCATTATAATGTCCGTATATTATTAGAAGCAAAACAGTGTCCTACCTCGAACAAGTTACAAAACGAAGACATAAACATATAAAATGTGTCACAGTATATGTTAGTTATATCATTACTTACGATACTGTTTTTCACATAATTATACGTAACGTAAATTTAATACAGTTACAACGTTTTTCTTTATATTTTTGTGGTATAAATTCCGTTCTTTTCCTCCTTTTCATAAGTTCACCATAAGCAATGAATAAGTAGGACGTCGAACGAATTATATTCTAAATATTATTTAATAGATTTAGAGATTCAAAAATTAGATATTAAGGATGTGAATTTCCTGGACAACAGCTCCTTTTTACCAGCAATAACTAACAGTTTTTGTTTTGTTTTTAAAGGCGAATTTTATGTTAACGTTCCATGTAAATATTCGCGTAAATAATATAAAAAGTTAAAAGGAAAAGATAAGAGAATATTGGCGAATTTCAGTTACACATATTTTATAGAAAGCGCCGCTTTTAAAATATTTATGTGCAACTTAAATCATATGCTCGAGTCTAGATACATAAAAGACTTCAATTTTTGGCAAGTATGTTAAGTACGTGAGCTGAAAATTGTAAGCGCTATTCAATGATTCGGAATATCTACATATTATTTATTTAAAACCCTAGAATGTGGTGATTTACACTTTATTTAATACATTTCATATTTTTACAAGCATTTATTAAGAAAATTAAACCGTCATTTATAATAATTTTATGAAACAATGAACATGGACTGGTTCCTTCTATTTTTTGTCGTAATTATGGGAGACGTGTTGCAAGTGTTTGCCATATCTTGCCTCGACTGCAATTTGTCATTTTTTGGCTATAGAGAATATTAACTTAAATGTGCCGTGGGAATAACACACGGCGGTAAACCCATTAGGCAGGTACTTCGCACATGGGAACGAATCCGTAGGTCAACGATATCATCTAATAAGAAATCGCCGGTGTGCTGTTTCATTGCAAAGAAATAAGACAACGCCTAGATGTAACGATAATAATTCATTGAATGAATATAATGCATACATTGCACACGGACTTGACAACTAAATATACAGCAACAGCAGCGTTAGGAAATGCGGAGTTTATAATTATCTATTTGATGTTTACCGATTAAACTGTGTTTATAAGTATGTGGTTAACCTCATAACTATAAACACAAAATATCATATTGTTTTGTTTCAGGAAGTTAATATATTTTCTTTATTATTCTATATAGGGTTAGGCAAATGTATGAATCCTTTCGAATATCTTTGATAGGGCTACTTAGATTTTAATAAGACTTTCCACAATTAATTAAATGCAAGTCGAGGATTCGATCAGTATATTTATATCCGAATCAGACATCCGGTTTAGCTGAAAACGACGTTAACTTATTTTAAATGAAATATATGAGTTCAGAAATAATAAAGTTTGGCACCTTTTTGTTCAACAACGACAGAAATATTTAATTAAATCTAATAATGCAAATTTTATTGATAAAAAGAAAAATGAACACAAACAGTATAAACAAAATCAATATAAGTTAATAAAGTTTTCAAAATGATGACCGTTCACTTCTAGACAATATGCAAATCTGTGAAGAAATTCTTGAATTGAATGACATTTGGTAACGCCTTCTCACGAATTAATTGCAGTTCCTTAATTATTTTCTGCCGTAACTCGTTCAGATTACGCGGTCGTCTAGTATAAACCGCAGATTTTAAATGAGCCCAAAAGGAAAAATCAAAGGAATTTAAATCTGGCGACCATGCGAGGCCATTCAATTAATCCTCTACGACCAATCCACCGATTTGGGATTGTTTTGTTTAAAAAACTTCTAACATTAAGGGCATAGTGATCTCGATCTTACACTTACAACTAATTCCCCATCTTCCTCAATATTAGAAAAAACCTAATCACGTAATAGATCTAAATATTTCTGTCCAGTTAGTGTACCATGAATGAAAAAAGGACCAATAATACGATTCTTAAAAATACCAGCCCAAATGTTTAATTTCTGCGGATGTTGTGTATGCATTTCTAGCATTCAGTGAGGGTTATCTATTGACCAATATCGACAATTATTTGGGTTAACGGTACCATTCAAACAAAGCGTAGCGTCGTCGGAAAACAGTAAATCGTATGTAAAATTATTGGTCATTTTTACAAATTTCTATCTACACTCTTTCGCAAAATTGGTCAATTCTACGATAATAATCCCCGTCAAATAATTCTTGCACTAAATGTGGTTTATAACGACGATATTTTTCGTACTTCAAAATTCTAACTGCTGATCGGAAACTTATATCATAATTTACCGCGGAAATTTCGGTAATTCTTCTAATACTATAGCAATAACTTCATTAGTTACGACATTTGCTCGTCCGCTTTTCGGTAAATTTCTAACATTAAGTTACACTTGCTCAAAGTTTTACCAACGACAGTTCGTGATATTGAATGCTGATCTTGATGCAAATTGTTTAATAAATCGCATACTTCTTCATGAGTTCTGACGCAGTCACCAAAACCAATCATCATCAGAATTTCAATACGTTCTTTTTCAGTTAATTGAACCATTATTAATATTTGGACATCTACAAAGTTAATTCTGATAGTTTAAGTTAAGTAGTGAATTTAATTTTATCGCTTAGTAAACATAAACATGACTTTAAAATATCAGTTTTAATTAAATATATTTGTCGTTGTTGCACAAAAGGTGGTCAAACTTTATTATTCCTGAACTCCCAGAGAAGTGCTCTATTGAAATTCGTAAAAATATACATGGTGTTTCATTTAAAATAAAAAAAGTTACATCGTTTCCGGCTAAACCGAAAGTATGATTTGGATATGAATATACTCATCGAATCTCCGAATTACGTTTAATTAATTGGTGAAAGTCTTACTAAAATCTAAGTTTCCATATCAAAGATTTTCGAATGGATCTATACATTTGCCTAACCCTGTAGGTATTCACAGTGAACTAAAAATACGGAAGAAACAATATCCCTAATTCTTTTTTTCTGCTAGGTTAATATTGTTTTTCTTTGGAGGCTGTGGTTAAGTAAAAACTTAAAAAAGGTATAGAACCCCTTGCCACAATTAATACTCGTATCTTAAGTACGATTTCGACAACTAAGTTGTCATCAGGCCATCAGGTAATAATAAATAAATATATAATCGCAGTGTCGCATATAGAGTACAGTAAAGCTAGCACAAGGAATCACAAAACACTTTATAAGCAACTAAAATTAGGTTACTTAATCCTCTTCAGAAATGGCACACATGTGTTTGTTCTCACACGCTCGTCTTTCTCTTATCTCCTACTTTTTTAGGAATTCGAAGAGTTTAAATTCATTGTAGAAAAGGAAAACAATGATAGGATACCATTCTTAGATACATTAGTAATTATAAATTAGCATAAAATAGAAATTGATATTTTCCAGAAAGAAGCCAGTGTCAAAAGTCTATCACCCTGGATTCAAACATAACTTCCAACAAATGACGGCTTCTTTCAATTTCTCATGTCAGAATTCATGTTGTTAATTGCTTTCCCATACTCAAGTTGTAATGAATAATGTTAAACACACGTTCATAGGAAAAATGCATTTTTTCTGCAATACACATAATTTCAATTCGTCGATACCATGAACATTTAACATGAAAGAACTGCCTCTTTTAAATTATGCAATCCAATTTTTAAAAATTACATATGAAGGACACTTAAAGTGCTTGTCATATCAATAATTTATTAGCCTGATAACTATTTCAAAAATAAATACATACTTTAATAACTCATCGAATTTTTTTCAAAATCTTTTATTTCAAAAATTCACAAGTTTTAAAACCGTTCAACTTGTGAATAATGTTAAACTTTGACAACTCATATGAAACATCATAGTTATAACTGTAATAACCATAATTTTGTCTATTAGAATGTTTCGAGACTAACTATATATCAATACTCACTCGTACATCAGTTATACTCACTCGATAATGATAAAAAAAATTTCGTTTCAATCCATCAAATTGTTTTACAGCCTTTAAACGTGTTTCTATTAAACAATTGCCATATTTAGTATTTTTAATCGAAGAATTTAAATAAAATAAATGTTTCTTAATAAATAAAATCCCGTATATTCCTTGTAACATAAAATAATATTTTTAAATATTTGTTCATGCAATTAGTGTATAACGGTGTACGGTTCTTCGTTTGCAGCACTCTCAAATTAAACAAAATCATCTTAGGAATGAATCGTTCAATTGGAATGATTAACAATTACATTCGTACTTTTTCCGCTTCGATATGTCAATTAAAATTCTCAATGATTGATTCTTATCTCAGCTGCGAATAGCAACCGTTTTGTTTTGTTCCCATTTTTCTGAGAAACACAAACCCGCCGATGGTGTTCCAACCGTCTGCAATTCGAATAATTCATTTAAAAAATTCACTTAATAGTTTTACGTTACTACATACTTCCACTAATTAATTTAATGGCCTTGCAATTTTAATAACCGTTATATAAAAAATTAAAGATCATTTATGTAATTTGCTATTACAACCTAAAGGAACAATACGTACATAATAATGAACTAATAAATTATTAGATTCTAGAAAACAAATTTTTATTAATCAAAATAATTTCCAATTGCTGGATATATTTTTCTAGCAAGTAACAAAGACATAAATTGTATTATTCCAAAAAAATTAAGAAGTCTCTAGAACTTATAACGATAACAGCTTTTTCTTTAAGAGAAATTTATTTACCTTAAGTAAGACGTTCAGATATTTAAAGAAGTAGATAATAATTTGTTATTTATTTTTAGGGTTCAACATGGTTGCGTATTAGCTCTAAAAATTAAATATTCGTTACCACATACTTTGTTTTGCTTTCGTTAATTCCATATAATTTTTGCATTTCCTTCCAATAATTTGAATACTCTTTCTATTTCATTTTCCTCTACCTCGTCATTAGTATAACATCTCCAACAAATTATTACTTCTTTAAATATCTGAATATCTTATTTAAGGGAAATAAATTTCTGTTAAAGAAAAAGCTGTTATCGTTATAAGTTCTAGAGACTTCTTAAATTTTTTGGAATAATACAATTTATGTCTTTGTTACTTGCTAGACAAAAATATATCCAGCAATTGGAAATTATTTTGATTAATAAAAATTTGTTTTCTAGAATCTAATAATTTATTAGTTCATTATTATGTAAGTATTGTTCCTTTAGGTTGTAATAGCAAATTACATAAATGATCTTTAATTTTTTTAGATCAACGATTACAGACTTTGTTAATATTACGTAACCATTACAGCAGGATTAGATAAGCGTCAAGAAATTTACATTTTATATAAAGATTTTACTAAAGCATTTAATTGAATTAAAAATACTTAAAAAGTTTTGCTGAATAAGCTAGAAGCGTATGGATTCTATCCTTTCCTGATACAGTTGATGAGATCATACTTTTTCTACAGAAAAAATTACGTGTTAAAAACAGTTTATCGTCTTGTTTTATATATCCATCCACATGTGTACCGCAAGGCTCAAAACTAGATCCATTGTTAACTAATATTTGTAATTGAATTGATTCGCCTTTTACTTAAAATAGAAATAAAACTAATGGTTAAAATCTTCACTTTTCATTTCATCAGGTACTTTCAGTTAAAGAGCATGTTACAAACAAAATTAAAAATATACAAATCTTAGAAATTACACAAATATTGTAGGTAGTGAGACATTGTGGCCCATCTCGTCGGGCCTAATTGTTATATTATAGGGTACTAAACATATTTACGCATACAATTTGTTTTAATAAACTAAATGTACATTTCTATTATCGTCTAAATAGTTTTTAAGTGAATAAATTTAACAAAGGTGAATTATTTAAATCTAATTGATCACTAACAAAATTTGTGACAGTTTTAATTTATTGATTTCTAAACTTTCCAGTAAATTTAATTTATTGCATTTATTTTCTAAATGTAGAATTTGAAAATCTTTATTGAAATTGTGGTTTTCTTCTAGTAGATTGTTAGCAAAAGTGGAAGCTTGTTTTCTATTTCTAAACGAAGAACAATATTCAGCAATGCGTCATGAACAAGTCGCTGATATAGGTGTATTCATATAGAAGGAGATGGTAGTGAATAAGTTGTAAAAACAATGTATTGTGTTTTTTTCACATTCCGGGAATTTCTGGATAGCACTTCATACATAATCTTTCTAAGTAACAATTCCCCTTTAAAATACTTCTATATTCTCGTCCACAAAATCCTTACGATTGACATAGCAAATTTCGCACTGCATCCTTCACTTTCTCATTAGAGGCAAATCGCTTGCCTCCCAAGAACATTTTGAGTGACCCAGAGAGTTGATGGTCACTCGAGGTCAAGTCCGGACTATATGAGGGTTGAGACAATACTTCCTAATCCAATTTGGTCAATGTATTGTTCGTTAGATGGATTGTATGTGGGCAAGCGTTATCGTGTAGGAGAACAACACCCTTACTTAAGAGACCGCGTCTTCTTGTTCGTACGGTCAGCTTAACCTTTCCAAGAAGCTCACTGTAATAAGCGGCATTAATCGTTTTTCTTTCCTCGAGAAAATCGACGTAAATTTGTCCAATAGCGTTCCGGAATACATGCCAGCCGATAGTTGTGTTTTAAATTTTTTTAGGCGTAGGTGAGCTTCAGAGACACCATTCCGTGCTAAAATTCCTTCTTTCTGGGATATGATCGTGTATCCAGGTCTCATCAGTTCACAAAAAATCATCGCCTTCATACTCGTGTTCTCTGCAAACCTGAAGTCGTTTTTGCTATTGTTCCGCAGAAAGTCGTTTTGGAACCCACCTGACGCTAACTTTACTAAATCTAAGTTTATCGTGGATAATAGCATAAACACTATCAACGTTAGTGTTTACAATCCTAGCAATTTCCTTCACAGATTTTCGCCTATTGCTCCGGATCAGCTGGCCACCTTTTTGAATGTTACCAAGATTCACAGCAGATGCTAGACAGAAAGCATGCGGCAAATTTGACACGCGTTTATACCCATTTTGAAAGAATTTACACAATTCAAAGACTGTTCCGAGTAATAAACACTTTTCTCCAAACTGTTTATGAAGTTTCTCATGAATATCAGTCGTCTTTGCACCTTCATTGAAAAGAAATTTATAAATTATACGTTGGGCAGCAGAATTTGACACATTGTTGCACGAGATTGTTAACACAACTGACAGTATTAACATAATCAAGTTGCAGTCGTTTGTAACGTTAGCTTACGTCGAATATAAAACCGCTTTGCAGCGTCTCTTCCATTATGTCCTGAAATAAAATGCTGGTCAACTTGAATTGCTATTATAAATGTTCTTTACCGTCAATATTACGTCATTATTTCTTGTTAATTTATGTTTTTCTGTTTATTTTAATAACTTTATATAATCTCCAAATCGAGAGATTTGCTTAAAAATATTGTTATATTGTTTAATTTATATCCTTATCTTTCCGTATTATCGTGTTTTTATTCGAATTTAATTGGAAGTAAATACTTAAACAAAATGTGTTTGGAAGTGTGTAGGTAGTGAAAAAAAAGCAATAATTTACAATGTGTAGCTAACATTCGAGGTAATTTTTTTTTATAATGTATGAGAAATGGAGAAACACGCGCACGCAAAACGTAAAATAGGAAAAACATTACACCCTTGAGGTGTATATATACGGGTGACCTACAATATTCCCAACTGTATTTTCAATATATCCAACTTTGTACGGTATTAGTGTGAAATTATTTCGGTATTGGCATATGAATATTTCATCTTAGGGAAATTCGTGTAAATGTTTATGGTTTCTCAGTTACCTTTGAATAAATACAAATAAAATACGTGTTTTATATAAACTCATGTTCAAAATTAACCCACCTCTCAAATAATTCGATATAATTTTTACAAAAGTGTTTTATTGGTGAATTAATTTTTAACATTATCAAAAAATAATTAAACTGGAGATAATTATAAGCTTTTTTAATGGAAAGTTATTAGAAAAATTATAACTAGACTGCGGAACCGGCGCTATCCCGTATCGGTACCGACAATGTACAATCGATCAACTTAGCAGTATATATGAATGTTATAGCGCAGTGGTATTGATAAAAGTTGTCTGTTTGTACGTCTTTCAATGCAAACAGACGGAGTGAAAAATAGCGTCGTCTACATTTAATGTGTCTTAATAGTGTCTTTCAAATGAGACTGCCGAGCAACGTATTCATCGGCTCAGTTTAGCACGTGAAAGATTTATAAATGAAACTGCCGAACAAAATGTAGGTACACCGATTAATCGCTGTGCGAAGCCTTAATCGTCGAATAATTGAGAACGAAACATATGCAAGAAAACTTTATACCCACAGCAGCGGTACAATATTTGTACTGATAACTTCTCTGTTACCGTACAATTTATCAGACATAAGAAGCATTGTAACGTGTTCTCGATGCATACTCTTAAGAAACGTAAGCATTTTGGAATAGCAAAATTTTCAGTCTGCTAATCTCGATCATATTGACACAGTATAAGTCAAATATGCCTAGTGCTAATCTTATAGATAAACTACTGACACACGACAAGTTACCTGTCAAACACATTCAGATTCATCAAAATCTGTCAAGACATATCCAAGATATCGTTATACATTATTCCCGAATCATGCACCTAGTACTGGACCAGTACTAGCCCAATACCATTAACATTATTACTAGATAGACCTATATATCATTCAAAAACGAATTATTAGAAGAGTAGACATATTTTTAGGAAAATTTGTACATTTACTGAATCAATACCTGCCCATACTTGCACCATATCGATATATTGACATAAAATAATTATAATAGGATAAACTCATGTATAGTTTCAGAACAGTAAATATGTTTATGTTGGAGAAAATCGTTAATGTGTTAGCAAACCAAAGTATAAAGTTGTCATTTGTTTGTACCGGAGCTAGCTCCCGATTATGTGGGACGACCTTGGATGCAATCAAAAGCATCCAGAATCATTAAAATCGGTCAGTCCGCGAGTAATTATGCGCGAACAAACAAAAAATTTATGTATATATATATATATATATATATATATATATAGATAATTATTTCGTGACCTTTGTATGTTATGGTAAATTCAATTTGTTGGCGATTTAAGGTATGGTTTTACTTCAAAATATATATATTTAAAACAACCCTACATGTTTCGGCAAATGATGCCTTTATCAAGGAATATAAAATATAAATGACAGTATATTAATGTCATACATTTGAGTTGCTATGGATAAAATGATTCAAAGATACATTCCAATTGAATAATAATAAATCATGCCTTAGTATTCTAAAATAGATAGACAACAAAAACAGGGAAACACAAGACATGAGTTATTATTATGTATGCGCCCGTGGAGCGTCTTAAGATGTAAAGCTGTCGGCATTCGCCTTAAACGAGAAGGAAAACCACGAAAACCTACTCGGACAACCAAACAGGAATCAAAACACGGAACTGTCAGCATGATAAGCAAATGTATAGATAGTTAAATAACTTAAGATAATTATATAACAGCAACATATTTTGTGATGGTAAATTGCAGATCGTTACATAATTAAGTTATAGTATATATTGCTTAAATTTTTTATATCACTTCTGTTGTTAATTGAATTTTTTCCTGTTTAATACTAACCATTTACTTAATTTCCCTTTTCATTGTGTGTTGTTCTTTATCAATTATCTGTGTGTTTTCAAAATCGAAATGGTGATCGCGTTGTAGTTTATGTGTAGATAAAGCAGTTTTGTCTGTTTTAGAGTATTTGTGGGGTATTTGTATTCTTTTGCATAAATATTGTTTAGTTTGGCCTATGTAGTAACTATCGCAATCGCGACATGGTATTTTATAGATGACATGTGTTTCTCGATTTTTTTTCTATTTTAGCTTTAAGTTTTGAAAATAAATGTTTATTAGTATTACTAAGTTATATGTTGTAGCTATATCATATTTTTTTAAAGTGTATTCTGATGTTGTGGAACATATGGAATCGTGATATATGCTGTGTCATTGTTTAAATTGTTATTATATTGGTGTCTGCAGTGTTGTATATTTGGTATATTCTTTTTTTAATTGTTTGGTCTATAAGTTGTGGTGGATAATTATTATCTGTTAAGATTGTTTTAATTTTCTTGATGTTATCTTTACTGTATTGAGTATGTGATAGTTTTACTGCTCTATCAGTCAGATTATTTATAATCATTTTATTGAATACTGTAGGAGCATTTGAGAATATTAAGGCATGATTTATTATTATTCAATTGGAATGTATCTTTGAATAATTTTATCCATATATACCTATATATTGATATCCTCCTCCGTTTTGGAAGTCAGAAAAGCAAAATTAGGAAAGACTGAAATCTTCCTCTTTAAACCACTCAATTATAAAAGAAATAATTACGATATATTGAAATAGATTAAAACATATTTTAGAATGGACTGTCCTAGAATAGGAAATGTAATTAAATATATTACTGACAAGTTAAGTTTGCCCAATTATTTTGTAATTTATTATTATTAATTTTTATTCGATAATCATTCAAGCACGAAAATAAATTATTACTGTCAAATTCCGGCATAAAATTACCGTTATAAAAATTGATTATAAAACAATTGTTCGTCACTTTATAAGCTAACACCAACTGAAAATATTCCTTTTCTCACAATATATCGACTGTAAGATGAGAGAATGGTTAGATCTAATTCAACGGTCGATTTAATCAAAACACCAAACAGCATTGTTGATGCATTATCTGATTGAATAACGAGATTAATAATAATAGCGTTCCTATTTAAACAAAGGGAAATTATACATTCTGACAGGGCACGATTTGAGAGAGAATTTTACTTTGATGATTTCTACATTTAACAATGAACGCGGTTCTACTCCATTTCACTAATTGAGAGATGGATATTTGTGGGTCAAAACGAATTTGTTTGCGAAGACGATATACAAGTGTCTCAAAGAGTTTTGCACTTTTGTTTTACCTTCAGCTTTAATGCCTGTTGAGTTATAATTGCCTTTTTTTTTTTGCAATGAATAAAGCAAGCCTTAGAAATTTAATGTTAGAATTGGCATATGTCATAATGGAACGGTTTGATGCCCATCAACCTACGTTTTGTGTTCACAATTTTTATGAACGACAACGTCAATGAGCACCTAGTACCTATCTAATCAAGTCCTAGGTAAAGAAATTCGGCGAAACTGATTCGACTGAACATATTCGCCCTCCCGAACCCCCGAGAACTATTAGCACTAATTAAAACATTGACCATCTTGGCACAAGATCCTCGCCGATCAGTGTGAAAACAAGCTTCGGTTATGCAGTTACATAAATCTACTGGTTTTCGCATATTAAAAGAGACTAATGCAAGAATTAAAGGAAACTAATTATCCTATAAGATTGACGTTGACGTTTGCCAACCAAATGTTAAAACGATTTGAGGACTTTCACAAAATTTTCTTCTCTGATAAGACACATTTTCATATGTACGTGCACATCAATAAACAAAACAGTTGGTATTAGTCACAAAAGAATTCCCGGAAGAAACATCAAACTCCATTACATAGCCCTAAAGTTACTGTTTGGGCAGCAGTATCCTCCAGACACATAATAGACCCATACTTTTTTGAAAATAACGGACAGACAGTTACTGTAGCAGGTACGCTACAATTATCCGTGAATATCATAGCCCTGTCCTCCAAGAATTTATTGATTTTGACGAGTGGTGGTTCCAGTAAGATGGGCTACTAGCTATACATCAAACACTGCATTAGAAGCTTTAAAAGAATTGTATCCGGATAAATTGATGTCAAGAAGAGGCGACATCAACTGGCCACCAAGAAGCCCGGACTAGACTCCATACGATTTTTTGTGAAGCCATCTTAAGAGTCGAGTTTATAATAACGCTCCAACAATTTGATTCAGCTAAGAAATCGAATCCAGAAGAAATCGAAGTCATTACTCCCGACTTATACACAAGAGTAATGGAAAATTTGAGGCATCACTTGGAACAATGGCGACGGCGATGTAGATGATATAATTTTCCATAAAAGAATATCCAATAAATGTAATTTTAAGTTCTAAATAAAGTTAGTTAAGAAAACTGATAATAGCTGAGTAAAATTAGAAAGAAAAGTGCAAAACTCTCTGAGCTACTTTGTATTTTATTAACAGTAAATTTAATTTAAACAAAAATTGATTTTATGTTAAATTACTTTTGTTTTAGTTACAGGTTTCCTTTATTGAGTAAGCGGTGCGATAATTATGCTTTTTCCATTACTCCTGTTGATTCCTTGGACGAATGGCTATTCTTCCGGTAAAGACCCTGAGACAGATGGTGACGTATCGAGGAAAATATTGGGTTCTAGGTAAGACATTTTGTTGATACCCCTTCTACTAAATTAGTCATAACACTTTTCTGTAAGTCATATGCACTGCATAATTTAAACACTAATAAAACAACATTTATTAACATTTTAATTTCTTCTTCTTTCTTCTACTAAAGGATTGTATCAAATTACCAGAGATATTAAGAAAACCTTAGATATTAATTTTTTTAAGCTAATAGGCTAAACGAATATGCCCTAACATACCAGTTTTACATTACATGTTAAGAAAATTTTTGTAAAAATTCAAAAATAGAAGAAACTTGCGGGATTTGTTTGTTGACACCAAAATATAATGAAAATAGTCCACAAATTGTCTTTTATGTTAAACTTAGCATCAAATACTTTAAAAAAAAAATGCAAAATGCGTTAACGTGAATGCTTATTCAAGTTTACGCAAGAGATTCAAGCGACTTCAAACTGGTCGAAAGACATTTGAAGGCGAAGAAAGCTCGAACGTCCAAAAACTTGACTGAGTGAAATTAAAAACCAAAAAAAGGCAAGAAATCGTTCGCGAGATTTAAGATTGTTACAGTTCATTATTTCGAATATTTTAAGCGTTTCAAGTGTCCGAAGAGCATGCCTTGTATTGTACATCGAAGCACACGTGTTCGAGTAATGTTAGCGTGTAATAAAACTTCGTAATTCGACACGCCTCCCCTCTGGCCCTTCTGTGAGACCGCGTCTGGTTTAGTTCAGTTAAGATTAGTATATTAATCACCGCGCACGTGCCTATGCAGTGCCTCTTTTAGTTATCGTAAAATTTGTGAGTTTTGAGGAAAATTACACTTAATACGTGGATTTCATGTGGCCGCACTCGATTAATTAATCCCAAGATTAACTTGGATCATTGCACGTCGTCTGGGCCGTGATTTGTTGTACCCTTGAACATCTAAGGGTCCCCGTTACCGGCTTCCCATTTAATAATTACCGTAACAAATAGCTTGGATAGCGAGGTACCGAAGTATTAGAAGGACAGAAAGAGACGCCATCGTCGATGCCAAAAACAAAAATACCGTTTGACAGACTGACTTAGCATAAACGCAGCTTACACCATCTAGTGCTATAGAGCTGTACTACCATCCCTTCGTGCGCCACATTCAAATTCCGAGAATTTCTGGGTGGCATCTCGTACATAATATTATTATCAAGATTTTGGACATTTGCGAATTTAATTTGCGAGTTTGTTACAAATTTACCAATGATCAAAAAGTGTATCCATTAAAGGACTGTAAGATGTAGTTAAAATCACTCGTAAGGATTCAAACTCACCATATTTATCTGACTTAGCACATTATGACTTTCATTCCTTCCACCAACTTATTCATTTAGTGGTGAAAGGCTGGCTGAAAGAGAGCTTACTTTCTTTTTAAACTTCTTCAAGCGATTAACCATAAAACCCAATACATATATTGCTGAATTTATTCGAAAAGTAACCAACCACCTTTATTCAAAGTGAATCTATCGGAATTTTTCGGAGCGTATTTACAATTTTTAACCGTTTAAAAACGAAAAAGAGATTCATGCGTAGAAGTAAAAGGGACTTTCAAATCCACCTAGCTATTCATTTAGAGTATATTTTAGATTTTGAAACTTTATCATCGTTTAGTTTCTTTATTTTCTTCTCCAAACATTTTAGAAAAACAAAAATTAAACATTACCTTCATGCTATGTTGCACTGCGGTTTAATATTTTAAAGTATGACACCCCTGTCGATTATTTATGCAAATTACAAAAGAGGAAAGAAGGATCAAATAAAGCCTTACAAGTACTCTATATTTTAGAAGAAAAGTAAGGATTATCGTGAATTAAATTTCGACGAAACCAGTAACTAACTAGTTCTTGTAATTCTAATCTTCTAACCTTGTAATAGGTTAATGTTTGGACAGGACTTTTGTCATTGAAGGAAATTTAATCTCATAAAGATATTTACTTCTTTTGCAAAGTATACTAAATATTTCCATAAACGATGTTTGGTCTTAGCAGGATGGATTCTCTACTCATAATGCTGCAATTGTGCGACAATATTTAAACATATATTTGATGCCACATTGATAACTGATTGGAGTACTAGTCGCTCGTCTGATTTAACTCCAAACGATTTTTTCTTATGGATTTATGTAAAATCGTCCATTTACAGTTTTCAGAACAACAGAGATCGTACTACCGCTAATTTAACTGCGAACATTGACGACCATTGCATCCGAAACATATTAGCTCAGATATTGTCGAATATGCGCAGAAATTTTGTAAACAGATTGCGCTTTTCAGTTAGGCGATACTTTTGAACATCTGTTTTAATAAAATTATTCGAACTTGTTATTGAGATATTTTGCTTTAAGATAATAAAAGCAAAATATAATTGCTTTTTGAGAAGAGTTATTTAGTTTTTAGAAGTGTTCTTATTTTTTATTTGATATTCTGCTATAAATATAATTAATTTATTTCTGTACAACTACATTATTTTTAAATTTATGAGGTGACAATTATTATTACGTTCTATTAGCACAATCCCTAATTTTTCCTTGCTATTGAACAACTCTACTTATTACAAGAAAAATTTTCATTTATATACAAATCATATTCTGTAAGAGTTAAACATGTGGTTTTGCTGGGAAACCACTAGCAGTGAAAGGGTTATATACTAATTACATTTTATGTTAAACACTATTTGTATAGAATGTTATATAAGATATGTAAGATAAAATAGGTATTTCGAAATTGTTTCCGAACAAAGAAAGTGAGTATAATAAGGAACAAAAGTCATCAAAAAATTTTGAGAGGTCAGTGTTTGTTAGAATATGTATTAAATTAAACTACGAGGACGATTCGCGAAATAAGTTCCGATTGATTATAAAAGCAAACACCAATATATGAAGAGGCTTTTATCATATATAACTTAAATCTACTACTTTTAACTATTTTGCTACATAGTTGCCATTAAGATTGAGACATTTATCATAGTGATGAACCAGCTTTTTAATACCCTCTTCATCCCCTGTGAATTCAGCCATGCTGTAACACTGTCGTACAGCTCTTCATCGCTCTCAAACCGTTGGCTCCCAAGCCTTTTTGGTTCCAAAAGACAGAGACCATGACTTTTCTCGCAGAAAAAGTTTGACGACACTTTAAAGGTGTCCTGTTAGGCGGATTAGAATGATCCCACTGCATTGACATAGCTGACGTTGACACAGCCGACCCAAGTCTTATCACCTGTTACGATATGCCTAACGAAATCTTCAACTTCAACATCGTAACGTGTAAAGTTAGAGCCGATCCCATTCTTTTTATTTTATGGTCTTCGGTTTGTTGTGGCGCCCATCGTGAAAAAAATTTATGGTATCTTAAATGTTCATCAAAAATGAACGTGAAATTTCAAGGAAAAAGGCTCTCAGTTCTGTGATTGTGAATCGCCAATTTTCACAATTTTTTTTCTTCGATATTTCCCACAAGTTCATTCGTCACGACAGTTGATCTTCCACTCCGTTCTTCACCAAGGACATTAGTTCGTCCTTCTCGAAAGATACGGCACCATCTTCTAACCATACTGTCACCTCATGACATTATCACCATAAACAGAATAAAGCTCACGACGAATCTCTGCAGCCTTCATGTTCTTTGCACGCAATTCATAGTCGGCGGGGTTTTCAATTGCAGCAGCCATTTCAAACGACCAAAATACAACGAAAAAATGTCCGAGCGATTTTCTCACTAGCACTGCCAGACTCACAATGAACCAGACTGCACTGCGGCGCTGCGATCGTGCCGATATCCCCACTACTCTGTTCACTAGGCGGAAACGGAAATTACTTTACGAATCGCCCTCGTATATTTAAGACGTAAAAAAGAAATTTTTCATCTAAATGTGGGTTATCAACCATGGGAAAGAATTCTTAATTATTCAATATTAATAAAAATATTAAAGTACTGTTAAAAATTACATAAAATATTTCAACAAATCTAACACAAGAGGATTTCCTCTGTCATTACGTCACCGTTTGAAATAAAGGACCTATAAGTAGTTACGAAGAACACAAAAAATCTGGGTCAATAATATTGACATAACATTTCTCACATATCCACGATAGTACATTTGTACAATATTTATAGTTATAATATGTATATTGTAATTAATGGTTTCTAATTTTGTTTTGATATTATATGCCCACATGTTTGTGTGTCCTAGTAAAGCATGCCTTGCAAATTACTTAATTTAAATATTACCGTTGCCTCTTATCGTATATAATCATTATTTACATCTTAATGGGAATGAATACTGTACGTAAATATTACTTCCTAAATTAATTATGTAATTAATTACTTAGTGCTTACATCTGCAATGCGTATTGTAATTTTTCAATGTCAGGGAGCTTTCAAGATTTGTAATATACATATTTACTTGATATATTAAATTATTTAGCAGATTATTTTTTAATAATTTTATTAACCAATCGTTTAGCAGTATTTGCGGACACGTGTTTAATTCTGTGCAATCACAATATTATTATAGTGAGAATAATCTTGGTACATTATTCTCCCGAGAATATTTTCTAGTAATTTGTTTCTGTTTGTTGACAACGTATTTTCTAGTTTTGACACCTGTCACCAGTATTATTGCAAATTGGAAGCAATGAACCATAAGCGATTTAGTTCATCATCAGTGGAAGATATAAACGCACAGATTAAAGAAAATTCGTGCAAAAATACTATGGTTAGTAATAATTCAATATGGAAACAATTCCAATCATTTTGCGACGAACGGGGTTACAAATTAGAAGGAAATATACCAGTCACAAAACTGGCAAACATTTTGAAAGACTGGGGATTTAATATGAAAAGGTGCAATGGAGAAGATTACAAAGAAGCCGTTATTAAGACAATGTGGAATAAAACCGCCAAATTAATGCAAGAGTTGTACTACAACGAATTTAGTAGAACATTAGACCCGTTTAAATATATCGAATTTAAATCTGCGAGAGAAGCCAGAAATACAAAACGTAAGATATTACAACAGGTGCCAGAAAAAAAGGAAGCAAAGTTCTGCAATTCTAACTAAAGAACAAATCATTGAAATAATAACGCTACGACGAGGAGACATCCTTCGGTTTGCAAAAATGCTTTTATCACATTGCTTCATATGAGCTAGCATGGCGTGGGGGAGAAGGTTGTCAATGTTTAGTGCATTATTTTCAAGAAGAAACAGAGAAACAGATAATGCTGGTTTGGCCACTGGAAGAGTAGAGTATAATCCGGTTTTCTCTAAAACAGCGCAAGGTGGGGCACAAAAGTTGACTGATAGTAAATGGTTAATACCAAATACTGAAAAGCCTGATGCGTGTCCTGTCCGATTGCTCAAGAAATTGCTAAGCAAGAGGAACGAACATATAAAAACTGACAGACTTTTTTTAACAGTAAACATTGCTTGGGATAAACCGTCTTCTTCAGGATGGTACAAAAATATGCCGTTGGGGTAAACATAATGTCGAAGTGGATGAAAGAATCGGCGGACATGATTGGGCTGGACACTAAAAAAATTAAAATTACGAACCATTCTTCAAGGTCAAGTGCAGTGTCTCATCTAGCGAAAGCAGGTGTTAACGAGCAGGAAATAATAAAAATTACGGGCCACAGCTCATCTAGTTCATTGAAACCGTACCTGCAGTTGAATAATGAACATCATTCAAGTTTGATTAATAACCTAAGAGACAAGGGAGAAGTTATAACTTTTAACACAACAGAACAGAAGAATGTTGCAAAATCCACCACTCACGGACAAAACATTTACAATAATTGTGTATTTCACATACAAACTTTTAACACTAATTAATTTTGTAAATGTACAGAAATAATATTAAAAAGTTGTATTTTTATGCTGTATTTTTTATTTAAACATTAAAAAATAATCTTTCGAATACCACTCGAGAGTGAGAATTAATTAGAAAATAATTCTCCAGTCTCCAGTTGCAATTTCTTGAATTTCATAATATTTTTCTAAAAAATTTTTTCGTTTATGGATCTTATTAAACACTAAGAATCTAAGACTTAAAGCTTTGAATTCTAGTTAAACAGCAAACATACGAGGGAAGATTTTTATGTTGTCTAAATAACTATGAATGAAAGACGTTATAAGAAAAGCTATATTTTATTTTTCAACATATGATCCACTAACAGTTACATGCTTATTCCAGCGCTTTTCTAATAAAACTATACCTTCCAACAAAAATTCTTTGGTAGGTCCACGCAAACGATGTGCGGAAATGAAATTCCCGGATTGATACTGCTGTATTGGAGTCACCTGAAATTGAACTAAAAATAAAACAGCTTATAATAGTTCACAGTCTCAACAACAGATGCCGGTTAAGCGAAGATAAAACAGCTCTTAGTTACTAAGTCGGACGCTTGCGCGCACATCGTGTATCTGTTAGTCGTAATGAAGCAACGACGAAAGAAATTTTGCTGTAAATTATGTAAAACTGCAACAGAAACTTACAAGATGTTAAAATCTGTGATACGATGATAACACCTTAAGTCGTACTACTGTGTTTGAGTGGTTTAAGCGATTAAAGATGGACGTGAGAGTGTACAAGATGCTAGTCTAGCACTGGAGTCCATCGGTCTGTCGAAATGCAGATACAATCGCAAAAGTTCGTGAACTTGTGGCACGAGATCGACGAATGACCCTTCGAAAGATAGCAGAAGAGCTAAATATGAATAAGGAGCCGATTTGAGAAATATTGCATGAATATTTGTGCAAAGTTCGTGCCACACAATCTTACGAATGAGTAAAAACAGCGAAGAGTTGCATCGTTCGAAGGCTTTCTTCAGAATTATCGCGACGATGCAAATTTTCTTAACTGCATTGTCACTGGTGATGAATCATAGCTGCTTGGGTACGATTCTAAGACGAAGAGCCAGAGCATGCAGTAGGTTGGAGAAACATCACTAAGACCGAAAAGTTTCGTTTGCAAAAATCCAGAATCCATAAAGATTTTTTCTGGAGGGACAATCAATTACTGGTCATACTATCTTGAAGTAATGAAGAAGAGATTACTGAAGGGCATTTCCCGAGTGTGACCACAATATCGAGAAAAGGGTAATTGGTTTTTGTTACATGACAATGCACCGTCACATTTTTCACTAATTGTAAGGACATTGCTCACAAAAGAAGGAGTTGTTGAGATTAATCATCGAGTTGTTAAGATAAATCATCCACCCTATTCACCGGAGCTGACACCGGCAGATTTTTTCCGCTTTCTTACAGTGAAAAATATCCTTTATTGACTGTTTCCAAAACCTTTTAGAACGTTGCAATAAGTGTATTAATGTGAATGGAAATTACTTTGAATAAATATCAACCATTTTTCTTGTATTTTGTTCCAATCCGAGAATTAAATTGCCACACCCTGTGTGTTTTTTTTTAATTTAAAAAAGAGATAATAATCACTCGGTGCCAAGTCCGAGCTGTAGGGTGGATGTGCTATTTTTATAAAGCCACAATCGTTGATTATTTTTCAGACTTGGCAAGCCTTGTAAACTCTGCAATCACCATGGAGCAGAGTAAAGTTTTGGGGTTTCCTTTTGCTATACGTATGGCAGTTTTCAAATTTCGGATTGTTTCGTAATATACTTCTCCTGTAATTGTAGAACCTTTCCCCGTGTATTCAATTAACAAGATTCCTTCTGTATTCTTAAACACCCTCGCCATCAGTCTCCCAGATGACTTTTGCGTCCTTACTTTTTGAGATCGACTGCATGGATTCTTGCTTTGTCGGTGGGTTCCAGTCATCATCCATAATAATTTTTGACAAAAGGTTTTTATCTTCGGCCAAAACCCTCAAGATTTCCTCATAAATTTGTTGCCGACACAATTTTTGTTCGGGAGTAAAGAATCTGGAAATCCATCGTGCTGACATTCGTTCATTCCTAAATCATCATGTAAAATCTTTCATACTGTGGCATCTCATATCTCCACTTCAACAACAATAATTGGCTGACGACATCTTCTTTCTTCGGTCTGCTAAGACCTGTTCCTTGAGACTTGCTTCATGTTTTTCTTTTTAATTAGCTATTGCTGCGATAGGCATTCTGCATCTTGGATCGTCTTCAATTGATTCCCTACCCCATCGAAATTGTTTAGATCAAAATTTTCGTATAAAATATGACGTATCCCTCTGATGAATATTTTTAAATCCATTTCCTTCTTTCATCACGAATTTTATCACGCTTCTATGTTCTAACTGAATTTCACTCATTTTTAGTTAAATAAAGCTCTGTAAACACATCAAAACTCTCTGGGTTGGATTAACCTTAGTCAGTAAATGTGCTATTTGACAGCAGAAACTTGTTATTTTCACTTAATTTCTTCAAGGCTAGGCAGATAATATAAAAATTTCCCCTCTCTTTATGAAGGAGAAATAATAAAATTACCTATTGTTCTACATTTCTTTTCCTAATTTAATTATAAAATAAGTAATAAAGGTTTAGAAAACAACTCTGTAATTCTATTTATGCTTTGAATTAATTAAAGTGAGTATATTTTATTTTATATCCAAAAAATAGGTCCCATTTATTACATATTTATTAAAATTATAGTAAGTATTTATAAATTACACAAATGACATACTTTAATTGACATTATTGCAGCTAGTTTCATACATTATTATAATTCGTATTTAATTCTCGTGCATAAATTACCGTTCTGAGTAAGAAGAAAGTGAAATAGAACGACATATTTTTGTTATTTTTTAACATATTCACTGTCAACTATATTATTATAAGTAGAGTAGGAAAATTGTGCCACGTGCCGGAAGCGGACCCTTAAAAGTTGGCACATAAAATAAATAGTAAGTAGTAAATTATAAAACGTGCTCAGACACTTACAGCTTTAAGAGTCTGCCGTGAAGTCAACATCTGTTAAATATTTTAATCATTAAATATGTTTCCACAGTTGTTTCCGCCAACCTAATACCATGTGCGGAATAAATGTTTTTTAATGCCGAAAAAGTAGTATAACTAGACTTCTGAACCAAAATCCGCACATCGGGTTTTCCCCGAATAGGGGAATCCCTAGCAAAAATAAGGATAATTGAAAGGTGGCGTAATAGGGGAATTGTGCTTAATATGATTAATGATGATAAAATTGATTTCGAAAGACTGTTTGTGGCAAGTTTTTATTTGATGCATTGTATTTCCTTTTTGACATCTAAAAAAAATAAACATTCATAGTTGACTTACAATTTCTTGATTAGTACGTTGATGCAAAAACCATTTTACCCGTATATGCTGGGTAAAATGACATACACTGTGTCATTTTACCCTAATTGAAAAGTAACATCTAATAATGAACAGTTTATTGTTAAAAGAGTATACATAAACAAAACAACATATTAAAGATAAGATATAATACTTTCTAGAATAATAAAATTTATGCAAAAATTAATAACAAATTATTGCAAAACAATAACAATTAAAGACAAAGCTCACAAACGAATTTGTTTTGTCTCAATGGAATGCCTGCACAGTCATTATGGCACCAACTTTTGCACTTTTGGCATCTAATCCAAGACTCCCCTGCTTTAGATCGCCTGTAGGTATCGTTACAGTATAGACAAGACGCGTCTTCATCTGATTCTTCGTCTTGATATGGTTCTTCAATATCGTCTTCATCACTCATAATTATTGATGATGATGACAGAAATACATTTCTTTTGACAGCTCTTGCTGATTTTCTTTGTAGTTTTATAAATTTATTAGTTTCTTTTTGCTTTATTTCTTCCACATAAGGACTTTTGGTCCATACAGCAGTTCCTTCTGATTTCCTTTTTCTCCGTTTTTCAAACGTAGTTTCATCAGCAGACGGTATAGGTGAAATTAAATTTAAACAATTTTTAATAAACAAGCCATTTTCTATAACATTTTCTTTGCATGTTGAAGCCGATTGAAGGTCTACATTTATATCCTGAAGATTTTCTTCCTCAGGCTGAGAATCCATATTTTGTATTTCACTTTGTTCGGTTGTCTGGTTTTCGAACCATTTTTCATTGTCAGTTACTTCACAGGGTGCATACAAATGATCTGGGAATATATCTGGATTTAACGGAGAAATTCCGGTATTTTTAAATCCACTTGTGGCATTTCCCATGGTAGCTGCTTTGGTATAAGCTGAACAAAATAATGTGCTGATTTGATATAAGCTTATGGTTCTGCCGGGGTTATTTTTCATCCACAAGGCGGACTCGGAATTGTAAAAAATTTCTAGTGGGCCAAAAAAGGCTACATCTAACGGCTGAAGTCGATGACTAGAGTGGGGTGGTAAGCAAATAAGAATAATACCATTTTGTTTTGCTTTCAATAAAGCATCCAAAAATTTATGACTTCCATGGCCATCTAGAATGAGAATCACTTTTTCTTCTCTAGTCGGTTTTACGTGTTTGATAAAATGATCCAACCATTTAACAAAAAGTTCTGATACCATATAGCAGTTTCGTAACACAGGCCAAGCGTATCAGGTGGTGATCCATCAAAGTATTCTGCCTTATAGTTTTTTCTGGGGAAAATTAGCGCAGGAGGAATATATCTACCTGCAGAATTCATACAAGCCACAACCGTAACGTGTAGCCCTCTTTCTCCGCTCGTTATTGACCCTACTTGTTTTTTCCCGTTTTTCGCAAAAACTTTAGGAGGTTTATGCACGGTGATAAGGGCCGATTCATCCATATTGTATATTCTCCTATTTGGTATATTTTCAGTCTCCATTGTTTCACTAATCAGTCTAAAAAAATTTTGTACTTGTGGTCTATTGAAGCCTCTCGCTCTCGCTGCTGAAGTCGGTTCTGGTGTTCTGAGTGATATTTCTGGATGTCTTGAACGAAAGCCTTTTAACCAGTCCCATCCAGCGCATTTTATTGTAGTATTAAATTTATGAGGGTATTTTTTTCTCACTGCTAAGTCATAAGCTAATTTTCGAAGTTCTGTTGCTGTTACACCGAAGAGTCTAGATTCTAATTGAAGAATATGTTCGACGACTTCGTTTTCGGCTTCAATGGGCAATGCAGTCTTGGTTCCCATTATTTTAGTGGTACCAGTTGCATATTTATTTTTATTAGTAGTTCTACGTCTCAAAGTTGCCTGAGGCACATTGAAGTACTTTGATGCTTTAAGCCAACCCATGCGTTTCTCCTGTATCGCCTTTATAGCGTTACTCATATCAGCCTCTGTCCATGTTTGCCGATTAGATTTTCTTTGGTAGTTAGACACCATTACGAAAGAACAACTGAAAAATAAAACAAATTGTGTGCTTGGTCAATGCAGCTCCATTTGGGTAATATGACATATTATGTCATTTAACCCGCACGCGATCATGTCGTATTGCCCTGAAATTATGTTTATACGAAATTCCCTCCAAAAGATTTTGAGGTTAATGTTTGAGGCTGTACTTTTCACGCAATAACTAGAAACTGTGCTTTAAATTTTAATTGGTACTAATAAGATTAACAAAAGCTAGTATTTTAAGAATTACATGTAGTGTTAGTAAGGCTTAAACTAATTTTCACTTACCTTCAATCACCTATCCTGACGTACCGAACTCAGTTTATGCGCACGAACTTCTCAGCCTTACTACATTCGTTTATTATCGTCAAAGCAACATTTGGGAAGGCGGTAAATTTGAATTGGTTAGTTGGTATAGAAATTAACGTAGGTATGTCATTTTATACAGTGTGTCATATTAAGCACAATTCCCCTATATACAGGGTGATACAAAAATTGGAGGTTTATTTTTAACTGGAAATAGTACACACGAAATAGTGACAAATGAGAAAAAGAAATTGTGATAAAAGTTGTAAAGTAACAGAGATATTCACACTTATGCGAGCAACACCGAAACACCTCCTAGAGCAACATGTGGTTTATGCATCATGGCGCTCCACCTCATAGTAGTTACGAAGTGCGTGAGCATTTAAATAATACGTTTGGTGACCGATTGATAAGAGGTGGGCCTATTGCAACGCCACCTAGATCACCCAACTTGTACCCGATGGACTTTTATGTATAGGGACATATGAAAAATTTGATGTATAATAACGATAATCAAATTGAAAACATTCATTTATTGACCATACTTCTTCAAGATGCTGCAGACACAGACAGGCAAGATATCCGAGCGTGTTATAACTCGTGGATACGGCGAGCACAAGCTTGTATTCAAGCAAGAGGCGGTAAGTTCGATCATTTGCTCTAGGAGGTGTTCCTGTGTTACTCGTATAAGTGTGAATATCTCTGTTACTTTACAACTTTTATCACAATTTTTTTCATTTGTCATTAAATTGTGAGTTATAAATATAGCTCCAATTTTTCTATCGCCCTGTATAGAAACGCAGTACTGAGAGAAAATACTTGATTTTGAATCTGCGAACTTCGAATGTAACAGTTTACATTGATCAAATTTCTATTGCTTGTCTTCAAGTCTTTAAGAATTGAGATTACATAAATACCATGTGATCAACTAGGTTAGGATGTTAATTTGCGTAACTATTAAAATACTTTAATACGTTATAGACACTGCTCATCATTTATTTTCTTTTTTTGTTCCAGTGTTGTAACGTCCGTTTCTGTAATAATGGACACAGCGAATGGTACTCAAATCATAGATGCTGTCGGAAAACCAGTAGGAAAACTTCCTGGTGCACATGTTGCTAGTCCGATTAATTTACTTAACCCCGACAGATACGAGTTCTTTACTTTCGACGATAATGGCGAACTGGTAAAACGCCTTATGACCTTGGAAGAAATTCAGAGTATTATAGCAAATGGCGATGGCGAAGATATAAACTACAATTCAGGAACCTACCTTCCCGAGAATAAAGTAAACGATGTCGTAAGCAACGTCCAAAGTGTTCTTAAAGAGCAGATATTATCTCATAAAAATACTTCGGTTCTGAAACCCCTGTTCGACACACCTGATGTTACATCTACTTGGAGTATGATTTTGCCAGCCATCTTCAGTAATAATGGCGATAGTGTTGGACCGGATAAGACGCCCAATACAGTGACCGCTGATACTATAATGGTGGAGACGCTGGCAGAACAACCACAACATTCTACAACGCCATCTACAGAGAAAACGACATTAAAAACTACAACCATGACTACAACAACTACAACTGCTAAACCTACAACAACGATAACTACTACAACTGCTAGACCTACAACAACTATAACTACTACAACTACATCTCTTAGACCTACAATAACGAAAACTACTACAACTACAACCACTGCACCTACGACAACGACTGCTCAAACGACAACCACTAAACCTACGACAACGACTGCTCCAACGACAACCACTAAACCTACGACAAGTGCTCCAACGACAACTGCTAAACCTACAACGACAACTACAAGCACAACTTCTAAGCCTACAACGAGCCCGACAACATTTGTTTACGAAAAACTTTCAACTGAGCAATATGTTGGTAACATAAAACCTTCAACTGACTCGGTTGTTGATATAAAGCCTACAGAACAAGAAGAAATAAAAGAAACAGAAGCTTCAATTGATAAAAATACACCGATTATTACTGTCACAATAATTTCAGACACAAAATATGACACTAATATCTTACCAAATGACACAGCATCTCCCATTATTAGTATTTTACCTATTGAAGAGGAATCTGCCGATATTCTAGAAAAGATATCAGTTTCAACCCCCATGCCTACTTCTGCTAAGTTAACTAGTCCAATTTCTACATCTACAGTAAGTACAACGGCAGATTTTCCAACTTCATCGATACCAAGTAGTGCATCTTCTACAACAACGCGTAATTCCATAACAACGACAATTGCTACTAATACAACTACTACACCAAGTAAGTCAACTGCTGTCTTCACAACAATAAAACCAATTTCAGAACAAACCGAAACGGAAAGAAATGAAATGCTTACAACCCCTATGGAACTAATTAAAATTCAACCATATGCACCGCTGTCGGATCCCCTAATGCCAGTATATTCAGAGCACAATTCAATACCTGTTAATGACGCTGAAATAATAGAAATTACGACGTCTAAGGAGAAACAAATTACTTTGCCTCCGGATATTATTTCCGAAATGACAACGATAAAATCTGAATTAATAAATGAATCCAATTCTGATATTGATATGTCAGAAGCCGTTGAAGCTACGACACAGAATACACAACAATCAGAAAAAGCACCTGCTACAGAATCAAACCAACAGCTTGGAAATGAAAATGTTGAAGAAGAAACTGACACGACGGAAAGTGTTAGTGAAGAAGTAAACGAACAAGAAAGTCTTACGAATGAAGAAACTAACTTTGAAGCTAGTTCGGAAATAATACAGACTTCTGCTAGTGCATCCTTGACTAATAATTTGAAGAGTACGACGCCAATACTGTTAATTATACAAGAAAATCCTAGCACCGAAAAATTAAATTTACAAAGTGACTCCAGTGAAAAACCAATATTAGCAGAATCATCTACGGAAGAAGTCGCCGATGAAACAACTTCTAAAGTATCTTTTACTACCTCAGGAGAACCAATAGTTACAACTCCAAACCCAATTCGAAAAACAGATAAACCTAGTACGATAAAAATTATTTATTTGACGGAAAAAACTGTTGCCAATATATTATCTTCAACGATTCTACCTTCGACTACCACTCCTATGACAACTTCTATACCAGAAGAAATTACCACTATTTCGAAATTAATAACCACCGAAAAACCCAACATCGTGAAGGTAGTTCCTTTAACTGAAAAATTAATTACCACTATAAGTTCTATTTCATCGTCTACTGAAAATCCCGGTTTTACAAAAAATGCAAATGATAAAACGGAACAAGAAGAGTCTACGCTAAGCTTAAATAAAGACGAAGAAGAAGACGCAACAGGTCAACCCGTTTTTGATGTTACAACCGTTACGCAAGATGGTATTTATAACAAAGCTGTTACTGAAAGCCTAAATCTATTATTATCCTCCACAAACATTTATGAAATAAACACGCAATTAGCCGGCCTTACTACACCTATGGATGCTGAGACAGTTATATATGCTACAGAGTTAAACGAAAATGAAGATGAGAAATTAGAAACCGATCAAACTACACAAATTTACAGCACACAGAATAGCTTGATGTCCAGCATACAGGAATTAATTTCACAAACAATGAATGACGCTGACATCGAAGAACAAATCATCAATTTAAATGCGAATAAGAAAGTCGAAGGAATTCTTTCCAACATTGACGCAAAACCCATGCTAAATATTCAACACGAAGCTGCTACAGCTGGATCGACATTAATGGATAATTCTGGTTTAGAAATCGAAGAAAATACAGAAGGGGAAACTCTAGATACTAGCAGCACTGAATCTGATGAAAATATAAAATTGTCTGAAGCTATGAATTCTGTATTGTCACAAATATTCTCGCAAAATGCAGGGGATACAATCGATGATGCGACAATGGTGGAAAAAGTTGTAGATCATTCAGGTTTATCTTCTGAATTACCCGAAATTGTGGAAATAACAACTGAAGCGGCTTATGACACCGTTGTCTTAATTAAGAATGAGGGGGAAACACGTAAAAATGAAACATCGGAGGAAAACATCACCGCTGAAAGTTCACAAAAAATAATAACCGAAATTGATAATAATAATGACTTGAAAGATTCTGATGCTGGTGAAGCAACTGTTTCTAATAATGATGATATTGCTCCAGAATTAGAGAAAAATACTACAAGTCATTTCGAAATATTACAATCTGATGCAAACTTGCCTCAAAATGATAATACTGATACAATAGAATTAACGACCATAACTATAGACATAGAACGAAATGTTACTGGAGAATATCCATCGACCATTAAAGAAGATAAAGAAGAAGATTTAATTAAATATGAAACTATACCACTAGTGTTTGGACAAAAAATTAAAACACAGTCCCCAGAAAATATTACAGAACCATCAATTGTAACATCTACAGAAAATGTAGTTACTACTAAAACACAAAAAATACAAACGCCAGAAGAATATAAATTAAAAGAAAATTACAAAGAAATGAATGTACTAAATGTAACAGTAAACGAAGAACAGACAACATTATCTTCCATTTCAACAAGTACTGTTATAATTACCGATACCTTTAATAACCAAAGCGATAAATCTAACGAATTACAACCAGTTAAAAAAATTAAAGTTGACGATGCATTAGATACTATACCTGTTAAACCTGCTCCTTCTGACATGAAATCTTCAATGTCAGAATTACCAATGAAAGAAGTGACACATACACTTTTATCTAGTTCGTTACCGCCAAAAGTAACCACTCCAAAACCGATATCTGAAAATAAAAATGTTCCTGCTTTGAATAAAAATACAGAAGAACTGAAAAACACTTCCTGGACACTCGTTTCGACAATTCATCCTCATACTAGCGCTAATCCAACACCGGAAACAAAACCTATTATCCCATCAATGCCGACAATTGTGTCAGTTAAACTATCACAGCAAAATCTACCTGGTTTTGGTTTGGAAGCAACGACAACTAAACTTGACACAGATATTTACCAATTCGTGGAATTATGCAATGAATTGTCGTTTGGATTTTGGAATGCTGTTAATAATGGTATCAGTTCGGCCAGGAGCGTTTTTGTATCACCATTTGCGGCAACTTCACTTTTAGCTATGGTCTTTTTAGGAGCACGTGGTGCTACTTCTGGGGAAATGAACGAAATCCTAAAATTAGATGACATGGTCACTTTTAATCCTCATTTGATATTCAAAAATGTGTCTGAATCCATAGAAGTATCTAAATCGACAGGCGTAGCTGTTTCCGTGATCGCCAGAGAACTGTACAGCGACAGGAGTAGAGGAAAATTACTGAGCTTCTATAAAGAACGGGCCAGACAATTCTATGACGGTCACGTTGAAGAAATCAATTTTAGGGAAGTGGGAGATGTAGTAAGAAGGAGAACGAATCTTATAGTCAAAAAATATACTTCCGGAAAAATATCTGAATATTTAAAAGATAATACTGTTACAATGAGACCACCTTTGGCTGGAATCAGTGCCAGTATATTTCAGGTAAGATAATTTTAATTTAGTAGTAAAATACGCAATATTATGCTTTGAAATATTAAACGCCACGCATAAGCTTTAGTAATTTGATGAATTTTAATCCTAACAGGTTAGTACTGTGGATAATCTGGTCAAAAATTTATTAAATAAGCGCATAATAACTCTTAAGTGTTCCAACAATGTTTTATCATTTTAACGTCTTCTTGGAAAAATATGATCAAATTTTAGTCCCTTGAAAATATTTATGGAATTTGAAAAAAAATTATTGTCCTTGGGAGTCAAAACCAAAGCATATGGTATGTACGTAACCAATTCTAACCTAGCTGGATGAATTTCAATTATAACCCCAGAACAGATGCGAGTGGACACGTGACGAAATATTTACCCAGACACTTTTCTTTTAAAACGCCTCTCAATTTGGTAATCAATTTTGTATAATAACCCTACCGGTAGCTCCTTTCTGAAAATAACCAGTTAAAAAAACCAGTTGATTGTAACAACTTAATTTTGTTTTGTACATTTGATCCATCAAAATAATTTTCGTTAATCAATCCGGTAATATTCTCAATACACAACTCATACTTATTCAGTTTTTTGGTAAGACAGTTGTAACCGGCATTTTTCTGGTGAAATATATAGTTCAATATCCATTATTACCGTGGTAGATGAATCTGTCTAACATATCGATTTTAGAGAAAGTTCGCAACTTAAATTTAGGACAAAAATATTGAACTAATGACGTGCACCCTGAAATCATTACTATCATTGATAAATTCGACTCTGTATAATGCTTTTACTTCTTGTCGCTCCTTGCTCCACAGAGTCCGCTTTCAGCAAATAGAATCATATATTGTATAATTATAACTTAAGCAAGTGAATGAAAAATATTGAGTCAAAACTAATATTTTGTACACATAACCTATAAACTTCGTGTAATTACTAGAGTTGCCTACTTTATTCGGAATGCAGGGATGTATTGTATTATGGGACAGCCGGCCGAACACAATAACAGCCGTGAACAACAGTTTGACTCGATGTATTCAACAGTGCCGACGAATGTATTACGCAGCGTAGTAATGCCGAACGAACTGTTGACCGAAGAAGTAAACAAGTCTATCGGGAAGTATCCTGAATTAAAATATTATTTATTATACATTAATTTATATTAATTTCTATATATTTGGAAACAATCATTTTCAAGAAAAGTATAAGCCGGCAGAACATATCATTAGCTCGGCAAAACATTGCAAATTTCACATACGAAAAACTTCGAGGTGAACGCCCTAAAGAGCACCACTCAAGCCGAAACTGTGGATAAAATATTGAGAGAATTAGAAAATTTCACGAACTATCGAAACAGACACCATCCAAAAATCAAATTTACAACAAAAAAAGAACAGAACGATCAATTCTCCTTCCTGGACATATTAATAAAGAAAAACAAAACGACCGTCTGGCACACACAATATACTGTAAACCTACACACACTAACCTCTACCCAAACGCACAGTCACACCATCATCCGGCCGAATTCCAAGCAGTAGTGAACACTTTAGTATCAAGTTTAAGGAATCTTACAACACCAAAAACCAGAAATGAAAATTATCATTTCGAATGGTTTTGGAACGAACTTGACTAGGAAAGCCTTAAACAATAATATCAACAGAAACCAGGATAAAACAGAATACCTAGTCGGAGCTATTCTCCCGTACGTTAGAGGAACAACGGAAAAAATCGACAGAATTCTGAAAAAACATGGTATAAAGACAGTATTCAGAACAAAACAAAAAATCGGCTAAAATCGTTTCTGAAATAACCGAAGGAGCGAATACCCTTAGAAAGCCTAGGCGTTTACGAAATTCTCTGTGCTGAGTTTGTTATATGTGGGACAGACAAACAGAGGAATTAGTGTACGATGCGAAGAACGTTGAAAAGCGGTAAAAGAAAAAGCAACAAACTCGTCTTTGGCACAACATGTAATACAAACAAGATGTAAAATCAGTTTTGAAGAAACTAGAACATAGCCCGTATAGAGAATCAAAAACTAAGAACAATCAGAGAAGCAATAGAAATTGTGAAACGCCCTGGAAAATTACATTGCAACATCAACCGAAGTAACTCTCAGCCCACTCTACAACAGAAACGAATACATCACACGTCAGCAAGGTACTGACGTCAATGTCCCATGGGCTCGACGTGAGCCAAACAATTATTGGTGGAACGGCCGTAACGCGAGCGCCAATCTCAGCGCACTGCCACCAGCGAAATACACAAAAACCGAAACGCACACCAAATCAGCGCATTAGCCATTCACCCATCGTTACAAGAAACTCGAAACTAAGATAACTGTGATGTTATCGAAACGTCGAGACAACGTCCATCAACAGGACGAAAATCCCACGTGACGAAACTGAGAATCAAACATCACACACATATAATATATTTATATTTACCGTATAAGAGTTATCGATCAGCGAAATGTATATCCACCTAATTAATACTATCTATTCGCATCGGGTGGCTGACCCTACAATACATCCCTGCATTCCGAACAAACTTTGAAACTCTGGTGATTCTTAATAATAGACCCTATTTACCCTTTTTCGGGCGCGAGACTTCCTATTGAGTACTTCCTGTAACCTCGCCTCTAAAATTTCTCGCATTGGTTCCCACCTTTATATTTTTGTCAACATTTCTCGTAAGTTCTCCACTCTCTTCTCCACCCCCTTATTTATATAATGTTTTTAGTCGTCTTCTTGATTTTTCTTTACTGTGAAGAACACAATACAAGTTATATATTTGTGAATGTATCTCCTCTCCAGAGACGCAGATACGTATTTCACCTTTCTACAGGATCGTCGGTACGCCCCTGCTAGAGAAGAGATACACTCAACCAAATATAACTACCTTGCTATCAACCAGAAATTATTAAGACAGAGCGTGAAAGAATATTCAGCGCTGTCTAGATAACAACTGTCGAACTAAGCAACGTGTTTCTCTAGACGGTAACATACCATATCTATAGAAAACTGTATTATCGTGTCTTCACTACTTGTCGGGCGAACCGAATGCGTATATAACAAAATAATTTGAAACATACATGAGTGGGTAAAAACCACACCAATTTGTATAATACAAAAGTATTTTTAATAATATAAAATATTATTAAAAATTGGGTGTGAAGAACACAATACAAGTTATATATTTGTGAATGTATCTCCTCTCCAGAGACGCAGATACGTATTTCACCTTTCTACAGGATCATCGGTACGCCCCTGGTTTTTATCCACTCATGTATGTTTCAAATTATTTTGTTATATACGCATTCGGTTCGCCCGACAAGTAGTGAAGACACGATAATACAGTTTTCTATAGATATGGTATGTTACCGTCTAGAGAAACACGTTGCTTAGTTCGACAGTTGTTATCTAGACAGCGCTGAATATTCTTTCACGCTCTGTCTTAATAATTTCTGGTTGATAGCAAGGTAGTTATATTTGGTTGAGTGTATCTCTTCTCCAGCAGGGGCGTACCGACGATCCTGTAGAAAGGTGAAATACGTATCTGCGTCTCTGGAGAGGAGATACATTCACAAATATATAACTTGTATTGTGTTCTTCACACCCCATTTTTAATAATATTTTATATTATTAAAAATACTTTTGTATTATACAAATTGGTGTGGTTTTTACCCACT
The DNA here is from genome assembly GCA_935421215.2 of Melolontha melolontha. Classification (NCBI taxonomy): domain Eukaryota; kingdom Metazoa; phylum Arthropoda; class Insecta; order Coleoptera; family Scarabaeidae; genus Melolontha; species Melolontha melolontha. The sequence continues at coordinate 106,026,276 of OW285240.1, forward strand.
CATGTATGTTTCAAATTATTTTGTTTTCTTTACTGTCCTTACTTCAGGTATCATTCGTATTATCCTTTTATCTTTCATCGTTTTGATATTTATTTGCTACAATTTGTTCCACTGGTATTGTAATCGGTCTTTGTTAATAGGTTCGTATGATTAAAAGTAAAAAATTTACATCATTTAGACAGTTACAAAAAGTCGACATTTACATGTAAGAATGTGATTTAATATTCATTAATTCTCACTTGCAGTAAATTCCAAAAGTTACAAATACCTTAGAGGTGAAGCATAAAGATCAATTCGCTAGTGTCGAAAATTTAATAGGTACGTCACAAAAATAGGTTTCAATTAATTTGTTTCTACGGATATAATAACAATATAGCAATCTAACAAAGCCTAATATAATACAAAATTCATTGACATCTTTGTGTAACTTAGACAAGTTTAAGTTTAAAATATTTTTACCTTCATGTAAATTTTTGGGCAAATAAAAAATTAATAGATGAAGAGCATTTACAGGTTTATTTATATTAATTGTTCTCCGTAAAAATAGCTTTAAAACGAAATTCCTAATTAAATTACTGTTTTCTACATAAAATCCTTATTTTTAGGAAAGATTTGTCGCTGAATTCCTCCTCATTAATATCTCTTTTCTATCCACGTCATCGCTTATAATCATATTTATTTATGTTTATTTTTTGTTTTAGACCGATTGTTCAAGCGCTTACACCGATGGCAGAGATGGTGAATTACATTTTGTAGTGTTACCATCTATTCGACAAAGGAGACTGGTACCCGTCCCAGCAGTAGTGTTTCGCACAGGTTTTCTAGCGGGATATGATCCAACGCTAGATGCTACAGCTGCTGCTATAGGAACTCAAGAACAAATTATAAGTACTATACTCATAATACCAGGCCAACAAGGAATAGCAGCGCCTGGAGATGGTTTAGCACGCTTGGAAAAACAGTTATCAGAAACTGCTTTCAAAAAAGGAGCATGGACGAGGCTTTTGCGGGCATTAATTCCTCGCCCAGGCCTAGAATTGCAAATACCAAGATTCTCTCATAAATCTGTAATAAATGCGACTGTAGCTTTAAAGAGAATGGGTCTGAAAGATCTATTTACATACGATAAAGCTGATTTACGGGGACTGAACGGCGTCGCTCACGAATTGCATCTTTCCGACATTTTGCAATTGAACAATTTCGCAACCTGCGGTGAAACCCCTATTAATACAGAACAGCACCATTCTGAAATATATCCAGCCACATCTAGAAGACCATACAGAAGAACTAAGAAATTGGGACATTACATTTCGGATAGTCCGTTCGGCGATTTCACTATCGTGGGTGATGAGCCTAGGGATTATCAAAGAGCTTTCCATGATCCACTGCATGATCCTAATTTGTTAGCTTTGCCACTCCCCTTAAGACCTAGACAAGCCAGAATTCCAGACGCCCCCAGATTAAGATTCGACAGGCCTTTCTTGTTCTATGTCAGGCATAACCCCACAGGTTTGATATTACACATGGGGCGCTTCAATCCAAGGCTTTTACCTTGAATTTTTCGACTGTTATTTTTTAGAATACTCTTAATTGTAGCGAAACTTGTACATATAGATACGGCTATATTAGTGAGGTAAATGTGAAATAATAATTAAAAAGCAATAGTTAATTAGTGCCATCTACAATTTCGAAAAATTAAATCTGTTTAATTGGTTCTAGAGTTAAAGTAATTTCTATTTTCTTAGCAACATTGTTTACAATCTTTTAAATAATCTTTAGTTTTAATGAAAATAATTCATTATAATTTTGAACACTATGCGAGATATCAATGTTAGATTTTAGATAGAAGGTTCTGAGTAAGAAATACCTTAGTTAAATTTATCCAATGTAATTAATGTTTTTGCACACGAGTTAGATCGCGTTAGTAAGGAAGTTCTGATTAGTGCCATCTAACTAATGCAGAACTTGTCAAATTCTTGACTATATAAAACAAATTTACTAGCGCACTAACGAGTGAGAAAATTCATGTGAAAGTAGTTAGAAATAAAAAAATTTGTTAAAATACTGAGGAATTAGTAGTTGAGATTTAATGAGGCTGAATGAAAAAAGCAAGTGAAAAGGGTATAGAAAGCAGACCTGTTAGAAGAAACAAAAGAGGAAAGCCTAAACGTAAGTAGAATAGTGAAAAGACCTTATAAGGATCCTTATAAGCGAGAATGTTGGAACTTTGTCAGAGAAATGAAAAAAACAGGAAAAAATGGAGTAAAATTATTAGAAAAAAGGAAAGAACAAATCAGGAGCGTTAAATGGAATCTCAACACCTTAAGGTAATGAAGGAAAATATGATAATGATGAATAAAATATTTTGTCCAAGAAAGTAATTCTAATAGTAATATTACTTTCTTAAACAACATTTTTTAGTCATTATCATCATTACAATCTTTTTACTCTATTGCCCTAAAGGCTTGAGGTTCCTTTCAAAGCTCGTAATTCGTTCATTCGTTTTTTTATAAATTTCCTCCATTTTCTTTCGCCTTTTGCACAGTTGCGGTCCCTTCTCACTGTTCTACCTACGTTTAAGGCTTCCTCTTTTACTTTTTTCAACAAATGCTTGCCAAATCCTTTTCATTTGCATTTCTTCATCCATACTCACTACATGCTCAAACCATCCAATTTTATTTAGAATATTTTCTTTGCTAACTTCTTTCTAGTTCTTTTCTTATTTTTCATTTCTTTTCCTACAAAACACCCCCGCGAATTCCCATGATGTTCCATTTGCCATGATATTTCATTTCGTCATGTTGTAGCTTTTTTCTTTGTATTTCTATAAGGACCCGGTTTTCTACTCCATGTAATAATATTGGTATATTATATACTACTAGTTTTGCTTACAAATAAAATAACTTTTATTATTACTCTCAAATATACAGTGCCTTCATTTAATATCATAACATGACACTTATGCCCAACCCAACCCAATTTACAATGCACGTTTGTCGTGCTACCAATATAGCGACGGCAGCTCTAATACGTATGTTTTTCTTGTTTTACACTAGAACTGTATGGGTGCGTCCCACTAGGCACGCTCATGCGAGTCCTGAGTTGTTACACAACACATAACGATCACGGTCGTTGTGGGCGCGCTACAAACGTCATAAATGACGTCATTGTTCTCGATTTAGGTGGGTTGAAGCGGTTGTTTATGATTATAAAAGTTCAATGATGGCGACTGAAACTGAAACAATAGTATGATTCAGAGAAAGATTTACTTCTAGAAGGGAATGTACAGTAATGGACATAAATAAATAGGACAGTGAATAATCCAATAATGTAAACTAGGCTTTGACAGACATCCTCACTTACCAGAATTGTAATTCAAATGCAAGTTAATAATTTTATAATACATATAAAACAGAACAATTTAATTTCGGTAAAGATTTAATACACATAAAAGGTTACTTAATTTTTTGACTTGTCCTAGTTAATTATGTCCACTACTGTATCTCCAGAAGATGTGCATTAGTGCAATAATTGCATTATTATTTGGATTGAACGTTTTGCTAAAATTATTTTATAAAATACTTCTTATCACTATTGTGAATTAATATTTTATAAATATTCACAAATCAAAACAAAGATTATCATCCATTTGTCACCGCTCTTCAACTTCAATCAAATGAAATCCATTTCACTTGGTAGGATAACCAAAATTCTTACGAGAGTCATACGCTAGTGAAACAGGAATTACCGCGAGCGGAGCGTTGTGTAGGGCTAGTGGAACGTACCCTGTCATATTTACTTATTATATTATTAATTTACTACAATAAATACTAAATACAATCTATACAATAAAAATAATATAATATAATTCTACCTCTTTTATTATTAATAAAATCTCTGGTTTTATTTACAAAGAAAGTTACACTATTTTAAGTTTTGTTATAAAATTTTCATGACATTTCAAACATATTTATTTCAAGTTGGGGACTTTTATTCAGACTACTACCAGTCTGTTAAACTGGTTGCATACGTGTGATGTTACAATATTAAATCAAGGCACGGTATATGTCAAATTGAAATGCATTGATTTTATTAACATCATTAAAAATACAAAAATTGAATGAATATGTTTAGAATAATGAATAATTAGTGTTATTTTAGTATGTATATCCATGGATTTTCTAGAATAGCTTAGGGACATATGATTTTTATATATTTTTTGATCCATTTATTTCCTTTATTAAGAAATTTAAATCACAATTAAATAGTCTTACGAACATTTCTATTACCTAGTTTAAATATGAACGAAATTCAACGTAATCTCCACTGATCTTTGCCTACTTTTCTACTCTGTTCCTAAATTCCCTGCATATGTTCATTAACGTTGCTATTTCGCTACTTATGGGCCAGTACTTTTTTCTTTTGAAATTTTTTAATTTATACCACAGTTATTATTTTTTATTACACCTTTTATTTTACATATTCCCAACTAATAGTCGATAGGTGTTAATACGGTAAGCCAGCTGGCCAATGTATTAGACCGAAACAACCGATCTACCATTCGGGAAATTGACAATCAAGCCAATCTTTAATTAAATTGATGGAATCGGCAGGCATCCATTCTATTGAAAATAAGCGTTGTCTAAATTCTCATCTGCCCAGTGATGGTAAAATAAAATTTTGTAACAATTCCAAACAGTTAATTTGATTCAAATTTCCTTTGAAAAAATAAGGGCCAATAATTTTTTCAACCAAAACCAAACACCACACATTTATTTATTTAGATCTTTTCTGACCAATACTTACAATTTTCAGAGGATTCTACCCCATTTGTAACGAAGCTGAGTCAATTGTTCATACATTTCCTTCAACCCTTAAGCAACCCTTATTTTCCTTGTAAATTTTTGTAAATTGTTCATAATATTTCCTTCAACATTTAAGCTCTTATTTTGCTTGTAAATTGTTTGTAACAAACTTTTGCTAACACCAAGTTCTGCAGCTCTTTTAGGCAAAAACCATTTTGGATTTTCATCTATTAATCTCATAGCCAACAAATTTAACGCATCATCATCATTGTATTATCTTCTTTTCATTCTTATAGCTACATAACCAGTTTCACGAAATTGTCTCCTATGTTTTATAAAGTATTGTAACATGAATTCCAGAATATTTTTCATTCAATTTATGATACACAATTTTTCCAATTCTATACCATATTACTACATAAATCCTCTGTTGCGACGTGAGCAAACTCTATTAAAGATATTAATTACTGACAAGTACTTAAGTAATAAATTTAATCAATCCCTTCAACAATGTGGACAATACGAAAATTCTGATTATAATTTCAACTTAAGACGTAAAGTATAGTAATAAAAACACAGGTTTTTCGACACACTGTATCGAACAAAGCCATTTGCCTGACATTAATAGCTCCACCGTGTTACATAACGTAATAAAAAGTAGAAGACTAGATTTATTAGAAATACTAGAAATTAAAAAAGCGCAAAAACAAGATACAGTAATTACAAATACACAGTTAGAATTTGTTGACATCCCCATAATAGACACGATTGTAAATGGTCTTGACCATAACCCCAGCTCTAAAAAATAGGTATAAAAGGTTAAAAGGGCACGTATTGTAAGTTAGTTTTAAGATACTTTTTGACAATGGCATAACAGCCGAAACATATGTTAGAAATAATCTAATAAAAAATTGTGAGATAGCCAAGTGTGTTTTTATAATAAATTTGTTAATTTCAACTTAAACATTTAGTTGGATAACAAGCATTTATTCTAAATTTAAAGCCAAAAATGGGTCAGTTCGTAAATTTTCTATCATTTTTTTGTGGATTTTAATGCTAGCAGAAACTTTCCCTAAAAAATTAAAAATATTTTTAATATTTTGCAGAAAATACATGGATATAGTGGTATGTATAAATACGAAGTTTGAGTATGTAGTTTCGAAAACATAAAAATTCTTTCAACTAGGACCTTTACTTGAATTTGCTCGCCCCTTACTAAGTTATTTAAACTACTTAATAACACTTTTATAGCACGTTGTCATCAATGATATACACCTTTCCATAGCTTTCTCCAAACTTGGTAAATGATTAATTTATTTGATTATTCGAGAATAATGAGTTGCTTGCAGTTTATTAGGCCAATGCAAATACATTATTTGTTGCATAAAGGTATTTTATATTCTACTATATTTGATTTGATTTTTAACATTCATTATTTACTAGAAAACTTCTTCTTTATCTCCTTTCTTTCTACTCCTTCGAGCGCTGGATTTGGATTATTTCGGCTCCTCCTTCACCCACTTTTTCTATTGTTTTCTAAGGTAAATCAGGGTAATTGGGTACACTTTTTCACATTCTCGTATAGCCTATGGTACCAGATATAGACTATTACATTTATGGCATTTTCACTTGCGGAATTATTAAAGATACACCTTTGGTTCCCAGGATACTTAATTATAACCCAAAATAAAGCACTTTGTACAAAAAAATTGTGTTAAACTCTGCCAGTGTTCCCTTTTGCCCCAAATGTTGGGTAAAGAAGAACACCTATTAGTTTCTCATTTAAACTCCGATCTTTTTATTGGGGGCAAAAAATCAAGAAACTTTAAAATATAAAATATTAAATTCACATTAACAAAATGGAACGCACAAAACACATTTCTATAAAAATACAGTTGTAGTTGGTTAAAACTTAACATATTCAAGGAAAAACAATAATAAAACATAACTCATTTAATCCTTTGATTCTATAAAGCAACCTAAACACTTTCTAACATAACATAAACGGTCTCATTAGGAACAAAATATTCGTAAACAAATAACTATTTCTTTGATTTGCTGGTGTGGGTTTCAGTACCGTGTTTCCACAGTTTATAAATTACTTCTGTGGTGGGACAAAGCTTGATGAACTGCTTGTTAATTTTTATCCAGACACGTGTAAGAATTGTGTCAGTGTCGACTTCTTCAATTTTTTCTGTGCGTGGTCATTTCAAGTAATTGGTGATTCTTTCCAGAAATTTCAGTGTGCCCTTCTTGTTTGACAGAATTTCAATGACTTGTCCGACATACCAGATTTTGTTGCTGCTTATAGCATAGTATTTATCTATTAATGTATCTAAACACGAGCTGAGTTTTTGTGGAACGTTCTCTAAGTCGCTATGTCTGTACATTCAGCATTCTCCTCATTTACATCTTCGTCTGACTCGTCGCTGTCACTTATTTCTTTGTTATTTTTGGTTTTCTTTTTGCTTGGAAAACCTTCCCATTATTCTCATGTCCTCCACTGTTTTTCCTCTCTCGTTTACTTTCTTAACTATTTATTGATTCCATTGTTTCGTAGGTCTACTTCTCCTTGTCTTCCCTCTTCCTGATTTCATTATTTTCTTTGGTACTCTTTTTGGGTTCCATCCGAACTATATTGACCAAACAAATTTAATAGTCTTTTCCTTATATTTTTGATTATAAGTTCTTGTTTAATCATTTCTCTAGTACTATCATTGCTTTAACTATGCCATTTTGTTTTTCCGGCAATTTCCCTAAGGTGATGTTAATCTTGCTGATGTGTTTTGTTTGAATAAACCCAGTTCTCACTACCATACAAAATTGTAGAAATTGGATAGCTTCAATTTGATACTATTGTTTTATTTACCTAATGCCTAGTACCTATAACCTCCTTGACTTCCTTGATTTACCACTGATGTTTCTCAGGTAATGCTTCCAAAGTATTCATATGTCGTCGATACTGTTTCTAATAGAATGTTTGTTATCGTTCAAAATTATAAAGTTACTTAGTAAACAAGAATTTTATTACTTTAGCTCTTAATCAATTTAACAGATGATTATTAAAACAAGAAATATTTACTGATGGCCTTCATTATTTAATGCTATCGAGTAGTACAACGAATAGTGACTGATTCATACAAATGAAAATCGATAAGCTTGATATAAAACTAAACTCGCAATAATTACAATTTAATACTATTGAAAAAGCATTCGTTTATTGTATGAATCTCAATCTTACATTAGTATATATTAGGAAAATAAAGACTTTTAACATATAATTCTCCTTTTGTAGATAGAAATATCATATCATTCTTGTTATTTAAACTTAAGACTTAAAGTATTTTTAGCGTTAGTGTTAATGTATAAGTATTATTGTTCGAAATACATAGGGACCACTCAAAAACTCATTCTACTTGTTGACTAGCAGTATTATTTTAATAACTTATTTTTGTCTTTTATAAATATGCGTACAGATTTTAAATTAATGCAGTTGTATTGGTAATATTAAATGTAATTTTTGCACAAATTAATTCTGCTTGCATTTAGAATTTTTAAGACGATATATTTCTAAAATAATTTATTTATTCATAGTACTTAAGTATTATTATAAATATATTTTTTATAAATTATTTATTATATGTGCAATTCTTTTTTTTTTATTTAGTAAATAATAATTAACTAAATTTCTTGATTTATTTAACCCTTTTACTATGAATTATTCGAATACCTACTTCCTTTTGGGAATACTAGCCAGCTGGGTAAAATTACTGTTTCTACAAAGAGATTAATACATTTCATGAAAGCTGAGTCTACAACTTGTAGCAGGCAATAATGATAGTAATGGACGTATACTAACTCGATGAAATAATGAAGCCCCTTTATTTGCAGGTAAGAAAAAAAAAAATTTTCAACATAAGAACCATTAACACTAATACACTTATTCCAACGTTTCTTTAATAATGCTATGCCTTGAACAAAAAAAAATTCTTTTGGTAAGTCATCTACACAATTTTCGTTCGGGACTGAACAGCCTGGGAGTCCATCGTGCCCATACTTTACTCATTCCCAAATCTTTGTCTAGAATTTTAAAAACACTCGTTTCTGATATTCCTATTTCTCTATCACTAACTGAAACTTTCAGTCAACACCAAATCTTCAACTTTGTTGATGATGTCTTCAGTTCGTGCTTCCAAAGGTCTTGCGCACTTTGAGTCATCATGAATGGATTCTCTGCTACATTTGAACTGCTTGACTTGGAAATAAGACGAGCTATTTTCTCCATACACTGCCACTATTCTCTCCCGAATATTCTTCGGGCTACTGCCTTCTTTTGATAAAAATTTTAATGACGCTTCTGTGTTCAAGTTTCAAATCACTCAATTTCTCTTCTTTAAACGAATGTAAAAATAATAAATGTTAAACATAAAACTTCCTCTCGTAGACAACATAAATTGCAGACCTGTAGCAACCTAAGTCCTCACATTAAGTGGAAATAGATACACTACAATGTCATAATGATATTTGACAGTTTCAAAAATGAATAACATTATCTGATATCTACGAATCTTACTTCTCTTCTAAATTGACTTGCTATTTTTTTCCGAATTGGTGGAGACTGTGGCTTGAAATATGAAACAGACAGAAACAAGAACAATCCCTACCCACAATATAAATTAATAAACTCTAAATACGTATGTCGGTAATTAAGTTGCCATCTTCAGTAGAACAATATTTTTCAGACTGTTCTATTGAAGATTGCAACTTAGTTGCTGAAATACGTATTTAGATTATTAATTTTTATTGTGGTCGTCATTTCAGTAGAACACAATCTTTTTCAGATTGTTCTACTGAAGATGGCAACTTAATTGCCGAAATACGTATTTAGAAATATTTTATACTTTAAAATATCAGCTCAAAAAATTATAGCACTATGACAAAGAACTCTCATAAAAACAATAATTGTTTCTCATCTATCGACTAACATAACACAACATCGAGATCGAATGCTAAACCCAAAACTACAGTTTTTCTTTCATTACTTCAAACTTCAGCTCTTTTTTCTTAAAAGAACTTATTACTTTCTAACATATTAAAAGAGGATAGAAATCACACAACTATCGACAATGAGAATCAAAATAACAAGAAATGTGAATTATGAGTAGTATTCATTGAACCAGATCACAACTAATTACAAATATAAAATATTAGCATATATGAATTATACTTCAATCAGTTACTTTAATTTTTGAATATAATTTGTATTAATTTATTATTATAATTCGAAGGTTTACTGCCTTACATGTCATTCAGGTATTGTCACCAGTATAATTAAATTTTCTAAATTGTAGACTAATTAGTGATAGTGGTATAAAAAAATAATAACATGTAAAAGGAAAAACACTCGAAGATGATAAACACAATTTTTTTAATTATTTTCACTTGGAACCTGGGTTTTGATGATTTCCTATTCTATTTCGCACTTAGTCGATAAGGCATACTGCTCCCACCCAAACAATTAAATTTGCTTGACTAATAATCATATAGTCTAAATTAAAACTCTTCGTTATTTGTGTTGGTTCAAATGCAAAAAAAACATAATTTGCATCTGCATTGAAAAAATTGCCATGCTCTCCTGACAAACGAAGACCGGAGTTTCCTCAGATAATTTTAAGACAATTAAACCCAAATTCACCTAGTCCGAAAATGCTTCCTAAGGGAGCTAGAGTTCTTTGAAGATGGCGCCTTCTATTTATTTTTTTTTAAATTCCTCCAGAACGCTTCTATTTAGAAAAACAAAAACTGGTATGCTTATTTATCCTCCAGAGATGAATCGATTCCATCAATTGCGAATTTCTAGTACCGGTCATAGGCGTCCGTTTTGGGTAGGTCAACGGTTATTTTAAGGCATAACTTTTTTGTCTTTAACTTTTAAGCATTTGTGACACTAGATTATTAAATTTTCAGGTATTCCAGTACTAAAAGGTACTCTTACTTTAAGTCGGTAGGATACACCGTTTTCTAGAAAAATCGATTTGTAAATTTTTCGTTTTTTCTTCATTAAAGTTCAATTTTTTATTTTTTGCAATAGTTAGCTCTGAACTGCCAACAGAAGTAAAACCTACGTTTTTCATTGTCAAATTGTTGTCAGTTCGCGAAGTTTATCTTTTCATTTTTTACTTTGTGTTATTCAAACACAACGATTTCAATTTAAAAAAAAATGGTTTTTACTAATGAGGAATACGCCGATATGCATTTAGTTTATGGCGAAATGAGGTGTAACGCTCGAGCGGCGCAACGTAGATACGCTGAAAAATTTCCCAATCGTAGGCATCCCACTCACTCAACATTTACAGCTCTTCATCAACGATTAAGAGAAACAGGTTCAGTGGTCCCAAAAAATAATGAAACAGGGAGACATAATGATGTAACAGCAGAACATGAAGATGTTATTTTAATGGAAGTTGAAGAAAATCCAGAAATTAGCGTTCGAAGACTATCTGCCATGTACCCCACAATTTCAAAATCTTCCGTAGGAAATATCTTACACAAAGAAAATTTATATCCTTTTCATTTTACAAAGGTGCAAGCACTGCTAGAAGGAGATTTTCCTGCTCACGTAGAATTCGCTAGATGGTTACAAAATCAGAAAAATCAAGATGAAGATTTCTTCAGGAACATTTTGTTTGGTGACGAAGCTACATTCTCAAAAAATAGAATTTTTAATGTACATAATGCACATTATTATTCGTACGTTGGTGACAATCCCCACGTTGTTCAAGAATTTAAGCATCAGCATAGGTTTAGCATAAACGTCTGGATAGGAGTAGTTGACGATTATCTACTTGGACCTGTGGAATTACCTGCTCGTTTAAATGGTGCTGATTACTTACATTTCCTGCAAAATATTTTACCTGATTTGTTAGATGAGGTGCGTTTAAATATTCGTCAAAACTTATGGTTTCTACAGGACGGCTGTCCGGCCCACTTTAGCAGGAATGTACGAGACTTTCTAGATAATAACTACGAAGACCATTGGATTGGAAGAGGCGGTCCAGTTGCTTGGCCAGCAAGGTCGCCGGATTTGAATCCTTGCGATTATTGTGTTTGGGGATACATAAAAGCATTTGTTTATTCCGTTCCGATACAAAATCGCGCACAACTCTGGCTAAGGATACAAGATGCTTGCAACGAATTTAGAAATAACTTTGGAATTTTTGCAAGAATTCGGCGTTCTCTAAGCAAAAGGGTAAACTTATGCATAGAGACTAATGGTCATCACATCGAGCAACTTTTGTAACAATCTACAATCTTTTTTTGTTAGTTTCGTTCCATTGTAATAAATAATTTGTTTTTAATTTATTAAATTAATTTTCATCCATGCCTTGATAGTCCAAGCCAACTTCGTCGCTAAAAATAAGTAGGTACATAATAAATTGAACTTTAATGAAGAAAAAACGAAAAATTTACAAATCGAATTTTCTAGAAAACGGGGTATCCTACCGACTTAAAGTAAGAGTACATTTTAGTACTGGAATACCTGAAAATTTAATAATCTAGTGTCACAAATGCTTAAAAGTTAAAGACAAAAAAGTTATGCCTTAAAATAACCGTTGACCTACCCAAAACGGACGCCTATGACCGGTACTAGAAATTCGCAATTGATGGAATCGATTCATCTCTGGAGGATAAATAAGCATACCAGTTTTTGTTTTTCTAAATAGAAGCGTTCCGGAGGAATTTAAAAAAAAATAAATACAAGGCGCCATCTTCAAAGAACTCTAGCTCCCTTAGGAAGCATTTTCGGACTAGGTGAATTTGGGTTTAATTGTCTTAAAATTATCAGAGGAATCTCCGGTCTTCGTTTGTCAGGAGAGTTTCTGGACACCCTGTATAATAACCCATAATCCATGTAATCCATAATCCATGTAAAATCAAATTTCTTATATTACCTACAGCGCCCTCTTTTCAATAATTGCTGAAATTCAAAGCACTATGATTTAAGTCAAATACTGTATTGAAGGTAAAATGGTAACTAAAAGTCTATTTTTCGTTTCTTCATGATTCACAGAAAAATAAAGTATGAAATGTGTTGTTATGGATGAAAATCATTTTATGAATTTACATATTTTCTTGCCGCCAACTTTTACGGTATATAATGACCAGAATAATTGAAACATACATGAGTGGGTAAAACCTCACCAGTTTTGTATAATACAACAATTTTTAATAATATAAAATATTAAGAATCTGGTGTGAAGAACACAAATACAAGTTTATATTATTAAAAATACTTTTGTATTATACAAAACTGGTGAAGGGTTTGCCCATTCATGTATGTTTCAATTATTCTGTTACATTAAACATGCGGTTATTCCATAAGTTTGAGTGAAGACACGTACAAAATACATTTCCTAGAGACAAGGCAGTGCCATCTCTAGTAAAACTCCGTTGGTTCTGCATTCATTACGTAGACAAAGCAAGAGTACTTCGGCAGTCTGACAATATGCAGCGCTGTATGTTCTTCTACGCTCGTTCGTATTAATTTCTGTAAGATAGCGAAGTCGTTCTTTTTTTGTGAATGTGTCTGAAGATATCCTTTCTGCAGCTAGGGCGTACTGATGAATCTGTAGAAAGATGAAATACGTATCTGCATCTCTGGGGAGGGATATGTTTTGACACGTTCACAAAAAATATTAATATTGAACTTGTATTTGTGTTCTTCCCACCAGATTTTTAATAATATTTGATGTTATTAAATATACCTTTGTATTATATAATGACCATATTGTTAGTTATATTTTCGATTTTTTTGAGAATATAAAATTGTATTTTTGTAGTATAAAATATCCCCTGATTAACCTACCCGTATCATAAATTTTATTATGAAAAGCTGTTTCGATTTCATGTAAATCATGACATAATAAAGCACCTTGCTGAAAACGTAACAAAAGCCATTTTAAACTTACAATAATCTTCTTCGTAAGGGCCATCTTTTAAATTTATATCTAATTAATGTTGGAAACATGACGATTGGCTATTCATACTGAATTTATTATGATTCTAACCTCTTGTTGATTCTCATTTAATCATTGAATGATTTCAACAGTTAAACATAAACATCTTGTTAAATTTACGTTAGTTCAATCTTCGGTTAAAGTTAGTAATATTGCAATTAACTCCAATCTTTTAAAGATTAATGTATATCAATTAACCTAATCAATAACTACTTATTAGCTTGTCTAATTCGTACTAACATGGTACTAACCTAATAAGTAAAGAAGGGAATATTACGCTGCGCGCCATGAGCGTAGTGTCTATAATAAGTCTAAAATGTATATATAATATTACAAGGAATTTCTTATTTTCTTGGTTGTGGTTATAATACCAGATAAGGAATAAGTGTTTCTTGAGAATGGCGGATGAGTAAAACGTAGTTAGTCATAGTTGAAATGTAACCAAATAGTACAGTACTAATACAGTTCAAATGCGCGTTAGATATGTGGTTTAAAAAAATGCAATGAAAAAACAAAAAATTTCACAAAAATCAAAATAATTCAAAAACGGTTAATTTTGTACAAAAGTAACCTTAATAAAAAGTATTATAGTACTGCTGTACGTTGCCTGCAATTAGTTACAAAATATATTCGTATATGCAGAAAACGACCGTTCCACATCTAATGATTAAACCAGGACAAACCAAGGGATATACGGCACAACTTATGTACATGTAGCAATTTGGAAAATGTGTTTTTTCTCACAAATGGAATTTCTGTAAAATACTGATTTTTATGTTGTTATATAGCAAAATTCAGACTCGTAATCTAGAACACAGAAGAACTATTCAATTCAGATTACGTGTCCGAATATTGATTTCACAACACAATAGAAGCATTTTTTTAGAAGCAGAATTTAAAAGTGGCTTTGTCCAGGTTTGCAGTAATGATGTAATGATGGCATAATTGAAATAATTTCTGGAATTATTTGCCGGGTTTAATAGATTAATAGAGTGCTGTTGTAATTATATTATCAATGGTATAAGGCGAAGACATCAGAAGTGTCATAAGTAGAGTTGTCAGATTTTCCCCACATTCCAGGATCATACTCAGTATAAATTAATATATATATATATATATTGATATAAAGCAACGAAAGGCCTCTACGTTGGGCTAGCCAAATGATAAAATACTTATGAGTCGTTATATTGAATTATATAATAATGAATGATATGTAATGTTGAAAATGTTGAATTTTCAAATAATGGGCGCCAGTGATTAAATTAATCACAATGATAACTACGTCCTCTGTGTACATATAATAACACTAACAATAGTCGGAGAGCATGGTTGTTAAATAGATTTGATATAAAATACCTCAAGGTTCTTAGTCGGTCTGTGAACTACCTCCCTAATTGTAGTTAGGTGTCCATATAATATGTTTAACTCAAGAACTAAATGCTAACAAATAAAAACAGTTTAAAGTGATAAAAATAAAATATATTGAAATAAAAATTAGAAAACTGTAACAATTATCTTAACATAGACATGTGTCTATAAAGAGAATTACGATCTAAACATGTGTAAATATAATAGTACTAAATATAGTGTTGGTGAACAAAGAAAACTAAGTTAAAGAATATGTTGTATTATTTATACTAATTTGGTAAGTACTACGGTGTTATATAGATGTTAAATTATGCTTGTAGTTATTAAGCTAGGGTAAACGATGCATAGATAATAAATATAGAAGTTTTATTAATGTTTATATAGGTTATTATGAGCTTGTTTATTGATATATAAATTTTATAGGCAATGAAAGAATAAATTGGTCATTCAAGAACCTGTGTTCCAAGATTTTACGTGTAGGATCAAGCTGGAAGCGTTGTAGTCGTGCAGCACCAAGTACGGCGTTAGGATTCTTGATATCGGCTTGGTGTCGTTCGATCGTCCAAATGGTCCACACGTTGCAGTTTGGATACTTGTAATGATGCTATCCTCAATCTTCGGCGTATCTTTGATGATGTGAGGCTGGTTTTTACTTAAAAAGGTTAGCCAATTTTCTGCGTTTCAATTATATATATTTTCGACGAGATATTTTAAGTTTGATTATGGTAATTTAATTT
The DNA here is from genome assembly GCA_935421215.2 of Melolontha melolontha. NCBI lineage: Eukaryota > Metazoa > Arthropoda > Insecta > Coleoptera > Scarabaeidae > Melolontha > Melolontha melolontha. The sequence continues at coordinate 106,042,203 of OW285240.1, forward strand.
TTAACTTGGATAATTACAAAAACGCGGCCATATATTGTAAAATTATTTTTCGGCTTCTTCTTCGTTCATTTATTTCTCATGGCCTATTTTTATATTGACAAATAGCCTCGAAACTTTATTATCATAACATCGCTGGTGTTTTGAATTAAATTGATATTACATTTCTAATCAAATTATAAAATTTTTTAAATAATTTTCAAATACACTTTGTTTACTTTTGAATGTAGGTTATGTCATTATTATGTGTTCTAAGTTGCATTCTTACGAGTTCATGCTAAATTTAAAAAGAGGGCGTGTCCAATCAGTATCAATACAATATTTCAATGTGGATAAATTAGATACCGGTAGTATCGCGCGAATTATTTGAATTATGAAATTTAAAATAGAAATATAAAAGTAAGTTATAAAAATTAAAAATAAGTTAATTTGAATTACTGTTCTCGTTGTATTAATTTATATACATGTTGATACTAATTTTACAAACTTAATTCGCCAATTTCACCCTTTTTGTGATTGTGTTATATGCATTGTTCTATCTGTTTTTCCGTTTCAGATGCAGATATATGGGTGCAGTTTGAACCATAACAATATATATATATATATATATATATATATATATTGTAATGAGGCTAACCCATGTACATAGGGGGCCTAGAACAAAAATACAGAATTAATATTTAAATTGTTAATTTAGAATAAGACATTGTTAGAACTACATTTTTCTCATGCCATATCAATAAAGTTAATACCGCGTTTTTAATTTATCAAATTTGTATCACATAATTATTGAATTTCTTGTAACCATTCACCTTAGTCATTTTCATATACATTTTTATTTCCTCGAAGATATTTAACTTAATTGATTGGAATTATATGTCACACATTATGGTTATAGCTGTACCTATTTTGAATCAGATAAGGCGGGAATTATTCCCAAATGTACATAGGTATTTAGCGGAAATTGAACATTTAAAATAAACTTTTGTCCATTGTAAAATTAATACAATAATTTAGGTGAAATGTCAAAACGATTGGTAGTAGTAATCTATTTTATTTTGAGAAAATTATTGACGAGATTAAATAAATATAAACAACATTAAAAATAAGATGCCTGGAGAATTAACAAAAACAATAGAGAGTTAGCTTGTGTAATTAAAAATGGTACAACGCGTCTAATTTTTATAAAAGTGTGTGAAGGAATAAAGTGATAAAAATCTAAAATAAATTAGCTAAACCTTACCAAAAAGATATCCTATAAGTTCCCGAACCACTAGCATCGTTTTTACGAAGGTTACCTCATCCTGAACCCGCTGAGCACTGATAACTAAAACCCCAATTTCTAAAGGACACCAACCAGAATTTGGAACAAAACCAGCTATTCTCCTACACCTGAACCCGCTTTTCCTGTGCATGAAGATCCGAATAACCATCATCCATACAGAAAAACAACCAGCATCAAAATTGAGTATTTATTTAATAATCTCGTAAAATATAAAATTTTTATTAGTTACATTTTGAAAAAGTTCGTTTATATTTCATTTAAATTCCTAAAATGTTAGCATTTGATCACTATACAGTTTAATACCGAAAAATACAGTTCTTTTTAAATTTGAATTTGTGTTACCTAATTTAAATATTTGAGTTATAATTATAACTATTTCATTAGAACATTTAACCTTACTTTTATATTATATCCAATCACGTGACGTTTCATGCAAATGTGGTATTTAAACTTACCTTTTATGCATTGAGAATCTGAATAAACCAGTGATATTTACAATTCATCCACTTGTTTTATTCTTCTTTCAACTTTGGAAGATCATTCACTTAGTATAACTTAGTTTAAACGAATAACTATCTTCTATCAATACACCGAACCTTCATTTACGTTAATCTTGTTCACCATAATCTGAGCTAGCGACATCTTGATTAAGATACCCATAATAAACTTAGTAATAAGTTTTGCACGTAAAGCAGGCAGATTAAGTTAAGTATAAACTGTTTATATTATTGTATTCATGTTCAAATAAATTTCACCTGTGTCAACTGTATAAATATAACTTTAACGCCATCTATAAATCACATTTATAACTCCGTACGTGTATATTCAAATAATTTGTATTTTTCAAAGTAATCAATTAATTTATTTTACTTTAAATTATAATCAATAAATTTTGTATTATTTATTACACGCTCTACATTGCCTTTTAACAATTTGACAGCCCAACTTTGTGACAATTAGAAGTACAATTATAAGGCATAATTCACTACATTTTATTATTTGGCTTTGTAATTATTTATAAGGTCAATTCAGTTTTTCTACATATTGTCGGCGAACGTAAGGCCCTATTTTACATTACAGCTTCACTGTATTCGCATTATAACATTTTGACGAACCAACGAGAGGCGCTTTATAACATTTTGGCGACCAACTTGGGGCCTTTATAACAATATATATATATATATATATATATATATATATATATAAAATAATAATAAATATATATATATATATATATATATATATATATATATGTACGAACGTTTACAAAATATATCGGGTTTCATAAAGAACACGTGTTCGTATGAAATTACAACTCAGCATTTTAGTGACTATGTACAGTCCGATAATATTTAAGTATTAACAAAGAAAGTACTTATTGTAAGATATGTTTGCGAAAACTTTTGTTTATTTTCCGAGACCCAGTTACAAAAAAAGTTTGCTAATTTTAAGATAAGCAGGTTCATTATATGCATTGTGTTAGGTCGTAGGCATAGTAACGAGCCATCGAAAAAATTCGTAATTGGAGTAGACTGTGAAATTGGGTTGGTACTTTAACCACTTCCACATAATGCCATTTATTATTTGACATTGAAACTATAAGTTTGTATCAAAATTTTCAAAACTCTTATTAAGAAAATTGTTTGTGTTTAGATGTAAATGGACAACATTTTCAACAACTTCTGTAGCTATATGTAAATTTTGATTATGATTTCGATATTAAATAAATTATTTGTTTTCTTTTTGTTGTAGTATCATTTCAATGCCATAACCTTTTTTTACAATGAAACCAAATGAAACTGTCAAGCATCAAGTAATGTAGTATATATGTTGAGCACTTGTGAAATTATTACACTATTAAACTTAAATAAAACACCTTATATTTCACAAACAATAATATATTGACTATATGTACATTTCATGTGCACTGCACACATCATCAGTAGTTACTAAATTTAAAAGTATTATTTTTTAAGTACATGTATAGTAAAAAATATCTATTTTTTTGGTTAGGGGTGTAAAAATTACAATTATAAATGGTCAACAAATGGTCAAAAAAAAAAAAAAAAAAAAACATGCATATAAAAATAAAAAATTATGGTCGTATATTGTAATAGTGCCTGCTAAAATCTATTGAAGTTCCAAGAAGGACAAATTATGGGAAAGACCGTTACCTATGAAAAACAAGACACCTGACTGTGTTTGGCATGTCGGGTTCTATTAAATAACAATATAGTAGCGTGAAAAGGAAAACTAGTTATTAGATACTGTAGGTATATAATTTAAAAGTTTATTATTAATAGGTGACATGTCATTGTTAAGGAGGTAATTTTTGTATTTTTTCATATGTATGGCTTCCCACATGTCTAAATTTTTGCTATTACATTTTTTAATTAATTTTACATTATCTAAGCTGAAATTATGTCCGGTATCTAAATGATGTAGAGCTAATGCTGATTTATCTACATTGTGAAGTTTTACATGAGCTAAATGTTCTTTGAAACGGGTTTGAATATTTCTTCTTGTTTGGCCGATATATAATTTTGGGCAGGAATTACAGTTAATTCTGTAAATACCTGATTCTTTCAGTGGGTCTGTGTTAACTAACTTTGTTTGAAGATATTGTTGTAACTTATGAGTGTTGGAAAATGCAGGAGTTAGATTATATTTTTTTAACAATTTAGTTACGTTATTCTGCCAACTTTTGTGAAAAGTAATTTTGCAATATTTTTTGGTATTACTCTTTGTATTTGGAGTTAATCTGGTTTTAAAAGTTTTTAGCTTCTTCTTTTCTAGTTTATTTTTGATTTTATCCACCAATTGTTTATCGTATCCGTATAATCTAACTCCTGCATTTTCCAACACTCATAAGTTACAACAATATCTCAAACAAAGTTAGTTAACACAGACCCACTGAAAGAATCAGGTATTTACAGAATTAACTGTAATTCCTGCCCAAAATTATATATCGGCCAAACAAGAAGAAATATTCAAACCCGTTTCAAAGAACATTTAGCTGATATAAAACTTCACAATGTAGATAAATCAGCATTAGCTCTACATCATTTAGATACCGGACATAATTTCAGCTTAGATAATGTAAAATTAATTAAAAAATGTAATAGCAAAAATTTAGACATGTGGGAAGCCATACATATGAAAAAATACAAAAATTACCTCTTTAACAATGACATGTCACCTATTAATAATAAACTTTTAAATTATATACCTACAGTATCTAATAACTAATTTTCCTTTTCACGCTACTATATTGTTATTTAATAGAACCCGACATGCCAAACACAGTCAGATGTCTTGTTTTTCATAGGTAACGGTCTTTCCCATAATTTGTCCTTCTTGGAACTTCAATAGATTTTAGCAGGCACTATTACAATATACGACCATAATTTTTTATTTTTATATGCATGTTTGTTTTTTTTTTTGTTTTTTTTTGACCATTTGTTGACCATTTATAATTGTAATTTTTACACCCCTTACCAAAAAAATAGATATTTTTTACATGTTTACATGTACTTAAAAAATAATACTTTTAAATTTAGTAACTACTGATGATGTGTGCAGTGCACATGAAATGTACATATAGTCAATATACTATTGTTTGTGAAATATAAGGTGTTTTATTTAAGTTTAATAATCAAGTAATGTGTCATTATGAGGAAGTCGTTAAAGTATCAACCCAATTTCACAGTCTACTCCAATTATGAATTTTTTCGATGGCTCGTTATATGCCGGCCAGATGTTAAGCGTATTGAAGTTAAGCGCTATTGAAAAATTGCAAAATACTCGGGTGTCGGTAATGGAGTCGGTACAAATAAAGGACGAAGTGAAAAAATTGCTGTGCAATATACACGACGGAGAAAACGTTTGCGTAGTAGAAAAGTTCGATAGTGTTTTGATCAAAGGTATTGATTTTTCTAAATTATGACAAATTTGTGATAATGCATCTAAAAATTCGTTATCTATTTATAAAGATTATGCGAGTATGCGTGTGTTACATCCGTAGATGTCGAACGATCTTTCTCAAATTATAAGAAAATTTTCTCACCACGGCGAATATTGCTTACCGAGACAAATGTAGAAACTTACACTAATGGTGCAAGTTTTTGTCGATTTCATCCATTTTAGGTAAGTATTTTTTGTTTATCTCTCGCTGAGTTATAATTTCTTTCGGACACGCCTTCTTTACAAAACGCGATGTATATTGAAAACATTTGTAACGGGTGTTCAGAAACATTCGAAGTCAAGTGGGCTCTGAACAAAAAATCGTATATCTTTACTTAAGTATCTGATTTGTAATAATTATTAAATGTCAACTGTTGTCTGTCAAAAATCAATCTATCTCAGACATGACTTCATATTTTCAAGGACTACTTTGACTTCGAATGTTTCTGAACACCCGTTACATATTAACGTGTATGAGTAGGACTCTGGAATGTGGAGAAAAATGACAACTCTAGTCATGATTCAGATGGCGGGCATTTCGATCATTTTGTAAATGTATACTTAGCAATAATCATACGAACATAAATAAATTTCAAACTACTACTTGTTCTTTGTGTTTATGATTGATTATAAAATAAAGTTAATGTAGAATTTGTAGTGCGGTAGTTACTGTTCACAATGTACATTTCATGACTTACTTTGAGTATGAATTTGAAAAAAACACCTGTTGTTAGTGGAAAGTGTTGCAGAAACACGTACCAACAAAGATGAAGGAAGATCTAGGTACTTACGGGCACGGCAAAGGTACAGTTAAATCAACATAAAGGTAGATCTCTTTTTATTCGAATCAATGATTATCATTCATATATCTTCGATATCCTAAATTATAACTGTCATAGTAACGTTTACATATGTCTTAGGCATAAAGATTTTGTGTTTTATTTAATAAATTTTGTTAATTCACATATTTATTTGCGATACTTGGTACAAATTCAAGCTGTACATACAACTTAATAACAAATTGTCTTGTGTAGACTGTTTAAACTAAGTTTTTTCTTTCGTTTTAATTAGAAATATAATTTTTGTCATTATTCACCGATTTAAATAAGCGAATTTTAAGGTTTTAAATCCATTATGTGCATTTTCCATTCAAATAATTGAATAACCTTTATATCTCTTAGTAAAATCCATGTTTAATATTAATTTAAAAAAGAATAATTTCATAGGTTTCCATTTGTCGTTACGTCACGACAAAAAGTGACAACTGGCATAGTGGCATATCACGTGATTTGCAAAAAACAATGCGTCGAACGTTAAAAAGGTTTGAATAAGATGTGAAAATAGTATATTAAAAAACAAGTTTCATAACTCATGAGGCACCATTTTGCCGCACGAGATCAGTTTAGAAAATGAGCCGCGATAGCGGCGAGTTTTCTAAAGAGCGAGTGCGGCAAAAGGCCTTATGAAACGAGTTTTTTGTACTATTTTTTCTATTTTGCGTTTTTTACATTAATACATTGCTCAGAGTTGTTCAGAGTTTAATTTTTATATAAAGCATGCAGTTGGTCACATTGATACTTGACATTTTCAAATTTAAATCTTGCTATCCGCGAAGTATATTATATTACATATTATTTATTAATTTTCGTTAACATTACTTGATATTTCATTTAAAAATATAAACATGAGTGACATAGAAACATGTATATGTTGTTGTCAATTGTATACAACATACGTTGTTTGTGTAAAATACGGACATATATCATATCTGTCAAATGTACATAAATTCTTATACTCAAATGACAGCAATGATATTTATTTCTGTATTCGAACAACGCCAACATTGAGAAATGAAAGAAAGTCTATCGAAATGAAGCTCATTTCGATACTGTTTTGGGTTTCATAATGAGTTAATTTCGAACGCAAAATAGAAAAATACATATTTGTTAGTTAATTAATATAAATATTTTGAATAATGTGACCATTAGAATTTATAGAATTCTATTTATTAGGAAAGGTATTTATTCTTGATTTTTGAATATTTTAGAATGCCGTGAAATATATTGGAACAAAAAAGTAGGTAAAAAGTAGAAATGTGACATTGTTTGCACTTTGATCGTGTTTGCGGTGAAAAAATGGTAAATTTTAAAATGTGATATAAATATAATTTACTAATCGGTCATATAAAATTCTAGATTTAATGCATTTGAGAAGAAATTGATAAAATTTGGGAATATTTAATGGAAAACACACGTTTTTTAAGAGCTTATGTTGGCATAGGTCCACTATTGAAAGGTCGCAGGAAAATCACGGCAAATGAAGCTTAATAAAATTTCTAGATTATACACATTTGTTAATAGTTTTATTGCTAAAATCGCAAAATTTCGCTTATTTAAAGTTACTTAAATGGTAATTCTCATACAAATGTGTATTTCATTTTTTCTATCAAGTATTCAGTAATATGCATCAATTTTATTTAATTCAAGGTGTATAGCAAACGCCAATTAAGTTGGCGCGAGGAGGGGCAAGTTCGCGCAGGATTAGAAGTAGTGGGGATATTTGTATTTGGTTTTACATCAAATGTCAGATAATTCTAACCTCTGAGTGTGTATCACTTTATGATTCCCTAGCACAGACATTATGTTCCGTCAAATGTCAATGACAAATGTATTCTGACAATTACTTGAGTAGTGGGCGTGGACGTTTTTAAAAACGGCTTCTGCGCACCCCCTCCTCGCGCCAACTTAATTGGCGCTTGCTATACCTAAACATTTAAATATGTATTTTTTAGGATTGCTACTGCTTGCATGGCTGCAACTCGCCGTGCCATCTTCTTGAAAAGGGATCCATCGGAAGTACGGTAGGACTTTCTTCATTGTTTCCTAATTTATAAGCAAATACCTATACTGCATTCATTCCATATTGTAAAATTGTAAAGGTTTTGCTTTCTATTATAATTATAATTAGATTTTAATTTATTAAAACCTAAATATATAACATAGACAAAAGTTCATATTTTGAAAGAAATATATTGTAGAGTTTGATAATTATTGTATTTGATGCGATAAATTACCGAAAAAAAGTGACAAGAAGTAGTTTATACAGCATACAAAATCATAATAGCGATTTGTATTTATCGAGAATAATGTTTGTGCATTCAATTTAAACGTAATGTGAATAGTAAAATTTTAACGGACAATATATCCCTGCATTCGGCATATAAATTGACGTGGGGATAGTTGATCATCTTACCGTTGTTTTCCTTTGCGCTTCTGTAAATAACGTGTGTTCATTTGAAAAGTCAATCTAGGTTACTTTGAAATTTTGATAGAATAAGACGCATATATAACTATTAGTATGTGCTTGTTGTTCCGTAAACGTAAATCCAAATGACATTTGATAATGTCAATCACAAATATCAGTTTGCGTGCGTCGATTCTGGTTTAAATAAATTGCTTCTCAGTTTTAAAATGGCTTTCACTTTAGAACATAAATTTTTTTTAGTCCAGGCTTATTTTCGAAGTGGTAATAAAGTTGATGGTTTATGGGTTTATTCAGTTCAAGATTGCATGGTAGAATTTCAAGTTGAGTTTCCACATTTTGTAATAGATTATATACAATTTAGGAATACTTTGGATAGAACTTTAAAACTTTTTTCTGAAACTGGTAGTCTCTTAAGAAAATCAGGCAGCGGAGCAGTTAAGAAACGTACACCTCAAGTTGTCAATCGTGTTGAAGAAATAATGGAAAATGAACCACAAACATCTGTTCGACATTTGAGTCAACAAATAAACCTTTCTGTTGGTACAACTCACAAGTTATTAAAAAAAGATATGCAACTTTATCCATACCGTGTCACAGCAGTACAAGAAATGTTAGAAATTGATTACCCACGTAGACTACAGTTTTGTAATTGGTTTGTAAATATGAACAATAATGGAGAACTTTCGCAAAGAGTCATCTTTACTGATGAAGCATGGTTTTATAAAACGGGATACCTAAATTCACAAAATACAAGAATTTGGAGTAGTGAAAATCCACATGTAATTAATGAAGAATCGCTACATCCAGAGAAAATTGGTGTTTGGGCAGCGATAAGCCAAAGGCTAATCATTGGACCAATATTTCTTCAGGGTACGTTAACTGCTCAAAGGTACTGTACGGAAATTTTACAACCATTTGTCAATCAGTTGCATGATGATGAACTTCAAAATGCATATTTCCAACAAGACGGAGCACCTTGTCACTGTACTGCAGAATCTTTGTATTATTTAAGAGTTCATGCGATTTAACACCTTGCGACTTCTTTTTGTGGCCTTATCTAAAAAATAACATATTTCGAACACTTATATTGAATTTGAATGATATGCTACAGAGAATCGAACAGAAATGCATGGAAATTAATAACAATCCAGTAATGTTGCAGAATATCATCAAGAAATTTTGAACGGAGGATTTTAAAGTGCATTGATCTTGAAGGACAACATTTTCAACATTTGTTATAGTTTTCAATAAATACCTATTATTTGTTATTTATTTGTATGTATGAAACTGTCAAAATATACGACTTCGTAGGTTTGTAATGTGCCTTAGTGGCTGGCAGTGGTTGGCAGGATCGCCATGTAATGTAGCCGGGTCCTGTGGTGGCTACATTGTTACGTCGATATGCTGATGCACATAGGCATCGTAATAAAACTCAGATGAAGTTGGTTTAACGAAGTATAATGAGTTAACAGGTACCAAACATAACAATTATTTACACATATAATAACAACGAATATACAGTAGTCAAAGGAGAGTTCTAACTGGCTCTCTAACTATGATTCCTCTTGTTCTTTCATAGAACATCTTATATACCATTAGAATGCCCTCGCTTGACTACGTCCTCGCTTATCTGTAAACAGATGTGCAAGTGTGTATACTTCTAATTGAGAACGCTTGCGTTAGTCAATCAGATGGACCGAGGCCGTGTTTGTGTATACAATATAAATAAGACCGGGGCCACGCCTTGACTTGATCGAGTACTACAAACATACTTAATAAGGTTATCACACCTGCCACCCTGCGAGAAAATTTAATAGTCGGAAATTTCAAATTTAATTGATTAACAAACATGTCTAATTCGCATTTCCGTGTGTCAAATGAATGAAACACTTGGTGTGTTTGTTTCACAAAATGTAAATTGTTTCGCGTTTTGTGGAACAAATGTACCGGGTGTTTTGTTTAGTAAATTATTAATCATGTTTCACCTAGAGCCAACCGTGAATTCTATACATTATATTAAAAGTGCTTAACTCCTTAACAATGACATGTCACCTATTTATAATTGGCTTTTAAATTGTATACCTGCAATGTCTAATAATTCATAGATCCTGTTCACGTTACTTGATTGTTATTTAATATAACACAACACAGTCAGATGTCTTGTCTTTTCGTATGTAACGGCCCTTCCCAATTTTGTCCTTCTCGGAATTTCTATAGAGTTTAGTTTTTGCAATATACGACCATACTTTTTAACCATTTGTAATTGAAAAATTTTTACACCCCTACCCAAAATAGATGTTTTTACTATGCATGTGCTCGAGATAATACGTTTAAATAATAACTACTGATGTGTGCAATGCACATGAAATATACATATAGTTAAATATACTATTGTTTTGTGAAAATATAAGGTATTTCATTTAAGTTTAATAGTGGGTCATCGTAGTTTTTAAAAATCGAATTTAGTGGCGCCTACCTTAGAGATGAATGTCTGCCTTCCCTTGTTCGACAATTTAACACATGTTTAGACCTTTCCCTTAAGAGGCAAGTGTTTGTCTCGTAGTTTTAGATTGGCATGTTAAATTTAGTCTTTACGGGGATGCAGTGTATAGTAGTTGTGCGGAAGCGTTTTTCTTACTTTACTGTGCCCCATGTGCGACTTTTAATTAGTAGTTTTTACCTACTGATGATGACAACTTAGTTGTCGAAATACGTATTTAGGATACGACTAATAATTGTGGTAAGGGGTTACATACCTTTTTTAAATATCTAAATTTGTTCACTTCGATATATTCGCATTATAATTACCAATAATTTTTTCGTAACTGATTTTTTTATAATTTCAAACAGGTACTCTGAATGGACCTGATATACGAAAATTAATGAAAAGCGAATCTTTCACAAATATGCTTTCGAACCATTATAACCACCTATGTGCATGGGACGCATTGAAACAAGTCATTGAAGGCGTTTTAGGAAAGAACCGTGTACAGCGAGATGACATACAGACACGAGTGGACAAGTTGCTGTATTATTTTGAAAAAATCAATGCATCCATGACGTTAAAATTACATTTCATGCATTTCCACCTTGATACCTTTTTGGCACAATTATCTCAGGAATCGGACGAACAAGGAGAGAGGTTCCACCAAGTGATCATGCCAATGGAAAAGCGATTCAAAGGCAAAAAATTAGATGCATTGCTTGCGGAGGTTTGTTGGTGGAGTTCTAAAATTATGCAGTTTGAAGATGAAAGCACCGTAGATGAAGATGACACCGAAATTGGTGGACACACTGAAGAAAACATGCCCTTGAATATTATGCCTAACTCGGATGATGATGCAGACTCAAAACATTAATAATGAACAACCTACGAAGAAAACAAGATTATCAAAACCACAAGCGTCAACTTCAACGAGGATGGATATTGACAATAATTGAAAATGTTCTAAATTTTGTTTCCATGCATAGATAACTAATAAAAATCTCATATTTTCTGTGTAAGAATAGCCTTAGAAAACCCCGAAGTGGCTTTTGAGTCGAAATTCGAAAAAAAAAAATTCGAACTCACGAAACTGGCACTAAAATTGAAATTGCGATTTTGGGCCACCACCGTATCTCCGAAACTAAACCATCCAGGACGGTCATTCTGATGTACGCGAATGCGGATCGACGCGCCGAATCGATTGCTGGAAACCAGACCGCTCTACGACGTCCGGTTTCGGAGTTATGCCTGAAAAGCCGAAATTTTCCCGGAGAAATCCGGAAATTTTGTGAAAGTTCCGGCCGCTGTAGCGACCAAACGGATCGCCCTATTGGCACGTTCTTGGGCTCGTTTTAATCATTTCGACTAACATTTTAATTCGCCGCAAAGTTCACGTCGACCGGACAATAAATGAGGGAGATACGGCGTTTTGAAAATTCCGCAATTTTTTATAACCACAGGCGGCAGAAATTTGAAAATTTCTAAAAATCAAAAAGTGACGATTTTCGGCGTTCCGATAATTTTAATTTATGTATCTTGGGCTGCTGATTCTGATAAACACAACCGCGCCCGCCTATCTCTTTTAGTTTTTGAGATATTCGCGAGAAACTGTGGGCACCACGAAAACGCCAAATTTCGGCGCCCCAACGTTTGTATAGTCTTCTTTAGCGCCTTAGAAAACCCCGGAGTCGTTTTTGAGTCGAAATTCAAAAAAAAAATTTTTCGAACTCGCGAAAATGGCACAATTGAAATTGCGATTTTGGGCCACCACCGTATCTCCGAAACTAAACCATCCAGGACGGTTATCCTGAAGTCCGCGGATGCGGATCGACGCGCCGAATCAATTGCTGGAAACCAGAACGCTCAACGACGTCCGGTTTCGGAGCTATGCCTGAAAACCCGAAATTTTCCAGGAAAAATCCGGAAATTTTGGGAAAGTTCCGGCCGCTGTAGCGACCAAACGGATCGCTCTATTGGGACGTTCTTGGGCTCGTTTTAATCGTATCGACGAAGACTTTAATTCGCAGCAAAGTTCACGTCGATCGGACAATAAATGAGGGAGTTACGGAGTCTTGAAAATTTCGCAATTTTTCTTAACTTAAGGCGGTAGAAATATGAAAATTTCAAAAAATCAAAAATTGTCGATTTTCGGCGTTCCGATACTTTTACTTAATGTATCTTGGGCTGCTGATTCCGATAAACACAACCGCGCCCGCCTATCTCTTTTAGTTATTGAGATATTCGCGAAAAACTGTGGGCACTTCGAAGACGCCAGAAATATGAAAATTTCAAAAAATCAAAAAGTGTCGATTTTCGGCGTTCCGATACTTTTACTTTATGTATCTTGGGCGGCTGATTCCGATAAACACAACCGCGCCCGCCTATCTCTTTTAGTTTTTGAGATATTCGCGAAAAACTGTGGGCACCTCGAAAACGCCAAATTTCGGCGCCCCAACGTTTGCACAGTCTTCTTTAGCGCCTTAGAAAACCCCGGAGTGGTTTTTGAGTGGAAATTCGAAAAAAAAAAATTCGAACTCGCGAAAATGCACTAAAATTGAAATTGCGATTTTAGGCCACCACGGTATCTCCGAAACTAAACCATATAGGACGGCCATTCCGACGTCAGCGGATGCGGATCGACGCGCCGAATCGATTGCTGGAAACCGGAACGCTCTACGACGTCCGGTTTCGGAGTTATGCCTGAAAAACCGAAATCTTCCCGGAAAAATCCGGAAAGAGTTCCGGCCGCTGTAGCGACCAAACGGATCGCCCTATTGGGACGCTCTTGGGCTCGTTTTAATCGTTTCTACGAACACTTTAATTGGCCGCAAAGTTCACGTCGATCGGACAATAAATGAGGGAGTTACGGCGTTTTGAAAATTTCGCAATTTTTTTAGCCTCAGGCGGTAGAAATTAGAAAATTTAAAAAAAATCAAAAAGTGTCGATTTTCGGCGTTCCGATACTTTTACTCTATGTATTTTGGGCTGATGAGTACGATAAACAGAACCGCGACCGCCTATCTCTTTCAGTTTTTAAGATATTCGCGAAAAACTGTGGGCACCTCGAAACCGCAAAATTTCGGCGCCCCATCGTTTGTACAGTCTTCTTTAGCGCCCTAGAAAACCCTAGAGTGGCTTTTGAGTCGAAATTCGAAAAAAAATAAATATCTAACTCTCGGAAATGGCACTAAAATTGAAATTGCGATTTTGGGCCACCACCGTATCTCCGAAGCTAAGCCATCCAGGACGGAATTTTTTTATTTGAAAAATATGATAATGACCATATTTTTCAAATAAAAAAATTTCGTATGATTTGCTTTGTAATTTGTAGACAGCAATGTTTACATCCCCACTTACTCTGCAATTACATACATTGTAATTTGATATTTGTAAATATTTCATATAAAAGCCGAAAAACGCCAATAATTTATCAATTGTTCTATTTAATAAATGGCTAGGAAATTATCTAAACACTTATATATATATCACGTGCCTTCAAAACTTTCCTTATTAGAGACATCCATGCTTTTTGATAATGGTTGGTGACAGTGCACATAATCTGTCACAAACGTATAATTTTTAATGAGCATGGCCGTCTCTAATAAGGAAAGTTTTTGAAGGCAGGTTATATGTGAGTTTAAGATGTTAAAATACATAAACGCAGATATATAAAATTAATCCTTAACAAATGTATATACAAATATGTATAAGAAGCGAGGTTTTATACAAATGTCCCGTATCGTTATGTTCAAATTTTAGGAGTGTAAAGTAGACTTCATTTCAAGTAAGAAAAACGCAAAACTTGTATATCCATTTTTATTTGTTTCAAAGTTACAGATCTATGAATGTGATTGTCAGATAATGAAAAAAAATGTAATCCTAAAGTCAATAAAATCGGATTTTATTTCAAAAAAATTAATTAATAATATTTTCGAAATGTCCACCGCCTTGTTGAATGCAGGCTTGTGCCCGTAAGCCAACAGAAGAAGTACTTATCCGAATTTCATACTTGTTTTGTCGGATTTGTCGGCAGCCAGGTGAATACGATCCAACAACTCTTCTCTTGTGTTCGAAACTTGCGCGTAGACTAAATTTTTCATTTTTCAAAGTCAAGGGGATTAAGATCGGATGATCTGGGTGGCCATGCAACGGGACCACCTCGATCAATCCATCTTGGATAATTGACGTTAACTCAATTTCGGACAGCAATTCTGAAATATGGTGGTGTGAAACCAGATGTCTCGTCGAACATTCAGTGGGACATCCTCTAAAAGACCTGGCAGTTCGTCAATGAGAAATTGAAGGTAATTGTCCGCATTTAACTTCCCAGAAAGAGCGACAGGACCAATCAACAAGTCATCTATTAGGGCCGCCCAAACGTTAATAGAAAATTCATGTTGAAATTTAGATGGGCGTATAGCTTTGGGATTTTCTGATGACCACCTGTGCAGGTTTCTCAGATTTGTAACACCACTTCTCGTGAACGTAGATTCATTGGATCCTTTGTAACAACAGCTACTGCTTCTTCCTCTAAGTCTCCTGGCAAATTTACTCCTCGGTCGGAAAGATATTCACGCAGTCCGCATTTCCGAAATTGTCTGTGTACTTCCAGAAACGTTCTGTAATGAGGAATACGCCTATCGGGAAACCGATGTCGGTATTCAATAACTGCTTGACATGCACTGCCGTTACAGTAAGCCATACACAAAATGCATGTCCGCATACTCTTGAGAAGAAAATCGGTAAGACATTTTGAATATAGAAACCGTGTCCAGACCACTCACTAATAAGCTGTTGTATGAACTGAAACGTAATGTAATCCTTTATTAAAAAATGTAACGTTAACAGTCATCTGAACATTTGTTTATTGTATGATGGTTCAGCACTTACGAAATAAGTAAGAACCTTTTTTATCATAAATAAATTTCCAGTACTCTTTTTTGTAGATCTCCAAGAAATTACTGTATGCACTACGGCACGTGTTCTTTTATTTTAGGATAACATTTTATTATGCGACGTTAACAATCACAGGCCTGTTATTGAATCGTATAACTTTTTTTTAAATAAAATCAGTTTGTATTGACTTTAGCATTACATTTTTTTTCATGATCTGACAATCACATTTACAGATCTGTAACTTTCAAACAAATAAAAAGGGATATACAAGTTTTGCGTTTATATCATTTAAAATGAAGTCTACTTTACACTCCTAAAATTTGAACATAACGGTACGGGACACTTGTATATTATTCTTGAAATAAAAAGGCGACGTATGAAAAATCGAAAGATTAAATTATGTAGAATATATACATATTGATGATACAATTCTAATTAAGACTCCCTATAAATACTCTTTTATAATTAGGGCCGTTCGAGTATTATGTAAGCAGAATTTTAGTAATTTTTAACCCCCCCCCCTGTCAGCAAAAGTAAGCAAAGCTCTTACCCCCCCTTCTATGCTTACGTAAGCATTGGCATAATTTTTACAAAATCTGTTTAAATTTCTTTATTTTTATATCTATCATAGTTATTAAGTCTATCACAATGAAATAAGCAATTTATAAACTATAAAGAAATTTACTGCACATTTAATATTTATTCAAGCAAATCATTAATTAACATATAAACGATATCTATTTATTTTGTTCTATTTAAAAATTTGGTAAACTCAAATTAATCGCCCTCAGTCCAAGACACTTGAATTAATGACTGTAAATAAATAAATATTGCTGATGTAATCACCAATCAGACCCCACCCCGTCCGCCATGTCATCAAAAATAAGCAAAGCATAGACCCCATAGTTGGTGCTTACGTATTACTTGAACGAAATATTAATGAAGTACCTAGCATAAATTATTTACAACGACATATAAGAAAAATACCTTAAGAAAACACTTTTTTACATAATTTGGACATCCTCAAGGTCAGTGTTATCTTCATCACTTTCACTTAAAATAATTACAAATTTCTGATGAATATTAACATTTTCTAAACATACATTTTCTATTTCTATTGTATGTCAAACGCAATTTTTTCATTTCAATCGCTTCTCGAATATGATGTAAAGCTACTTTCCTAAATTTGGGACGATCGTTACTGCAGCGAACATATTCTTGCAATTAACTCCAAATTAACTCGATCGGATTAAATATACAGTAATATGGCGGCAAATGTAAAACAGTGTGTCCTGCGACCGTGGCCAAACTGTCTACAACATATTTCTGTCTTTGCTCTTTTGTGTAGCTATCGTCATAATATAATTTGTTTGATAAAACTCCATCCAATATTTCAGCCTTCGTACTGTACGAATTCGGTAGCTTCTTCACCTGTCGTGAATGAAACATTATCCATGACAATGACACTTCTTTCGGGTAATACTGGTTCTGAAACCACTCTTAAAATAATAGTGCTGCCTTATGAGGGTGTTACTCAAGGTTATAACTTTTTATGTTTTTTGACAACCCAACCGCCTTCAGAACCAGCACGGAAAATAATAATTCTTTGTCCTTTGGAAGGAGGTAGGGGAAGTTGGGGGAATGGTGGCCCCCTATGCATTTTTACTTCTGCTACCCGTATTTTTTAATTAAACGTTATCGAAAAAATCACAATAAATAGAGGAAAATGTGTCGTTTAATATGTTCTAATTATATTTTAACAAAGGATATACGATAAAGTAATATAAATTTTTTACATAACTAGAAGGTGGCCCTCATTGCCCCAACGATTTGGGGTAATGCTGTCAGAGCGCCACCATTACCCCAATATAAAATATGTTTAAGTGCAATAATTGCAAACATAAAGTTTTTTCTCCATATCCGTGCAATTCTTATGCGCCCAATTTCCGCACAAAATACATCTTAACCATACTTCATTATTCTTCCCAAATTCACCGCATACGAGACATAAGTCTTGGCATTCCACATTCTTATCTTGGACTTCATCATCATTGGATTCTGCATCTGAGGCAGAACTTTGGTAGCTCTCGTTTATCCTACAGCTCACTGGCAGCTTCTGTCGTTCTTTCATGCTGTCATCGTCTCGGGCACTGTCGTCCGAAAATAGGTTTTTCTTGACTACCTCCGTTTTCTTTTTGGGTTTCTTAATCGACTTTTTATTCGATTTTGCGATCAAAAATCTTTGTTTGGAGTAGATGTTATTATCTGAGATGTTTGTTTCATAACTCGTTTACGTTTAACTGATTGACTATTAAGTTTTGATGGCCCTGGTAGAGGCAGTACTTCTTCGAAAAAGGTTTCTATCTCTGGAATCGCGTGTCCATATGGTCGCATTTGAGCTATTCGAAGTTCTGCAGAGTGTTGGAACCCTGGACCTTGTTGAGGTTCTTGTTCCTGAGGCTCACGAGGATTTTGTTGGTCTATAGGTATGACATTCGGGTTGTGCAGTTCAGCTGGTGCAAAGTCTTGTTCGGAAAGCATATCAGGATTATACGGCCAGATACCACTTACTTGAAATCCTTTTGCTGCTTTCCCCAAAGTAGCAACTCTCATATAGGCTGTATTGAAAAGTTCTGCGATTTCGAAGGGTGTTATTTTCTCATGTGCATGATCTTTCAAGTATTTTGTACATTCTGTGTTGAAGGCAGTTTTCAAAGGTCCATAGAATGTGACGTCCAAGGGTTGGAGTCGATGTGAAGTATGCGGAGGAATTGTCAGAAGGATAATCCCATTAGCTTTGCAGAAGTTGTATGCTTTAAGAGTGCAGTGGGTGCTGTGATTATCCATAATAAGCAAAACCGGATCCTCCAGACTTGCTTTAACAAATTCTTGAAAGCGTTGTAAGTATTTCAAAAAAAGTTCTTCTGTTATCCAACCCTTGTCAGAGCAGCTATATGATGCTCCAATTGGACCTCCCTTTTGAAGCTGCAGATTCATTCGCTTTCTACCGTAGATAAACATGGGAGGAATGTAGATCCCTGATGGACTGAATGCACAAACTGATGATGTTCTTACCCCTCTCCCAGCTCGTGACAAAACCGACCTGCTTCAGTCCTCTCTCAGCGAGAATTTTGCCCGGTTTCTGCACTGTAGAAATGCCAGTTTCATCACTATTAAAAACTCTGGAAGCTTTGAACTTATATCTTCCTAATACTTGCTCCAAATTTGTAAAAAATAAGGACACTTGTTCGCTGTGATCTTGTTGATACTTGTAGCCTCAGGCTTTCTAAGTACAACACGAGGATTGCGTTGTAAAAACCCATAAAGCCAGTCGTCACCTGCACTTTTTGTCTCCATGTTAAATGGGCATTTTATACTATTTTTCTCTGCATAGTCATATGCACATTTTTTATCTCTTGTCTAGTGACTCCGTAAACAGTTTTGATAATTTCATGACATGTTCCTCAACTTGCTCCTCAACTACTGAAAACACTGATGAACGTCCTAGCGATGGACCTGCATTATTGTTGTTTTTCATCCTCTTCTGTATGGTGCTTCTTGGAATTCCAAAGCTTCTGGATACATCCCGAATAAATCGACCGTCTCTTACAGCAGCGATAGCGACGTTAAGCTCATTAACAGTCCAAGAAGCTTTATCAGTTCGACGTTTGTAGACTCTTGGCATCTGCAGAAAAATATTAGATAGCAATTTCGTAAATATAGGGTAATGGTGGCCGGCCGCATTACCCGTGCCTGAATGGCCACCATAACCCCAAAAGTGCTAATTTTGTTTAAATGATGCTGCACAATAAGCGCTACTTTCAGAGAAACTCACCGTCTGGTATAATAAAGACGAGTATTAGGTAAACACAATTATTCTTTATATTTGCAAAACATACATAGCATACAGCACGCGAATTTTATTCTCACTAACCTCAACAATTCTTACTAGACTTCGCGCCTATTTGCAGTTTTCTACGCTAGTTATTAGAGATCGAGTCGCATATGACTATAATTCGGTGGGATAATTCAAATAGACATTTATAGATGGCAGGACCTATCGAAATTCATTTAAAAACGTTTACCATAAAAATAATCGATGGCTACTATTACCCTTGTGGCTACCATTCCCCCAACTTCCCCTACATCTAATAAACATGCCTGTAAATCATCACTCCAACCTATTTTATGGTATCGTGTCATACCAGGTTTGGTCTACGGAACAAATAATCCGCCCTCCATCTCGAAATTGTATCATGTCGATTAAATATTCGTAATTTTTATAGCCTCGGTGACTCCATTATAATACGTCGTTTATCTATTGTCCCAAATCGAAAACTATTTTGCTTTAATGTTCGCCATATTGTTGTTCTAGAGGCTTCTATTTCGGTATTTTCTTTATTTATTTTTGTAAGCTATTTAATGTGTACATGTTATATACTGTTCGTCGAATGATATCAACTTGGTACTTTCTTATAGATCCTTTGTAACCTCTAACTCTTCTTTGCGTAATACTGTTTCACTATATTATAAACTCTAAACTACTTTTCTGTAACTTCTGCATTTTCTTCTCGTAAATTATTATACACAGCTTGAACTACCAGATGAATTCTTTTAGCGCCACTATTTGTATTGTCCATAGTTATCGTTATTTACTTCATATTGCCCACCTTCCCTGTCTTCGTTCTCCACATTTTCTTATTGCTCATCTTTCCTGTCTTCGGGCCCCACATTTTCTTATAACAAAATATATGCTTTCTTACTTTACAATTTAGATTTTGCTACTAACTTAAACTTTTATGGACTGTATTACTTAAATATAAGAAATGTTAAGCTGTAGTACCATTGTGCGAGGGTGGATCCAGAAATATGGTTCCCATAAATTTTACAAATAGACAAAAAATTTTATTCTCATAGAAATTTACATCGTTGGAAAGAAGAAACTTTGCTCTATTTTACATAATCGACACCTTTTTCTACGCATTTTTGTAGACGGTACTCCAATTTCTGTATCCCAATGTCATAGAACTTCACCGCCAACCCGTTGAGGGAGCGTTTCACCCAGTGGCGGCTCTTGATGACGTACGATGTGCGCTGCTGCACGGATGAGACTACTTCGAACTATTTCGGAAGATTTCGGTACGGTTACTTGCTTCTCTGTATATATGAAAGCTTAAACGAAGCAGTCTCATTCGTGCAGCAGCGCACATCGTACGTCATCAAGAGCCGCCACTGGTTTCACCCCTTCCTTAACTTCATCATCGCTCCGGAAACGTTCACGGACGGTGATCCTTCCTGTTTTGAAGCACTTCGCGTTTGACCATCTCGATAACCGCCTCTGAAACTGACGGTCTTCCACTCCGTTCTTCATTGTGGACTTCCTTCCAATCGGTACTAAACACGCTGCACCACTTTCGAACGGCCATACACCTCTGTCAACTGACGATGAATGTCCACGGGTGGAGTCCCTTTTGACGTGCAAAAACCGAACTACAGAACGAATCTCGCACTTGGCGGGATCAACAATTGGAACCTCCATCGCGGACGGCTGCTGTGCCAAGACCAGTGTTGCCAGCCAGCGTTAACGTTCCATTGGTAGATTTGTCGGCAAATTTCGGTAGATTCCGTAAAAAATCGGAAGATTTTTTTATATTATTACCTATGCATGCTGCTGACTATTGCCAATGAGTAATATAGAGGTAGATGTACATATTACATAAGCTTTATTAATTAATAATAAACAATTACTTATAGGTTTCTACATACATATGTATTTGTTAATTCTTATTATGCCTTTCCAAACAACCAATCTGCGATAAAAATTATGATTTTATTTTCAGTTTCCTTTCCTTACTTATTGTTAGATACATATAAGTAGAGAACGGACACGCTTACCACCCAGTGCAGTACTGGCGAAAGGCTGTATTTCTAAAATATTTAATTTTATTTATATAATTGGAAAACGAACGGGTGGTGATCTATAAAATTACGAAATACATATATATTTATACAAAAAGGTTTTGTTTAAGTATGACAATACGTTAAGCACGTATAAAGCGTTTGTACAATATGAAACAAACATGTAATGATGATGGTTACAGATATGTAAATTATTTACATGTTTGTTTCATATTGTACATATGTATTTGTTGAAAAGTTGTATTTTTAAAGTTTTTAATGTTATTTCTATAATTGGAACATTTTTATTTGTTCATTTTGTCGTTCAAGTTGAGTAAAGGAGTATTAATATTGACTAGCAATAGTTTCTCAAGGTTTTCTTCTGTCAATTTTGTTCTCTTTGAATTAAGTATGTACATCCTTATAAATAGAAAACGTCCTTTCTACATCGCAACTGGTTATAGGTGCATACTGGAAATATTCTTTTATTTCTTCATATTTAGCCGTTAGATTTTGTGGAATTGTCTCCATACATAATTGCTGCAATGTAATTAAATCTGGATTTCTATTAAGAATTGCTTCAAACTTTTGCCGAAGGCCACATCCGAAGTCACTTGGAATACTTTTCAAATTATTAACAGCCACATCTAATGTGGTTAATCCGTCATTTAATTTGAGATTTCGATTTTCAAAATAAGTGATTAGTTTTGGCAATTTTCCAAAGTGTTCGTGAAGAAAGTACAACTGATTTTTTAAATTTGGGATTTGTGTGAGCTCCTTGCACTCACCAATACTTCTAGCATTCTCCTTTAGCAGTGTTACGAAATGTTTTATACTATCGAAATTCTCAGCATAATAACTAGTAGCTTCCAGCCATGTTCCCCATCTAGTTATTACTGGAGTGGGAGGCAGTGACAGAGATGGAAATTTTTCCCTGAAAAGAGCTACTCTCAATGGTGCTTTTCTGAAATTTTTTTAAAAGCGGATACAAGTCTATCAACTTCTGGAAAGGTGCTCTGATATATTCACAGATTCTGCGGAGAACATGCGCTACACAAGTAATATGCAGCAAATTAGGATATGTTTCCTTTAATATATATGCAGGTCTGTCACTTACAAATAAAAGTACTTTTTCTTTGTACCTGTCGTCGGAATGAAGTATATTTTGAATATTCTCATTAATCGTTTTAGCAACTGTATTTATAACTTTTGTTGCTATTACATATGCGTTATATGGAATAGTTGGATGTAGTACACCAGCTACAACATTTACCACACAGCGTCCTAACATATCCACCGTTTCGTCGGCGCTTATCCATATGTATTGATTTAAAAGATGGCTTCTAATGCGTTCTACTGTTCTCGTATAGCACCTAGAAACATAATATTTGCGTAAAGTTGATTCATCAGGAACATTTCGACCAGTATATTTTTT
The DNA here is from genome assembly GCA_935421215.2 of Melolontha melolontha. Lineage (NCBI taxonomy): Eukaryota > Metazoa > Arthropoda > Insecta > Coleoptera > Scarabaeidae > Melolontha > Melolontha melolontha. The sequence continues at coordinate 106,065,426 of OW285240.1, forward strand.
CGGAAATATTTTTAAAGTGGGATTGCTAAGTTTATTTAAAGGAATATTAGCCGCCATAAAAGTTTTACAGAGTTCAGATGTGTTTGCGATCCTAAGTGACGAATTTTTGACGATATTTTATGGATTTTGTAATAAATTTCGGAATCACTGACAATGGACATACAATCAGTATGACCGTCAATCCAACTCGCCATTGTTTTACGATGCCGTTCTCGACGTTCTTCCGTATCATATCTGAAAAAGTAACTTAAACAATGCTCTAGGTCTAAATAAATGAAAACTAATGTACGCGTAAGTTATTGAAATTGAACGAAATTCAATGCACACTTACGTCTAAATAATTGGGAGAAGTAGATTCAATCGAACGATATTAAACAGGATCTATCACAAAAATTACGATGTAATTAACAGTTAAAACTATGAAAACAAGAAACTTACTCACAGCACTTTATTTATCTTACGAAATATAAACTAATAAATAAAATACATTATAAAAACCCCGCTTCTATCTACGCTCATGGAAACACTTTAAAAACTATATTCTCCTAATACAATAGCTGGCTTGTCCATTGTTATCGCGGCGAGACCAGGTGTCCGCGTAAGTCAAACAAATACTTCATTGAATTACGCCGGGATGTACTGAGCGACGTTATACACAATTCCAATTGCCGATTGCGTTTTATGGAAATTGCATCCGTTCTCTACATATAAGTCTAGCAGAACTGCACAATATACAATATTTCAGAGGTGACAAAAAAAACAAAATTACAAAAGATAAAATCAAAATTAATTTTATTCAACGTAAACAAACACAAATAAAACTGTTACATTAACCAAATAGAATGTTTTCTAAAACATATATAAATTATGATTATTCATTTTTAAAATCAACTTTTCCTCAATTGAAAAATCGTAACAACTTTTTATTATCAATAAATTGCTTGTTTTGCAATAATCCACATATTATTGCAGTCTCTAATCTATTCCGCTATTTAGTTTTTATTAAGTTAATACTTGAAAAGACTTTTCACATTTGCGGATGAATGCCGAAGGCAAAATAAATTTTGATCAAAATCTATTAATATACTAAACATCGGAGTACCATCATCATTTCCTTGACCTGTTGCCAACATTCTTCAGTATCACTCGAATACGACTGAATAATATCAGTATTTCGCAAAAGACGCCATTCTATATCCAAATTTTGTATATCATTAAGATCTTTAAGTAAATTTGGAAACTTAACGACTACATCAGTAATGATGTGAATAGTACCACCTTTAACTATGTGCGGATCCAAAAATTTGAATTTTTGTAAAATATTGTTTTTAGTTGCAGCGAGTATACTGGCAAATTTTTATTCTGATACATGTATACATATTGTCGATTCGCAATAAAAACAACACATTTATATATTGTTTTATTTAATATTTATACAATTTAGATGAATATTTGGTAGTTCTTATTTTTTCGGTGGAATTGTGTTGAAAATCGGTAGAAATCATCCGAAATCAGTAGATCTACCGAAAAATCGGTAGGGCTGCCAACACTGGCTAAGACTGAGCAGCGCAGCGAAGCGCGGCCGGGCGAATCAAGAGTGGGGGAAAAGCCGCGCACAGCGGCGTTGCCAAATTCGCCTCGCACTTGAGAACCTTATTTCTGGATCCACCCTCGTAATTATTATAGCGTGTTAAGGGATGACTATTAAATTTAATTCCCAGAACTAATATAAATACGCAAATCAAGTTCGCCTATCTAGTTACAATTTATTTAATACCACTCTGGCTATTAAAGTAAGGAACAGTTCACAACTTTAGATGTGTTTGCGTTTCACTAAGCCGTCACTGGAGGGGGTGCTGTAAAATTACTTACCTGCTATTTAGTAAAATAAAAATAAGTTGAAACGAACTATAGTCTATATTTAAAGTAGAGAGACGAATTTCTGAACGTACGCCTGGCCCAAAGTACATGCACGAAAATCTTGAAAACAATTTGTACGCGGCAAAATTCAAATAATATTTGCATTTGCGACAAGCATATATTAAGTATAGACATATGCAGAAATCAACAACAGGAATTTATCTAGGATGACAGAAGAGGAAAGAAATTAAGTAAATATTAGAAAGTGTAAACGGAGAATAGATAAGATACATAACATTTATTTATTATAATACAAAATATACATTAATAATACATTTATTGTAAACTTACTGGTTCAGCAAAAATTACATTCAAATATTTATTTACAGAAATGCAAATGTAATAAAAATATTTATCATAAACTTATGAGCTGCTCATAACTATTAGAAGTAAATTAATATATCTCTAAATTATGATGATGATATCGAACTACAATCAAAATCTTAACTGTCACTATCCTCTTCAACTCTAATGATGAATGGTTCTACTACTTCGTCAATTATTGCATCAAGATCTTTCATACGGGATTCTTCTTTTATAACACGGTTTATGCATTTTAGCCAAGTAGTAGCTGTTACATTTCCCAAGGCGTCAAGTAATAATTGTCTCACTTCAGATAATTTAAAGGTTTTGTTTTTGGCAGCCACTTCATTCTTTATTTGGGCCCAAACAAGCTCGATAGGGTTCAGTTCGCAGTGGTAAGGAGGTAATCGTAACACAGTTTTATTTTGTGATTTTGCTAGTTCATCAATAACATAGGAATTATAAATATTCTTATGAATTTTAACCAAGCTTAACAGTTCAGCTCTGACCATATCCTCATCAAATTGTATTTCCTTACTTGTTAGCCAATTTTGAATATCCACCTTTCTCCATGATGATGATGGTGGCTTTTCTATTTTACGACTATGATATGATGCATTATCCATAACTATAACAGCATTGTCAGGTAAATAGTTTAATATTCGAGAGAACCATTCTTCAAAAACAGTGGCATTCATTTCATCGTGATGATCAGTGGTTTTCTTTCCTTCAAATAATAATAAGCCATCTTTTACAAAGCCATTACAACTTCCAATGTGCAACATTGACGACGTAAGACGACGTCCCTTTTCTGCTGGATTTTTTAATCCAGCTGTAAGCCCTTCGATAAAGGCTTGTCTACGACTGTGAATACTTGTATCAGTCCACACTTTCTGTACTGTATGACCCTCATTCACCCAAGTTTCATCCAAATAGAAAATTGATCTGTCCTGAGCTCTATATTGTGAAATATCTCTGAGATATTGTCGCCTCCATCTTACAATGTCATCTCTTTCAGTCAAAATACTATTTCTGCTCCTTTTTAAGTATCTAGAGGACATAGCACAATTATATACATGTATTTCTATATAATAAATATTTCTTACTTAAAATTCATTTGCTTTATTAGCAAATACAATGTTGATCAACTCATGTTTGGCAAATCTTCGTCATTTCTTACTTGCACCAGCACCTTATCTAATGTCGGAGGTTCATTTTGTCGAAACATATTGTGAACTATTTGGCGTATAGCAGTTTTCACAGTCTCATCAAAAGATTTCAGTAAAGAAGGCCTACCACTAATCTTTTTAGGATCTGCACATTTACCAAAGGCTGTATACTCCTTAACCACCCGATACACTGTTGCTCTTGAAATTCCTGTAAGCATACTCTGTAAAATATAGATCATATGTAATAAATTGTATTCACTTGCCTACTATGTCAGAAATTTATTTTAGCATGTCAAGTTTCTTGATATTGGGTGTATCGGCTATAATTTTCTTGTAAGCATTGATCAGGGTCTGCTTTTCGGTACTACGCAAATGATTCGTATTTTCACGCTTTTTCGGAGGAGAACAAGCATGTTCACGGCCAGCGGCACTTGTACTTGGTTGTGCATCCATATTGGAGACCAACTATAAAACTCTTTTAATTGTATTTATTTCAATATATTGCTTATAAATTACTTACGAGTGTATCTGATAACTATTACTGTCGAACTCCGAAAAGAACTGGTAAAGTATATAATGAAATAACGGAGAAATAATAGAAACAAGGCTTAATTATAAACAATGTCAGTTGATCAGAATCTGAGCAAGATTTGTACGGTGACATTTGGCCTTGCTTTCAACCAATGAGATTTCACTGTCAAAGTGGTCTGTTCAGAAATTCGTCTCTCTACTTTAAAAATAGAGTATAAGTATACTCGTACAACTAGAGTTTAACTGCGAATCGAATGCCAACTGCAATTCTATTTGCCATTTATCTCCACTATAATATTAAAACGTGTTTGATCATAGGATGTTTTCATCCAAGGGTCCGCTGACTGCATATTGTTTTCGTTACAAAGGACATGGCGCATCGGCACACAAGGAAATAATAAAACAAAATAAAAACAGTGTCTTTATGTTTTTTATTAGTAGTTCACAAATGCATCAAAAATAGAACAGAAATAAAAGACATTAAAAAATGTTGAAAAAAAGATTTTATAAATTAAAAAATATCTCCTAAATTTCACACTGATAGGATAACGGCAAATCACATTTTTCGTATTTTTTTTTTTTAGGTTTTCAATATTATGCGAAAGCATTGCACTCTCCCATCGTGTCACATCACAGACATCTCGTTTATTTTCAGTTAATATTCTTAATTAGTTTATTCTCAGGTTTTTTTTGTGAATAATATTGATTGACTACTGGTTCAAGCCAACATATTATTTTTTTGTATTTTCAATATAAACGATTCTGCTCCCACAGAGCAAGCACACCTATATACTCGCAACTACATAAATATATTTATATATATATATTTTTTGTATGTATATATATTTATATATAATTTTCAGCATGTCAGCCTTCACACAGACTATATTTATATATACATATATATATAGATTTAATGAGAATTTTATTTTAATTATATACAAACCTATCAAAGAATTATTAGTCCCTATTTGAAAGAAATAAAAATGAAAATTATCTGTACAAGGTATTAATTATTGAATTTGTTTTTTTCTTATTTTCTTTTTATACATACACAATAGTACATCCCTGAGCATTATGATAATGTATCTTACATGTATTTCCTTCGACAGATAGGATCACTGATCACTAGTAATTTTTTTTTCATTAATACCAGCATACACGAGTATCATTATATGTATTATAATAAAAAGTAAAAAAAATCGGTATACATATATTCAGTTTTCTTTATTTATATCATTTGGGTATATTTACTAATTTAACAAATACACAAACACAATTGCCGTTAACCGATTAAACTTTTAATCAAATAAAATATAAAATTGCTTATGCACACAATTTTTTCTCAATTTCGATTCACCATTTCTTAAATTAATTCAATAATTCTCAAAAACTGATCATTGGCCCCTCGTTAATTTGTCATTTTGTAACAATGATTCTTAACCTATGGCGTACGCCCCCTTCTAACACAATGATTTTCAGCGGCTATTAATTAATGTTGGTACTATATAAACTTTTTGGATTTGTATTTTTTTTTAATCTAAATTTTTAATTTAGAATTCACACTTTTGATTATTTTTATATTCTTGATCAAATTTTAACCCATTTTTATATTCAGATATTTGTGTAGTGCAACTGTAACATAAAATGCATGCATCAACATAATAGTCTAAATTCATTTCAAACTCAATACGATTTAACGTAAACATAAATACAATAATTTAAATTTTATTTTAATTTAAATATATATAGCCAGCAATAGAGGTCTCTTCTGTGACATAAAACTGTTAAAAAAGACAGCTATAATGAATTTCCCGATTAGCTATAATTTTGGAAAATATAAATTAAAAATTGGGCACAACAAGTATAAATAGAATGACAAAAATTATTTCAATAAGATAAACATTTAGATTATAAAAAAATTTAAATTGAAGTTGATATAATAGAAGTGAATATATAGGTTTAAAATAATAATGATTAACTATTTATTAAAATTTATTGAGGATTTACTTAATTAGTTTGTTTATTGATGATTTAATGAATTGATTTAATTAAATTATCAATTTTGTGAATTTGATAACATCAAAATCAAAGCTGTTTATTTTATCGTTAATATTTTAAATATTCAATATCTATACATCACTGTTTTTGTATTTAGAAAAGAATTAATAAAACATGGAAATACATATTTCGAAACTGTCACTTGAACATAAAAGAATTTGAATTAAGAAAAATAACCTTAATTTAATACATCTAGTCACCAATAGATGGTGTGCATACTGCAATAATATTTAATTAATCTAACAGTAAATTTATATCAAATTCGAGAGCAACAGCTTAAATATTTAAAGTAAATAGTAAATTATATGCAATAAATATATTTAAAGTGACAAAAAATACATTTAAATCACAAAGGCAATTCTTATATCCCAATTTTTTATAAATTGAAGAAGTTTTATACAACAAATAATAGGATAGCAAGAAAAGAAAATTTTTGTATATATATATTCGGTAATGTGGATATGCATGTGTACATCATTTCAAAAGGTCGGTAGAAATATTTTTGTTAATTATTGTAACTAGAAGCGATAAAAGTATTTTTTTTTTAATATTTCAGAAAAGTATTTTATTTTTACTTATTATTTTTAAAGAAATTTGGAGACTTTTCTAATAAATTTCTGATAAAATAGACTCCATTCAATTACTATCAGTTTATTGTATTTAATAAATGGCAAATACACAAACTCAATAACGAATAATTTTTCCAACTACAAATTCATAAAAATCTTTAAATAAACTAACAATAACAAAATCAATACTGTATATATACATATATACTATATTAAAGAACTATAATTTCAAAGAATAAATGTGGTGTTCTAAGCTCTCGTGATTATTTCCTTCAAGCCTTGACTGCTAGACGATCACTACCTCCTACATATCTGATACTGCAAGCTATTAATAAATACTTTTCATTTTATTTGACCTACTGTTGAGGTGTGGTTAAATGTTGATCTTGCTTACACATACTGCAAATTATATAAATTATACAGCATTAAGTTAAATATGTTTGCTTAGTTATTTAATTAAGAAAACAACATTTTTACCTTAAACCTTAATTCAATGTAGCCCACCGATTGAAATAGACAAAAAAATAGTTTGTGCAAAAACAATCTTATTCATATTACATTTACGATCACGAAAATTGTGTTTACATTTTCATTTAGCACACATAGGATTTTTTTGATCTAGAAATAACATACATTTATTACTAATTTATTTTATACAAAATGTAAAATTGTCTAAAAGCGTTGGTAACATGTACAATGTTAAATATTGTATACAGCCCTACTGTATAATAATTAGATTAGAATACAAAAGATATAAAACTTATTTTTTTCCGAGGTTTATAATCGTTCACTTCTGCGGGTACAATACAATATTACAATTACTATACGGGAATTCGCTCGACGAGTTTTACTAATCAAATAAAGCTCTAAATAAAAGAAATAAACACGAAAATAACAACCTAATTAATAATTGTTCTCAAATAAAACAAACTACATATTCTTCTACAAAAGAAGGTATCGTTTTTTCTCTTTTTAAAGCACCACATATTTAAAAAATATATACTAACTATATATTTGTATAAAAAATTGAACGAAACGATGATCTTTTAAAAAGTAATCACAAAAACTTAAATAGATATCACCACTTTTGCTCATGTATGTAACAAAGGTTATGGCGAGGGTCACCTCGCCTCTATGAGAACTTTTTCAACGTTCAAAAGTTGTCTCACTTTGTCCGTATATTTAACGAGTGCGATTTTCGAGGATCTAGTGTTTATCTTTTCGCCGGCGTTCATAAACTGACAGCACCTGGCCTGTTCTAGGAAATCGGCCATTTTTAATTCCCGTAAAATGGTCTTGTTAGTGGACGAACTTGTACTTGGTGACGGTGGATTGATTTGTCTCAAAAGAGCGTCCTTCGATTTTATTTTTAGGAGATTCGAAAGATCTTGGAGTAGAACCCACCTATCGGTTTGTGGTTCTCCCACTAAAGTGTATAGATTCGGAAGTAAAATTTCGCTAACTTCGAAGTCCACGTCCTCGTCTTCAGGAGGCGGATCCGCTTGCGGAGGAGACTCTAATGGATCATAACCAGTACTTTCTGGGTCTGAAATTATGCAAAATATATGTAATGTATGTAAACTTTGAACTAGTTATTTTAATCTATCGAGTGACTGTAAAATGACTGAAGCAAATATTTAATTTGACAACCCTGAGAAATTGGCTTGCCTGGTCTTTCGCTTTACATTTATCTTTTTGTGTTAGAATATTTTATATAAATACGGAAGACATATGGTTAGAATTACTCATTCATAATCAATATTAACTGATATCAGAAGTGAAATTTATGCGAAATGATAGTTGAAACAAACCACACTACTGCTCTAAAGTATTTGGGCTTTTCACACTATTTGTATTATATTGAAGAAATACATTTTATTACTACTAAATAGCTCTCAGCTACGTACTTTAAAACAAATGAAATAATAATTACCCAATTATTTATCGCAATAATCTGATAATTCTTTTTTTCATAAATGGATAGGTAGAATTTTCGGATTTAAACTTTTCTGGAATCTAGATGTTGTGAAACAATGTTAGAAACAAGGTTTAGGATAAAAAGTCTCAAATACGGCCATTTTTACTTAGCTCGTTTCCGTATTTATCCTAACCACATTGCGATTTATGAGAGCACATAGTAATGCTGGCAAAAGTAATGGTGCAATTGCCAAACAATTAAATTTAATTGGCTAAACCAATAGCCAGAATGCCCCGATTATGCGTCGCTGTTATAGATGAGACAAAAATTGTAAATATTGTTTACTTTTTCTGTGTATCAATATATCTTTTCACATTTTTATTTGTATTTTGAATTATTTTTACTAATACTATGATTTTATGAGGGTGCCCAAATACTTTTGATGAGTAGTGTATGTACTAAGAAAATGGACAAAATGTCAACCCCCTACTTATAAACAACACTGAACTCGTGATAAATTGCACATTTGCACATCTGCAATTGCGTACCGTAGTTCTTATAAATTGTTTATGAGATTCAAGAATATTACGTTTTTTAAATAAGGGAATAAAAAGAAATCCAAAGGCGAAACAGGCGATTTACCTACACTTAGAAAACAATCGGAAAAAGTGCTGTAAATAATTCATAGTTATATGTGGAGTGGTGGTGTGGCAGAATCCTGGAAATCCTGAAAATAACCATTATGTATAGCAAACGCCAATTAAGTTGGCGCGAGGAGGGGTAGGTTCGCGCAGGATTAGAAGTAGTGGGGAGATTTGTATTTGGTTTTACATCAAATGTCAGATAATTCTAACCTCTCAGCGTGTATCACTTTATGATCCCCTAGTAAAGATATTATGTTCTGTCAAACATCAATGACAAATGTATTCTGACAATTACTTGAGTAGTGGGGGAGGACGTTTTTAAAAACGGCTTCTGCGCACCCCCTCCTCGCGCCAACTTAATTGGCGTTTGCTATAGTTAATTCTATGTTATCCAAGTGATTTATATATATATATATATATATATATATATATATATATATATATATATATATGGTAAACCTAATCAGTAGGCGATTAAAGGTCTGTATATTATTTCAAAATATATGTATTTAAAAAACTCTACATGTTTCGGCTGTGTACGCCTTTATCAAGAGAATACAAAATATGAATGACAGGATATAAAAGGCGTACACAGCCGAAACATGTAGAGTTTTTTAAATACATATATTTTGAAGTAATATACAGACCTTTAATCGCCTACTGATTAGGTTTACCATATCATACCAAGGTCACGAAGTTATTATATATATATATATATATATATATATATATATATATATATATATATATATATATATATGTACACATGTATCGTTTTTGCCTCCGTACGTTCGTAAGGCGCCTTTTGCCAAATGTTACATGCGTTTCTTTGATGTCTATATTCCAAAGAATAATGGGAAACAGAGAGGGGTAATAAAATTTAACATTTCATTTATACAAAATTAAAACATGAATAGGGTATGCTTTCAACTCCTATTGTAGGTAGTACTTATTCGCCTCAGTGTATTTAAAATTGCGAGATATAACGGTAGTGTTTGCCTCCGCCCATGTTGCCAGTTTTATGAGGTGCATCGGTACCTTCCCTGTGTAAAATATATACATATAAATAAAATTATCAGATAGTAGTTCTTTCGCTTAATCAGTGTCTCTGTTTTGTTCTGTGACTTGGTAATTGCAAGATGAAGAGAAGTTATCATACACGGTAAGTATAAGAGGCGTTTTATGTCATCTATATTATAATGTATATAATCCACGGTTGGCTCTTGGTGAAACATAATGAATAATTTACTAAAGAAAACACTCAGTATAATTGTTTCACAATAGTATATTAAAAAACAAGTTTCATAAGGCACCATTTTGCCGCACGAGATCTAAAGAGCTAGTGCGGCAAAAGGCCTCATGAAACGAGTTTTTTATACTATTTTTTCTATTTTGCGTTTTTTACATTAATAAATTGCTTAAATTGGAATTATTTAATTTGAAAGTTCAGAGTTTAATTTTTATATAAAGCATGCAGTTGGTCACATTGATACTTGACATTTTCAAATTTAAATCTTGCTATCCGCGAAGTATATTATATTACATATTATTTACTAATTTTCGTTAACATTACTTGATACTTCATTTAAAAATATAAACATAGAAACATATATATGCTGTTGTCAATTGTATACAACGTACGTTGTTTGTGTAAAATACGGACATATATCATATCTGTCAAATGTACATAAATTCTTAAAATCAAATGACAGCAATGATATTTATTTCTGTATTCGAACAACGCCAACATTGAAAAATGAAAAAAAGCGTATCGAAATGAAGCTCATTTCGATACTGTTTTGGGTTTCATAATGAGTTCATTTCGAACGCAAAATAGAAAAAAATATATTTATTATTAAATATCTACACGTGTTTCGATTTTTCAGTCATTATCAAAGAGTTTGTAAACTAAAATAAAAAGTACACTTCTACCACTATTTATGAGTTTTTAAAAGACTTTATTACGGCATCAATAGTAGGGGTGTTTAAAAATCCAGCTATGTATTTGTGACATGTCTATTAAGATTTATGGCTTTTTTAATTTCTAAAATTTCGAGGAAGTCAAGTCTTTCCTTTATTACAAGTATGTAAAAGTTTAAAATTATTAGTATTGAACAAATGTGTATTTTCGATATAATGTTCCGCGAATCCTGTAATCATATTACCATGAAGAATAGAACTTCTATGCTCTTTAATACGTTCTTTTATAGAGCGTCCTGATTGGCCAATGTATATCGCATCACAATCACTGCAACTTAATTCATACACAACTGACTTATCACACAATTCTGTTTTTTCTTTATTATTTACTAAAATATTTCCTAAATTGACTTTATTCACTTGGATGACATTTAACCCTAATTTATTCAGTTTATTAGAAACTTTATTGCAACAAAGTTTCTAATAAACTGAATAAATTAGGGTTAAATGTCATCCAAGTGAATAAAGTCAATTTAGGAAATATTTTAGTAAACTATAAAGAAAAAACAGAATTGTGTGATAAGTCAGGTGTGTATGAATTAAGTTGCAGTGATTGTGATGCGATATACATTGGCCAATCAGGACGCTCTATAAAAGAACGTATTAAAGAGCATAGAAGTTCTATTCTTCATGGTAATATGATTAAGGGATTCGCGGAACATTATATCGAAAATACACATTTGTTCAATACTAATAATTTTAAACTTTTACATACTTGTAATAAAGGAAAAAGACTTGACTTCCTCGAAATTTTAGAAATTAAAAAAGCCATAAATCTTAATAGACATGTTACAAATACACAGCTGGATTTTTTAAACACCCCTACTATTGATGCCGTAATAAAGTCTTCTAAAAACTCATAAATAGTGGTAGAAGTGTACTTTTTATTTTAGTTTACAAACTCTTTGATAATGACTGAAAAGTCGAAACACGTGTTAGATATTTAATAATAAATATATTTTGTGAAACAAATATACCGAGTTTTTTTCTTTAGTAAATTAGTCATGTATATTGCTAATGTCAATGTAATTGCAAGTAAATACGAGCCTCCAAGCAGCATAAACGGTAAAATACAGAAAGAATGTGTTATGGTTGCACATTAACAAATCGTAGGTACTTTTTAACCGTCCGGCTCATTTCTAAGTTTAGATTGCTTTCTTTCTTAATTTTAATGTAGAACTTTTATGACTTTGAACTGTAAAATTATATTCTGATGTCGCAATGCAATCATGTTCTTGTGCATTTAAGATCCTCGAAAATATAGGAGCTGGTACGGAAAAACAATATCAGCGAACCCAATTCTTCCAGTGGCCCAAAGGATGAAGGTAAGCGCATATGCAGAACACGTATTTACATATCGAATAAACTGTCATTTACGGTAGATTAGTATAAACAGTATTTTGATTTAGATTGTGTGCGCACATAATAAGTAAAATGAATGTGAAATGTTTATACTCCTTCATGCCTTTTTGACATATTTGCGGTATTTTTAAATTCTTTTTCCAATGATTGCTTATATATTTACAGATATTGCATATCATGAACCATCAGAAACAATAAGTGAGGATAGATGTTTATATTCAACTTATCACCCTGAGGACACAAAAACAGAGAGAACAGTTAATTGGATACTCGATAATGAGTTTGGCACAATAAAAACGGGAGAAAACAACAAAGAAGAAAGAATAAAAGAGAGAGGAAAACCTGAAGAATTGCGCCCACCAACACCTGTAAGTTTACTTACTTCTGAATTAAAACATAATGAAGAGGTTTTAGAAGATGATAGTTTTTCAACTGATGGCTCATCAAGTGGATTGTCAGTAATTACTCATCGTAAAACTGTCATTGTTATGAGAAAATATATCGATTCAGAAATTGATCATTCATCTAATGCTGAAACACAAAATCCATTTGAAAATATACGAGAAACTAATAAGGGAAAAAGTTCTTCTGTATTATGCCAATCAACATCTAGAAGTTCAGCTATTCCTGAACTGGAACATAATAGGGACCTATCAAATGAGGACAGTTGTTCAATTGTTGAAGCATCAGATGAGTACTCAACGTTTCTATACGGTGAAACTATGAATGTTACGAGAACATATATCGAATCACTTAAAGATACATTTAATATTGAAAAAGAAAATGTCCCTGAAAAAATACAAAGGACTACCAGGCAAAAAAGTTCAGGACAGTGTTCTCAGCCTGAGATGGTGAAAGGTCGATTCCAAAATTCGAATTACCGATATATGGAAGAAGCTCTTAGCAGACAAAAAAAGAAAAGAACTGTGTGCAAATTTTGTAGAATAAACGTTACGAATTTTTATCGAGACACCATTTAGAAGAAAAAGAAGTCAAAGATTTTCTTAAATTTCCGAAAACTACCAAAGAGGGCCGACAGATGAGAAGAAATATATTGTCTTTATTAAGATATGAGGTCAAATTTGAAAATTTTGTACAAAACGAGGAGTATAATGCAGAGAAATTACCATGTTCTCATTGTAAACGAATAGTCGGAGTAAAATATTTAAGAAGACATTACAAAAAGTGTGTGGTAAAGCCCTTTAATGATACCGGAAGAAAACTACGCCACCGTGCAGCTTCTCAAACATTGCTAGCTTGTGCCAATGATCAATCAAACGTAACTGCAATCTTAAGGGTAAAAAATGAAGTGTTTAGTAGAATGGCATCGGATGAAATAGGATTTTTAGCTAGAATGGACCCATTGATTCGACATTTTGGAGTATTTTATTTGAAAAAACATAAACGCTCGCAGATTTCTCTCGCGTGCTCAAATAAAATGAGAGAGTGCTCTAGACTGTTACTTGAAATGCACAGGCGAACTGGAAATCCAAGATTCTCTTTCATTGAAATTCTGGATCCTATTTTATTTGATGAAGTTGTTTTAAGTGCAAAAGCTATTAGCGGATTTGATGAAGAGAATAAAACCTATAGAGCTCCTAGTTTGGCTATGCACTTAGGTACTACTTTACAGCAAATATGCGACCTTACAACGCATTTATTGTTAAAAGAAACTCCAGGATTCAAATGCGAAAATTTGGAAGATAAGTTGAAACGAACAAAGAGGCTTCGATTTCTAGTCTAAAGTCAATGGAGTAATGAAGTTTCCTCCTTAGCGTTAAAGGATTTAGCAGAAAAGAAATGGAATAAACCTGTTATGCTACCACTAACGGAAGATATAATGAAGTTCAGAGATCATATTTTAAATACTGCAAATAAGAGTGTTGCTTTGTTAAAAAACGATCATACTGATGCACAAGCTTATAAGAAATTAGTAGATGCGGCTTTAGCACTCACAATCTTGTTTAATCGAAGAAGAATCGGAGATGTCCAGTATGTTGAAATTGACACCTATTTAAAGAACTTTACAGCTAATGATCAAACTGAATTTTTGGAACAATTATCAGAATCTGAAAAGACATTAACAACAAGTTATAAACGCATAGTTGGAGGTGGAAAAGGTAGTTGCGCTATTGTGATATTATTCCCTGGTAATTTGCAAAAATACATTAACTTACTTCTTGAAATACGAAAAAAAAGTGATATAATACCGCCTCAAAATCGATATTTGTTTGCTTATCCTGGAGTTACTAACCAGTGGGTTAGAGGGGATATTGTATTGAAAAACTTTGCGAAATCTAGAAAAATACAAAATCCTGAATTAATGACATCAAACCGACTTAGAAAGCAAATTGCGACATTAATGCAAATTATAAATTTAAATAGACACGATTACTCTCGGTTTTCTAAGTTTATGGGCCACGCCGAAAATACCCATAAAGAATTTTATGAAATAACACAAAACGCCTATCAAACGGCTAAAGTTGCAAAGTTGTTAAATTTATTTGATAAAGGAAAAGGATCGGAATATAGAAACATGACAATAGAGCGTATTGATATTGATCCAAGAAACGTATTCGTTGAATCTGATGATAATTCCGAAACTGAAGAGAGTACGATACCCAAAAACAGTCAAGTTTCTATTCTAGATGGAGAGGATACTCCACTAGAAAATACGCAAGTTTATGCTGTAGATGACAATGGAGAAGCAGGGCCATCCGGTAATAAAGTAGAACCAAATATCAAAAAAACAAGTAACAGGATTAGATGGACAACCGAGCAAAAAAAAATTGTAACCTCACACTTTAAACAACATATTAAAGAAAAAAGGGCTCCCAAGAAGGCTGAATGTGAAAAGCTTAAAACCTTTACGAGAAAATCTTAAATAATCTGGATTGGGTCAAAATTAAAACTTTCGTCTTTAATATATACAATCGGCAGAACCTCGATCTGTAATAATTACAGATCGAGCAAATGTAATAATATTTAATTATTAAATATTATTACGCCAGTATTTGTTCTACCAAGTGCAACTTTATATTTGTAAACGTTTATTCTATTTTTTTTATAATTTTGTATAGTTTTAACGAATGTTTTATAAATAAATTTAAAAAAATTATAAATAAATCAGTTGTAAACACGTAATTGTAAGCTTATTACGTAAGTTATAGTACAACACACTGAAACTGTCAATCTTATTTGGATCGTTTCACAGTTTTAAATGCAGCTATAACTTTTATTTTATTATTAAATTTAAATAATTTCAGAAGTATAATAAAATCACCTGTGAATACTACGAAACCTAAATTTGTATAGTATAGTATTTTATTCTGAGAATAAGAAGTAGTTAGAAGTTAATAAATATTTTTGTTTTAAGAAGTACGTAGATATGTACAATATATGCGAATTAACATCCTACCAAATAATGTTGTCTTCTTAGGCAATACAAATAGGGAAACGATTCTATTGTTATACGCACGACAACTAAACTTATTACATTGTTGCCAAGAAAATGAGGCGATCTCGCGCTATGAACGTACGGAGCCAGTAACTACCTGCATGTATAATGTGTATAAAATAGTACTGCCATCTGCTGGGATGTCAATTCAACTAAAGAGTATGTGTATAGTTATTTTTGGCTCATTTTCACCTCCGACTAAAATTTCACCAGCTTGTATAGAACTTCGTTACCCATCCAAAATCGCTGAAAACATTGAAATACGCTTTCGCCTCCGATTTCGGAGGCGAACTCGTCAAATCGGAGGCGAACTCTACCTATCTATATAACAGTCGGAGGTGTATAAATACTAAATGCATATATATATATATATATATATATATATATATATATATATATATATATATATATAAATATAATGATAAAGGTAAAGAAAATACACACTTGGTTATTTGTTTCACTGCAATTGCAGTGAAACAAATAACCAAGTGTGTATTTTCTTTACCTTTATCATTTAATATGTTTCACCAAGTGCCTAGCGAGATCTCAATCAATTATATAAATATAATATTTTCGTGATCTTGGTATGATAAGGTAAACTTAATAAGTCGGCGATTAAAGGTCTGGTTCATTACTTCAAAGTATATATATTTAAAACAACCCTACATGTTTCGGCAATGATGCCTTTGTCAAGGGAATAAATATATTCTGTCATTTATATTTTTTATTCCCTTGACAAAGGCATCATTGCCGAAACATGTAGGGTTGTTTTAAATATATATACTTTGAAGTAATGAACCAGACCTTTAATCGCCGACTTATTAAGTTTACCTTATCATACCAAGGTCACGAAAATATTATATTTTTATATATACATATATAAAATATATAATTTTAAAATAATGGTTTCGTATCTGCAAGCGTTAATTATTTCTTGAAAAAATATCGACCCAATAATTCGTCGCCTTAAAATTGCTACCCAAACACCAATTTTAACTGGACGCAATGGTATCTCGCGACGCAATTAAATTGTGTGGATTGCTGCTGACCAAGTGACCAACAAAACAGGTGAAACCATGCTTAATAGGAATAAAAACTAATATTTTGCTGGTCAATCTTATTAAGTTGATGATCATTACAGCACTAACAAAACTGGATTCGTTATAAAAAAATCAGATGTCTGAATTTGAAGGACAATTGAAAATGTATATGGGTGTAAATGTAGTTGTTTTTTCAGGTACAGGTTTTTCAGGTACGAGAGGATTCATAGGAAAGTTAGATAGATATAGGAAAGGTTAAAAGAACAGATTAGTTAAGTGGAGCTTACCTATTAGTTGGAGTAGACGACGCACAGAGGATTTTGTTCAACAATTAGTTCACATTTTTCATGATATCGAGAGTAACAACAGTGGGACGACCAGCATATTTACCTTTAGCCACACTACCAATGTTTAAAAAGTGTTCGATTATTCTAACAATGTGTTGTGAAAACTAACGATATTCAATTCAGTTTGTTCTTCTGGACACATTTCAGTAAATTCATAAGTATATATTATTGCAATAAATGTATTTTACTCGACAGTAAAGACGATTTTGGAAAAGAAAACAACAAATTGTTTTATTTTGCTTGTTAAACTTTTACTTTGTCAATTTTTTGACAAATTTAAATTTGAAAATCGAGCATGTCAGTATAAAGTTGCAGAATTGCTGGCCGCTTAAGAAAAAAAATTTCAATCATTTATGTCACTCGTTACATTAAAATAATAAAAGGGTTATTCGTAATAAATCTATCTATTTGTACTAGGCATTATATTAGTTATATAGTATAGAATAAAACACAGTCGTAACAATAATTAAATTAAAAATATTGGAGGATTTTTTTATGTTGATGGCCACCTTTTGAATCCCAATCAAGTCATTTTATCGCTTTCCTTTTGCCGTAAAATTAAATTTAGGAACCAGGCAAGAATTACATCCATCTAAATCAGGCAAATATGGCTGAAGAGTTTACCAAAAAAAATTTTTGGTATAAAAAAAATCAGTTGCAAACAATGATCAGATGCATAATACTGCAAACTTTATCTTCCATTTTTGTGACATTCAGGTCGATTACGCCGTATACGAGGGAAGATCAGTAAGTACCCGTGTTTGAAGACAGGTGGCGCTGCTGAGGGAAGTTGGCATTACCGTCGTGTACTACCATCTGTCAGACAACACCATAATAAATTTCAGACTGATTCATAGGTTAGTTTTTATTTGGCAGCCAGTTGTATCACACGTGTTTCGTGTTTCTCGATAAAATGGAAAAAGAGCAATATCGATCCGTAATTCGCTTTTTATTTTCGGATGGAAAAACATGCGAAGAAATAAAAGCGAAGTTGGATGCTGTCTATTGGGACCCTTCACCATCTATGACAACCGTAAGATATTGGTTCAACGAATTTAAACGTGGTCGTACATCTGTTTTTGATGAGGAGCGCCCAGGCCGCCCGGCAGACGTGGCTACCGAGGAAATCGTTGAAAAGGTCCACGACAGAGGCCGTAGGCGTGTCGTACGGAACGGCAATTAATATTTTACATGATAAGTTATCGGTGAGAAAGGTGTCGGCCCGATGGGTGCCGCGATTGCTTACGGTGGACAACAAGCGGATACGGTTGTCAATGTCGAAGCAGTGTTTGGACCTCTTTAAGAGAAATTCGCAGGAGTTTTTGCGTCGAGTCGTCACCGTTGATGAAACCTGGATCAATTATTATACGCCAGAGTCCAAGCGACAGTCAAAACAATGGATTTTTCGGGGTGAATCTGCTCCGAAGAAGGCAAAGACGGTCCCATCGGCCGGAAAGGTCATGGCCACGATTTTTTGGGATTCCAACGGAATAATCCTCATGGACTTTTTGCAGAAAGGAAGAACGGTCACGGGGCAGTACTACAGTGAATTATTGGACCGATTCGATATAAAATTGAAGGAGACACGGCCCCATTTGGCTAAGAAATAAGTGCTGTTTCACCACGATTATGCACCAGCACATTCATCCAGAATTGTCGCGGCAAAGTTGCATGAACAGCACTACGAATTGCTGCCGCACCCACCGTACTCGCCTGACTTGGCTCCCTGCGACTTCTTTCTGTTCCCCAACATGAAAACGTGGCTCGGGGGAAAAAGATTCAGCTTAAACGAGGAGGTTATCGTCGAGACAGAAGCGTATTTTGCAGAGTTTGACAAATCGTATTTTTTGGAGGGGTTAAAGAAATGGCAGAAACGTTAGGAAAAGTGTATTGTACTAAAAGGTGATTACGTTGAAAAATAAAAAAAAATTTTGTGAAAAACTTGCGTCTTCTTTCCTAACACGGGTATTTATTGATCCACCCTTGTACATGAAAGCGAATGAAATGTTCGCTCAGATAATATTTTTCAATGGCAATTTGTTTGGAGCGAATTCTTTCTGAATTGTAAATATTAATCGTCATGAGCTAAACTGAAAGTAATACGCGTCATCGCCAATTACAATGTTGCTAAATAAAATTAGGAGTTTTTGCATATCTAAGAACGTTTTTGAAAAAAAATAGTGAATTCACAGTAATTTTTGGTCGAATGTCAATTGCTCAAGCGCAATTGATCGTGCCTGTTGATATTTCATGTTTTCTTTGGTAAATATAGCTTTTGAATAACATTGGTGTTGATCACCTCGAATGCTTTTGTCGACCGTTCTTAAATTATGTCTACTTCTCTTTGCTAGAGATGGATGATCATCACAGTGAGCCTCTTTGTTCCTAAATGTCATCAAAATTTAGCTATGGCGACAAATCTTTTATCTCTGAAATGAATACTCTATTCTAACATCCAGAATATTTGGTCCAGTAAACTATAATACTTTGAACGAAGTAATTGAAATTGCGGATCTTTGAATGCATTGAAATTATTATTATTATACAGAATTTTTAGATATTTTCTATAAAAAAAAAATCATAAAACATACCAAAACAAGAAGCAGGACCATAGAAACTCCATGCTTCAGAAGGTAAACCCTGTATATCATTTATATGATTTTTCAGTAAAGAAACTGTACATTCTTCAGCGGCTAATGACAATGGCGTTGAACCAGAATATGTAGCTAGATTAGGATCAGCTCCATACGATAATAGCAACCGTACAATCTCTACGTAACCATTTTCAGCAGCTTCATGAAGGGGCCTAAAGGATAAACATGATTAAAAATAACAAAATCATTCTGTAATTTTTTGATATATACGTACCTTATTCCGCCTTGAGCGGATTCACTGGCATTTGCTCCATACATCAATAAAAGTTTGGCAATTTCTAGATGTCCACGAGAACAAGCTTCATGTAATGGTGTATAACCAGCATTGTCTTTCGGAGATGGTGAACACTGCATTTTTTCCAAACAATAAGCGGTTATGTCCTGTAACAGTCGAAATAAATAAAATAAAATTATACTCGTTACAAATAACTTACGGTATGTCCTAATCTAGCAGATCTATGCAGGTGTGTTTCACCGATACCTTTATTTAGCACCCACATTTTTATTTCCCTCTGGATATCTTGAACGGATTCTAGATTAGCTTTAGGCAGTGCGGATCTCCGTTTCGTTTTGGCAGTTGCCTCTACCTCCGTGCTCTCTTTCTTCACTTGTTTTTTCTTTTTTCGTATGTAATCGAAGCCCGAACTGCCTTTCCTTCTAATGTTTCTGAATTTGTTACGCTTCTTATTAGAAATATTTTCTTCTCCGTCGAGAGAAGGCGTTTCGGATTTCGTTTCAGGTTCTTGTTTAAGGATTTTATTTTCATTTTTTTCAAAGCAGTCGGAGTTGATTTTCTTGGAAGCGAGCGACTTAAGTATATCGTTTTGAACCTTCTTTCCTCGATTGAGTAATTTATTTTTGAGCACTTCCTTAGTTGTTTTTAAGCCAGAATCTTTATTTGGAGACGTATCATTATCTCCATTAGTTTCGTCCTGTTTTTGATCTTTCAACTCGTCAACACAAGTTACCGGAGGTGCAGATGCTGGTCGGTCTTCACCAAATACTTCGCGAATCGTTGCTTTTTGTTTAAGTACTCTTGTTTCAGTTCTGGTGCGCGATTTAAGAACAACCGCTGTAAATTGTTCACCAACACCCACTAAACTTTTCGCATTTTTAATAAATGTGTCTTTGAAACTTTCAACTGTCTTTTTTCTAAACCCGAAGAAAACTGATTCACTTTTAATTATAGCTTGTGATTTCTTTGTTTCTTTTTTTATTTCTAAACTAGGTGTGGGTAGGAGTTCAAGGGTATTATCAGACTTAGGAATAACTTTCGGTACTTGTTCTTCTTTTTTCTTTAAGCGTTTCCTTTTCTTACCACCATATCGTTCTAGTAAGCGGTCCATTATTTTGTTTGACACATTCAGACTTTTTACAGAGGAGCTCCCTTCTTCTGAATCGTAATTTTTAGTCATAGAGAAATTAAAACTAGAATTGGAATCCATATCACTATCGAAATTTTCACTTTTAGTTTTTGATTTAAATTTACAAAATTCAGAAGCGTCAGTAACTGAAGATGGCGTGGGTGATGGACAGGGGTCCAAGTCGGGCAGTGATGTTGAAAGTCTGTGATAATTAGGTGGTCTGGTGACCTGAATTAAATTTCTGGGCATTCGTAAAGATTTCTTATATTTGTATAGTTCCTCTTCCCAACCCGGATGGAAATCTGAACCATCACCAAAAGCTGGTTTTTTAGGCGGTTTTGTTATTGTTGAAGATAAATCTCTAATGGCAGTTAGTTCTTTCGTTTTTCTTAATTGTTCTTTTAGTTTGGTTTTTCGCTTCTCTTCCGATGTTTTTGCACATTCCGTTTCACTTTCACTACTACTTTCACTCATGGAGTCATTTTTTTCCGCAAGATCTTTGATTTCCTCTTTAATTTCAGGAGTAACAGGTTCCGAAATGATTTCCTTTTTGCATTGACTTAATGGAACGTCCGAATCTGATTCTTCCTCTGTTTTTGAGACAACCAGAGGTGGTTTCTGTTCTTCTTCAGTTCCTTCTTTTGGAGTACCAGGTTCCATTTTAACAGTCATGTCATTTGCGGTTTCGCTAACATCGCTGTTTAGTGGTTTTTCTTTTGTGACGGTTTCTAATTTAGCTAACACATCAGGTTCCATTTTTTTCCTGCGGCCGCGTTTCTTACCTCCACCCTTCATTAATTGTTCCAAGAAATTATCACAGGCTTGATTGAATATATCATCAATAGGGCTCTCGGTTCTTATAATTTTCTCGTCTTTGAAGTCATTTTCGTTTACTAGAGATTGTTTAGAAATTGATTTTCTATCCCTTCTCATATCTTCTAATGACTGTCTTTCGGAAACTGGCACTTCAGATTCATCTCCACTATCGGGAAAATCAAATACACTTGTTTCTGAAGAGCTTCGAAGCCCTGTTTTATCACGTGGTGGAACGTTTCCTTTTTGTTCATCTTCCTCGTTACGACTAAACAATCGTCTTCTAGGTGGGTATGCAGCCTTATCCTTTGATGGGCTAACATTGGGTGCTCCATTAAGAGAGGTCGTTTCCATTAGTCCTGGTGAATTAGAATTGTATCTTATATAATTCGCTACATGCTGTGTTTGTGCTACTTGTTTTAATTCACCTTTTGTTCTTATTCTAGCTGCTAAATTTGCTGCTAGTCCATCAAGATCAGCTTGGTTGGTTAAGCAGGAATGATCCGGTTTTTCCTCTTTTATATCTGCTTCAAAGCGCACAGAGTCTACTGCTTTAGGAAATTTATACGTAGGTGGTGTGCTTCTCTCTACAAGACTTGCGGGAGTAAACGGAGAAACATTTTGTCTACCAATGAAACCGTGTTTGGGTTGTAACGGTGCTGTAACATCAGTAGACGGGTGTTGAACTTCTCTAGGACGTTGATTAAAATCGTACCCTTTAATGTGCGTTTGCTCCATTTTTTTCTGCGCTTCCTTAGCACCCTTCATTTCTAAATTAGATCGTAAAATACTGATAACTCGTTTATCGGCACCACCGTTTCCTTGCTGAGATCTACCATTATTCAGCGAGGAATGAGAACCGGATCTCGGGACATTTTGTTGAAATAGAACGTGTTGTTGGGGATGTACTTGTGGCTGCTGTGCATGAGCGATATGTGATGGATAATGATGAGCAGTAACTGATGGAACGTAAGTTTGAGTCATCGGTTGATATTGATTATTTGCATTGGGATATTGATGATGTGGCTGCATTTGGTATTGATTCGGTTGATATGTGTTTTTATCATTAGATGATATGAAACTACCATTGACTATAAGTTCTTTGGATGATGGTATTACTGATGGTTTTGCTGATTGGTACGACGAAAATTTCTGCTCAATTTGCTTGTCGATAACTTGTTTCCACCGGTCGTCCATTTTAGGTCTTTTACTTTGTACAGCTGTAGATAATGATTGCGCAGCTCGTTTTCTTTGTGTTTCTTGCAGGCTTTGATAGGATCCGCTTTTTTGAATTTGACTCGAAGGTGGAAACTCGATTCTGGGCAATCCCTCTATTGGCTTCTTACTATTATTTGGCATGTACAAATTGTTATGAGCTGACGATATATTGAAATGTTGAGCACTAGCAGTCGGATGTTGTGCTTGAGATTGTCTTTGTTGCTGTTGAGATTGTTGTTGAAGTTGCTGTGATTGTTGTTGAAGTTGCTGTGCTTGCTGTTGAAGTTGCTGTGATTGTTGTTGAAGCTGCTGCGATTGATGTTGTTGTTGGAGCTGCTGCGATTGGTGGTGTTGTTGTTGTTGCTGCTGTTGCTGCTGCTGCTGAGGTTGAAGATGTTGGTAACCTTTGTCGAAGGAATTTTGATTATTTGAGACAATATGCCGCCTTTCGGGTTTATAATTTTGATTCATAGGCATATTAAAATTCGGCAAAAAGTCAACTTTGGGTGCGCCTGCACTTGGTTGTTGTACAGGTTGTCGCGAAATATGCGTATTTCTCTGAGATTGATTCGTGTAAGGTTCGGAATATCTAGGTACATTTGTATTGTGTTGAGACGGCATCTGTCTTACTTGATAATATTTCCCATTTCGTTGATTATCTTCGGTATCATCTAATGTTGAATCTGCCGGTGTTTTTATTGTTTTTAAAGACAAATCTAACACGCTGTCTACCGAAGCTGAATTAGAAAGAGAACTATTATTGGTAGAATGTTGGTACTGATTTGCAATGTGTACGTCATGTGTTTTTGTAATTCCGGAACGTGCATTTCGATGAGTCACGGAAGACTGATTATATGATGTGGCAAAACTATTGTTTGAGGAAGTAGAAGCAACTGAGTAGTACGTAGTATTATTATAGGGCGGCATTGAATATTGCGCAACGCTTCTATAGTTTTGAAGATTATCCATCGAACTTGGGGGTACTCGAGGCGGAGGTTGATGCTGCTGTTGCTGTTGTTGAGACATAACGTATTGCTTTATTGTTGAATGGGACATTGTTGTGGAAGTTGTTGTAGATGTAGGTACAACGGATTTAGGTTTTGTTATGGGCGCCCTATTTCTTCCTGTATGATAATTAGATAAAGCAGCTATTGGTGGCAAATTATGTGTAGTTTTATGTTGCTGTTGTTGCGGCTGTGGTTGTTGTTGTTGCGGCTGTTGCTGCGGATTACTGTGATTTTGAAGACTTTGCTCTTTAACTTCTAACGTCAAATGTGAAGGCGATTTTTGCGCATACGAATTATTCGAAGTCTGTATGCTTGGTTGAGAAACATAAGGTTTATACACGTCGTAATTGTAAGGTTGTGTCGCAACAGTCTTGTAGGAATTAACTGATGTTGCCGGTTTGGCAACAGTCGGATAATAGGAACGATTCTGATAGCCGTAATTTTGCGATGACTGTTGGGCTTGACTTTGAGGCGGTTGTAGTTGATGATACGATTGCGGACTGGTTAGGTCGGGTCTCGAAGAACTCCTCTGCTGCACCTGCTGTGCTGGCTGGGATGACTGTTGCTGCCCTTGATGGTACGATGGATTCGGAAGAATATGCGATTGATATTGTTGCGCAGATGTTGCATTAGATGGAGTTTCGCGTGAATGGGGAATAGAAAACGGGAAGGTTTGTTGTGCCGAAGATTCGTGATTGACATAGTTATAATTATTTTGGATATTGCGGGACTTGGCTTCAGCATGTTGGATATTATGGTGGGACGGAGGCCTTGAGGATGTTTCGGAATGATGTGAAGGTGGCCGTTGAGGTGTATTTTCACGAGTCGGTGGTCTGGCTTGCAGTTCGTGTTGCGGAGGCCAATATGATACATTCGTCGATGACCGTTCATGGTTTTGTTCTGGAACGTTATTGGACTGGTGTTGGTAATTGGGGCTAGCCGTTGTTCCAGTAGCGGCTGGCAGCCCTTGGAAGTATTGACGAACGTCTTCCAATCCGTTAAAGACATCCATGTCCAGCAGGATATACCTGCTTTCAGTTTTTCTGCAATTAAAAATATAATACGTATTAGTACATTTTACAGGAAATAAATTAAAAAATAAAATGTGATTGAATACTTTTCATAAATCCTATACAAATTATGTAAAGGTAATCCTTTCGTCTCTATTACAAAAATATGATTTTGATGAATTAAAAATCTGGTGATGTATTTTATTTATTACCAGATTATCTAGATTAATTAATCGGAACTTTTCTTTTTATGTACAGATTTGAATTTTTAATTTTTGAGACCAGAATCACAACAAATAATATTGTAGAATGATCCACGAACTTTTACAAACATTTTATTAGATGTAGAATTGCTAAAGACACTAAAAATTACAAGAAATGTTTTACGAGAAAGGATTGTGATTTAATGATAATTTAATGGTAGCTTCCATGGTGTTGTTTTAATCGATCGAATGTTCTATTACTTTACTTCTTTCTTGCAAGAGAAATAAGATCCTTGGTTTTCTTTCCTCAATAGCAAATAGAGCTAGACAAGCTCAACTACTCGACAAACTAATTTAACACACTAGCCCTTTGCCATAGTAATATTTAGCTATTAAGTGCTACCATATTTACGGTGAGATTTACATAAAATAATTATATACTTCAAGTTATATCAGTCTCTGATTATTTGGTATGTTATTAAATAAAGTAATGATCATCTATCTACAAGTGTATATAGTTTGACTTTATATGCAATTTTAGAAATTTTTGAAATTAAGAAATTAATTTTGAAAAGGAAAAATGAAAAAGTCTACTCCAACTTGGCTTGCAAAAGTAACTCAGGTTTACTCAGGTTATAGGTATTAGCAAAGTATAACAAGCGCCAAATAAGATGGCGAAAGGAGAGGGTGCGCGGAAGCCATTTTTATAAACGTCCACGTTATATATTTTACTCTAATAAATTATTAAGTTATTAAGTGATAGATGTGTAGTTTACGCCACCCAAATTGATGTAAAACTAAATATGTACAAATCTCCCCAATATTTCTAAACCTGCGCGAACTTACTCCTCCGCTCGCCAACTTATCTGGCGCTTGCTATACATGATGCTATGGACTTTTCCCCGCAACATTTTGACAAATTTTAATTATTTTTGATTGAACTATTATTTTAGTTGCTAGTGTATAAATTGTGAATTTATTATTTTGTCTTGCGCAGTGGGAGCACGCCGTTTGTTCGGCTGGGAAAATTTTACCTTGAAACTATATTTTTTTTGATAGAGAGCCTGTGGGCTATCTGTGGACAGACACTAATTGTTATCTGAGTTGTGAAGACGTGTGGTATAAGATATAAATCTTTATATTTTATCTTAGTAAAGTAGCTTCGTGATTTTTATTAATTAGTTTTGGTGCTTTATTTCATACCGATTTATTTACGAGTGTGCAGAACTCGTAGTTAATTTTGTACGTTCTTCTAACTCAAGGTCTCGTGAAAATATATTTTTTCATTTAAGTAAGTAATTAAATTATTACTAATTATCATTATTATTTTCTTGTATGTATTGATTTGTATTTTACCATTGTGGTAATTTTGATATATATTTTATCTTCGATAGATATATATATATATATAAATGACAAAGAACGTTTTTAAAATGTCTATATAAAAAAATTTTCTATAACTTTTAAATTTTGTTCGCTTGGAGTTCAAGGGCAGAGTTTTTATTACATGTGACTGCGCATGTGTTAGAGATTTGATTCGGTCTGTCAGTACTGATTGTTTACTTTTGAAGTTGATTATCTGGGGTGAAATTAAAAAAGTATCTTTGGAATTATTAGATTTAAATTTAGTTCGGGTGTAATCAGAGGACGTTTGGATTTGTTTTGCGGTCAATTTCAACAAATTCTTTTACCTCTAAGTGTAAGTTTGTATTACACAATTCTTTATACTTTATAAAGAATTTTTTTTTCTTTTTTATTTTTTTATATATTAAAGATTCATTTGAGGAAAGATGTGTATATCTTTTTAATTATCCTTCTACTTGTGTGCTTAACAGTAACTTCAGTAAAACTAACAATATTCACAAATAAATTTTGTGTGGCGCCTGATTGTGGTATTAATTAAATTATTTTTCCACGTTTTCTATTGGAAACCCGGAGAGGAAAGCAGTCCCATTTAAAGAAAGTAACCGACTGAGTATCTAAGCTGGACAGAGTTGGTGTGAATATTGGTACATCTCACTACTAACCCACTATTCATAGCAATATGTATAACCTATGAAGTCTATAAGTGACAATATGAATATATTTGTGCCGTTTACGCAACTAAAAAACTTTATGCTCATAAGAGTTGTACGGGTTTTACAAGTCGCGCAGTGTACTCGCTAAGGAGCAAGAACTACTAGAACGGTTCTAGAACCATTCAGAATTAATTCTTGCAACAACCAAAATATATAATAAAAAATTCAGAAGTAATTCATATGCAACCAAAACACCAAACAGCGAGTACGATTGCGCAGTAGTTCTAGAGCTGTTCACAATTCCGAACCAAAACAAACCTATTCTTTCACTACTTAAACAGTACCCCTACTCTTTATAATCGTTGGTACTTCTTCAAATGCAATAGCGTGACAATATTTTATAAATATCTTTGCCATTTTTTCTCTTTATGACAAGGAATTTTGGGAAAATATTTTTAATTTATATGCTATATAATACATCTTTCCATTTTTTATACGTTGTCTCTTTATTTCAAAGACACCTGTATATTTAACATCATTAATATTAAGTTTTAATTCTAATTATTAAAACAAACTTGTACTTAATAGAATATGTATATTTAACCAAAATCATTCATTCTTTCATGAACAGAAATCTATGTTCGTTATTAAAATGCCATTGTAATAAGCGCAACACCAACAAAACAACAGCTGACGAGTAATAAATATTCATTAAATCAAAGAATCAAGCCCGCGTGCATATTAAAACAGGAGAAAAGTGAATTGCGCTCTTTTCTACGGCTTTGCGTCATACCGCGTGTGAGTGTCATCTCGTTTAGTAATCGCTGAATCCATTTTGAAGTATATATTAACACGGCATACTTACATACAGTTCATAAAGTATAAGTTTTCAGTTCGTACTGCCCAAGTGGGAGCCGCAAATTGTACTATATCTCTTTCAAACACACATGAATACGCGCTATAATACTACTCACGTTTGTCATTTTAAGTTAAGACGTACGTCTTTGAAATATTATATTAAATAAAAAGGATAAGTTGTCCAGGAGATAGTCTTATCATATTCGGCTTGCTGTCAAATTATTTGAATACTGTTGTTTATTGACTTTGTTTCCGGTATTCTGACTTCTAGGTTAACCATTCTTCTAATTTGAATATTTAGTTTGTCATAAAAAATTACAAAATCCGTTCTTTTCAGAACAATACTGATAATAAATAGTAATATCAATTAGTGACAATAAGTACGAAATTGTTTGATTATCACTTTGACATTTCTAACCTACCTATTTATTTTACCGAATATTTCTTAGATGGCTGGTAATTTGTTCGAATATTAAAGTAATAATTTGCGCATAGTTTTCTTGGATAGAATGAATATATTTATACTAGAAAAGAAACAATACTTTTGAACTATTCATATTCCCACTTTACTCATTATTATTATTTTGACATGTAGGTTATGTATATGCTTTCTTTGGTTATATTGCAAGTAACATACTAAAATTTTGACAATATTGCAAAACATGACGTTTATATTTTATGATGACAAACGGTTATTTCCGCGATTGAATATTGACTTTATTTGACTCTGCAGTACTGATTTGAATCACATGCTTTGAATTTGGTCTTGAACTGAAAACTTATACTTTATGAACTATATGTATATATTAGATTATAATATCGAATATGTTGTTGACTAACATTAAGTATTCGCATCCTTTACTGGAAAACATTAACCTTGAAAGAGGAATACAGCATTTATTATTCCAAAAGCTAATACATATATAAAATATGAAAGAGAAACTTTCTTGAATTTTTATGATTATTCATTTGCTTCTGAGGTAGTTTAATTTGGGTTTATCTAGAATATTATAAGCGTGAGGGTAACGCATGTACTTTATTAAATTCCTCTCTGTTGGCAATATATTTGGAAAGAGAACAGAGAAATTTTCCAAATTGTTAACAGAAATACAGTATATATTATAATTTATACCAAACAGTTTGAATTTTCAGAAGCTTGTAGTGTGAGGCTTTTAACCATGTGCTGCTGTAAAAATGAAATTAAATAAAATTCTAGTTCTAATGTGCACCAAAACTCCTTGCATATTTAGTGGGAAATACTGGGAAAATGTCCTGAAACTATAACAAAAGTAGCTAATAAAAATATTTTTTTCCAGACAATTTTAAATTAATTGATTATATGTGCACTTGTATTAATAAAAAAGTACTATGAGCAATTTGGCAATATTTCACAACATTTGTTATTTCTGGACGTTTATCTGGGCATTGCTAAATAACTTTTGACAGCTTAGATTTTAATAAGAATTTCCACAATTAATTAAATGCAAATCATTCGATTAGTATATTTATATCCGAATCAGACTTCCGGTTTAGTCGGAAACGATGGTAACTTTTTCATTTTAAATGAAACAGCCTGTATATTTTTATGAATTTCAATAGAGCTCTGCTCTGGGAGTAAAACAATTAAAGGCTTGGCACGCTTTTCTTCAACAACGACAAAGATATTTAATTAAAACTGATATTTTAACGTCATGTTTATGTTTGGTAAGTCATGGCATTAAAATTCAGTACTTGACTTAAACTGTCAGTATTAACTTTGTAGACGTTCAAATATTAATATAATGGTTCAATTAACTGAAAAAGAACGTATTTAAATTCTGATGATGATTGGTTTTGGTGACCGCGTCAGAACTCATGAAGAAGTATGTGATTTATTTAACAATCTGTATCGAGATAGGCATCCAATATCACGAACTGTCTTTGGTAAAACTTTGACGAGGTATAATTTGACAGGAAATGTTAGGAATTTACTGAAAAGCGGACGACTAAAAGGCGCAACTAATAAAGTTATTGCCCAAAATATTGCTATAACACTAGAAGAATTACTACAAATTTCTACTACATCCCTCGCATTAAACTATAATATATGTTGCCGATCAATAGCATTGAAGCACGAAAAATATTCGTATAAACCTCATTCAGTGTAAGAATTATTGGACGGGGATTATGATCGTAGAATTGAATTTTGCGAAAGAGTGATGGAAATTTGCAAAAATGACCAATATTTTACATACACTTTCCTGTTTTCCGACGAGGCTACGTTTTGTCTGAATGGCACCGTTAATCGTCATAATTGTCGATATTAGTCAACAGATAACCCTCATTGGATGCTAGAAACGCATACACAATATCTGCAGAAATTAAACGTTTGGACTGGTATTTTAAGGAACCGTATTATTGGTCCTTATTTCATTCATGGTATACTAACTGGACAGAGATATTTAGATCTTTTACGTTATCAGGTTGTTCCTAATATTGAGGAAAATGGAAAATTACCTGTAAGTGTTTGGTTTCGACAAGATTGGGGCGCCCCCTCACTATGCCCTTCATGTTAGAAGTTTTTTAAACGAAAAATTCCCAAATCGGTGGATTGGTCGTAGAGGATTCATTAAATGGCCCGCACGGGCTCCATATTTAAATACCCTAGATTTTCTCCTTGGGGGTCATTTAAAATGTGTGATTTATACTAGACGACCGCATAATATACGTATATTTCCTTCGAACACTTTCTTAACTGATATTGATTTTTTTAGAGTTTTTTGTGTTCATTTTTCTTGTTTTCAATAAAATTTGGATTATTAGATTTAATTAAATATCTCAGTCGTTGTTGAACAATAGGGTACCAAACCTTATTATTGCTGAACTCCCAGCGCAGAGCTCTATTGAAATTCGTAAAAATATACATGTATGTCATTTCAAATAAAAAAGTGTTAACATCATTTATGGTCAAACCGGAAATTTGATTTGAAAATAAATATGCTCTACAAATTCCCTATTTGCATTAACTTAAATATGTAAAATTTTATTGAAATCAAAGTAGCCGTATCAAAGATATTCGAATGGATCTATACATTTGCCTGATTCTGTATATTGCTTATAATATAAACAAAATTAAAGTAGTATTTTAAATGAACTAAAAGGTTGTGAATTTATTATGAATTTAGGAAATGGTTATTTATATTGTAAACACCAATATGTAATAAAAATCACCTGAATTAAGTTTGTTTGCAGATCTAATTGAATGTAAATAAATAAATATTCTGTCTGCTCCATGTTTTTTTAAGACAGTATATTGAAGTTAGGCCCGGTTTCATAATTATACCCTTAACGGAGAATTATCTAATTGAGAATTATTTGAGTTTCATAAAAGGTTGGGACCAATTTGTTAGCTAATGCAGCAATTAAGGAAATTAAAGTTATGTTGACAGCCCTGAATTCATTTTCCCTAAGTTTTTGACATGATTTAAGTTACCAGCTTGTTATTTTCTTGTTTAAATTTCGTTCAGCTGTTTTGAAAACTAACCTAACCGACTTATTTGAAAATATTTTCTCTGCAAATAAATAAACTATGATGAATCCTGCGAAACGTGTTCGTTCATGCAATTTTAATAAAGAAGATGAAATGTTGTTATTAGATGAAGTTTGAAAATTCAAAAACGTGATTGAGTGCAAAACCACAAACAAACTAAGTTTAGGAGAGAAGGTTTGTATGTTTAATATTAACTAACTAGTAAAATATTAAATACAAAATATTTCTAGGAAATCGCTTGGCAAAAAATTGCAGTTTCATTTAATGCCAAAAACCTACTATCTAGGTCTATTGACCAATTAAAAACTAAATATGACAACCTCAAGGCAAAATCTAGGAAAGAGGTAGCTAAGCTTAAACTTAGTCGGACAGGTACAGGCGGTGGCCCTGGTTTTGGTGATTTAGATTGTATAACAGAAGCAGTTCTAAAAATTATAAACTTCAAAACCGTGGTGGGCTTTGAAAATATATTTGATGGTGGCAGTCAAACAAATATATTGCAAGATATTTATTTCATACAATTTTTTAAAATTTTTTTAATTACAGAATTTCATGGATATAGATGTGGAGGACAACAAACTTTTATTAACGATAGTTGATGAGCCAGTAATGATTTCAATACTTTATTATTTAATTGCTAAGAGGTTTCTTTTAGGTACAGTCTCGCAGAAATACTACAGAAATTCGGGAGGTAGCTTTGTCTTCAGAAACTATAGAAAATATAAGTCTTGAAAAGTATAATATGTATGAACTAATATATTTTTAAACAGTTATCATTTGTGGAAGAACATGTGGATGAGGTTCTTGTAAATATTACTACCGGTAGAGGTAATGAAATACTAATGCCAAATACAAACGGTACAGTTACAGAGGTAGGCTTTCATTTTTCAATTTTAACAATTTATTTACATACCACCCATTACAAAAAGTGTTATAATAATATATTTAATATTTACTTTAATGTTATGTCTTTCCAGGTTTTAGAAGATTCTGAACCTGAAACAACTAACTGGAGCAAGTATACTCCCAAAAAATTAAAAGCAAAAGTTAATGGAAATCTACGACCACAATCATATAATCCAGTAGCAGATACTAAGGCTGCTTACTATAAGAGGAAACTAGAAATAATGGAAATCACTTTTCAGGAGGAATCTAAAGAATGTGCCAAGAGAAGCGAACGTGATGCTGAAGAACATGTAAAGAAAATATTGCTTCTAGACCAGGAATTGCTAAAAAATAAAGTACAGCTGGACAAATAAATGAAGCGCAACTAGTACATATTTTTGATCGTATGCTTTTTTTGTAATTTTTTTTTCAATACATATCTTGAAAGTATTTTAATATTGATGTTTCATTTCTATTTATGTCAAACAATTGTAATAACATGATTTTAAGGTGTGAAGCTTTTTTAAGTATTTAAAGATTTTACAATGACATTGTTCAATTTTTGTCACCAAAAACTTAAATAAAAACAAATCGAATGTAATGAGCAAATTGTAAGAATTTCAATTATTTTCCAAGTACATCAATGATGAAACTTGTTTGTCATTTACTTGACCTTGCAGTGAAGAATATCAAAAGATAATTGTACCATAAACATTACGAAATATGTAAATAATAAAGAGCAGTGATATAGTTTAAGGAATTTATTTTTTATAAGTAAATATACATATAATACAAGTCATAAAAATTTTAATTAGATTATAATAAAATATCTACAATTGAGCAAAGTGCTCGTTTTGTCGATAATGCCTGGCATTATTAACAATATGTTCAACATTATCATTTTCATCATATAGATCTTCAATATTTTCCACCTCTTCTTCAGGATATAAATCGTTCATATCTATTGCGATGTTATGCAACACTGCAGTAGCAACAATAATATCCATCACACGGTCAACATGTCGCATTCCTACCCTCAAAATAGGGAAACGACGTTTCCACACACCATACTGCCTCTCCACCACATGTCTTGTTCTTATTATGGACTCGTTATACAAGTTTTCTGCTGGTGTTCTTGCTTCTTGTAATTTAGTCATTAAATATGCCTGTAAATATCCACTATCACCTACCAAAATATATCTCCCAAAAGTACCATTTTGAAATTTTCTTTTTAAACTACTATTGTTAAAAATAGTTTGGTCATGAGTTGCTCCAGGCCAACGTGCTACAATATTTCTAGTTTTTAATTTAGTATCACTGACTGTACATTTAATGCGAAAAAACCTTTTCTCGATCTAAATGTTTCGGCATCATCACCACCAGGTGAATCAATTTTTATCAATGTAAAATCTATTGCACTTATTACTCTGGGAAACCTACCTATGGCATAAAATTTCTCTGCTGCTCTTTCAATTTCAATAGCATTTTCATACATATTTATGTAACGAGCGCTTAGGGAAGCAATGGCTGTGGACAGCCGTTTTATTATTCGGCATGCTAATACTTTTGATACCCCCATAAAGTCTGCTACAGCTATTTGCATATTACCAGAGGCGTAGTATCTCAATGTTAATAATAGCTGTTGCATTGGCTGTATGGATCCACCTCTATAAAACATTGTTTAAAGTTACTTCGAAAAAAAATGTATATATAGTCAGATAATACCTATTTGTATCCCTTTTAATTAGTGGTTCAATTTCCTGTAACAAGGCTTGAACGGTTTCCTTCGTTAATCGGAAACGATCAAAAAATTCTTTTTCATTAAAACTACCCAAACAATATTTTCTTTCTTTATAAACTTTCCTTCTTCTAAATACAATATATTCATCCTCAGATGAACTCGAACTTGAACTTGAAGAGCTTGGATGATGCATTTTAAAAAATGTGTCAAAATAAACTTTAAACAGGTAGTTAGGTATAGACTCAAAAAATGTCACTTGAAAAAGCGAACAAAATAGAGGTTAACTTAAACAGGCCATTAAATCTTAACTAGTCATTTTGGTGTCATTAGTACTAACGGAGAATTAAAAGATAATTACGGATTATGAAACTGATATTTTTATTTTAATTAGGAATTAAAGTTAATCCTCCCATTAATTCCATTATGAAACCGGGCCTTATAAATATATTAAGAATTTAAAAAATTACTTAGATAACGTCTATATCGTAAAAACGCCTCATTCAATTTCATTTTGAAAATACATACGAAGTTACGGACTATGGCAATAACATATGCAAGAAACATCGATTTATACAAATGTGTTTCACGCCCTTCGCATCTTATTAAATAAACACCACATTGCAAGAAAATAGGACACAATCTCAAAACAACAGTGACAGCGTCAAAAAAGAGAAAGAATTTACTACCCCACTTGTCGAGAATAAACAATGTGTAGAACTCCTCCAACAGACATAAACGAAATGAATCGCCTTTGTTTGGAGGGAGGAATTCGTCACTCTCTTGTTCACCCTCATCCCTTGCTAAGTGTCGCTTTACCCTGTTCCGGAACAAGTGCACATGAGCATATATCTATCTTTATATTTTATAGAAGGAGACAGAGAATGGGCAAACAGAGAAGGGAAAGACGCATCATTTGGTATTCCCAGCTTATTTTTTTGCGCCTGTAGTGTGTGCGACGATTGCACTAACAATTTGATCACGATTTGTAATGCTCTGCCAGGATTTCTGATTCAAGTTTATTGATGTCGGTATCTATAAAAAATTTGAGAGATATATTTGGGGAAATATGATGATTAAATACAGTATCTAATCAACATTGTTTACAATATATGACTTCTTTCGACATATTTTAATTTTGTAATGCAATTCCTATTATTTTCATTAATAATAACATGAAAATATGTAGCAAGTAATTTCATGTTAAACATAAAAGAAAACAAACTCAAATATGGGTAAATTCATCTTATTCTTTTCGATCGGCTTGTGATCCGGCCTTTGTAATTTATTTTTAAAATGAAATAAGTAGGCTTCACATAATTATGCACTTGCATAAGTGTATATGCAAATGTATATTTTAGTTTTTGTTACGTATAAATGCATATTTTGAACCTTTTTCTTATAAATGCATATTTTACTTTTTTCAGCAAAGTATTAAAACAGTCTATGACTTCATATAAAGATTTAGTGTTTTTGTTAGTAAAATTACACTTTTGCAATTTCTGTTATTTGTATGTCTAGTGGTTAGTTTTTCTTAAAACTTTTTAGCACTAAGATATTTCGCATACTTATAAAATATCACCCATTAACTGAATACCAATCGCAAACAGACACTTTATAGCAGACAATTAAATAATCTTCTAAACCATTGAATAGATAGATGAAGTGAATAGCAAGTTAAAGCTGGATTTACTATAAACAGTCAACGCAATAATTAGTGCTTTAAAACCACAATACTTGTAAATATTAAGAGGATTGCCGGGGATTTGCCGGGTAATCGAACAACGAGAAATAAATATAGCGGGGATTTTCTTAATTTTACCAGATCCTTTTACAGTCCAACAATCTGTATTAGTTGTATACTAGTTACAATAGTATTAAGATCCATCAAGATGCCAAAAGAAAAAAGTGTAAGTGCAATTTTAAGTCAATTTGTGAAAGATTATAATGATTTTACAACAGATGGGCGTCTGTTATTTTGTAAGTATTGTGAAGTTCATGTTACGCCGACAAAAAAGTTTCAAGTCATTCACCATCTTCAAACCGGAAAACATGCAAGCAATAAAAATCGTAAAAGGGGAAATAACAAAGGACAAATGTTAATTTCTAATTTACTCCGGCATGGACCTAAACCCAGAGTATTCGGTGAAGAACTGTGTTCGGCTTTTATTTGCGCTGACATTACATTAGCTAAATTAAAAAATTAAGTTTTTCGCAACTATGTGGATTATAAACTGACCGGCAAAAAAAACCGCCCACCCGTCTAATATGTTTTCTGTTTACACTTGCTTAGTTTATCCGATTATATTTCATTAATAAATGCTTCATATTATTTATTTCATTATAAAACGCGATGGATTTTATTTTTTGGTGATGAAATTCCCAACTAGACAATATTAACTGATTTTAATAATGCACAATATTTTTAGGACATATCCTTAAAATGAAAAATTGCAAGTAGGCTTAGTTCGTTACTATCTAAAATCAATGTCAAATTTGACAGTTAATACACAAGTTTTGTAACAATAGCAATGCCGTTAACGGTGGTAGACGTTTCTCAAATTGTTGCATTAATTGAAGATGGACGTAGTCAACGTTATGTTTCCCAACATTTGGGAATACCACGCACTACCGTTCGGGATGCCTGGAATAGATTTTTAGAGACTGGCACATTTGTTAGACGAGTAGGTTCCGGAAGAAGAGGAGCAATAACTAGAGTTGATGATCGCTTTATTGTCCTCAACACGCTAAGGGACCGTAGGTCAACTGCGGTTCAACTTCAACATCGTTTGCTAGCTGTAAGAGGAGTTGATATAAGTGAAAGAACGGTAAGACGAAGACTTAGAGAGAGTGGCCTGAATTCACGGAGACCGGCAACTGGAACGCAGTTGTTACTCAGGCATCGAAGAGCGCGCCTTCAGTTCGCGCTTTTGCATGCGAATTGGAATGTTCAACAATGGAGTGAAGTTCTGTTCACAGATGAGTCGCGCTTCTGTTTACGATCTCCAGATGGCAGAGAAAGAGTGTTGAGAAGACAGAACGAACGCTATGCAAACTGTACCATTTCGGAACGGGTGCCTTTCCGGGGAGGTTCTGTTATGGTATAGGCTGGTATTTCTACAGAATCACGTACCGACCTTATATTCATAGAAAATGGTGCTTTAAATGCGCATAGATATGTGGAAGAAGTTCTTGAAGAGTCTGTAATTCCATTTTCCCATTTTATTGGAGGAGGCATCATTTTAATGCATGATAACTAGAGCTGAGGATGTTTGCGGTATAACCATGGTTATATCATGTAACCATAGTAAATTACTATGGTTACATGATATAACCATGGTTATACCGCAAACATCCTCAGCTCTAATGATAACGCAAGGCCTCATATTGCACGAATCGTAACCGAGTATTTAAACGAGGTCGGCATTCGCACATTCAACTGGCCTGCATGTAGCCCAGATCTCAATCCTATTGAGCATCTTTGGGATCAACTACAGAGGCGTATTCGCCGACGCGCAGTCGTACCACATACTTTGCAAGAGCTGAGATTTGCGCTTCAAGAAGAATTTGAAGCAATTCCACAAGAATACATAAGAAATTTAATTAATTCAATGCCGCGACGATTACGCGATGTAATTGATAGTCTTGGAGGAGATACACGCTATTGATGAGGTTCTGGATTAAAATTAACAACACCAATTTTATTTTTAGAAGTTAAGAGAAAATTTCGTTTAAACTGTTATTATTTTCTAAAATTAAATTTACTTATTACTGGCTTACCTGCCTTATTACTTAAAGAAAATTTGCATATGTTGCACATACAATGTTAGTTCTTGGATTCAATTTCAATAGAAACTGATAAAATGATTGGAGCGTTCATTGTGCTAAAAATTTAAGGTGGGCGGTTTTTTTTGCCGGTCAGTTTATAATCAAATATTCCAGATGAATCGATGTTAGGAAAAAATTACGTATCCGATTTATACAGAATAACACTGAACAAATTAAGAGAAAAAGTAAAGAATCATTCTATTTGGGTCTCGTTGGATGAAACAGCAACGTAGAACAAAGATGCATTGCAAATTTTTGTATTTGGTATATTAGAAATTAATGAAGAAAAAGATATATCATATTTGCTGACTTTAAAAGTGCTGGACAAAGTGAATCAGTCAACAGTCGCTGCTTTTTTCAACGATTCTCTAAGTTTATTGTGGCCACATGGGATTTTAAACGAAAAAGTGCTACTAGTTCGTAGCGATGCTGCACCATATATGTATTAAACTAAACTCTTTCTATTAAACTAAATGTATTTTTAAAGTGTATTCCGATACCCAAAAAATCAGACATTTTCCTCAAACAATTTAATTTAGTTTAATCTTCCGTTGGTCGCGTGTATCCATCAGATACATGGTGAGTTTGTATTTCACCTCACCGCCTCGGTCATGTATCGACACCTCCGACACACCTATTACCTTCCACACTCCACACATAAGAGACTCATTCTACCCGAGCACCAACCGCCATTGTAGAAGAAAGTACTTTCGAAGTACCGAAGTTTTGCATCTCACAGATACTTACGACTCTTGTGGAAAGTGTCTAAAGATCGCTTTTTTTAATGTTTTTGCTAGTTTTGAAGTTGAATTTATTAAATAAGTAATAAGTGTGTCGTGAAATATAATCGTTCAGTTC
The DNA here is from genome assembly GCA_935421215.2 of Melolontha melolontha. Taxonomy (NCBI): domain Eukaryota; kingdom Metazoa; phylum Arthropoda; class Insecta; order Coleoptera; family Scarabaeidae; genus Melolontha; species Melolontha melolontha. The sequence goes on from OW285240.1 coordinate 106,104,710, forward strand.
TTTTAATTACTATTTAAAAAACAATGATACACGTACATCTGTTTGTGCTAAGGGGATGGAAGTGGATTCTGAAAGTGAACAAAGTAATTCTTGTGCAAGTGAAGATGACGACAGCAATGCAATATATTTTATTGCAGTTCAAGTTCAGGAGGTGGAGCAGGAAATGGAACAAACTTCCCCTTTCCCAAAGAAGAAGAACAGCTGCCCAAAATATTATTGTACACCTACCTGGGGTATTGGAGAAGTAAAACAAGCTAACGGGATATACGAAACATGGAACTTATTGATTTACGATACAATGCTACAGGAGATTGTTGATTGTAGCAATAAGTGCATCGGAAGTATTCATGAAGAATTCTTATTATATTTAGCTGGCGTTTATCATGCTAATAGGCTAAGTTTAGGTGAGCTATGGTCAGAGTAAGGCGCACAAGGGTTTAGGAGAATCATGAGTTTGAGAAGATTTCGGTTTTTAACAAGTTTCCTGAGGCTTGATGACATAGAAATGAGAAGTGAGGGAAGAAGAATCGATCGTTTGGCAGCAATAAGAAATATTTTTGATGCATTTGTAACTGATTGCAAAAAATCATACTGTTTGAGCTAAAATCTATTGACGAGAAATTAAAAGCGTTTAGAAGACGATGCATCTTTTGGCAGTACATACCTTTGAAACCGGCTAAGTACGGCGTATCAATTTTTGTCTTAATACATGCCCGACTATGTTACATCTACAATATGGAGATATATGTTGGTCTAAGCAGCTAACGGAACCAGAATCCAAAGGCGGCGAGTGACAAACTCAGAAGTTTCACCGCTTGCCGCACCTGGAAATAACCTGGCCTCTGTATTACTCGAAAATGAAAATTTATCCAAAAAAGAAGATATTTGCTATACTCAAATAAAAAAATCCCGTCTTACAAAACTTTTTTGTGTAAAATGTCAAAAATCCTTGTGACTCGAACAATATAAAAATGTGTTTCTCATTAGCTATATTTTCGTTTTTTGTTGTATTTTTAGAGTTTGTTTCTTTTTTCTCCTTATGTTTTGTTTTTATAAGTTAAAAGTGTGTTAATAAAATAATTTTCAAATTTTTAGTATATTTTTTCAAACCTAAAAATAGCAATGTATCTGTCAGATATATCGCGACCCTGAAAGTTTTAAAACGCGTCTAACGAAGGGTTAAATTAACATGATTCAATCCTCTTATACCCTAAAGTATCGAGATTTCATTAGTTTCTCTTTGTTGACATCTCTTTTGGTTAAAGTCTCACCATTCCATCCTATTTCTACACATTTCTTTAACTGAATTCATTCAAGTTCTTTTACTATTTTTTCTACCGAGACTTTTTGCTTAGGGCTTCCCCTGCTATTCTGTTGTAATTATTTAGCTTCCCGATGTCTTTTAAGCTATCTGTTCTCTTCTTTCCTACCTTTAATGAAAATTATACCTTTTTTTTTAAATTAATATATTAAATAATTAAGGGACGAAATCTAAATTAAAGAAGCTGCTTAAATACCATTTCTTTTGAAACTAATTTAGATTAAATATGTAACACAATATACAAAAGAAAACGAGATACGCGTAAGTATGTATTCGACACGTTCTAATTGAATGTCAAGGTCATTATATTCGAATTCATTAGTGCGTAACAGATTTAATTATAGTAGAACAGTCCGTGTGTATGTGTGTGATCAAAGCATACAAATCACGTCTAAAAAAAAGTACATTTAACTCTTGTCACTGCTTAGTTGCATTTTGGCTAATCAATTCTCAATTAGATAACTTCATATTCGTCGTGTCGGAAGTTTTTCGCAACACTTCTCCTCCGTTTTCCCTACGTTCTAATTATATGAGGTCGTTAGCGGCGCCGATTGCCGCCCGACCGATTCTCGGAATTTAGTAATCGAACCGGTTTTCCTCTAAATAAAAGACTAGCATCACCAGTAAAACTTAAATGTTTTAAGTACGATCTAGAAACAAAATTCTACGATAATGATGCTTTAAAGGAATTTAAATTGTTAATGTAAAAGATTTAATTTAATCAATCTAGCTTGACACTAAATATAATTTTATGGTTATTATGTAAACATACGTAATTATATTATGACCAAATTTAAATTTATCCAAACTAATTAAATTATAAAGACGTTTTCATAGGGTGCGATACCCATTATCATATATAGCGCGCGATAAATGGTCGCAATTTGATACTAATTTTTCACACACAACGCTAGTTAGATACCATAAAATTTTGCGAACTAAAATAATTATTCGATCTCAATATGTTGTGAAGTATTATGGAGAGAAGACGTAGAAGTCTACTACAGGCACTGATTCTGAATAAAAGGAGAAAAATTAAAAAAAGTGAAGCTCGACGCAAAAATCGGCGTTTCTGAGTTCATCTCTTATTACAAGCATGATACCGTAGATGGTGCATTGCAAGGTTTTTCAACATGAAGAAAAATTTTACAATTATTTCTGAATGCGACCAGATCGTTTTAATTTATTAGTAGAGCGGTTATCAGAATCTATACGGAAAGAAAACACAACAATCAGATTAAGTATTCCTCCTAAGGAAATGTTAGCAGTTACTTTAATGTAAGCGAAGTTTAATTTCCTCTAATACAACTAACTAAAAATTAACTGTATGCCTTCATGTAGAGGATCGCAAAACTGTTAACACTGAATGGTATACATATAGTAATTTGTTCGCCAAAAGTTATAGACGAAATCAGAAAGAACAACCAAAAACGTCGCATTATTCTTCATCACGACAATGCGAGTTCCCATACAGCACGTCTAACAGTTGACTATTTGAACGAGAAAAGTGTTGAAATAATGTCTCATTGTCCATATTCACCTGACTTGTCGCTGAATGATTTCTTTTTGTTCCCAACTGTGAAACAAAAAATGCGTGGATAGCGATTTTTAACACCTCAAGAAGCACTCGAAGACTTTGAAAACCATGTTTCTGAGATACAACCTTCAGAGTGAAAAAATTTTTTTGAGAAGTACGCATGCAAAAGTTAATTGACCATAAAGGCGAATATTTTGAAAAACCATAAAATAGTTTGTTCCCAAAAATTTTGTTTTCTTCCCAGATTTTGTAAAAATATAAAAGGTGACCCTCGTAGGAATACGGAAACGAACTAAGTAAAAATTATCGTAATTGAGATCTCTTATCCTAAAACTTGTTTCTAACATCGTTAAATATTTACCAAAGATTCCAGACATTTTTAAACTCGGAAATTCTACTTATCCTTTCACAAAGAAAATAGGATTATGGGATTATTACGGTAAATAGGGTAAATAATTTGATATTTGATTTGATAATTATTATTTCAAAGTACAATTTAGTAGTAATAAAATGTATTTCTTCAACATAATATAAATAATGCGATAAAACAAGGGTGCCCGAATACTTTTCAGCGCTTGTGCATAGTAAATTTTCCAAAGCGGGTGTTTAATTACAAAATGTAGCAGCTGAAAGTACTGCATTTATAAAATTCAAATTAGAATTATAAAAGTTACAAATATGTTTTTTAGCATAATTTTAAAAGAAATAATTGATTCAAAGAAAAATGTAATTACAAATCTATATAAAAAAGCATCAACATTTAAAAGAAATTAACAGATAAATGTAATATCAAAGTATATTATAATGCCAACCCGCGGGATGCCGACTTTTGTCGTAACAATGATATATAACGTAGCTTGGGATATTCGAGAATTTTATTAATAAGCCCACTGCGCACTAATGGCCTGTCGCACTTGTACACACTGAGGAATTTGTTAACCGTTTTCACGTTTCTCTTCTTACGCCTAACGCTCGTTTGTTTCTTTGGCTTCGCTTTTCCTATTCAGGAGGGGACGGAAACGATTTTATTAAAGAGTGTCCCTGCGCAACGTTAGTTCTCCTATAGCATCGTCTACACTATGGATGGGTTACTTGATATTTTTCAGTAAAGTCACTGAATAGCCCACTCATTTATTTCAGCATTAACTTATTGATTAGTTATGTTTCTCCAATCAAAGTAAAGAAAATAATATAATCGAAATGCTCAATCCAAATTTTTATAAATTAAAACTTTGCTACTTTCGGCAGCACTTACTTTCGCATTACAGGTTTTAAAATCTGTTGCAGACTGTGCGCAATTTAAGAAAAATTTATTAAAAACAAAATTTCGACATCTAAATTGTCATCCTCAGCAGTAGAAGAAAAAATATTGCACTTTGATGACTAGGACAAACTTTTTACAAGCAATATACATGACTGTACTACCGTCGCATTAATACTAATATTCTAAAGTGTCAACGATTGGTGTATTTATGTGCCTGATATGTTAACTCTTTTCTTTATCAAATATCTATTCCGATAAAAATATACAGTATAGGTTCTAAATTGCAATATCCCTTCTTATTACAAACGATGGTTACTATAGTGATAGCTATCTAGGTGTAATAAAAAATACAACATTATTGTATGTGTTTTTGCTTGTACAATACAGTTGTGGTAAAATAGTATAATATGTTGTGGTAAGAAGGACTCAAACAGAAACATTTCGGAGGTGATCTATTGGATCTTACGAGGGTACTCAAATTTCCCCTGAGGATAGTGGCTATTATCAAGGACACAAGACTGACAGAGTGGAACAGAGAGATCTATCCCAATAGATTTTCCCATGTGGTATAAGGGGCAGTGTGCTTAAGTGCCTGGAATTATCGGCGTCCAACCCAAAGAATCAGAAGAAGACGAAGTTGTGGTAAAAAAGATACTAGAGCGCGTAGGAATTCTTAGAGTTGATGTACAAATATAGTACTATGTATAAATAATAATTTCTTTCTTCATTTTTTAACCCTCTTTTACTTTTCGGTGCTGACGGGCTGAACGAGCTGAGATCATTTTTTTTACTGATCACCCATCCAGCAACCATCCACGACAATATCTGTTTGACTACGCCAATTTAAATACTTTCACCTGAGTACACAGCCGTAATATGCTTATGCTTATACTCTTATGTAATCATTAGGGACCGGACACAAGAGGCTCATGACTTATCGCCCATGAGCGTACTATTGAAAATTTGTATTTTGAAGGAATTTTTAATTTTATTTATATAATTGGAAAACAAACGGGTGGTGATCTATAACATACGAAATACATTTTTATTTGTTCATTTTGTAATTCAAGTTGAGTAAAGGAGTATTAATATTAACTAGCAATACTTTCTCAAGGTTCTCATCTGTAAAATTTGTTCTCTTTGAATGAAATACATTCTCATAGATAGAAAACGTCCTTTATATATCGTAACTGGTTACAGGTGCATACTGGAAATATTTTTTGATTACAGCGTATTTAGCAGATTTTGAGGCATTGTCCCCATACACAATTGCCGCAATGTTATTAATTATTAGTTTTGGTAAATTTCCAAAGTATTCCTGAAGAAAGTAAAACTGATTTTTTTAAATTTGGAATTTGTATTAGTTCCATGCACTGAGATATACTTCGCGCATGGTCATTTAAACATGTAACGAAATTTTATAAACTATCGAAATTCTCTGCATAAAAACTAGTAGCTTCCAACCATATTCCCCATCTAGTTCTTACTGTCGAGGGAGACAGTGACAAGGATGGAAGTTTTTCCCTGTAAAGTCTTTCAATTTCTGGAAAGGTGTCTGATATATATATATATATATATATATATATATATATATATATATATATATATAATGTTTAAAGAAATTTGTTTTTTCTTTTTTATTTTATTGGCCGTGTTTTAATATTAAAAATAATAGATTTTTATTGGTTTTAGCGACCTTTTATTGAATTTAGATGTTTGTTTGCGACGTTTCGACCTTTATCAATTCAGTCTTTTTCAAGCATCTGGAAACAAGAATCATTACAATGAACATGGGAACTGTGTTTGTTTTGTGTGATATAACAATTGAATTGACCATTTTAAATTTAACATTATATTAAGAAATGAATTACGGATTAGGTTAGTGTTTTACGTTGAAAACTAAACAACATTAATTTAAAATAGCTTAGAATGGTAGGGGGACATTCATTTGAATAATATCTGTACGAATTAATTGGAGACTTAACAATATTAACAATTTTTAAGTTTAAAATTAGATTAAATATGATTACAAATCGAGCCAACATCCAACATTGAAACTTACGTAAAATAAAAATAAGAATGGCTAAAATGAACAGGAAAGTTGAATTACAATACAATACGTAAAGAGAAAAATAAAAGTCAAACCAAACTCACATTTGTTGTTTTTTCTGCACGGATACGCCACATGTGTTTCGACACCCGGGTTTCTTAGAACGAACATGCTTGTGCGGATTTTGTAAGTGAACTAATGCCCTAGTTTGCGGGGGTCTAATTTCTGTTTTTTGGAATGAGCATGGTAGTCAGGACCGTATTTAGGGGTATAAGTTAACATTGTTATTTCTAATGGGAGATATTTTTTTTCCGTTTTTGTCTTGTGCGTGCTGGGGGGGGGGGGGGGTTGTTTTTAATTTTTCTATTGTTTTATGAGAGGGTAATAAAGTTTTGAAAGCCCATCGATTTCGTTCCGGTCGTTGATTGTTTTTCTATTTTTGAAAATGTGTATCATTTCTAAGACCTCTCTAGCTTTTGTGTTCTTTTTTTGTGTTATTATTTTGGTGTTTTCAAAATCAAAATTATGTTTTAGTGTCAATTGGTGTTTTTTTAAAGCAGTTTGATTTTTTGCGTATTTGTGACCTTTCAATCTTTCTTGTAGTAACTGTTTTGTTTGGCCTATGTATATTTTGTCACAGTCTTTGCAGGGTATGTTGTATATTGTATGTTGTATGTTGTATGTTGTATATTGTGTGATCACACACAATATACAACATACCCTGCAAAGACTGTGACAAAATATACATAGGCCAAACAAAACAGTTACTACAAGAAAGATTGAAAGGTCACAAATACGCAAAAAATCAAACTGCTTTAAAAAAACACCAATTGACACTAAAACATAATTTTGATTTTGAAAACACCAAAATAATAACACAAAAAAAGAACACAAAAGCTAGAGAGGTCTTAGAAATGATACACATTTTCAAAAATAGAAAAACAATCAACGACCGGAACGAAATCGATGGGCTTTCAAAACTTTATTACCCTCTCATAAAACAATAGAAAAATTAAAAACAACCCCCCCCCCCCCCCAGCACGCACAAGACAAAAACGGAAAAAAAATATCTCCCATTAGAAATAACAATGTTAACTTATACCCCTAAATACGGTCCTGACTACCATGCTCATTCCAAAAAACAGAAATTAGACCCCCGCAAACTAGGGCATTAGTTCACTTACAAAATCCGCACAAGCATGTTCGTTCTAAGAAACCCGGGTGTCGAAACACATGTGGCGTATCCGTGCAGAAAAAACAACAAATGTGAGTTTGGTTTGACTTTTATTTTTCTCTTTACGTATTGTATTGTAATTCAACTTTCCTGTTCATTTTAGCCATTCTTATTTTTATTTTACGTAAGTTTCAATGTTGGATGTTGGCTCGATTTGTAATCATATTTAATCTAATTTTAAACTTAAAAATTGTTAATATTGTTAAGTCTCCAATTAATTCGTACAGATATTATTCAAATGAATGTCCCCCTACCATTCTAAGCTATTTTAAATTAATGTTGTTTAGTTTTCAACGTAAAACACTAACCTAATCCGTAATTCATTTCTTAATATAATGTTAAATTTAAAATGGTCAATTCAATTGTTATATCACACAAAACAAACACAGTTCCCATGTTCATTGTAATGATTCTTGTTTCCAGATGCTTGAAAAAGACTGAATTGATAAAGGTCGAAACGTCGCAAACAAACATCTAAATTCAATAAAAGGTCGCTAAAACCAATAAAAATCTATTATTTTTAATATATATATATATATATATATATATATATATATATATATATATATTAAAAATAATAGATTTTTATTGGTATATATATATATATATATATATATATATATATATATATATATATATATATATATATATATATATAGTAAACCTAATCAGTAGGCGATTAAAGGTCTGTATATTACTTCAAAATATATGTATTTCAAAAACTCTACATGTTTCGGCTGTGTACGCCTTTATCAAGAGAATACAAAATATGAAGAAAGTACATACATTCATATTTTGTATTCTCTTGATAAAGGCGTACACAGCCGAAACATGTAGAGTTTTTTAAATACATATATTTTGAAGTAATATACAGACCTTTAATCGCCTACTGATTGGGTTTACCATATCATACCAAGGTCACGAAGTTATTATATATATATATATATATATATATATATATATATATATACAGTAGAACCCGGTTATAACGACATCATCGGGACCGACAGTTTTTTGACGTTATAATCGATTGACGCTATTCACGAGGTAGACGACTTTTGAAAAACTAATTTTACAAATTTTTACATGATTAATCCGATACGTAACATGCTTTATTACCTACATATTTTACATTATAGACTAAATATTATGGTAAATACATAAGTACAATATACATAACTTATTTTTCTAATGAAAGAAATCTGTAATTTTCCGTTGCACAGTTTTCGCACGCCAAAACTGTTTTTCTATATCCATTTCTAATTCTCTCACTTTATCAATAATTTGAGGTGACGTTTCTCGCTGTCTATAATAAGTTTTATGGCACTTAGGGCTTCTTCGTTTGTCGGTACGTGTTCTGCTTCGTCGCATGAATCTTCTTCCTCTTCGATTTCATTATCGTTATCCCGCTGTTTTATGTCCTCCACGATATCAGGATCTGAACGCATTCCCGACGTAATAAGGCAACTGTCCACGGATGCAAAGTCGTCGAAACAAAACTGGTTTTCGTCACACTGATTTTGCTGACACTTTTTAATAAGTTCACATAACGGAACGTCATCTTCATCATCTTCATTTAAGTTGTCACAAACTGGATTATTCCTTAATCTTGAATGACTAAAGCAGTTTGCTATAGTCTCAGAGGTTATACTACGCCAAGCCTTCTCTAAAAAGTCCAACGCGTCGAGAAGTGAAACTGCACATGGTTCGTTCTTGTCCATACCCGTAATAATTTTCTGCAGAAGAAATTTTCTGTAAAAACATTTTAAGCTTCTTATTACGCCTTGGTCCATTGGTTGAAGGATGCTAGTGCAATTTGGGGGCAGAAACACTGAATTAATATTTTTAAAGTGGGCTAATGATGGATGTGCTGGGCAGTTATCGACTAAAAGCAAGATTTTTTTACCTTTAACCGCAAGTTCTTTATCCCATTTTCGAATTTCATTTTCAAAGATTTCTGAAGTCATCCATGCTCTTTTGTTTGCGCAGTAATTTGTTGGGAGTGTTTTTATGTTTTTGAAGCAGCGTGGCTTTTTTGACTTTTCTATGACAAGAATTTTACATTTCTCCGTACCGGTCATATTAGCACACACAAATGCAGTTAACCGTTCTTTGGCTAGTTTACCGCCTACACATTTTTCGCCTTTAAACCTCAGAGTCTTATCTGGAAGAAGTTTATAAAAAATTCCCGTTTCGTCGCCATTGTAAATTTCATTGTCTTCATAATCTTGTCTTAATTTAGGCCACACTTCATTTAGCCACGTCTATGCTTCTGTCATATTAACACTTTTCGCTTCACCGCTCACTTTTCCGAACGTTATTGAATGTCTCCGTTTGAAACGCTCCAGCCACCCATTGCTGCACTTAAAATTTGTGTCTCCAAATAAACTTCCAAATTCGTCGGCCTTTTGCATAAGCAGTGGTCCATTAACGGGTAAATTTGCACTTCTACATTGCTTAAACCACGTAATAAGCGCTTCGTCGATTTCAACCTTTTCGCACGATCAAATTTTTTTTGACGTTTCTTTCCCTTTCACAAAGGTATTCATGATTTTGTTCTTATTTTTCACAATTGTACAAATAGTGGAATTAACTAACCCAAATTCGCGACACACGTCCGCTTTCTTCCTTCCACTTTCGACTGCTTTGATTATCGCGACTTTGTCGTCCACGCTTAAACTTTTTCGCTTTAAACCTGACATTTTCGATAAAGAAATCTCGATGTTTCACTCACACGATTCAAATGCCGACTGAGGAAATTTCTTACGAACTTTGCCTGGCGCATTGCAAAAAACGGTAATATTCTTGGAATCCCCGAACGGTCCGTTGCCGGCTAGGCAAATTCCAAGAAATCTTAATTCAACGAACGGTAATATTCTTGGAATCCCCGAATGGTCGGTTGCAGGCTAGGCAAATACCGGGAATTGAGCCATAAATGATAATATAAATTCATACCTCAAGTGGTAAATATTTGTCGTTATATCAGGGGTTATTGACGCTAAAACCGGGGTTTTTCCCTGTACGTTTAAATAGTAAAGTACGGGACCGCTTAAAATTTGACGCTAAAAAAGGAGAGTCGTTACAGCCGAAGCTGTTATAACCGGGTTCTACTGTGTATATATATATATATATATATATATATATATATATATATAATAACTTCGTGACCTTGGTATGATATGGTAAACCTAATCAGTAGGCGATTAAAGGTCTGTATATTATTTCAAAATATATGTATTTAAAAAACTCTACATGTTTCGGCTGTATACGCCTTTTTCAAGAGAATACAAAATATGAATTTGTATTTCATATTTTGTATTCTCTTGAAAAAGGCGTATACAGCCGAAACATGTAGAGTTTTTTAAATACATATATTTTGAAATAATATACAGACCTTTAATCGCCTACTGATTAGGTTTACCATATATATATATATATATATATATATATTCACAGATTCTGTGGAGAGCATGTGCTACACAAGTAATATGCAGCATATTAGGATATGTTTAAGAGTCTGCCTGTTTTTAACATATATGCAGTACTGTCACTAACAATTTCTTTGTGCCTGCCGTCCAAATGAAGCATTTGGTGCATATTCTCTTGCAAATTTAAAACTATTTTCTTACAAATATAAATCTGCAAATTTAAAACATTGTTGTGGTTGAACTATTTTTGCGGAGTGTAGCTCGGCATTATATCGAAACACCGGAAATGGATACGTAAAATTATTTCTGATGATATTTTTATTAACGCTGCTTCAGTACTGTATCTGTTAATTTTAAGTCAGCGCTACTTTAGTATACACATATGCACCCAATAAAAAATTTGTAAGGACACTAAAAGAACGTTTTAGGCGTAGTTAACAACAGCCACAAGAATTTTATTTTGAACCCGATGAAATAAACATAAAAATCTTCTTTGTCAAACAGATTAATGGTAATCTTTCTACCATATCCAAAGGTGGCGCTATAAAATTTCAAACAAGCAGTTGCTTCATTTATCAAATCAGTTTCAACACGGTATTATATAATTCTAAATGGAAATCGACGCATGAGAAAAGATGTTTTTCAATAAATTCCAGTGTTTCATCGGCTACTTTTATTTCAAAATTACAATTTAAATGATTTGAAAATAACGGTGGATGCATGGGAAACGTCCATGATAAAACAGGCGACAATAAAAACTTCTGACGCTTTATGGCTTTATTGTCGCTTATGTTTTGGTCGTTAAACGACGATAAAATTTTATGGCATATTATTCGATGAGAAAGACATACACGTACAATATTGCAATGTACAGACTAGATCACGTGACAATGCTAAGGCTACTATAATTACTATTATTATTGTTGTTTTTCCGCATATTTTTACGGTTACAGAAATAAAACCATACTGTACTTACAAAAGTTATCTCTAATTTTACGAATAAAAAAAATGTTTCATTATGTACTTTCAAAATACATATATCTATTACTGGAACTAATCCTACGAATGGTTGGATTAAGAAATGTGACAAATTGAATATTTCTAAGGAAATTATAATAATTACTAAGTTGGCGAAGGTTTACAACTGTTTATTGAAAAATAACAGATTCTATGGATCGTCAAAATCTAGTAGAAAATAATTTAAAGAAATTTAGCTGCATTTCGAAAATATTAAGAATTTATTTGCAAGTAAACACAAAATTGTATGAGAGCAAAGTTGTAAAACATATAGAGGGCAATACATGCCTTATAGGCGTTATGAAATTGGTCCAATTATTGGATAAATTGGATATCATAAAATATGACCTAAATGAGTAAGTGCTTGTAATTCAAAATATGATTTTGGTTTACTGATGGAAAATATACCATTAAATATACTTCTAAATTCAAAATTCTTATGAATAAAATTGAAATAGTATGAAAAAGATCCTGATTAGAGGTATCAGGATCAGTTGGCTCCAATAAAGCAACATAGACTTTTTGTTGATTATTATAGTTTATATTAGTGCTATTAATTTATACTCTTTTTTATATCCTATTTCACCACAGTTTCCAAAGATAAACTTTTTACAATATTGAATATACCGATAGAACCACCGGCCATCTGCCTATAGGGAATTGTATGCAGTACACATTTATATGTACATATATGTATCTAGTCCTACCGTTTATCAGAAGCGTTGTCTATGCCGACGCTAGGGATCGACAGTCAACCGCGTCAGTCGTGTCTTGACTGCGGTGGAGTATAGTCATAGTTGGTCGAACTTGCAAAAATACGCAAATTCTTGTTGTCTGCATCTTTAGGGTTTAGAATTATTTAGAGCTCAGTATTTTTTTCTGTTTTTTTACCGATATTCATTTACGTATTTACTATGCCGTTAGTTTATAGTAAAGAAGAAAAAATAAATATAATTAAATGGTATTACTCATCTCAAGGAGGTACGCAAGAAGTGATTGGTCGTTTTGTTTTTTCGTTTTCTGATCGTCCAGTTCCCTGCCGTCGGACGATACTAGATATCATACATCGTTTTGAAAAGTCGGGCTGCATTAATGGATGTTCGAAATGCTATCAGAGTAATTTCCATCCTATTTCGGAGGAAAGAATAGAGAAGGAAGTCAGTGTATGCGCCTTTGTAGAATCTAGTGAGCCCTGCTCTAGCCGCCAAATTTCTGAACAATTAGGTATTCCAAAAACCACAGTTAGGCGTATATTACACAAAAAGAAATATAAGTGTTATAAGGTTAGAAAAAATCAAGAAATATTCCCAGATGACCAGTTTAGACGTCTCGAATTTTGTGAGGCTATTAGAGAAAAATGTGATAATGATGATAATTTTACACGAAATATTTTGTTCACTGACGAATCAACATTTTCCCTTCACAAACGCCATAATCCATCTGCCGTTCGCTACTGGTCTCAGAAAAACAAACATTTGAGCAGGGATGTCACCACTCAATATCCACAGAAACTAAATGTCTGGGCAGGAATCTTAGGGGATCACATCATAGGGCCATTTTTCCTAAACGGAACATTAAATGCGCAGTCATATTTACAATTACTGCAAAATCATATTGTTCCTGCAGTGCGTGACCTTGCTGTAAACTTTAATGATATTTGGTTTCAGCAAGATGGCTGCCCAGCTCATAATGCCAGAATAGTACAAGAATGTCTTTCATTGCATTTTCCACATACCATTAGCACTAGAGGTAATATTTCTTGGCCGCCTAGATCCCCTGACTTAACGCCAAGTGATTTTTTCCTTTGGGGATATTTGAATGAAACCATTTATGTACACCAGAATGAAAGACCCCGCACATTAGATGATTTACGAATGCGAATTACACAACTCTGTAATAGTATTTCACCTGTAACTCTCTCTAATGTACGTAGAGAATTTTACAACAGACTGGGCTACTGTGAGGCAAACAATGGAGGCTTGTTTGAAAGAGATATTTATTAGCCTCTAGAATTCTATTTTATTTTCTCTAGAATTTTTTTTGTTTGACATCAATTATTACTTTTTGAACGTTTTTTAATTTCTCCATGTTGGTTCCTTTTTAGAATTATTTTTCTTATTTTCTCTTGGTTTAGTAATTTGCAATTTAATTTTATTTAACTAGGTACATTCAGAATCACTAGTTACTACTTCTTTGGAATCTCAAACCTTCGTTTACATTACAAATCTACTACTAATATTTCTACAACACGAAACATTATGCCGATGATTGATTCTTACAAATATCTACGAAATGTAATGGCAATATCTGTGTCATATTTAAAGATTAAATTTGCTTTATCGACGGATGTGTATTTATTTCTTTTTACGCCACAAATTATTATTGCCGGTACGTAGATATATACGTAGGCGTATATAAATGTGTACTGCATACAATTCCCTATAGGCAGATGGCCGGTGGTTCTATCTGTATATATAATACATAAGCAAAAGAGAAAACATTTGCTTCTTCACTGAAAAGAGCCCAGCCCAAATAATGAACAGTTTGTTACCTAATCTTTAAACCTGCACTAAAGAAACTTGTTTCGCATTCCGATAAATGAAGACACGATCTTTTAAAGAGCTTAAAAAAACGATTCATAAGGTACATACGAGGAATGTCGTTTTAGTATTGCATATAGCCATAATAAGATCGAAGAGTGGATCGACTCAAAGTGCTTTATTGCTTTTCAAAATGTTTTCCACAAAAATTGATACACTTTTACATTCGTTCAAACCAATTGTTAAAGTAGTTGCTTCAGTCTTCAGTTGGAACAATTAAAATTGCCGTTTTGAAGGCATTTATTGCTTCTTCCGATGACTGAAATTGTCGACGACGCATTCCATTTTTTATCTTTGGGAAAATCGTCCCATTGTCATGATATGATGATGATTTCGCCGTTATGGGTTGGTTTCTCGGAGAACGGCGATTATTTCTGGTAAAGAAACGGTTGTGTATCAATCCGCATTAACCGTTCTTTCGATCTTGCAAAACAATTATAGCTACATGATCTGATGTTCAGGCAAATGTAGAGACCATCTTTTTCGACACACTTCGTGAACGGATAACTTTTGTCGGATTTTCTTAATCTTGAAACACCCAAACGGACTGAAGTTTATTTTCGAGTTCATGGGAATAAGTCCATGCTTCGTCGCCATTCACGATACTGAACAGTAGGGTGGGTCAAAAAAATTGTTTTTCTCGTATCGACTTCTAATAGCGTAAATATGTTGTATTTTTGTCTGCACTAGACCCCTGTAAAATATTATTAATTTATTTTTAGTGTAAGAGCCCGCGCTTTGATCTTCAATTTTGTTAAATTTTGAATATAACGACCATATCCCTTTTTTACATAACAACATAGCATTGTATTGCAGAAAAGCATATTACTGTATCCTAACGACTTTTAAGTTCTCGAGAATTCAGACACACAAGCAATTCATTCATTGAAACGTATATCTTCTTCCAGGAAATATTTTTGATAGAATACATATAAAATAATACATAATAAAAAGATCAGTTTGGTTTTACTACTCGGACAGTGAAGTTGTGTGTTTATTTTTTTAATTTGAACTGTTTTAACTTCTAATCGTTATTATGGAAACCTGAAGCCAAGGTTATTTCTGCCCGATATTCGGAAATGTAGAAGATATTAATGATAACGTTTTGCCAACTTACGAAATTCTATGAGTGGAATAGGTTGCAACTAAAAATAACCAGGAATACTACCAAAGAACCATCGTTTTTAGATATTGCAAAACTTGTAGCTCAAAGGGTAGAATGTGTTTGGAGAAAATTGTCTCTTCCTACAGTTTCAAATACAAGAGTCATACAATTAATAAACGGTTATAATATAAAGTGAAAAAATCTCAAAAAGTCGTTGAAAAAAATATCCGTTTATCAGAAAGAAAATTTTCTCCGACGTAGCAGAGTTTTGTTTGTTTCTGTAAATGTAAACAAATTGAGCTTTGTTGCTGTCCAAGGCAATATAAGGAACCCAAAGAAGAACAGGAGTTTTTTAATGACCAAAGGGGAGCGAGAAAGATGCGTATTGGAGGAATAGATCGCGTTCTTACAACTAAATTGCAAGAAAGAGCAGCCCGACCACCAAAGACAGGAAAAAACGTAAATAAAAGTCATGACAAAATTAACTCAAACCAGCAGGACTTGGAGTTATCTGTAAGTAATTCTAGTTCTTCTTGTGATGATTCATTTAATTTACCTTCCACGTCAAAGGCAGAAGAAAAAATAGAAAAGACCCAAAAAATTTTTAGTTTACCTATGTTGTCAAAAACTTGTGACCGTTACGGTGTTTCCGATAGAGCAGCGGCTGCTATTGCTTCTTCTGTATTGCAAGATATATCTCCTGGCAGTGAACCAATTGATAAATCAAAAATACGACGGGAAAGAAAAAAAGTACGTAAAGAATATATTCAAAAGCAGAAGCAGCTGAACCTACCAGCTTTATACTTTGACGGCCGAAAAGATAAGACGATTAATATTATTAAAAAGGGAGCTAAGAAATACAGACAAATATTGATTGAGGAACATGGATCTGTTCTTAAGGAGCCAGATTCAGTTTTTGTTGGCTATGCAACACCAGATCGAAGTACTTCTAAAAGTATTGAAATGTCAATTATTGCCCTTCTTTCGTCTCAAAAAATTAATAAAGAAAATTTGATGACAATTGGTTGTGATGGTACAGTCACTAACACTGGGAAATTTAACGGAGTAATAAGAGTATTGGAAAAAAGACTTCAGCGCCCACTGCAATGGATTATTTGCATGCTACATTTGAACGAATTTCCATTAAAACATCTATATAACAAACTAGATGGTGATACCAAGGGACCATATTCGCATGCTGGTCCTATTGCAACTTATTAGAAAACTGCGAAAAACTACCCTTAGCCAAGTACGAGAGAATTGAAGGCCAGCTTCGGGAAATACAATTTGAAGGCTTAAGTACAGATCAAAAATATTTGTATGAAATAACTATATCTGCTATAAGTGGACCCTGCCACGATGGTTTAGCTAACAGGTCTCCAGGAAAAATATCCCATGCTCGATGGCTAACAAAAGCAAATAGAATTTTACGTTTATATATTTCTACATCAAACCCGTCATATTAGCTAAAAGTATTAGCTGAGTATTGTGTAAAAGTTTATGCTCCAGTATGGTTTGAAATAAAAACAAATCCAACTTGCAAACATGGGTCTAAAAATTTTTGGAAATTGGTGACAAACTCGCGATATCTTCCTGCAGAGTTAAAACTTGTAATGGATCCCGTAATTCAACGTAACGCTTATTTTGCTCACCCAGAAAACTTGCTTCTATCGATGTTGTTGGATGAAAATAAAATAGTGAGAGAACTGGCAGCCAGACGAATTCAAGAAGCACGAAGCTCACCTCATACTGGAAAGCAACCTCGCGTGTTTGAGGTCCCGACTATCAATTTTGACGCAAGTAACTACTTTGAATTTTTAAATTGGAATCAAAAGTTTTTC
Organism: Melolontha melolontha; assembly: GCA_935421215.2. Classification (NCBI taxonomy): domain Eukaryota; kingdom Metazoa; phylum Arthropoda; class Insecta; order Coleoptera; family Scarabaeidae; genus Melolontha; species Melolontha melolontha. The sequence continues at coordinate 106,122,107 of OW285240.1, forward strand.
GAGCCACCTATACTTCGAAACATCACTACTGAAGAAATAAATGCGGCAGTTGAGTGTCAAGAAAGTGACAATCTAATTTTTGCCAAGCTGCCATGTCATACTCAGGCGGTGGAACGAACTGTGAAAATAGTGTCAGAAGCATCCATGCGATAAAAAATCAAGAGACGGTTTAATACAGACGAAACTTGAATCAAGACGAGAGATGCCCAGATTTGACAGTAAACAAGATTTTGTGACCAAAAAATAACTAATATAATTTCGTGATTTTATTGTTTTATGTTGTATAAGAACCAAAGTTTTATTTTTTTTTAAAGTTTAATTAAAAATGTTTTCAGTTTTAATTAATAATACCTAATAGTAAATAAAATATTAAAATTTAAAAAATGGCTTTTTTTTTCAAAAATACTTAATTCTTAGGAGCTCCGGCGCGGGCTCAAGATGTGACTTTTTTTAACTTTTTTTTTAGCAAATTTTATTTGTTTTAACGTAAGACAAAAAAAATATTGCTATTAGAATATGATTCGAGAACTTTTATTTTTTCTCATACATCAGTGACCCACCCTACTGTACAGGCTTTTTGAGTTTCCGTCATTGAAGTGGCTCACGTTTTTCGGCATCAATTAACGCGAGCCGGCTATTGCTCTTTGGTTAAAATATGCGAAATCCAACGGCAAAATAACTTTCTCACACCTAGTTCATCATATAGGATCGTTTGGATTGACGTTTTTGAAATACCCATGGATGGTCTCAATTTCACGATGTTCACAATCTATCTTCCTTAATCAGGCTGCGCACACCATCGATGCTTTTCTGGGTGACTGTTGTTCTTGGCGGACCTGTCCTTGGATTATCCGCTGATACTGGTGCATCCTCGAACGTGGATTCACGGTACCAACGTGAAATTATCGATCGATGTGGTGCTTCTTCTTCAGAAACAGAAATCAACTCAGCAAGACATTGAATTAATCCTCTCCGAAAGTTGTAAAAAATTATTGCGCGAAAATTTTCTTGCCTAGATTCCATTTTTCAGCCAACTTGTAAACTAAAATAATCACTATGACTAAATCACTCGTCGTATATTGATGAAACTTTAAATTTAGGTTAAGAAAAAATTGAGATTAATTTTTGACACTTAACGTTTTATTACTGGTGCCCTCTATGAGGCTATATGCAACACTAAAAAGGCATGCCTCGTAGAAATGATAGGGCGTTGAGGTTATGCTAAACGAAATATTTGTAATAGGAGCTTCCTGAATTTATAGAAAAATACAAATTACGTAAAGAAGATAAATCTCAACACCTCAGGAGTTGAATGAGAGTGTATCTTGAGCCTGTTGGTATTTGCATCTATCATCGATGAAGCAATATGACAGGCAAAGGAAGAAGCAATGCACTACAAAGTAGGATACAGGGGAATAAGGACATCTGAAATAAGCCATATGGTGTTAATTCTTGTATGAGAAAGCATTAAATAAAAAATTAGAAATATCCGCAAAAGCGTGGAGGCAAATAAATATGAAGATCAACATCATGAAAAGAAAACAATAATTATAGGATTCACAGAATAACAGCTTTAAATATAAATTAGCGAAGTACGTACTAACTTGTATTGAATGAGGTAAGTTAACTATCCGAGAGTGATGATAATTAGAGAACAGACATTCTTACCACATGACTATATTGTTATTGTTATCGCTGCGAGAGCAGGTGTCCGAGTAAGTCAAACACAAAATCTTCATTGTATTACGCCGGGATGTTCTGAGCGAAGTTTATAAACATTTCCAAGAAGTTTATAAACATTTCCAATTGCCGATTGCGTCTAATGGAATATATTCTCCGAATACAATAGCGGGCTTGTGCATTATTAACGCTGCGGACCAGATGGCCGGGTAAGTCTAACAAATACTTCATTGAATTACGCCGAGTCATGTGGTAAGAATGCCCGTTCCCTAATGATAATGCAAGTTGGTTATCCTATCTCAGGAAATATAATTCGATGGAGTTTTTTGGGAAAGAAGAAAATTAAAAAAAGTATAAACACTGTAATTTAAAAAAAAGTGATTAATTTTATATATGGGTCAGAAGTACTATCCTGCATAGAAGAAAAATTGAGACAATGGAAATGCAATATTCGAAAAAAATAGAAGGTAAAACTCTGATAGACAGGATAATAAATGAGAATTTTAAACAGGTACTGACCACAAAACTTGAGAGAAAGTAAATTAAGGGGGTTTGCTCATGTGAACGAGAAAAAGATGACATGACGCAAAATCACTAAAAACGAAATATAGGTCTTAACAGAAGCAGCCAAGAGGAAATAGAAGAGATAGCGAAATGAGTGGAAAGATATCCTGACTATAATCGCGAACAGGAGAATATAAAGAAAAGTAGCTTCATAGATCAGTTTTTAATAGATAATTTCATTATGACGGGAAACAAACAGAAAGGTATATAATTGAATAATTAATGAAAGATACCTTATATTATGGATTTATTATAATGTATTGAAGGAGGAAACGGTTTTGATTAAGCTGCTATTAAAAATAATCTGTTCGACGCCTATCACGCACAAAACACGAATCGCAAAACAGAATTCGCATTTTGCATAGCTAAGCTAATGGGAATAGCGTTACTACTATAAACACTATTACGGTCGATTATGCTACGGCATTCGGGCGTTCATTGTTTAAAAGGCATTTAACAACAACAGCAGTTATACAGGAGCAGTCGGCTTCCGGTGAAAAGTCGAATGCGTTCTGCGAAGGGAATTTGAAGCAGCCGCTTGCATGTTTTATCATCCCCGCACAACGAAAAATCGTTGACCCGCATATAGGAGTGGATGACCCTGCGGCGCTTTGAAACGCTGAGACAGATAGGTCGTTACCATCGCTTTACGGCACTGCATTACAGGTTATTTCCTTTTGTATAAGCGCGTACCAGACTTAATTGTTTAGCGAGAGTTTATAATATCTTGCCGCGATCGAAATATATAATTTCAGGATTTCGTATTTTGAAGTAGTAAATTAGGATTATTGTAGACAAAAATAAACATGTCGAATAATAGTAATATATTTTGAAGTCCTATTTGAATTGTTATTTGAACTATTTTCATCACTTAAAGGATTTATATGTACAGTTCATAAATTGCTTCTTAGCAGTCACATGACCAATTTTATGGCATAAGATTCCCTTAATGACTAACGTGTGTCGTATTATAGAGCATTTTTTATGTGTGTTAGAAAGATGATATAAAGTCCATTTTGCCGTCCACACTTGGTCAGTACGATCTGCAAAGAAACACTTTATGAACTGTACATATATACAGTCGAACGCTCCAGCAGTTCTACTACCGTTATCAGGATGGTGTCGGTGGTAGGAGATCATTGTTACGTTAACGAGATTGAGCAGAGAATATTTTAGTTTAAAGTCGGCCAAAGTTCGACCGAGACGAGTACGGCAAGTGTATCGGGAATAATTATATTATATCATGCACAGATATTCAGTCAGGTAATATGAGCGATTTCAATATAGTGTGGAAACAATAGAAGATGAAGCTAAAGCTGGGCGTCCAACTTGTGACTGAGAGAATGAGACTATTGAAAGAGTTTCATGTCAGCGAGCAAATGATTTGTCACATCTCGGTTTTTGCCACATTCATTGTCTGAGGATCAAAAACATGATCCGTGCCCATATGCAAGGAATATGTTTGAAGGTGCTCGTAGGAATAACAATTTCGAAAATTGTTGCATAAGATTAAAACTTGATGTTTTCGTTATGATTATATAACTAAACGCTAAAGTATGGAATAGAAATCTCCATTATTATCAGAGGCAAAAAAAGTTCGTCTCCAATAGTCGAAGGTCAAGTCAATGTTGGCGTGTTTTTACGACAGTAAGGGATTTATTCATCACTAATTTGTCCTTAAAGGACATATTTTCACTGGAAATGCTTATTTAAGTGTTTTGGAATGCCTGTAGAAAAGGCTTCGCGATAAGCGGCCTGTATACTCAACACCAGGCAGTAGATTCCCGTTTTGCGAGAATACACTAGTCCACATGTCCACAAGGCAGTAGTTGCACAGAAATTTTTGGCCTGAAGACGAGTGTGTGTGCAGAATCACCCTATTTATTAGATTAGTCGCTCTGCACATATACTATTTTCTTCAACTTTTTTGGGTGGTAATCTTCTTTTGCTGCGATTAGACGCTTGTCCCTATGCATTTGTATGGCTTTCCTTGCAGACATGTTAGTCCTGATTTTTCTGTTTGCTCAGTCGAGCCAATAGCATTTAATGTTACATCCCCATACATTGTTTTCTTCAACTTTCTTTGGGTGGTAGTCTTCTTTTGCTGTGATAAACGCTTGCTCTCATGAATTCCTATGGCTTTCCTTGCAGACATGTTAGGCAAGTCGTGACTTTTCTGTTTATTCAGTCGATCCAATAGCGTTTGGTGTTCCATACACTGTATTCTTCAACTTTATTTGGATTGTAGTCTTCTTTTGCTGTAATAGATGCTTGGTCTCATGCACTCCTATAGCTTTCCTTGCAGACACTTTAGGCAAATCGCGATATTTCTGTTTTCTCAGTCGAACCAATTTTTCATGTTCTCTGATTCTCTTTTTTAAACTTTTGCCTGTTTCTGACTATTTGTAAAAAGTGTATAAAAATACAAATAATTTCTAAATTGTAGAAAAAGGCATAAGAAAAGTCAAAAAAATTTAAAGTAATTTTTCAAAGAATTCATCCACGCTATAAAATCCGTCATTATATATTATGAAAGTAGTAGCAATGCTTAATATTTTTACACAAATGATTCCTAAACAGCAAATACACTTTGAGTTATAATAGTTGTATTACTGTATCTGTTAGATACTGTTAATTTTTTTATGGTGCGTTTATAGCGGCCCAATATCTTAAGCTGAAAGCTTGTCAAGACCCAGGACTGTTTTGAGTGTATATGGTGTACGTAATGTGTTCCATAATTTTTTTACTAGACTACCTCGCTGTAAGAGGGTATAAATCTTGATTTGACTTTCACTTGCTCAATATTTAACTGTAACTGAAGAGGATACCGATCCCGAAAAAACCGACCTCTCACACGCCGATCCCGCGGTTCGAACGCTTGACAATGTGTCTCTCACTGCTCTTACCACTTCCGCCGTTAAAGAAGAAGAAATAAAACATTTAAAATATTTAAATACAGATATGTTTAAATCAAGGTTGTCTTTTGAGTTGTTCTTTAGTACAATGTTAGATATACCGGATGTCCCTGAAATAAAAGACAACGTATGAAAAATGGAAGATGCAATTATGTATATAGAATATATATACAAAAATGTTTTAAATATGTCTATACGTTATATGCACGTATAAAGCTTTTGTTTCATTATGAAAAAGACATGTAAATAAATTTACATATCTGTAATTGTATACTTGGACAATACCTCGTATTTTCGGCATTTACTTCTGCTTAAGACATATGTTTCTGCCATTTATAGGCGTCGTCAGCTAAGCTAATGAAGCAATGTATACAAATGATACAAATCTTTATAAATCTGTTTCTGTATATGACATTAAGCCGAACCGCTCATTAGATATAGCAAGTTTCATTCTATAAGGTGGCACTTACTTACGAGTGACATCTTACGGACGAAAGAGACTATACCAAAGAAAGCGATCTTTCGATTGACAAGCTATGCTCATACGAACCGAAAGGAATACGGGTAGTCTTTCTAAAACGAGCCAGGTGGCGGTAGATATACAAAAATGTTTTAAATATGTCTATACGTTATATGCACGTATAAAGCTTTTGTTTCATTATGAAACAGACATGTAAATAATCATTTGTATACATTGCTTCATTAGCTTAGCTGACGACGCCTATAAATGTCAGAAACATATGTCTTAAGCAGAAGTAAATGCCGAAAATACGAGGTATTGTCCAAGTATACAGTTACAGATATGTAAATTTATTTACATGTCTGTTTCATAATGAAATAGAATATATACCCAAAATATTTTCCCAAAATTCCCTTTCATAAGCGAGAAAAATTTTTTAAAGATTTAAAAAAAATGGACTATATTATAAAATACGATATTTTAAAGTTGAACGACAATAACAAAAAGAGTAGTTTTATTATTGTCTATCTCGTTCGTTTTAAGGTTAGTTCTGCTGTCGATCGTTAGGTACATTCGATACAATTTTTTGATTAAAGATGGATTGATACCAAATAGTAGAGCATACATCTTACAATTTCTTTGAATATAACATCTTCAAAAATTCACAAGGAAGTATAAATTTTTAACACATGAATTTTCGTACCAGTTTATCGAACCCATACTATAACAAAACTTGTTATTTTCTAGAGTTTTTATAAACATTGCCGCCTTTAAATTAAATAGGCATTCTATCTTACTTCTAACAAAAAAAAAACTTAATACACATGAAATGATGTCAGTTCTGAAAGACCACAAATTATTTTTAGTATGATTTTTAAAATGGGTTTAATGTAACGCACATCTTAATTTTTAATAATTCTTAGCATAGCATAGCATAGATGACGTTATAGTTTTTATAACATCGACAGCTGTTACGTATGTAAACATACGGTGCGTGTGCAACTTAAATAGAAATATATATATTTATTATTTGTACACATTCTGAATTTATAAGCACAATTTTCAGGGGGCGGTTTAATTTTGGGGTTTGCGTCGTATTTGATTCATAATATTTAGGATTCATATTCTATATAACTACATCCGTCCAATTTTCATACGTTGTCTTTATATTTCACGGACAGTTTGTATATGATCCCTTGCAGTAAATGTTGGTGCATCTGCATATTATTCGACCAAATTACAGGCGTTCTAAATTAAATGAAAAATATTTAACAGATACTTCAGTATTAGCTACTTGCAATAGTAAAAACTAAAATTTTTGTAATAAAATATCTGCATGTTTACACTCCTTTATTGCCGGAATCAGAATTTTCGAGGAAAAGGTTTTTATTTAATCTTTATGCCGAACGGAAATGATCATTTTTACAGGTCATTTCCGTTCATTTTCATTTTAAATAGAACCGGGAAGAAAAGAATTGAAGCGACTGTTACAATATTAAATAAATATTAAAAAGGAAACTTATAATGTAAAAACTACCGAAATTACAAAATGATGTTGAAATAGAGAAATTTCGAAGTAATATTGACTACAAATTTTGAATTTTAACTATTAAAATACTCAGGTTTCTTTTTATATGTAATGTATATTCAAAAATAATCTATATCGCAATTAGAAAACACTTGAAACAATTTATGAAATGATAAGGTTTTCAATACACCATTCATTTCCCCCCTCATAATGTCAGCAGAACTTCTAATAACAGTGTTCTCCTTCAAACCAATTTCGTAACAAATAAGTACCTACGTCTAGCTTTCATGGACAGTAATAACTACGGGTTTACAGTAATTACGTAAGGGAACAACTTCATAGATCACCCGCCTTCCAGCATAATAAGGCACTGTAAAGCGTATAATTTCTCATTGAATGAGTGCATAACTAATATATTTTTACCTTCGCGGATTTGTTTTTTTTTCACTAATTTGATGATTTGATAAACTATTTCGATTTACAATAACGTATGTTTATCCGGAAAATTGGGAACGAATGGCCTCTCCCATTAAGGAATACATGCACCTTACCTTAATAGTTTCACAAAAAATAAATTAATGGGTTGCTATAATAGACTATATGAAATTAATTATTAAAGTTGGGAAAGTAGAAAATACAAATGATCGAATTTATAAGATAAATTGTAATATTTGTATATATTTGTATATATTTGTATATATTTGTATGTATTTGTATAAATTGTAATATTTGTATACATACAGATATTAACTGTGACTGAGGTTTGGCATTATTTATGTAGTTTGTTATTGTCTTTGGCAATTTTAGTTATGGATAGATATACTGTAGAACAAATAGTAAAAGTTATTGAAACCTATTTTGAAAATAGGCGATCAAATAAAAAAGTATATCTTGCAATCGTGTTTTTTTTTTGTCAGTATCATTGACCAACCGAAAGTGAATTGCCAAATTGGTGAAACAATTTCTACAAACTGAGTCGGTAGCAAATGTTAAAACAACAGTGCGTGCTTGAAAAGTTTGGCCGAAAACCCAGACATCTTACTTCGTCATCGTGCACAAGAATTATACCTCTCTACAGGCACGTTGCATCTAATTTTTATAAAAGATTTGAATTTGCACGCTGGCATGGTTCAATTAACGCAACAACTAAAGCCTTCTGACTATTTTAAGCATCGTACGTCGACTGAATGCACTTGCAAACACAACATGATCAATGATTTTTCAAAGAAAATCATCGTCAGTGATGAGACCGCCTATTTTCGTCTCAGTGCATTCGTTAATATGCAAAATTGTCGCATTGGGGGTAATGAGAATCTAAGACAGATCATCGAGAATCCCATGCATCCACAAAAAGTCACTGTTTGGTGTGGATTTTGGGGTGGCGGAATCATTGCATGGTTTTCTTCTTCGAAAATGATGCCTGAAATTCTGTTAGTGTAAATGGTAACGCTAGCGTGAGATGATAACAAACTTTGTATAGCCCGAATTGAAAGGTATGGATATGGCAATATGTAGTTTCAACAGGACGGCCGCCACATGCCACACAGTCAATGCATGTTATAAGGTCATTGATGCATTATCAATGACCGTATTACATGCGAAGTTTATAGATCGTATTATTTCACCAAACAGCGAAGTTAATTGGTCATCAAGATCATGCGATTTTATACTTTTAGACTGCTTTCTTTGAGGCTATCTAAAACAAAGCTTTGCCAACAAGCCAGCAACGATTCCCGAGCTAAAAATGAGATAATGAGGCATATTGGTACTCCAATTATGTCCTAGATTTCATCTAAAATTTTGATCAGCGGATGATTCAATAAAAAAGGGATTTAATAAAGACCTCAAACATTTTCGAACTAAATATTATTCTTTGTAAATAAGTTACATCATCAAGTTATCTCATTCTGAAATTGTTGTTCATGAGTTTTGTTGATAAATGGGAATACATACGCTTCCCAGAATAAGCATCAAATTACCTTCAACTTATTATTGACAAAATTCAACGGAACTTTTTTAGTTTTTATCGTTTAAAATGGGTGCTGTATACTGTCAAAGAAAATGTGACTATGATATTTTATTGAAGAGGCATGGTATAGATTCCTTGTCTCATCGAATCGATATTCATGGACAATCATGGAGCTCGTTTTATATGGAAAATTATCAACGGAGTAATTGGCAGTCCTCAAATTTTCTTACACCGCAGTGACCGCCGAAGTTTTCCCAAACATTTAACATAACATTTATAAGAACTAACTTGCTTCGTGGATCTCCAGTATTGAGGAAGTGTCAAGCGACCAATTTACACTATACTGAAACTTTCGGCAACGCTATTAATAATGTGGTTTTGTATTTAGAATATAATTTCATTTGTTTTATACAGATATAAAACTGATACTTGACGGAGACATATGTATAATCATTTATGTAAATCATTATTCTTATGTAAATCATTATTCTTACTTATCCCTTCGAAATACATATTTGCCAAATTTCGCACTAAAAGAGACGATTTTAAATAATAAATTAATACGGTTGAGTCCGGTGGTGTTTTACTTTGCGTTTGTCGTGAACTTAACATAGGAATTTCAATTTTTATTTTACTGCATTCACTACGTTATCTCACATGGAGTCGTGAGCATTTTAACTTCGATTTTCTCGAGGCAAAAGCAGAGATGTATGTATACGAAACCGTACGAGTAAACGAAATTTGCGATATCTCGAAACATAAACACGAGTAGATTAGATATGTAACGCTGCGAATAGCGCCCATACTTCGTCTCAGTGTTCGTAGTCGACTTCGAATAGAACTCCGTAGTGTAGAACATCTAAAACAGCGACCAACGCGAATAGCAGCAGCAGCATCGAGCGTCTATACGGAAAGCGCACAACGTGAAACACATATTGCCTTTTGCCTATCTGCCTGCTTGCAAGAACTAACTTGTATGGTCATATCTCAGATGGCGGAAAGAAGGAGAATCTCCGTTATAAATTTCGTCGATAACGCGACCTATCCTAATGAAACATACGGTTCACGTATTCGACTCTTTGAAGCTTCGAACATGCAAAAACACAAGTTAACCATCTGTTTCAATTAACAGCTTTAAACGAAGTTAATTATATTTACGAGTATTACAGTAATACAAATAAACTATAAAATTTATTTATTACTGATTAGGTCACTGATTAAATTAAAAGACGTTAAATTAAAAGATATTTGTTCGAATGATATTGTAGGCAAAAGGAAAGTGAGTATTGACTATTAATTACACAGGTCTACAGTGATTTTGATGCTTGAAAGCTGTTTGCTAATTTGTATATGTTTGGGGGCCCTTATTCCAAAAAAACGCCATATTTTTGCTCTATCACGTAAATTTTTTTTATAGCGCTCTATATCTTAAAAATGTTAATTTATTAATATACATACCTCTGACAAGAATATGTTTGTTCCATGTTAGGCATGATTTTTAAATGAATTGATTTTTATGAAATTAAATGTAATTTGGCAACACTGGTTAATATTAGATTTCTCAGCAAAGCAACAGAGTCGGCGCAGAAGCGTCAATACAACGTTGAAACCTGCTTATGTGCAGTTTGGCTGTGTTAGTCGTCGTGCTACTGTGTCCGCGCGCTTTTTGTCTTCGTTGTTGCGTATTTTAAGTGTTCTAGAACGTATAAATACGGAAAGAAGACATTGTGTGAACAATCCGAATAAGTTTTGTAATATCTGTGGTAGTTATGTCGTAGTAAAGCAGAGGCAAACTATAACTTCGTTGACCCCAAAAAAGTTTTACTGCCTCCTCTCCATATCAAACTTGGCTTGATGAAGCAGTTTGTTAAAGCCCTAGACAAAAATGGACAGTGTTTTAAATATTTGTGCGAGACATTTCCAGCCTTATCCGATGCCAAGTTAAAAGAAGGTATTTTTGTTGGGCCGCAAATAAGAACATTATGCAAAGACAAGGATTTTCAAAACACAATGACCAATGTCGAGAAAAACGCCTGGGTTTCATTTAAAGAAGTAATTGATAAGTTTCTTGGGAACTCCAAGGACGAAAACTACGAAAATATTGTTCAAAATATGTTACAACACTTTCATCGTCTAGGTTGTAATATGAGTTTGAAAGTGCATTTCCTGTTTTCACACTAGAACTATTTTCCTGAAAATCTTGGAGCAGTTAGCGAAGAACAGGGAGAGAGGTTTCACCAAGACATTAAGAAAATGGAACGGCGATACCAAGGCAGATAGAGCATAACGATGATGGCGGACTACTGCTGGATGTTAAAACGGGATATGCCCTTAAAAACATACAACCGAATGTCCGGACAACGCAGCTTTCTGGCAAAAAGACAAAGATTTCACTTAAAAAAGACTGAGTAAAGTATTTTTTTCATTTTTAACTTGTATTCCACCTTTTTACTCAATAAACACATAATTTTTTTTAGAAATATCGTTCTTTTTCATTTAATATTTGCAAAAAAACCTTACGTGATACAAATAAATGCATAGAATTTTTGAAATCAGCCTACCAAAATTATATAAAATCAGTTTTCAAAATAAAAACATCTGTCAAAAAGTTTAATTTTGTAGACCTGTGTTATTGAATATTTGGACTTTTATTACATTTTATATCTAAACTTAGAAAAGTTGGAGACTGTGGCTAAGTAAAAACTTAAAGAGGTATAAAATCCATTAATACTTGTATCCTAAATACGTATTTTAACAACTTAGTTGTCATCCTCAGTAGGTAAACATATCACTAGTAAACATGGGGCACAGTAAGCTAATACAAAAATTGCGAAACACTTTACAAGAAATGTAAAGAAATTTATGCAATTTTTGGTTGACGAAGTGCACCATATTGAACGAAAACCCAAGGTTAGTTAAGAAACTTGAAATAAATTGGTCAGTTATGGATCAACAGAGTTATCTGCGTCTTCGTCCCATTTGGTTAACGGAAAATATCGTTGCAATAAATAAAATTAACTGAAAATCCAAGAACATCGATTCGTCGTGGCACTCAAAAACTAAATTTCGAGAAGATCTCTGCAGCAGAATTCTAATGAAATATCTGAATCTCTTAAAGAATTTAGTGGGCACACAAATTTAAGCCCACGGACCAATCTAAACGCCAATAAATCATCCATTGTGTTCTGAAAAACCAAGACTTAGCAAAAAAATTAAGTAATGAGACGCGCTTTCATCTGGATTGCAAATGCGGCAAACACATGCGTCATTTGGGACACAAACACAGAATTATTTTTGATAGGCCGAGTAAATCCTGATTAAATCTTACTTTCTAGAAAATTAAACCGGAAATTCAATAATTTTGACTGGTGTTCGTTACCCCATTATGCCAACCAACTTTTTATGGCTTAATTTGCTCAATATGGCATATAGTTCCAGCAAGGTGATGCTGCCACTACTCAAGAAACAATTAAAGACAACTTTCACACTGTGTAATCGCGAGAAACAATGATATCAATTGGCCAGGAAGATTGTGCGATTTAACATCGTGCAACTTTTTTCTGGATTTTTGTAAAATCTCATGTTAAAAGTCGATCACTCATAAACAATTTCCAAATTCGAAACCATGATGCAATATGTGTTGAGTAAGATTAAGCCGTTAAAAATCGTTAAATTGCGCTCTGCATTTTTTGTACACACGTACTTTTTGTAAATCTCGTATTTTAGCAATTTATTCTCTAAACAGAGCAAGAGATTTGGAGGAAGGAAGAATATATATCTGTAATTAATTAAAACATAGATTCTAATGCAGTAATATGTACATTGAAAATAGGTGCATTATACAAAAACCAAAAGAATGGAGATTAGACAATAGTTTGTTTAGTAAACCTGTTGGACGGAAATCTTATATAAAAAGGTACATATATAGTACTTAAAATAGTATTTCCATTTTTTGCGTAGCTTGTAATAGTCGAAAACAAATTGTATGTTCTATTTATTTTTTAAAACATTAATTGAATTAGTGAAACACATTTAGATCTGTTAATATGCGAATTAAGAAAACTTAAAACTGATTAGGTGCACATTACGAGGTGCTACCGAGAAATTCCCGAAATGTAAAAAGAAAACAATAAATTACTCTTACAACTTATTCACTACCATCCCCTTAAAAGTACTCTACTTCCGCATGAATACACCGATCCCAGCGACTTGTCAATGATTGGAAGCAATGCTGGAAGTCTTCGCGTATTAACGTGTTCAACTGACTGCGATTTTTTCAATCGTCTCAAAACTGCGCTCCTTGAGCTTCAATTTCAACTTTGGAAACAGGAAGAAGTCACAAAGGCCAAAATCTGGGGAGTAGAGAGGGTGGGCTAGTACTGTCGTCTTTGTTGAGGCTAGACACTGACGCACAACAAGTGACGTGTGTGGAAACAAGTGGTGTATTGTCATAGTGTAGGATTCATGGATTGTTGTGCCACTTGGCAGAACGCTTGCATCGAATGCTTTCTCTTAGTCGCCGAAGAACATCCCAATAAAGTCATCCATGAACAGTTTCACCTTCCTTCTTCATATGCTTTTGCTACATTTTGTGGCGTGTTTTCGGTCGATGGACGACCGGAACGCTCATCATCATCAACCGACACACGTCCTTTCTTATAACGGTTGTATCACTCATAAGTTCGGGCCTGGCCTAAGGAATCCTCACGAAACGCTTGTTTAAGCATAATCAAGTTTGAAGCAGAATTTGATGCACATTCTTAGCGCTTTCCGATCAGACAACAAAACTCAACAAATATAAGCAATTTTTTTTTTGTCACCACCTAGCAAAGTACCGATAGAGTAACTTAGTATAGACGTAGCTCACACCATCTAGCGATATAGAGCTGTAGTACCATCCCTTCGCGCGCCACATTCAAATTTCGGGTATTTCTGGGTAGCACTTCGGACATTGGAACTACCTCTTACCTCATAATAGTAATGCACAAGTTTTAAAAAATACTGAAAGCAGTAAATAGCGTCAACAGTTCATATTTGATGCTTCCTGATATTTTTTTATGTACAAGAATTTTTCATCAAATCTGAAAAGAAAATCAAAACAAAATTATAGATTATCGTTTTTTAACTGCGCGAAATCATGAGTAATTTATTACAAATATTTAGCACGTATTTCCTATTAACAATGCCAAAAAATAAAATTATTATTCTTTACAGTTTTACTATATCTCATCATTCTATAGCAACAGACTGTATAAGAGTTGTCTCTTTCATGTGGACTTTTACGCTTTCCTAGATATCATCATGCTTACTTTGGTATCTATGTGTAAGAATGTCGGACCGTTACATGTATATAAATTCGAGTTCTCCACTTAAATGTAAACTAATGAAACTTTTAGAGTTCAAGTTTAACTTTCAAATGGCCGTTCTGAGGCCGTGCGCTGTTAACGTTCTTGTGTTAGTACGGCCCACACAGACAGTCGCATGTTTAAAGTTTTACCGAGAAAGTTCTAGATAAAGAAAAACTTTGTTTTATGGAAGAATTGTTCCGATTTAAAGATTTACGTAACTCTGTAATTAATATTTTAATATGTAATAAGCGCATAATAAAGTATGCGTTGCAGTGTTCTGCTAACAGGAATAATTTTGAACTGTTAGATATGTTTTTCTTTTATTATAATATTAAATATACACATGGAATTAATATAATGTTGCACTTTAAAAATTTTATTTAATCGAGTTTTCTTTTTCTTTGCTACGTGTACAATGACACTCACAATACGTTTGTAGAGATTTCTGACATCTAACTTTCTTCAACGGAACCGCAAAATACGTTTTTAGTATTACGTTTGGGAACAGTCAATATGAGACTGATATCTCTTACTTATTTTAAAAAAGATTGTGTTGTTATCGCACTCTTAATATTTTGTTTTTTCTAAATTATATATACAAAGGTCGGCATAAGTCAGGCAACGCTCTCGAAAAATCGGCATAAGTCCGGCAACGCTCATAAGTCTGGCAACGCTGTCGAAAAAGATTAAAACGAAGCATGTTCGTGCTTCAGACAGTTGTCTCGGTGTCATGATAACACGTGCTCGTCGAGTAGACGCGTTTTCAGAATGAATAACCGATACAAGTTCACGCTTCAAGAAAGAGTTTTTTTTGTTACGTCGTATTTTCGTACGAACGCGGATTACGAAACTATGTTTACCGAATTTCAACAACAATTTCCGAACTCGCCGCTACCAAATCGTTCAACAGTGTGGAAGATGTACCAGAAATTCTTAAAAACGGGCTCTGTTGCCGACGCGCCGCGTTCTGGACGACCGGTATCTGTAACAACTAACGAAAATATGGAAACAGTGGCGCTGGCGTTTGTCGAGCAGCCGAACCAATCTGCAGTGCGGCTATCGGGAGAACTTCAAATATCCGATCGTTCTTTACGCCGAATGCTGAAACGCATGCACTATCGAGTTTACCGTCCGCGTCTCCTCCACGCACTTCACGAGGATGATTTCGATCGCAGATTGGAATTTTGCGAGTGGTACCTCGGATGCAGTCAGGATGATCCGCAGTTCCAGCGTTCCATTTTGTGGTCGGATGAAGCAACCTTCAAGCTGAACGGTACGGTCAATCGGCATAACTGCGTGTACTGGAACGACCAGAATCCTCACGTCTTCATTGAAGAAGAATTAAACCTGCCTGGGGTGTGTGTGTGGGCAGGTATCTATGCGGGAGGTCTCGTGGGTCCGTACATTTTTGAGGGTAACGTGACGGGCCAAAGTTATCTGGAAATGCTCGAAGATTTACGTGGGCAAATGGACAACGATCCAACACTCGCGAACATCCGTCATTTCATGCAGGATGGAGCTTCGCCGCACTACGCGTTATGTGTGCGGGAGTACCTTAATGTTCATTTTGGAGAATGGATAGGCAGACGAGGAATCGTTGAGTGGCCCGCACGGTCATGTGACCTGACACCCTGTGATTTCTTCCTATGGGGCCTTCTCAAGGACCGCGTTTTTGCAAGAGGACCACGTACCCTTCCCGACCTCCGAACTGCAATTGAAGAAGAATTAGAAAATCTTCGCGGACAGCTTGACGTGCTTCGCCGGACCTGCCTCACCGTTGAGAAACGTTGCAGTAAATGCATTGATCAAGATGGCCATCAATTTGAACACTTACAGTAACCCTTTTTCGAATCCCTTTTGTAATTTCTTTGAATAAATTCATTTTGACGCTGCATTTTTTCTTTTAATGCAAATTTGTTGCCTGACTTATGCCGACTCCTGTATTTAAAACTTGAATAGTTTCGTTAGGCGCCCTTGAAGATAATTAGACCTTATATATTGATAAAAATAAATAGAGTACGTGAGATGATATAACAATATAGTTACCTAAAATGCTCCTACTAGCAAAAATGAATAGAATAAACACTTTATTTAAAAGGAATAAAAAAATGCTACTTACTTTACATATAGATAAATAGATAGATAGGTTTGTTGGCCAGTAAAATACATAAATTGTAAAAAGGACTTGTCCAATAACATAAACACATATAGCTTAAAAAAAGACTGTCACCGCTCAAGGACCGTCAAAAATTCCTCGATTGAATATACGCAATTAAAAAATAGTAAATCCCGTAACTTTCGCTTAAACTCCTGGGCGCTGGTGAGAGTCTGAAAGTTATCAGCGAGTCGATTAAAAAAATTTATAGATTTCGCTCTTGCTTATCTTTGATTAATTAACTTCTCAGGACGCTTCAGATTCTTGGAAGAGGCAACACATATAAAAACATGGTAAAATTAACAAATAAACAATTTAATCTAATCTATTATAAAATAAATTCCCGATTTCTTTATTTCCTTCTTTGACTTCTTCTTCTTTGAAGTAGTCGTCGGTACAATATATGCACTGGTATATACTTTTATATTCTTTGGAAAACTATATAAGCTTCACTAATTGGTTCCTAATTTCTAAGAATTTTCACTTTTATTCGGGTGAGCTGTATTTGACTAACTCACGCACTTTTTATTTTCTTTATTTTAACCTTTAGGTCCAGAGACACTCTGGGATCAATGTATATGCGTTACCTTTTGTACAGTGGTCAACGTTTATAATTACACTTTCGCATAGGCTACACTCTCTCTTCTCCGTGCACGAATTTTACTTTTTAGTGCTGACCGAAATTTACTATGGACTATGTAAGTATTTTAAGACCGCTCTCTGGACTGGTCCGCGGCTTAATTTAGGATCGCTCTCTATGCTTGTCTGCCGTCTAATCTCTTAGTACCACTCCATATGGTGGTCCGCTGCCCACTTAATTCTTCTTTCTACGCTAATTACGATCTCGCAGAACAAAGCCCCCTTAACAGACTCAGCAGTATTTCACAGTATCAACAATATTTATGTTGATCTTATACTACGCACTTTCACACGCATAAATAATTTTCGAGGGCAATTTTATCGGACATGTGAAAAGCATATAAAATTCGACCCATTTCAAAAATAAGCAATATTTACACGAGCTGATACACATACAATAAATGGCGCAATTATTAGCATTATGTTTAATATATTGAATTAAATTAAAATTAGACATGGTTAGAAGGTAGACGTACCATTACAGTCATTACTCGGTCGGTTCTTAATTTTATTTAACCTTTCGGTATATTTCTATAAAATACATCAAATATGACAATACTGCATATAACTGCAGTTTTAGAAATATTATCGTACATAACAGTTGCTTTACCGCTATATTCGGAGTGCCGCAGGAAAGCAATTTAGACTCACTTTTATTCCTCATTTTCATTAATGCCTTACCTCTGTAAAGAGAACTTTATATTATTTACATTCACCATTAATTTCTATTGCTAGAATTTCAACAACATTGTATCCAATTCTAATATTTTCAATCCAAGAATTAAAAATGGAAATAAATCTAATAGTTAAAATCTTCACTTTTTTTAATACGTGATCGTAAAACGACAATTGTTTTGCCAGCACAGTGGCTTCGTCAGATACGTAATAGAGCAAGTTTGTAATTTGCATTTTAAGAACAAAAAAATTAGTGTATAACGTGTAACTACATGGATGAAAAGAATGTCCCCAATGTACTGTTGTCCACGAAAATATTTTCAATAAAAAAAAATCATTTCCTAAAAAGTAAAAATACTTATCGACAACAAACATTAGGACTAAGAATATCAGTTAAGAACCGTCCGAGAAATTATTACTTAAATATGTGTATGTTAACTATGGACAAGAAAAACCAACACAGGAAAATCTTTCCTACGTACAACGTAAACGTACAAAGTCATCTCTATCACTAACGATTGAGCGGTTCAATGTCGACTAACTCAGGGAAAGATAAATTGTCAGTTATCTAACAGTGTAAAATAAAACCTCTCCACGTGTTTGTGCTTGCTGATGGCATGCTTGTTACGTATACCGTTACTTTGTCCTCAGCCTCCCTTATTGCATATGCTCGTTTGATACAAAAACACATTTTACATTTTAAAAACAATTTGTCAAGATGTTCAAACGTTTCAAATTATTAGTGGATACTTCAAAACTTAAGGAACAAATTTAAAGTCGAATAAATAACGAGTAAACGAAAAAGTTTGTAGAAGTTTCAGAAGCATCTTGAAAGTTGACTAACAAGACATTTTTTAACAAAAATAAATTGAATTCCATGTACACTATCGCTCATATTATTAACACTTAAGTAAATTTATAAAAACATGTCAAGGAAATAAAGGACCTAATTTTTCGAAAAACAACTACATATTAACATCTGTATACAGATGACTTCTGACTACCAGCCTCTCATGAAACGTGCATTACTAAACCTGCACAAACGAAAGGATATACGACACTTTATTGTATCTGACTATATGTCACAATTTAGATAAATATATATTTTTTCTCACAAATAAAATTTCTGCAAAATACTTTGCTCTTTTGTGTTGTCATATGTTAATATTCCGACTAGTAATGTAGGACACGGTAGAACCATTCCATTTAGATTACATGTCATTATTTGAATCACAATCACAGAATATGAATCACAACGCATTACAAACATTCAATTTAAAACAGTATTTTACAGCAATTTTATTTGTGACAATATATATATATATATATATATATATATATATATATATATATATATGTACATGTTTCGACACATAGGTCTTTCTCAAAGAAATAAAAAATATAAATGACAGTATATCAATGTCAAACTTATACACACAGACCAGCTCTCAACGGGCCATACCCGGCAATAAGTGGCAACAGCGTATCCCCTCTTCGCGCGGTAGTTTACATTACCATACATTGCAGAGTTATGAATTTAGTAAGACTTAAACCGCGCAAGGATATAGTCGTTTGCATATTCGTTCTGTATACGTAATTTGCACATTTGTTTCAGATATAATAAGGTCGCTATATCTCCAAGTTATTATTATTGTATTCTTAGCTGCTACGGAAAAGTAATTTTAAGTAATAAAAAAACAATAACGTTTTCTAAAAGATAAAAGTAAAAAAATCAATAATTCTGCAAAATAAATTTTGCCACATCGCATTACGTTCTATACGTATATTGTTGCGTATGTCGCGTAGCGGGTTGGACCTATCGGTATATCTGTAGTTGTCATTAAATTTGACATTGATATACTGTCATATATATTTTTAATTTCTTTGAAAAAGACACTATGTGTCGAAAAACATGTAAGATTGCTTTAAATATATACATATCAAAGTAAACCAGACCTTAAATCGCCGACTAATTTAATCTATTATAACATACAAAGGTCAAGAAATAATTATCTATATGTATGTGTATGTATGTATGTATGTATGTATGTATGTATGTATGTATGTATGTATGTATGTATGTATATATGTATATATATATATATATATATATTTATATTTTATATTTTTTATTTCCTTGACAAAGGCATCATTGCCGAAACATGTAGGATTATTTTAAATATATACACTTTGAAGTAATAACCAGACCTTTAATCGCCGACTAATTAAGTTTACATTATCATACCAAGGTCACGAAAATACTATATATATATATATATATATATATATATATATATATATATATATATATATATATATATATATATATATATACTGTGTCCATAAAGTATGGACACAAGCCCGTAGTAACGTTATTGTGCATTATTTGACAAAATGCAAAGATATGCCGATTATTGTTTTTTATTAGCTATATTTAGATGCTACCATTTTGTATTTTCCGTCGACCTTGAATAAGATATGACGTCATTTATAATTTTTTTAAACGTCAACCCCATTTTTTTTTGTGGATTTTGAAAGCCTTTACAATTCTTTATTCGACTATGTAAAAATTTTGGTATGTTACATTAGAAAATTTTTGAGTAAACTGTGTTGTAATTCTAAGTTTTATTTTTGACATTCTCAGTATCAAATTTATAACAAATGCTCAACATGTTTTCCTTCATTTTGTTGACAAACTCCTAAGCGATGATAAATTCCATTTCGCACATTCTGTAATATTTCGGGAGTGATTAGTCTGGTTTCGTAGATGATGCGTTGTTGTAAAACGTCCAAATTTTCCGGTTGTGTCGCATAGACTTTTCTAATGTAACACTAACACCAAAATGTTTAAATCATCGAATAAAGAATTGTAAAAGCTTTCAAAATCCATAAAAAAAAATGGGGTTGACATTTAAAAAAATTATCAATGACGTCATAACTTATTCAAGGTCGACGAAAAAAACAAAATAATGCACAATAACGTTATTACGGGCTAGTGTCCATACTTTATGGACGCAAATGATTACTCAAAAATTTTCTAATGTAACATATCAAAATTTTTACATCATCGAATAAAGCATTGTAAAAGCTTTCAAAATCCACAAAAAAAAATGGGGTTGACATTTAAAAAAATTATCAATGACGTCATAACTTATTCAAGGTCGACGGAAAAAACAAAATGGTAGCATCTAAATATAGCTAATAAAAAACATTAATCGACATATCTTTGCATTTTGTCAAATAATGCACAATAACGTTACTACGGGCTTGTGTCCATACTTATGGACACAGTGTATATATATATATATATATATATATATATATATATATATATATATATATAATATAATGTATTTATTTGTGACATTATATTTTATATAATTTTTGTGATGTTTTTCGGCGCCTTTGTAGATCAAATATAAACTATTAGTTATTTTAAAATATTTCTATTTCTCATTCATACATGTTCCCGAAATCTTGTTCCTTTTTCAATGTTAAAATTATGTTGCGTACCTGTGTTGTGACATAGGTACGCACAGAACACCATAATATCAAACATAATTTTAACATTAGAGATATGACATAATTATGTATGAGGGTATTTCTATTCTAGACCATTGAAGAAGGAACAGATTCCGAAACATGTATGGATGAGAAATAAAAATATTTGAAAATAACTTATAGTTCTGACCTACAAAGCGCCGAAAAACACCACAAAAATTATATAAAACAAGGTCACAAATAAATACATTTTATATATATATATATATATATATATATATATATATATATATATAGCAATATAAAAAATATATAAAATATAGCAATATAAAGCAATATTCTGAAAAGTATTCATCTACAATGCCTAAACTCTATTAACAATTTAATACCATATTATCTACACCGGAAAGTAATAATAAAAAGTAAAAGAAAGTAAATAGATGTACAAATTAGTAAGAGCGGTAATGTACAAATCGACTTTTCAATATTAGTTCACCCGATACTGTATAGGATTTATTACATAACATTAAAAAGATTGAATTCTTATAAATAATTTAAAAAAAAGTTGAGAATATTTCATAACGAAGTAAACAAGAAACTTACAAGGAATTTAAACAAATTTGGTCATACACTCTTGGCTCTTGCAATTTTATTACGAAAGCCAGGCAAATCTTTCAGCACAAGGAATCATTAAATAGCTCTCGTACAGCACGAAAAAACACAATCACCTTAATTTCATTTAATCACTAGGCTGATTAAATCTTAACACAAATTTAAATTAAGTTCGGTCTCCGTCAGATATTTTGAGTTCGTTCACTTTTTCTTTGATACAGAAGTACGTAATTAAAACTGCCGTCCATATTGAGAAAACCAATTTATGCATTGATTGGTTTCATCTTTTTGGACATTCTCTTTTTGATCGTGAATGTATGTATATAAGTTTTGATTAGATTTCAGTTTCTGCTAAACACAAATTAGTAAATTAATCCTATTGAACAAACGTTTCCACTCACCAGTGTGCCAATATATACTTTAAATTTGTAATTAAATTTAAGAAAAAACTTTTTCTCTTTACACATTAAGTATATGTATTTAAGTAAGAACATAATTTGAAAGCTTATTTACCGAATTAAGAATTTCCAATGTTATTTTTTGAATACTATGTTTTAAAAATAATATTCGTTTTGTTATGAATTAATTGATGCTAGTGTAAAAATATTATTATCGGCCATGTGTATAAAAGCTCAAACAGCATTTCGGTCAGTAACTTTTCTATTTTAAAGTGGAACCAAGCTAATGGATTGGACATAATGGAAACATACCATGAAAAAAAAATATGCAGCCAAAAAAGTATTTTCAACAATACTACCACAAATATTTTACAGATTTAAGCCTAAATTGTATATAAGAATTCATATTTCCGCTGTATATCATTGGCATATTCCAACAGTAAATATTGTGTTACAATAATCAACTCTACAACTATTCGATAATTGAACGGACAATAAGAGTTACAAATAAAAAACTTCAACCTTGAAGGTGATTATCGCCTTTATGACACAGATATAAATGTAAAAAATGGATGGTTCAATATCGAAGAAAAAAGATAAAGAACATTGATGCATTTGCAACGCATTGAGTAGTAGATTTCTTGCTCTTTATTTCCATCACCCTTTAACACAAAAACAAGTAATATTATTGTCGAGCTTTTGGTGCATAAGTTTGAAAATCAACATCAGAAGTACAGTCCGTATAAGAAGAAACGCAGGGTAATATTTCTACAAAAAAAGTTTCTAGAAAAAATTTTGTTTATAGACTAATACGCTAATATTTAATATAGCGTCCACTCTCCATTATTTTTAAGAATAACCTAACACCAAATTTTCTGATAATTCGTAGGTAATAAGCACCATGTACCAAATATCTTCATTTTGGTTAATGTTTTGGGGTCGCGAAGGCTAAACCATTGATGCAATATCATTTGCAGACCTCCACCCCTACACTGTCAGCTTCGATGGTTTGAAGACACGATCCTTTGCTGATTTTGAATGAGTTGAATTTTGAATGTTTCGGTAAAATTTTACTATTCGTTTTGCGTTTAAAAGACTGGTAAACACGCGAAATCTCGCCTGTTAAAGCAACCCCAGACATAAATCTTCGCCGGATATATTACAATGCGCTGTATAATACTTTCTTTGTCCGTTGACCATGCATTACTTTCCGGTGACCACGTCCAGAAAGATGATTGAAAGACGGTTTAATAATGGCAATTCGATAAGCGATATTGTGTTCGCATAATTGTTTCTAATTGTCTTTAAACTAATATTTATGTTCTTCTTGGCTAACTTGGATTGTAATCGAGGAAGTATTAATTGCGGTTTCTTCCTAAATAAACTAACATTAGCCTGCGTTGTTGAGTGCGTCTACCCGTTGTATGTGACGCAGGTAAGAATTTTTGTTGAAATGAGAGCAGCTATACCAAACGTTTCCAAGCAGTGTTTTTGAGCAAACACTGTAAAGGTCCTACCTAAGACAACAATTACAGCGGCATCGAACCAGCGAAGTTAGCGGTCCTGCATTCAGCAGCGGACCATTGAAGCAATTGCTCCAATACACACAGCGGCGAAACAGCCAAAAAACATTTCGAAAAAGAAGCGACGACCCGGAAAGGGCGGTTCCAAAGTAGTGCATAGACCACGTTAAATTGCAGTCCCCACTAGAAAAGTATAATTTCGTATACATATAAAACCTGTACGAAAGTGTGGTTAAATACGTTAGCGTCTATGTAGGATAGGCTACAGTAAAATATAAACGTGTATAGTAGTTCTTAAAAAAAATAAGAGCCACCAAACACATCAGTGGAGTGAGTAAATTGTATATCTAGAAAAATATACGCCGTAACTGATGAGTGAAAATATACCATTTTTGAGTAATATGTATATATGCATATATATATATATAAAAGTACAATAAAAGAGCTCGTCATTCATAATTCCAGGTCATTAGATATATATATATATATATATATATATATATATATATATATATATATATATATATATATTAATCAACTAATCAATCAGTAATCTCAATATATTTGTATTAATTTGTAATTTTATTTGGGTTTTTCATTATATTAAATTATTTATATGTTAATCTTACGAGCTTGTTTGATTTATGGCATTTACTCTTATACACATAATTAAGCAGAACATTTCAGATTCCATTTGAACTCGATCATTTACGTTGTTTGTTGTTCGTCCTTGTCGTATTTAAAAAGGGGTATTTTTGATATTTCTTGCACCTTGTAACAGCTAAATCGCCCTGAGAAACAATTACACAAAGATAAGCAAATCAGCGAAGTCTACATTAAAATAATAAATAGTTCTTCCGTTTATTAACGATATACCTAATGAATAAACCTGGACAAAGGAAACGATATACGTCACAACATTATTTATCTGACTTGTGCATATGATAAATGGATTGTGCAATTTGGATAAACGTGTTTTTTCTCGGAAATGGAATTTCTGTAAAATACTGGTCTATTGTAATATTAATTAATATTTCGATTCGTAATCTAGGACAGAGTAAAGTCACTCAATTCAGACTACATGTCCGAATATTGATATATCACAACACAATAGAAGCATTAAATTTAAAAGCGACATTTTACAGAAATTCTGTTTGAGTGAAAAAATATATACTTGTTTGGATGATTACATGTACAATTAGTAACATATAATTTTTGTAGCATTTATCAATAAATAGTTTGTTACATCACCTCACGAACTCTATTTATTTGTATCAATATATAAATTCTACTTATCTTTTAAACTGCCAAACAAAATCATTGAAATTTTAACTTTAATTTGATTGAAAATAAAAAAAAAGAAACAATATTCTTAGTTATGTCAAAATAATAAGAAAGTATGAAATCAATATTGAAGATGCAAACTCCAGCGATTAATTTAATGATTTTTTGTCTCATTTTATCACTTTGTAACAATAATATTTCAGTTCTTAATTTATTATAAATGCCACGTATTAAGGCGGGGTAATACATGAACCGTTTCTTTGCCACGGATTAAAATCTACGTATAACCTCGTCCAATATATATTTTAATCCTTACTATAAAATTCCGGATTAAATTGCACAAGCAAACTCGGTCAAACGGAATAGAATTAAGTAAATGTAACATATTGTGTACAAATGCGTGTATGTATGTATCTCTATCTATAGAGAAAACAGCGGAACTGGAATTTTGAAAATAGGTTTTAAAGAGATTTTAAGGTATTATTTTAATTCTGTATCAGTTTGTATCCAAAATCCAAATCTAATTAATAACAGTAATTAAAGAAGCGTATGGTAATTTATAGTTAATGTGCAGTGGTAAAGATATTTAGAATTAACTATATTTTTACATTAAATGAAAATTTCTTTTTCTCCCATTTCTCTCTCTTTAATTCCTGGATTATACAATTTATTTTACGTAACATATTAATGCTATTGCTTGTACGCTGTAAGCAGTTCTTTGTCTTCTTTTTAGTATTTATATTTTATATTATTGCGATATTTTCATGTAACAAATAAATTTTATAACTACATATTTCCCTCTGCTTGAAACTAGTTTTTCTTAAAAAATGTTCGAACCCTTATTGCAATAACTGTACAAACTACGTCTTTGTGAAAAAAACAACCATACCACAAGCAATTAATTTTTTTAACCAATACCCGAAGAAAATATATTTCTTCCGAATTAAAATCGTGCGCGTCTTGGCTATAGATTTTCTCGCTCCAATTTGCACTTTAGTATTAAGACATTATACGGCATAGGAATTCCTATGGTATGTATAAATAATAACATTTTTCTTTCTTCTTTTACCTTTCAGTGTCGATGAGCTGAACGAATCGTGCTCTGGTATCACTTTTTTTTACTGGTTACCCATCCAGCATCTGACCACGGTAATTTCTCTATTCGACTACGCCAATTGTAATTCAGTCACGTATTGTCCGCTATCAAACAGTCTGCTTATACTCTTGTATAATATTATTACAGATATATCGCCCTTGATTTAACTGCCAGTGTAGGGATCATTAGAGTACAAAATAGTTCTATGTATAATAATCAAAAATGGTTAATTTTATTATTACAGCATTATATTAGGTACTTATAACAAAGAATATTAATTGTTTCGATTTATATAACCTCCTTCACATTGTACTCTATACAACAAATAATGGTTTATGTTACGTTTAGGATGGTGAACTTTAATGTTAACATTTCTCTATTTGACTACTAACTGTGTTCTGAATTATCGCAACATGTTAACTTTAGATTTGTTAATATGTTGGGCAAATAAATAAATATTATGATTTTTATTAAACGCCTCCGTCCTTCTCGGTAAATAAGCGTTTTATTTCATTAAGAAAAGCGAAAGATTAGAACGTCATTATCGAACTGTGCAGTCGCTGATTAAACTAAATAAAGTGATATTGTTACCTATTATGTTTTTATTTTATGAAGTTTGAAATCCCACACAGTAATAGCTAAAAGCTGTTAATTATTTGTAACCACTCTTTACCTTAATAACTAGAAGGGCCACTTTTGTCTGCACGCCAGGACTGTACTAAGTTTTATATATGTACACATATTATATCACCATATTACTCACTAGGGCTTAACGCAAATATATATTGGGAAGAGTAATGTTGATTTATTTATCTAATTATAAATCATATACAACCCACTTGCCTTATTTATGTAGCACAATTTGGATAAGATTGCTGAAAAGTTTGCAGCATTAGGTATGTTGCCAGATTTGTCTCGCTAAACTGCGTTCGTCGTGATGAAAAAATGTACCTATATTTTGAGGAAAACGTTCGATATCAACGGGTCTAAGACACACATAATTAAAATAATCTTTATAAATAGATAACCGATCAGATGCATCCAATTCGTATTAATCTGGTAAAATCTAAATCTTTGTGTATAAGTTCCTCGAATTTTTCCACAACACATACTCTTTATATAACTTGTAGCACATAACAATGAGTGTACATCGTTTACAATTTGCACTGACTCCACTAATGACAACGCAGTATTTTCAAATTTTTTTATCGCGTCAAGTAAACCGGCAAAATTGTGGTAAATACTTTTAAAACCTATTTCAACGGAAGTATCTTGAAAATGTATTTGACTTTACTTAATAGCTGCACCTTCGTCAGGGCTGAATCGTAGAACCACTAATTTTATTTGTTCGAAATATTTTGAAAAATAAAAAGCTGCCTTCAACCATGTTCCCTAATGTGTAAGTATCGTTTTGGTGATTTGAGAAACACTTTTTGATTATTGACACTGTAAGATAGGTGACACTATAAGGTATTCAGCACTACCCTGGTAATCGCTTCACCAGTACATTTTTTCAATCTCTTACTTGCTAATAAGATTGGTAAATTCGTTTGAAGGGGTTCCAGTACACGCGCCATAACATGTACAATGGAATTTTTTTTCCGATTTATCGTTCCGTCCACGCTTAACCACAGCCGTTCATCTTGAACTACCGCTTTGACCTTTTTCGTAATCTTCGCGCATAGATAGCAGATACCTACGTAACGTTGTCCGGGATGGTAACTCCCAGCCGGAATTATATTTTTGTCGAAAATTTCGGAACACTTCTTAATCCAGCAGGCGAAGTTGCAACCTACACTCGAGAAACATGGACACTAAATCCAACATAAATTGCTTTCTCGGTGGCACACCACTTTCTCGATTTTTATGCTGGACACTACTGATATGCTTTGTACAGTCACATTTGTGCCAGCATTATAGCGGTTTATCGCAAACTTAACACACTAATTAACACACATAATACAAATCCGGAAATTTACCGATACACTTTTTTATTAAGCGATGGTCGCTTTTTGCGCTTCTGTATGCCTAACATACTATGACTTACATTTAGAACGCATACAAGGTAATGGTGACACGCTCGACTATCTCGCGTCGACACCCAAGATAAACTAACAGAAAATGTTACTGCTTCGCTTTCTGCGTTGCGCGCGGTAATACATACTGAATTCAGTCCTGATATGTAGACACGCTGGTCCACTCTATTAATAACTCAACAACGGTGCACAGGAAAATGCTAAGACGAGATACCCGAAATTACCGTTTGCATGTTAGAAATTGGTTCTATTGGTGACTTTATAGATCAATTCGCCCTAGTGTATATATATATATATATATATATATATATATATATATATATATATATGTATATATATATATATATATATATATATATATATATATATATCGAGCGCGGCGCGTATTGCTTCGGATGTGTAAACTTCTGTCTGTTAAGTATTTAGTTCGATGGAACGACCATTACCAGAGGCAGTGAATAAGTTTATTATTAACAGGTTTATTATAGGCAGGTATATAAGCGGTAAGTGTTTGTTTCACCACGTTTTATACATTACTAGTTACTATTTATTTTCTTGTGGTGTAGGAAGGAGTAGGATTTTTAGTCTTCGTGGGAGCATCAAAAGTTTTTAGTAACACTGACTGTACGTAACCTTATTTATTCCGACGAATTCCCCGACTAAAAAAAAATAAAATTATCTCTTGAATTTACAAAATTTCCACAAACGCTATAAAAACAGCTGTAAATAATTTTTAATAATATTTTTAATAAATTTCTAAACACGAGGTAATACTTACTAAACATTAAGTGCTAATAAAATTTAGTAAAAAGTTGTAAAGTATGCGCTGTCAATCTAGAATAGCGACGGAAATTTTTTCATTAATTGAATGTTATATAATTCGCACTTGTCGAGTGTTCGCTAGTAATGTGTTTTCGAGACTAGTCAAGGTAAGTAAATTCATTTTTACGCAATAACATGTTTATTGTTGGAATACGTATTTTATTCACATGCGCAATATAAGGAATGAAGTGATTTATTGTCTTCAAATGGCAAAAGTGACAGTCACAAAAATTTTTTTTTTGTTTAGGATTTTTTGTGTACATCCTTATAATAAGTACATGTAATTAATATAAATAACGGTTTTTAAAATGAAAGGGTGGTCGAGCATAATGGTATTTTCTAAACAAATAAATCAAACTGTAAATATTTATTCTGCGCGCGCTATGCGGAAATATGTTACCGGCACACAGTATTTGTTATTCTCTAATTTATACAGTTACACTCATGATAACGTGAACACGCGATTTCATGAACGGCTCTATAATATAAAAAATGTACATTAACTATTCCATAACTCATAAAACGTGCGCTCTCGGTACCGTGCACAGTAACATAAAACATAATATCTCGACTTATGGTTTGAAAATCAATTTACCAATCAGATAAAGAACTTAGTACCGACCTAACCTAATTAAACAACTAAAATGTGTTCTGTTAATTTTTGCAAATGGGAGAAATGGGAGAAAAATTTTAATTTTTGTAGTGTGTAGCTACTTACAAAAGCTGCGAATGGGCATAAATAATAATAGGCCAGATTTTCTCAGTTCCGGAATTGTTTTACTGCAAGACAATCTACGATTACAATCAACCATTTTCACACGTTCACTTTTACAAATTTAAATGGAACAATTTTTATCAACTACTTTACATCCCGATGTTGCACCATCTCTTTCTTCGCCTTAAGAAATTTTTAGCAGGTTAACGATACAGCACCGATGATTAAATAAAGACAGTGGTTAAAGTTGGACGCAAATTTAACAATAGTGGGAATGCCACAGCTTAGGCCATGCTACTAGAAATGCTTAAATTTATGAAACGGTTATGTTGTGAGTAATTTTTATGACCAATCGGAACTTAGTTTGTGGATATACGTTCCATATCTAAAATACTAGCTCGTTTATTTAAAAATTTGCTACAAGTGTAGCAAAGTACAAGTGTAGCATCAGAGTGATATTAATATTGAAAAATTAAATACGAACCAAATAAAATCCAAAAAAAGGAATACCTACTTGCTAAAAGAAAACGTAACTGGTGAAGGGCAAGTAAAATAAATTATAAAAAATGTACCAAAACATGTAATAAGATGTCGATGTAAGTGAATTAGAAGGTGTTTATAATTGTTTTTTACTTTAATTATTTTTAAGAAAGAATATTGGTCAATTTTGTAACTACTAAAGAGAGATATAATGACGATATAGAAAAAGTAATAATCTTCCATTCATTTCATCTAATAATTACAAAATAAAGTTATAATAGTAATATACAGGTGTGCCAGAACTCGTGCCCCAGAGAAAACTGACAAATGCCGACGACAATCTAGATCCCGAAAATGCAAAGGAAGAAAAAATAATTGCTTGCATGACAAAGCCGTGAGATGTTTAAGATCCACCAATTCCCAGGTGTTAATGTGAATAAAATCGGTTGCTACGAGGGCGTATTTTTATGTTATCTACCTAGCCATGGAACAAAAGAGTGACGATGTCCAACAAATTATTGAAAAATTGCTGTCACTGTTAGAAGTACATGTGCTAAGTTGTGTTTAGTTTGTGCTGTTTATAGAGATTTGAGACGGTCTATTTCTCGATAAAATGACTGAAAGAAACTAAGGTTGAACATCGCAGCGTAATAAAGTTCCTGACAAAAGAAGGCAATGGTCCAAAAGCAATTCATGAAAGAATGGTTGCTGTGTATGGGGAAGATATACCATCTTATTTCCAAGTAAAATATTGGTCTAAACTCTTTCGATAGGGCCGAGAGTCAATCAATGAAGACCCAAAGTCCGGACGACCCGTTGAAGTTCGAACTGAAGACATTGTGCGAAAAGTCGAAAATTTGGTACTGAAAGATCGGCGTGTAAAGACCTCTGTCATTGCCAATGAAGTCTGTATATCCGAAACAAGTGTCCTCAAAATTTTGCAGGACGATTTAGGTATGAAGAAGGTGTCTGCACGGTGGATACCCAGATTGCTTACACCTGAACAAAAACTGTACAGAAAAGAAAATTCTCTCAAGAAAATTTGATCAAGTTGGAGAGGGACAAAACATTTTTATCTGGAATTATCACCGGGGATGAGACTTGGGTATATTACTGGGACCCTCCTACTAAACAAGAATCCATGCAGTGGGTTCATAAGGGCTCTCCACCACCAAAAAAGGCCAAGACACAATTTTCTGGAAAAAAACTGATGGCAACAGTTTACTGGGATGCTGAAGGAGTCTTGCTTATTGAATATATGCCGAGAGGGTCTACCATAAATGGAGAGGCCTACGGAAACACAATTCAAAATTTAAAAACTGCTCTGGAGCAAAAACGCCCGCATTCTTATCCACAAAAAAACTTGTTGCTGCACGACAACTGTCGGGTTCATAAGGCAAACAAAGTTCAGCAGATAATCAATGACTGTGGGTTTATAGAGTTAAGACATCCACCTTATAGCCCCGACCAAGCTACGTCAGACTTCTTCTTATTCAAAAATTTAAAAAAGCATCTCAGGGGAAAGCGTTTTGCTTCTGATGAAGAACTCAAAGAAGCTGTTGAAGAATATTTTGCGGTGTTAAAGAAGCAATTTTTTTCTGAGGGTATTGGGCAACTGGAAAAAAGATGGAATAATTGTATTAATGTTGAAGGGAGTTATGTAGAAAAATAATATTTTTTTGTTCTCTTATGTGCTTTTTTGCATGGCTAGGTAGATAACATAAAAATACGCCCTCGTAGCTTACATTAACACTTGTCCGAATGGCATGCCTACCAAAGTGTTTGTAATGTACTAGTGTGAATTAATAACACAGTTTCTTTTCACAAAGTATATTTATTTTATTAAACAATTGACAAAACATAATTAAACTACTAACTTACTATTATTACTCTTATTGTTACTATTACTAGTGCGTACTGTATAAGACTTTGAATATGAATTGTTACACTTATTGTGTAGCTGACGTACTATACGTACTATGTATATGAGAGTTAGAATATGAATATCAGAAATCGTAAACTTTCTGTGTTAGTCCCTTCTGATCGAATTAGATGGAATTTATAGACTAAACAAGACTGTCTACAATAACTTCGCGACGTAACAAGGTCAAGGTACCGTGAGAAAAAACTTGAAGATATGTGTGAGAACTACACAAAGGATAATGTAATATACAGTGCGTAAACTAATAATTAGAAATACAATGTAATAATAATATATAATAGACAGGTAAAGTGCATTACATGTCGATATCAACAGCTTAGGTTAAGGCAGATGTCATTCAAGGTGTTACACTCGAAATCGTATTAATCAATTCTTATTTTTTTTTAAATAAAACCTTGTTTATTCTAATACACGTGAACTTATCATAAAAAACAGGAGAAAAGGTGTAACATAATAATAATAACAGATACAACATAGACAAAAGAAATTATGAACAGAAAAATAAATTCAATCAGGACAAGTGTTCAAAGTGGTCACCATTCATTTGCAAGCATAACAGTGCCCGACGGAAAAGTTTAGAATTCGTAACCATTTCAGGAGTAATTGTAGCAAGGCTTCCTGAATGCTAGAGAAGCAGCAAGCGCTTATGCTCAACGTTTTCCTAACAAGAAAGAGTCATCCCAATCAAATGATCCTTAGAACTATCGCACGAACAATCGAGACATCCTGTATGGTATATTAGATGATATACCGTATTAGATGATATAGTATATTAGATGATATACGTAAATAAGTTCTATAATGTAAAGAATAGTTTCTAGCCAACTGGATATAATTACACATTTCGTAAAATTATCGAATATATAATACGGATCTCACCTTTACGGGAAATGAAAATTCATGTACTCCAAAAAGGAATGTACGGGTAATATACAGTGTAAATGATCATATGAATTACGTGACACAATGTACATAGACTTTTAAGCGACATTGATCCCAAAAAGACAAAAAAACGCTCAACTAGCTGACATTACAAATTATTTGCGTTCCCTCACGTAATGTTACATAATGTTTTATCCGTTCGCATTAAATAATCGATTCGACAATTAGAAATGCATGGAATGAATGTAGCGGAGTGAATACAATATTGATCTATAATTACAATTTATTATTGGGTTTCTCTTCGAATATCTACCACCATTATTATCGAGAACTTGATTAGGGACTTTCTACTTTTAAAAGTACGATGTATATATGTAATTTATTCTAAATTGCAGGTAATGAAATCTTGTTGAGACATTATTATTAAGTAAAAGTAAATATTAGCTGATTTTATTTTAATTAGACATCTTCACCTTTCATCAAAACAATTATTTACACTGAATTAGTTTTACACAGTAATATTTTATTTTAATTGTAAGCAATTCTCCTAGTTCATTAATACATTTCATGATTTTTTTAGCGAAAGTAAAAGAATATTTACTTTATAATAGTATACGATCTTTTCATTATGCAAGCAACGCGAGTCCATTATTGGGGGATTGATTTATAAATTGAACCGTTATGCATTTAACATAATAATTGATACATATATGTACGCATTATATTAAACATTTCGTGTTCTTTGTTCTAAATTCTGGATTTGTATACCTATATCTGGCTAAATACTTTTATTATTACTTTTACAATCTCTACTAGAAATATTTTGAAGTTTAAGGTAGTGCTTTCGAACTAAAATAAATAT
The DNA here is from genome assembly GCA_935421215.2 of Melolontha melolontha. Taxonomy (NCBI): domain Eukaryota; kingdom Metazoa; phylum Arthropoda; class Insecta; order Coleoptera; family Scarabaeidae; genus Melolontha; species Melolontha melolontha. The sequence continues at coordinate 106,156,193 of OW285240.1, forward strand.
ATGAGTTATTTAAAAAGTAAGGTAAGCAATAACTTTCACGAGTGTCATATTCCTCCATTTGTTCGAATATCCCGCTTGCGCGCAATAAAAGACCACAATTTTGTCATACAGTCATTAGATGGCGCATATTTCACCAGACTCTCGCAATTAAGGATGGGCTTAATAGTTCTATTTAATTTAGAGGGAACACATGAAGTTCAAACACTTCGTAAGTATTCCAATTTATAAAAATATGTATATTAAAAAAAAATAGTCGCATTTCTATTATTACCGAGGAACGATTAACTGACGATGGCTTTATATGAGGGGATACCCAAAAGACACACCGAACTTATTTTTTTTAATTTTAATGTTCAAACAAAAAACATTCAATCCCCTTCGTCTTCTGTGGTGCCCGACAGCGCCTCCGTCGTTTTTTTTTTCACGTCTCTTTTTATTCGAGAAAATAAACAAAAATGTCGCGAGGCAAGGTCAGGTGAATAGGGAGGGGATAGGGCTCAGGGTTCATGCCATTTTAATAACAAATTTGGCTGGTGAGAGAGCAGGGGCGTTATCGTGGTGGAAAAACCAGTCGCCCGACTGCCACTAATCAGGTCTCTTCCGGCGCAAACACTTGCGCAATCTTTTCAAAACTTGCAGATAAAAAGTCTAGTTAACTGTCTGACCCTATGGAACAAACTCTGAATGGACGACTCCTCTCGCATCGACAAAATAAATCAGGATTGTTTTGACGTTTGATTTCGCTTCACGAGCTTTTTTGGGGCGAGGCGAACTTGAAGTCTTCCACTGGGTTGAATCTTGCTTTGTTTCAAGGTCGTTACATATGATGACCTTGGAAAAAAGTTTGAATCATTTCGGAGTTCTTGCTTCAAAGCACAATATGCTTTCCACACGACTTTGTTTTTGTTCAATAGTCAACAGTCGAGGCACAAATTTAGTAATCACCTTTTCCATTCTCTAATCTTCCATGAAAATTTGCTGAATTGAACTCCAAGTCACTTCAGACAGCACCTCAACCTCTTAAACGGTCCGTCGTCGATCTTCCAGGGTGATTTCGCGAAATTTTTTGAACATTTTCATCGGTTCGGGCCGTGGAAGGAGGCCCAGAGTGAGTTTTGCCACCAATTGACATTTCACATCTTTTAAAATGGGAAAACCTCTCAAACACTTGAGTTTTCCCAATAGCATCATTGTTGTAGGCCATTTTTAACATTTCAAGAGTTTCTCCGCGTTTTTCAGAGCAAGAAGCAAAACTTTACGGCCGCGCGCTTTTCACGAGAATCAGCTATTGCAAAAACGACGAACATACAAAAACAACTGTAATTTTTAGGAGAAGATTTTTGTTGTTCTTAGGAAAGGAGTACCAAATTATTTCGAAATTTTGGAAGTGTTTTGTTGAATTTTTTCTTGGCTGTCAATAGTTATTTAACAGCTTCAAAGAAAGACTCCGAAGTTATTACCAGGTTGTCATTAAAAGGAAAGTATTCAGTTCCAACCAGCACTAGTTAAAAATTAGTATTCTCGAGGAGTTTGCTAATTATTTCAGTGAGATTTCTTCAAAAGCAGTCCGTAATGAATCGTCAATTGCAACAGTCAGCAACCATACCTCAGTGGTAGCTTCTATTGACAAAAACGAGATCATTTGGTTAATGATCTGCCAAAAATTTCTTAAATAATATGAAGTATAACAATCAAAATACTTTGTTAGTTTTAGTGTAAAGTAGGAATTGCTCATGGAATATGATTTTGATCTGCCCAGTTCTAAATTCTATTTATATATGCTGTTAAGCGACTTGGGTGGTGTCTTCCAGTACCGCACTATGTTAAAACGCATCTGATTGTTTACAGAAGTTCATGTTCATGTATAACAAAGTCTTTGCGGTTTTATTATACAATTAAATATTGTTCTAGCTTAAACTGCTTAGTTAGTATCGTTTTTGTTTTATTAACGGATCAGTAGACAGTTCTTGATAAAACATTATATTTATAAATTTCGTAAATAACATGATATTTGATTTATTTCATTGAACTTGCTTAGGCTTCTCTAACAATATATATGAACGATATATAGTGTCAGTATCAAAATACCATTATCAAAGAATTTACGCAAATACATCAAGGGTGTAACTTTTTACATGTATTTATGTGATTTATGTGCCATATGGCCATATGGCTTTGGCATAGAAATAATCAATAAATTAATTAGAAAAACAAAAATAAAAAATACAATCCGCGAATCCACAAGTTTGATATCTCAAAGTAACCAGGAGAAAAAGTACATGTGTTTACCATACCACCCCGTCACGAAAAACATTAATAAAGTTGTGAAAGAAAGAGGTCTCCAAGTTGCCTTTCGGTCCGAAAATACTATCAAAAGTCTCCTAAGGAATACTAAAGATAGAGTTAATTTCAATTAGAAATCAGGTATATACGAAATTAGTTGCGAGGATTGTAATTTGAAATATATAGGCCAAACTAAACGACCAATAATAACCCGTTTTAAAGAACACATATCACATATTAAATACAATAGACCGGATAAATCGAATGTAGCCAACCACGCTTTAAACACACTACACAATGTATCGATTACAGGGTTGAAGTTGGTCAAAGGAATTAATAAACCCCACGAACTTGATGCTTATGAAAGTATATATATCGCGAAAAATAAACAAAATTCCATGAATAGCGATAGATCACCGTAAATCGAATGTAGCCAACCACGCTTTAAACACACTACACAATGTATCGATTACAGGGTTGAAGTTGGTCAAAGGAATTAATAAACCCCACGAACTTGATGCTTATGAAAGTATATATATCGCGAAAAATAAACAAAATTCCATGAATAGCGATAGATCACCGATTCCTTTCAGTTGTCTCTTTTCATTTTTATTACCATAATTATGTCATCGTCGTTTTAAAATTCAAGTTATTAGGACATGTTTAGTGCCGTTCCCTTAAGAAAGAATGTTTGCCGGTCTTTCGTTCGAGATATTTCAACTCGGAGAATAAACACATGTGTAGGCCTTTTTTCCTTAAGAGGTAAGTGCTCTTCGACCTTTTCCTAGTTTATATTTGCATGGTAAAATAAGTCTATACGTGGACGCGGTGTAAAGTAGTTGTTGCGTAAGCGGTTATCTAGCTTTACTGTGCCCCATGTGCGACTTTTTAATTAGTGGTTTTTACCTACTGATGATGATAACTTAGTTCTCGAAATACGTATTTAGGATACGATTAATAATTATGGTAAGGGGTTATATACCTTTTTAAGTTTTTACTTAACCACAGTCTCCAAGAAAGAATTTAATAGAGAAAACTTCAAAATTATTTATACAAACTGAACAAACTAATGTATGTAATAAAAAAAGAATTAATTAAATAAAAACAAAAAAGAAAGAGGCTACTTTTTTCTCCAGAATAAATCAGAATACATCTGCTTGGAATTATCATACATACGCAACAATGACTGTCAACGACGCTTTATGGAGGACATTCGTAGCGCCTTAGGTACGTAGTTTGTATCCCATGACGTAATGTAAATTTATCCGAGCAAGGAAGGTGAATTAACAACATAGTTGACGAGTTTTATCAGGAACTCGCCGCTTGCTTCAGTTCTTCTTCGGTTTAGGGAAGGGAAATCATGCCTATTTAACAAACTCTCATTGGCAGTGTCATGATATTGCCAGTTTATAGGAGAGAGACTTCAAAAATAACTTGTGTATATATCAGAGTAACAGTTTTTGATAAATATAACGAGGATGCTAAACCACAGAACCAGTTCGAACAAAAGAATAGAACAAGCTAGCCAACGTGTATAAATTGCCAAATATACAAGATCGAATAAGAAAATCTAAAAATTCTGACGCGGATAAACAAATGCTAGGAATTTAGGACAATTGAAAATCAAAGAGCACCCCAAGATTCCGAAACGATGATACTCTAGGAAATAATATTGGAGAACGAAAGAATAGCACATTTATTAACATTTAAGCACATTATTTCCACACCCTTCATGACTCAGTGTTAGATTTTTCTGCAAACTGTACAATCCAGAAGCATCAAGGGATCGTTAATATACATATTGAAAACTAGCGGGCCCAGATTAGATCCTTGCGGAACGCCAGTGGTAGCAGTAAAATAGTTGAAAGATATCTATCGATTGAATAAATAGGATTTCTTCTCGGTCAAGCGCCTTTATATTGTAACATGGACAATAGAAGAAAGTGGTCGATTATATCGAAAGCTTTACTGAAATAAGTATAGATACCATCAACTTGTAGTTGAACATCCAAAGCTTCACCTACGTATTGGATAATTTCGACCAAATTTAATAATAGTAGATTTGCCTCTAGCAAAAGTGAGCGAAGAATTGATCTCAAGCGTTTATTTAATCTGTAATTACAATATATTTATTAAAATACTTTAACTTGTTTAGTCAACAATATAATTCCATATGACAACTAACCACTGCCATACCCATACATCAAATTCACAAGAAGTGAGTGATGAACTAAGGCCGTTTAATTTTATATTTATCTGATGGAAATATACGAATTATAATTTAATCCATTCTATAGTCAAAACTTCGTCAGCAAAATATAATAATTTTAAATTCCAAACATTAATTAATCTTATATAAGACTGCTTATATACGAGCCGTGTAATTAAAATCAATTTCAGGATGCTTTTTTCGCCTTTAAATGAAGAGTGTAAGGTACCCTTTCCGTTTTTCAATCTAGAATTAACAATTTCGTTAGTGAATAGTGGCACGAGATCACCTGTTTGATCGCACTAATTGTCTAATTAAGCGCAATAAATCCGACGTCCCTAGAATTTATTACGATACGGTCGTGACGATGCAAAGAGAGAAAGAATTGAATGAGAACCGGCAGAAGTACGGAAAGAAGTAAGTATCACTCACACGCTGGCTTGGCGATACTTTTACCTGTGTGTTTACGTGACGATCGGTCGACCTCTCCGCGTGCGATTTATTTTAGGTTAGCGCGCTCTGGAATTCGCTTAGGCTGGGTAATCGAAAGAAGTATGCCCTGTTCTTTTAGATAGTAAAAGTATCCAGGAGTAATGGCCGTAAGAGATAACGTAAGCTTGGAATTCGAATTCTTAGATTCTGTTATTTATAGATCGGTTTATACGATCAATCTCGAAGTAAGTATAACATTCTATTAGTAAATATAATAAACTTGGAATAATAACATAATTTATGGAAAGGATCTAATTGGATTTGTTCGGTAAATGAAAAGAAAATTAAATATTTACACCAATTGTAAAACTAAAACGTCTCTTAATTCATATACTTTTTAAAATAATTATCCATAAAGTTTTCGATAATCTAAATATATACCAACAATGCATATTCGTTGATAAATACAAATACATGTAGTGTTTTAACGAAAAATATAAGAATACGAAATTGAATTAAAATAACAAAAAATATACATATACAGTGATGAAATTGACCAATGACCAAATTAATATTAAGCTTAATACAGTCAAACATAATATTCTATGCTGAAATATTTCTTATTACATTCGAAAAAATTAGTCTTCAAAACATTTTTACATATTATGTCATCTTTTTTGAAAGCGTTCAGAGCTTTCAAGAAAGATGCATTCCTTGCAATTTATCTTTATAACAAGAAATCGTTAGAAGCCAGGCCAGACTTACGTGATTGTGCAAAGATCCATACAATAAGAATTTATGGTGATCTGTTCACTGTGCCAAATTAATTATTACCGTTCCTACTGATTTCCGATACGGATATAGCTGCATTAGATTAATACAGATTGTAATTTAACACACTGAACAAATCGGACTACCTGCAAAGCAATTTAGTAGACAAAATCCAAATTAATAAATGACTCAGTCAGCTGTCGAGAAAGAAAATGCTAAGTATTACAGGTTCCTTTCTAAGCAAAAGGCCAACAAGGATAATCGATTTGGAAATATCAGTGACAAAAATTACTTCGGAGTATTCTTCCTAAGTACACAGTTTAGCCACAGTGTCTAACTGACAGCACAACCTTGTACATCTTATATGTCATGAAAAAGAATATCAAGACATCCCATGACGGTCACAAGAGGTACGCCAGCAAGCGTTTCCATTTGTAACTAAGCTAAGATTGTGTTCATATTAGAGTCACACAAGAATTTGGTGTGCTTCAACTCCACGTACACTGACGAGAACTAGGATGAGTTTGAAACACGTATCTGTCCGTAGAAGTCTCACCAATGCGACATAAGTATGCGTCTTGTATGTTCACAGATAGCTTTTAACATTTTTGTATTGCAGTATTTTACACTTGCTTAGTTAAACATCGATGTGCTATCTTTTATATGGTATATTAGACCAATCTATGCTACGCGTAATAGGTGGTTACACATTAAACTTGTAGTTTTGTTCGAGTAGTTTAGCTACCCATGGAAACAGTTACCGGCATGCTGCTCTTGACCGTAAGATGTCTTGAAACGCTTTCTCATAACACGTAAAGTACAAGATTGTACCTATATTAGCAGCAACACAAGCATTTGGTGTACTTCTCAACGTACACTGACGAGAACTAATATGAATTCGAAACACGGACCTATACGTAGAAGTCTCACCAATGCGAAATAAATGTGTTGTGTGTATCCATGTGTCATCAATGCGAGTATAAGTACCAATTATACTCGTACCAATGCGAGAATAAGTATGCGTTGGGTATATCCATGTGTACATACAAGATTACCGCTGAATAGCGTCCCAGCCATGCGAATCTGAAGAATACGTATAAATGTCTAACTGAAAATCAAAAAAGAAATATCTTTGTAATTCATTAAAAATTTCCAAACTTTTAGGGCCAAAATGGAATTAAAGTCGATCCACATCTTCATTTATTATCTATTTACGGAAATACAGCTGTAATTCAAGTTCATTGACCAGCAAAAAAGAGCGATAGAATTCCTAGACATTGGTTAGAGGATACGTTTAACATAAGTTCCTATTCATAAAAATAGTAAATGTTTATATTTGGATATCAAAACATTTATGCACGAACATTTAAACACATATGGTGATTTTCTTACAAGTTTTTTTTTTGTGGATATCAATAATAAGCCTTTATGTCGAATATGTCGAGAAATCTATGTCGCAATAATTAAATTGTGATTAAAATTAAAGTTTGAATGTTCTTTTAAACGTAAAACTATTATGATTATAATAAAATAAAAATCGTCGTAAAACAAAAAGCTAGCATGCCCGTGTCTAATGAGATAGATACCAGGTTTTTAATTATATTATTTGTATGGAATTATTTCCATATAATTTTTGTTTCTTGAAATTTATGGTGGTACTGACAAATACCGATAGAACAATATAATGCGTCGCTAAACAGAATTACTGACGAATTACTGTGGAAGCCCGTATATTTACCTGTGACAGGGCCGGACTCGAATAAAGAAAAATAATTTTCTCGTTACTAGGTGAACATTGGAGCGCGATTTTTTGTATGAAGGCATTACTCACATATACCTTTCATCCTTTTTTTTTGTGACTATATACAACTAGTACTAGTACATATATTTTTTTAACATTTTTGTATTACTGTACTGTATAGATAAGTCTTGGTTTCCGTCTCATAACCAAACAATACCGCATTAAAGAATTATTATGCAATTATCTATAAACGTGAAGCATGTACAATATTTTTATTTTCCAAACTTTTGACCGTATTCTCATTGCATAATTAGTTTTTACGAGTTTTATTAACAAATTATTTAAATGTACATTTTCATGCATTCCATTCTTAATGATTGTTTCTAAAACCAAGGCATGATTTAGCAGTTTGTCCCTAAAAAGTCCACAAAAGCTAGGATTTTTGTTCTAAATTTGTATACTGATAAAAACACAAATATTTTTGTCGGCGGATTTCTTGAATTTTAGATTAATAAAGAAAAAAAATCGGTATTTAATAATAATGGCAAACTGTAAAACAAGAAGCGGATGAACGATAAATAAGTTGTGTTTTTTTTTGTTCCATCATAAAGTTATTATTTACAAGACGATAAATGTTAGTCGTAATAGGAAATGTAAACAAATTTTGTCAAACTGCTTTACCTTCACGATGCATAATTAAACCAAAAAAAAGGTAGAATATTTTCACAGGTATCTCGTGTTTACTTATAAATTATCTACACATTATTGACATTGAAGTTTAGGTCAGGTCTATTAAACCATTATGTCTTGGCTTAACAAATCGTGCGTTACCTTGAAGCAATATCGTAAATCATAGCGAATATAATAATGATGACATTTATATTTTCGTTAACTCTACGTTATTCTAAATAATTTCATTTCTTTATTTTGTATATAGATACACTGGTGAAAATATTTCGCGTTGTAATATCCCTATTAAATGCGTTGCATGATTTTCGATTAGGTAATTCTTCCTAGAATTTTAGGTGAAGAATATTTAAAGTGATTTTTATTTTACCACGTGTTACAATTAAAAACAGCTGTAGTACTTGCTTTTGTCACAGAAGAGTAATGCTTCGGTTGTTGAAATAGTTATTACATGAGTATAAGTTCAGCAAATATTATAAAGAAAAATACTACTGACAGTGCTACGATGAAATTGTATTTATAGAACTTCTACCCGTGATCCTTCTACCCTAGCAGATAGTCTAATATATCGATAGTTACCCATAATCACTATAAAAGCTAATTTATTACATTTGAAGCCATAGTACAGGCAAAATCCATCATTATATAATGAACATATTAATACTTTCTACTACTGATGATAACTTAATTGTGGAAATACATCTCCAGGATTTAAAGCTACATTGTGTAAATTAACTTTTACCCATTTCTTCTGTTCTATGATGCTAGCCTAGGCTAATCTTTTCATCTCCTGCATTGTCATGAGTCTTCTATTTCGCATATCTTCAAGTCTTTCGATTTGAAACTTAATATGAAGAGCTAAAGCACGGAGAGCTTGAGCTCTCTGCTCTTGTGATATTACTTTACTTAGTCCTAACCCTCATATACCTTTAAGTGTAAGGCTGCTGGGATTGAGTCCCATATTTTCTCCATCGTTTTCTATCTTGCATTAGATTTCTTATTATATATCATGTCATTTCTTTTTTTCTACTTTTTCTCTAATTTTATCTAGTTCTGGGCTCTCCTTTCCTATTTTTTCTCGCCACTCGTGTTTCGAACATTTTTTTTTTAATTAGTCTAATAATTAAAAATATTAACATCAGAACTTTAACATGGGACACAATAAAGATTACAAGTAAAATTTCATTGATTTTTCATTGCCTTGTTGACATAAATTAATTCTTGTGGCCCAATTTCTGATTACTTTTTCACACATATCAGGGGTAAATCTTTAATTGTGCATGTGATGGTCTCCTTAAGATCACGAATCGTTCGTGACTTATTCTCATAGAGCTGAGACTTGAGATAGACGCATAGAGAAAAGTTCAAGGATGACGGATCGCAAGATCTTGGCGTCCAGTTTACATTTCCATTCTGAAATTGCCAGGATATTTGTTTGCAACAATTCGATGGTCTCGTGAGAGGTGTGATATGTGGCACCGTGTTGTTGAAAGAAAACATTGTTCAAGTCAATAGTTAACAGTTGCGGCCACGAATATTCTCTTAACATAACCATTAACATGATTTCCATCTTGGTCTTTAAAAAAATAGGGATTAATTACTTCATGAGCCCAGAAACCACACTAAACAGTGACTTTTTCAGAGTGGAGAGGTAATGCGTGAATCACTTGAGAATTTTCAGCAGCCCCACTAATACAATTTTGTTTGTCCACGTATCCACCAAGCCAGAAATGTGCTTTATCCGAAAAGATAACTTTTGAACCAAAATACGATGCTCTAGAAACCAAGCCACGAAAGTCCGAAGGACATGATGATCAGCAGGTTAGTAATCTGAATTTTTTAAGCTTTTAGATGAAGCTCATGAAGCAAAATTCGCCACGTAGTTATCTAGGAAGGACCGAGTTGTTGAGAACGACGTCATACAGAGACTTTGGGATCTTCTCTAACACTCTGGCCTACACCAGGGATGTTCTCCGCTGAACCAGCATTTCGACGACGCACAGATGTTGATTCGTTTACTACTGAGCCTGTTCGTTCAATTTTTTAACAACAAAATAAACAGAGCGTTCATGTAATGCGATTATGTTGCCCATAAATTTCGCGCAATGCACGAAATGTTTGGCGAACCGAACATTCCATTTTGATGATAAATTTTAATAATTTCTGCTCGCCATTGAATACTATTTCTCACCATAATGACTTGATAGATACTACTAATAACCGCAATGCTAACCTAGCGTCGATAATTTAAGCAGTGTTGCCAACATTACATTTTAAAGTTCTGATGCTCTTATTGGTAAACCCTTTATAATTTTTTCGTTGATGTATTCTATTTGCCTAATTGTTTCATTTCTTATTTTGTCATTTTTGTGTTTTTTTTCTATTTTTCTAAGCAACATTATTTTCATTGCATTAATTCGAGATTTCCGTTCTTCTGTTAGTCTCCATGTCTTATTGCTATATGTAATTGTCGGCCCAAGAACATTTTTAACAACTTCTTTTTTTTTTCTTTTCGACGCATTTCCTTTTCCCAAGAAAGTTGTCCCCATTGTGTTGAATATATATATATATATATATATATATATATATATATATATATATATATATGTATATATCCCGTTTTTCCTAATTTATCATTTAATTCCCCGTCGCCCTATTTAATTGGAGACACATATATAAAAATGAAAGAGGTCGTGGTAACATGAACAAGGAAAATAGAGCCAACAAAATTAGTAAGTGGTGAAATAATTATCATTAGCAACAAGAATGGGGAGAACAGGAATATAGGCATAAAAAAATAGAAAGAGGTATTATGTGGAAAGTAAATTAAGTGAGAATGAAAGGATTCATCAAGATACAGACAAGAAAATAACAGGCAATATTATCCATTAAATAAAGCAATATTTGGAAAAAAGGGAAACAGATAGAAATATAAAGTTAAGAGTTTAAAAGCAATAACTCTTGAGAAAATTTGGCCTACACAAGCGAATCGTTAGTATTACAAAAGAAACACGAAAGTAAAATTATCGAAGCGGAAATGGTGCTTTTTAGAAGTTTTACTTGAAGAAACAAAAAGGGGACAGAAAGGAAGGAGTTCAGCTGGTATGGACACATAATAAGAGTAGATTGTTCGATTTATACATACATTTAAAGTCGACCTTTCCTAAATCAATAAGATTCGCAGAGTAATTAGAATACATTTTTGCTAGTAATAATTTATATGTATAATTCAAATATGTCCTATTAAGATACATATTTAAGCATGCTAAAACATTATTTTCGGAGACGATAGAAATGAACCAATACAAATATATTCTAATAAATACTTAAGGAAATTTAATTAAATATTTAACGAAATAATTAATATAACATAAGTTTTAATTTGTGAAACAATTAGAGTATTATTTTAATTATTTCATTAAATTTGAGTATTCCAATGTTTCACCAAGATCCTACAGCAGAACCAATTAATAATATTCTAATAAAGTCTGTATTTTATGGGAACATGAAAATAATGTTCAAAGATTAGACTAGCCATGGCAGCAAAGGCGTAGAATTGCTATTAGAATATCTTCTGAGTTTATTCAAATATTTTTTTTTGTTTAAAGATAAAAGGAAATTAACATTTGGAATTTACTGCAAGTGAGAATTAATGAATATTAAATCACATTCTTACATGTAAATGTCGACTTATATGATGCGTTCGTAACTACAATCCGACAAACTAAGTTTGTACCAGTATGCAGAACACACCCTTTCGCGACAACGAACTTCCTGGTAATTAGGTTAATTAAGAATTAAGAAATACTGAAAAAAACAAGTCAATCAACGGGAGGAAACGTGCAGACGGCGTTTCGTTCTGATTGTCCGTCTTCGAGGAATACCGTGCATTGAAAAGTTCCAATCAGAACGAAACGCCGTCTGTACGTTTCCTCCCGTTGATTGACTTGTTTTTTTCAGTATTTCTTAATTCTTAATTAACCTAATTACCAGGAAGTTCGTTGTCGCGAAAGGGTGTGTTCTGCATACTGGTACAAACTTAGTTTGTCGGATTGTAGTTACGAACGCATCATATAAGTCGACATTTACATGTAAGAATGTGATTTAATATTCATTAATTCTCACTTGCAGTAAATTCCAAATGTTAACTATATATACAGAAAGTATAGAAATGAAAAAGCAATGTCCGTCTTCGAGGAATACCGTGCATTGAAAAGTTCCAATCAGAACGAAACGCCGTCTGTACGTTTCCTCCCGTTGATTGACTTGTTTTTTTCAGTATTTCTTAATTCATAAAAGGAAATGTTGACAAATTACAATAATCTTTTCATTTCGTTTTACATAGCATATTTTATTTAGAATAAGTGTCATTAATTTAATTCTTAGATTATACTACTAAAATATAGGGCCAATTGCGGTAATTTTAATTTAAAAAAATGTGAAAAAATTTAATTTAAACAGATAAATTTTGAGTACCGCAGTCCATTTTGACTCACCCGATATGTGTCGTTCGTATATTCCGTGTCGCTTGCAGATATACAGACGTATTTGTTTACATACGGTTTGTTTAGAATGAATGGATTTATACATAAATAAGTTATGAATATGCGATATCTACGATTTAGTAAGGTTCATCGTATTCTCGATACAACATAATATTTCATGCGGTCCCAAAACGGTTTTATTAAATAATTTAATATTAAAAATAAAATTACACAGCGGACTTTTTAGATAATTTTTTTAAAATTAAATATTAATTATAATGTTTAATCTAAAATTAGATACTCTGACACTTTTCAGAATAACACTGTATAGTGTATAGTATTGCTTCTAGCACGCTAGTTCTGTGAAATCTGTATCAGATTTAGAGCACTTAATGTCAAGAGCTTATTTATACGCTGCTAGCTGAATATATATGAAAACCATTACAAATTACGAATCTATCAATTTTGGTGGTTTATTTTTGATTAAATTGTAGTTTTTAAATTATAATAATATACCTAAGCCAAAGACAATGTTAGTCGCATTTACGTTTTATCTGCCCACTTGAATTAGATTCCACAAACTCTTGCTTTTTTTCTTCGATTATTCTTATATCCCCAAGGAGTGTCGGGTATTCCTTTCTATGTTCCGTCGATCCATTTTTTCTTCTGATCTCTGACCAAGGCTTTCATTTCTGTAGCATTTTCCCCTTATCTCTTTCTAATTGTTCTCTCCTTTCCATTCATGATTAAGTCTTTATTCCCTTCTATGTTTATCCTTCATGCCTTTATCACTCTCCTAACCAACTTGTTTTCTTTCAATCTGAACAAATGCCCATACCATTTTCACTGTTATTTTGCTACTTTTTTGTGATTGCCTCTTAGTTGGCTAATTAACGAATTTGTTTTGTTTCTCCATCCAATTTGATTTTGCCCGTAATCTTTCTTAGTAATTTCATATCTGCTGCCGTCAATCGTTCTTCGTAGTTCTTTTGTAGTGCTCAGGGTTCGCATGCGTATATTAGAATTTGGAGTACCACTATGTTGAGTACACTCAACTTCGTCATATTAATTTGCTTTTTGCTCAGTATTGTTATGCTTAGGCATAGTATATTTTAGTGCTCTTGTTTATCTTGTAAAATATCATGGTCTATTTTCTCATCTTCTGATAATGCTTTCGAGATATTCCATTGGCATTTTCTGTTCCGTCCGTATATTGATAATCATTTTTCTGTGTTTAATTGAATTGCCGCTTTTCTTATTTCTGCTGTCCATGTATCTGCTAATTTGGACATTATGTCGTGTTTCCGACATCAGTACTATGTCGTCCGCGTACGTAAAAGAGTTAACTTTTAGTGGCATAAAATCCAATTTGATAAATACCGAATTATGTTTAAGTTACGATACGGTACAGATATTATTTACACATGGAGTGACCGCAAGTAATACAATTACCGATACGCACTGATCAGAATCGGATTGGTAAGGCTTTGCAATTTTACTCAATAGCTTTGAAGCAATGCAACTGACTTCTAATCGAGAATGAGCAACCCTTCTTATAAACTATAATATATTTTAAATGTAAGAGCGCTTATACTATTTACTGAAGTAGTATAATAAATTGTTCTTACTAGATATTTCTTTGGCTTTTTCTTTAAAATTACATATGTGTTAATGTTCAACAAGACGCGTTTCAGTGCTAAATACCAACAAAACATTGAAGACCTTCTGAACGTCTATGTCTCAGACTTGCGGTCAATGCGAAAAGTTAAGCGTCTGCAAAAATGTGATCCACTGGACTTGCCAACAGATTTATGTCATAATATCTGTAATTGGGAAAACCAACCGTCGAAAACGGATCATTCTCCACCAGGACAACGCGAGCTCTCGCACATCGGCTCAAACAAGAGAGGTTTTGACAACTGAAAAAGTAGAGGTTCAAACGCATGCAAAAGTGTATTGATCCTAATGGAAAATATTTTGTAAACAATAAAGTCATGTACACTTGTACTCATAAAAATTGCATACATTTACTATTGGACTGTGTAAATGCGTTGACATTTGGCGACTTTCGCTTTCGTTTCAAACAACCAGTATTACATAACTAAAATATTACAAAAATCGGCTATAAGTATTGTAAGCAATTTTTATGAGCACAAGTGTACAATGATTAATTTTAGTTTCTGTTCTCTATTTCCGAAATATAAAAGGCATCCCTCGTAATACTACTTTCAGAGTTCAATAAAAAAAAGACATGTTATGTTTAACACATATTTGTAATAACGTGACTTTTCTTTTACACATTTTCGTTTTTTAATTTATTATTATTATTATTGACATCCTGTCTTATATTTTAAAATGTTACGTGCCTTCCTGCAACAATAAAATTACGTCTTGCAGGATACTTTATCGAATTACGAATTATCGCAAGTGTATATCCAGTATATATATCCATATACACTCTGAATTATGAAAAGTACATTCTCGCGTGTTAATTTTCGATGTTGAGTGAAGTAAATGGGACATCTTCATTACGTCGTTATTTATAAAATCGACAAGAAACAGTTCATGACTTGGTCACAGATACGACAAAGGTTGGGTTCGACGCGCTATGCCCGTAATTATGATCGTTAGGCACGCCATGAACCCATTCGAAGTCGAGGAAAATGAGACCGCAATTGAAGTACACACTAAGGTTATTATGGTAGTTTATTGAAAGTGTTCTTACTACTTCCTATTCATATTCGAACCATACGAAAATTAGTAGGCTTTTATAATACTATCTAATATAATATTAACATGTAAATTGATGTTTATGGAATTATTAAGTACATAAGTATTAATACAAATATTAAAGTTTAAAACAATATAAAAATCTAAATATTATCAAAATGCGTTGAAGAAAATGACTACTTCGTTGGAACTTTAAAGGTATTCTTACATATACACTGCCTGGGTAAAATATTAATAACAAAGATATTTAAAAATTCTATTAAAGGTCATTTACACCAATTTACACTTATATACGTAGTAACTTATTTGCACTTATTTATGAATACAATGTACTGAATCTTAATCCTCTACCTGTTCCGTATGCCACCTATTCTATATACTGTCCAATTGAAAATATTTTGGAAAAAGACGGAGATATATATAAACAGCTGTATTATAAAAAACAGTTGCTTGGATCTTGTAAAACAATGTCCCACTACTTGTGCGTTTTCTTATATCCTCAAGGCATTATAAATTAACCTTGACACTGCAATGAGAAAACGACATTATGCATGTTACTTGTACATTTAACAATTTATATAAATATGTATATATTTTTTTCTCGCAAAATTTGGGTAAAACACTGCTTTTAAATTTAATGCTTCTACTGTGTTGTGATATATTAATATTCCGACATGTATTCTGAATTGAATGGTTTACTGTGTTCTAGATTATGAGTCGGAATATTAATATATGTATATGACACAACACATATGACAAAAATTTTACTCAGGAGAAAAAATATATATTTATCTAAAGTGTTACATGTGTACAATAATTTTAAAAAATTGCAAATATCGTTTACTGTATATGCACTATGCACGTTTCGAGATAGACGCGGCTTTCATACGTTTTTCACTTATCTTCATAACGTGGATAGTTGTTGCGTCTACATTCTTCAGCAGGAATAATCTTGTAGTAATCAGATTGTAGAATTAACGTAATACATTAAACGACAATTGCGTGTCACCTGCATTAAGTTCAACATGTTTCGTATATATACACACAGTATAGACATGAAGGTCATGTCTATCTCCGAACACTGACTGACGAGTTCTAATGAGAATGAAATGCTAGCATATGCACGTTTCAAGATGGGTAGGCGTGGCTTTCATACATTTTTCATTTATTTCCACAACCTGGATGGTTGATGTCGCGACATATTACGCCTACATTCTTCGGCAAGAGCAATCTTGTCAGATTGTAGAATTAACGCAACAAATTATGCGACAATTTCGGTGTGTGATAAGATTTTAATAATTATTAATTTTCACATGCATTAACTTCATCTGATACAATACTGTCGTGTCGTATATGTCCTTTCGTTTTAACTAGATTTAATTATAAGGATATTGGTTTTTTGACTAATGTCGAGAAATAGCTTCAAAAATGTTGAAAATCCACATTAGTCTTTCGTATCAAGAAGCGGTTATAGAGAGTGATAAGAAAATTGGAGCTTTATTTTTAACTGAAAATAGTACACACAAGATAATGACAAATGAAAAAAAAATTTGATAAAAGTTGTAAAGTAACAGAGATATTCACACTTATGCGAGCAACACAAGAACACTTCCAACAGTAAATGTTCGAAGTTACCGCCTTCTGCTTGAATACAAGCTTGTGCTCGCCGTATCCACGAGTTATAACATAGCACGCTCGGATGTCTTGCCTGTTTATTGTGAGTGCAGCATCTTGAAGACGTATGGTCAATAATTGAATGTTTTCATTTTCATTATCGTTATTGTACACCAAAGTCCATCGGGTTCAAGTCGGGTGATCTGGGTGGCCATGCAATAGGCCCACTTCTACCTATGCACCGGAAAATTTAATTAAAAAATCGCGTAAGCGAGAGCAATTTCTTGATAGGGCAGAGATTGCTCCAATAATAATTAATGTAAACGACATGTTCTGAGTCAGAATCAGAAACTGACTAGTAAACTAGGTAACTATCTCATTTTGACAAAATATTTTTGTATTTATATTTTGTAGAAGTTTAATATGGTAACATTAATATTGCCATAAAAGTCATTAATGTGCATCATTTGCATGCACATAATATGAAGCAGCGAGGAAATTACTGCCACTGGTTCAACGAAACATTACATGATAAAGATCTCGTGGCAATATTTTATTTGAATGAAGTTTGTTTCTTTCTTATTGGTGGTGTACTTATTTGCAAAATTATAAAATGTAGTTATCAGAAAATCCTGATGTGTTTGTTAAATATTATCTTCATCTAATAAAGGATAATATGCATTTAGATTGTATTATCTGCAAGACCATTATTTTCTTAAGAAACAATAAAATATTAAATGTAGACTATATAAATGTTTTCTTTTATGTATAATTTTATAAATGTAATTTGACAACATATATTGACAACTCTTAAAAGGTTTTAATTCTTTTTCAAAGAGTTACGAACATAACTTTTATATTCTTTTCCAATATATTTAAATTTATGTAAAATATAAACAATATATAAATTAAGTAGAAATCTAAATTATACATCGAATTAATACATTCCTAATCTTCTTAGCCCAGACATAGTGCAAGAAAATGATTTTGGTAGGTATGTCATTCTTAATAATGCAAACATTTTTTAACACTAAAGATCTTTTTCAATACCTATGCATTTTACTATTGATATCTGACTTAAAATATTTCTTTTTAAATAGATTTTTGATCGAATATTATCGTGAGTTTATAATTATAAATAACATTTAAAATAATTTGTTCGAATATTAAAGTAATAATTTCTCCATAGAGTTTTCATGGGTGGACAATATTTATACAAAACTAAAAAATAAACAATACTTTTGAACTATTCATGTTCCCACTTTACTCATTATTTTGACATGTAGGTTATGTATATATGCTTTCTTTGGTTACAGGTATTGCAAGTAACACTAAAATTTTGACAATATTTGCAAAACATGACATTTATGTTTTATGATGGCAGACGGTTGTTTCCGCGATTGAATACATGACTTCATTTGACTCTGCAGTACTGATTTGAATCATATGCTTCGAATTTGACCTTGAACTGAAAACTTATACTTTATGAACTGTACATATCTATTATGAACGATTAACGATTGCAAAGTGGATACAATAATTTTCTTCAAATGTTTTATACTAAGTTTGAACAGTAGTTATGTAACAACTAAGAATAATCTCCTTATAAAACGGTCATTTGCGACCGATAGCTGGCTTATCGTGCCGGGGGTATCGGGATCGCATACGACGTTTGCTGTCCGAGAAGATTTTCGTGGTTTCCCTTCTCGTTTAAGATTAATGCCGACAGCCAAATATCTTAAGTCGCTCCGGGTGTAATAGTAACACATGGCCTGCCAATGCCTCTTGTAATTATCTGTTGGGAGGCTAGCAATGGCATGAATTATTATTACAATAAAGCATATTTAGTATTAAAATCTCGTCAAATTTGTAGTTTCTAGCCTAGCGCAGTTTTGTAACTGTGATGAAGTATTAGTTATATTATAGATTATCTAAAACGACAATTGTTTAGCCAGCACAGTGGCTTTATCAAGTACTTAGAGCTAAAAAGCACTTTACCAACTAAATTAAAAATTTAAATGAACAAGGTTAGTAATATTTTACATTTTTTAAAAATCTAAGAATTTACACAAATATTGTAGGTAGTGAGAAATGTGGCCCATCTGTTCGGCCCTAACTTCTATACTATAGGGTACTAAACATGTTTACGCATAAAATTTGTTTTAATTAACTAAATGTACATTTCTATTATCGTCTAAACAATTTTTAAATGAATAAATTTAACAAAGGTGAGTTATGTAAATCTAATTGATCGTTAAGTAAAATTTGTGTTTGTTTTAATTTATTGATTTCTAAACTTTCCAGTAAATTTAGTTTATTGCTTTCATTTTCTAAATGTAGAATATGAAAGTCCTTACAGAAAGTGTGGCTTTCTTCTAATAGATGATTAGCAAAAGTGGAAGTACACTTTCAATAAGGATTTTCAAATTCTACATTTAGAAAACAAAGGCAAGAAATTAAAATTACTGGAAAGTTTAGAAATCAATAAATTAAAACAATCACAAATTTTACCTAACGATCAATTAAAAAATATTTTGTAAATATCTCTTGAAAATCATAAGAATTATATTCTTCTTAATTTCTGTAGTAAGACGAGTACAATAAGAGTCCGTCCATTACTTTTTAACTTACTTATTAGAGTAGAAAATATCGCAAATATTAAAGACCATACAATTACCTAGTAATAAGGAAAAGAAATTTTCCTTATACTCGATTTTATAAAACATGGTATGACGTGACAATGCGTCATGTACAAAATACTCCAATAACCATACTGCGTCAAGAACTAAGCTAAATTATAACTTAGACTACACATCGAGCGAGCCACAAAATTTGCATCCTAGATAGGCCATGAATGACTGAGATAGACATATAAGTCACGTCTGAACTTACGATGTGTCATTTGTAAATAATCATAAGTCAAATTGACAAGTTACGATTTAACCTATTACTAGTATGACATGTATGTTAGATCACTTAATCAATCTAAGACATAACTGATTTAATCCATGGCATACTCTGAAAACTTTTTTTGTGGCTCACTCAATACCATTGATATTATCATAATATAGCAAGATCCGTAAAAATCTGTTCATTTAGTTCTGACGGTTTCAACCTTTTAAGTCTATGTACTTCATTTGGTTGTTTATGTAGCTGATGCAGATTCATCGACTACATTGGTGATTATTATCGTTCTACTATCTAGATGTAATACTTGTGTACATATAAAGTGCTACTTATAAATTCCCGGAATTTGAATGTGATGCGCGAAGGGATGTTAGTACAGCTCTATAGCGCTAGATGGTGTGAGCTACATCTATCATAAGTCAATCTGTGAAACGGTACTTTGTTATGTGGTGACAAACAGTTTTTGCATCAAATTCTGCTTCAAACTTGGTAAAACTCTGAAAAAGCGTTTTAAAAATGAATGTGTGTCGGTTGATGATGATGAAAGCTCGGGTCATCCATCGACGGAAAACACACCGCCAAAGGTAGCAAAAATGCTATCTTGCAAGACCGAAGGAGAACAATCCATGACATTTGTAACATCGTCGGCTTTTAGTACGGCGTTTATCAAGGTATTTTGTCCGGCGAACTCAATATGGGGGGTATTGCTGCGAAGTTTGTGCCAAGGTTACTCAGCATTGACCAAAAACGGCACCGTGTTCATATGTGCACAGAACTGAAAGAAACTGCCGAAAGGGATGCGAACTTCCGTAGCAGAATCATTACTGGCGACGAATCACGGGTGTACGGGTAAGATCCCGAAACAAAGCAGCAGGCATCGCAGTGGAAGACACTAACGTCATCACGACCGAAGAAATCACGGCAAATTCGAAGCAAGGTCAAGTCGATGTTGATTTGCTTCTTTGACGCATAACATCCTGCACAAAGAATTACTCCCACCAGATGAAACACCAATGGACGATTTTATTGGGATGTATAGCAAGCGCCAATTAAGTTGGCGAGAGGACGGGGTGCGCGGAAGCCGTTTTTAAAAACGTCCACCCCCACTACTCAAGTACAATTATGCAATTAGGCTTATCTAGCTTTACGCCCGCCCCTTTTATCAGCGCGCCAATACGATGCGAGCAGCTCTATACGTTTTGCTACCGCGCAACTATCACGAGGTTTTGGTCGTGGTGTAATTGTCAGAATACATTTGTCATTGACGTTTGACGGAACATACTGTCGTGAGCAAAAAAAACGGGACACTGTTTCTGCGTGGGTTTAAATTGTGTCTACTTAAGTGGCTATCTTTACTCATAATAGTAAGTCAGAAATTGTCAAAAATGTATGTATGTTTCATTGACATTTATTAAACATTTTTAAAATATATAATAAAAATTACTAAAATCGATAGAGAAAGAATATAATTAAAATAATTAGTATTTCGTCATTCCACTGTTTTTATTTATAACTTCATCTAATCTTGTAGACATTGAAGCGACGATATTTTGTACAACATTTATAGGAATTTGATGCCAAGCATTTTGAACAGAATTTGATGCCAAGCATTTTGAACAATCTCCCAAAATTCTTCTGGGTAACAGCTATATCTCATTAATTCCCATAGATTGGGATTTAGGTAAAGACTATAGGGCGGGAAATATCAAGTTTAAATTTCATTCTCTTGTAACCATTGTGTTACAAGATGAGACAAGAAATTGTGTTGTTCTTATAGCTTCCTTTAATGTTTTGAAAGGGTTGTGCCTAATCTCAATAACTATTGTTTCGTCTTCCTGCGGATTTGAAATTTTGTTACGTCCGGGTCCGGGACCTATTTTCTGATTTAAATTATCCTCTTCCCTCAATTTTTTATATATTCGAGCGGCTAAACTTTTACCAATATTAAATTGAACCTTTACAGTTCTTAATGATTTTCCATTTTCCAAACTAGTAACAAGTCTGGCCTTATCAGTTTTCGAAAAATGCGGCATTTTCAATTTTTAATTAGCCACTATGATAACATGATACAGTTTGAAAATTAATCAAATGTCAAAATTACAATGCTAAAAAATAAAGGAAATTGACATAACGATTTTGACACGTCCCGATTTTTTTGCTCACGACAGTAATGTCTTTGCTAGGGGATCATAAAGTGATACACGCTCAGAGGTTAGAATTATCTGACATTTGATGTAAAACCAAATACAAATCTCCCCACTACTTTTAATCCTGCGCGAACTTACCCCTCCTCGCGCCAACTTAATTGGCGTTTGCTATTATACTTCGGCAACTAAGAGAAAACATTCATTCTACGCAAGCGCCCTGCCGAGTGGCGCAACCATTCGTGGATCCTACACCACGACAATGCACTAACCCAAACGTCACTTGTTGCGTATCAGTTTCCAGCCTCACTGAAGATAGCAGTACTTCATTTTTTTTTCTGAGAATTTCTGGGGAGCAGGTAGGTATTCGATATTCTTCAAGATTTTTTCTTGAATGTAATTCTAGGTCGAAATCGTTATATCACGCGAAAATTTTCAACACATAAAATTTATGATTTGAATGTGGCACGTCTATATACCACCACTGCCGTCTTGATGTAGTGCGTGAAATACACAATAAGATTTAGCCCTTGAAGGAAATTGATGACAGGGTTATGTTCAAAGAACTATACCACCTGTCGGATTAACATTCCATTTTACACCATACGTGAAAAAATAGAAAGTAATGAGGCAGAAACTTTGTTGAATAACTTTAAGCGTTGACAAAAGGTTATTGATTACTATACATAGTTACGATCAAAAGGTATGATATTTACTAATTGTTGTTTACAATGATGTTTTTCGTATCAATCAATGTACCACTTACTTCAACTTACTGTTGACATTAAAAAAAATATATTTAGTCGATCTTGATATCTAAAGGAACACGTAAAATAGATTAATAAAAACAATTAGACGAACTTTATCGTGTTTGTCAAAATTTCACCGGATAAACTGTTAAAAAAAAAAGAGCGAAATTGGGGAAAAAACAATCGAGAGGTATAAATTAAAAGTTCATTTAACTTTGTCGGGGCCGTTCAGCCGCGATTTATGCGTTCGTCGACGGGTGAGTCGCCTTGCTTTTCGGAAAGCGGGTCATCGATCCGTATTTTCTTGTCCTCTCCTTCGAACGGGCGGCACACCAGCCAAACAACCACCTCTCTCTAGTTCTCTTCAAGCATTATATTTCCCCCCATTTGTCTCGGGAGTTTCAGTAGAACTCTCGCGGTTCAAAAAAAAATAGGCCGCACTCGTCGTGAAACTGACGACGTTAGATCGCAGACATTTAAGTACCCGAACAGTATAAATTAGACACAGACCTTTCTAGGTGGTTTTTAGAAAATCCAGTAAGCGATGTGTTTGTTAACCGAGTAATGGTTACGAAACATATTACTAAAGTATCGTTTTATAACACTTTAAAGAATTGAGTGTACATGTTATTGAAATTTAAATTAAGGAAATAAATAGTTTGAGGAATTAGTATAGCTATTAAGAGTTTTATCTATTACAACGAGTCTGCTTAAAGAATAATAAAAAACATAATCTCTTGATTCTCGTAAACTGCGTACCAAGAAGTGGGTTGAAAATTAAGTTAGAATTGAGCGTCAGCTGTGACCTACAGTAAGAAAGTTTGAGTTAGAACAACAGTTAAATACGGGAATCAATATTTAACAGTTTAATAAAAGTACTGTAATCGTTACAAGTTAACATTTTTAACAGTTAACAGGTATTTACATACGTAATAAATTTTAAAAGTGAAGTTTTGATGAAATAAATATAAATTATCCATTACTTTTGTGCTTGTACGCATCCCAATTATTGATTCGTTCTAACATATTACTAACTATAGCAAACGCCAATTAAGTTGGCGCGAGTAGGGGGTGCGCAGAAGCCGTTTTTAAAAACGTACACCCCCACTACTCAAGTAATTGTCAGAATACATTTGTCATTGACATTTGACGGAACATAATGTCTTTGCTAGGGGATCATAAAGTGATACACGCTTAGAGGTTAGAATTATCTGACATTTGATGTAAAACCAAATACAAATCTCCCCACTACTTCTAATCCTGCGCGAACTTACCCCTCCTCGCGCCAACTTAATTGGCGTTTGCTATACATAGGTCGATATCTTCGTCGTGTCCCTAGGTGACGGATAAGGGGATGGTCAGGTCTCTCTTGGGGAATCTGATTAGTGGTAGTCATAAACAGGTTGGATAGTTCTAAAAACCTTCTGATCCTTAGCGAAAGCTGTCACCGCGGACCAGCTCTCCCAAGCTATGGTGTAAGCCAACGTGCTCAAAGCTGAATGACCACTGGAATATATGTGGTCTAGAATGTTCCCTTGGAGGCACCAGACGGCACTCCTTGTCCTGTAATGATAGATCTGCGGGCACTAACTTAATATATTTTTCTGTAATCGGGCGAACAGAATGAACCGAGATATAAAATAAAATAAACTCAAAAAGAAGAAGTCTGAACAGAATCCAACCCGAGGAGTGTACTGAGAGTCCCTTGGCAATAAAGACTGATGAGACTCCAGAAACAAAAACAAAGAGAAATTGGAGGTTAACGGAAAGTCGTCAACTCCATATTAAGATACTACAAGAGGAGCTAAACGCTAGGCTTTTAGCCATCCTAATTCGTAGTAAAAAAAAGAAATTAAAACTACTACCGGATTGATAACCACACACTGTTATTTAAGGAAGCATCTGTACAGCATGGGCTTGATTAGCGAGCGCTGGTGTAGAAGTTGTGAATAACAGGAGAAAACTAGCCCTCATAATAATATGCACGTGTGAGGAGGAACTGAAGGGAAACATTTCGGAAGAGATCTATTGGCTCCTAACGAGGTTACTCAAATTTCCCCTGAGGATAGTCGGTGGCTCTTATTTAGAACACAAGACTAACAGAGTGGAACTGAGAGAATCTATTGGGAGTGGTACAAAGAGCACTGTGATCAGATGCCTTACTGGCGTTCAACCCAAAGAATTAGATAGATAGATACATAAGGCCGATATCTTTTTTAAACAATTTTGTCGTGATTCTTGGCACTGTGTTGTATTCATGTACGAGGTGTGGCTATAAAATAACGAGACAGATGCTAGTACAGGCTAACTAGATATGCACCAAGCCATGCGACCGAAAGCTGTGTGGCGTGAACCCTCTTTTGATTGCGTCTTTATACATAATAGTCTGGCCATGGCCTTCGTTTGTATAAGATCTATTTTTTTGTTTTGTCGGAAAAATGACAAGAGTTTTAATAGAGCTACTGAGTGTCATATTTTATTAAAAGAAGTATAGGCAATGAAAGTTTATCAAGTGCGCGAGTATTTCAGTGGTTTAAGCACCTTCAAGATGGTTGAAGATAACGTACGTCTGGGATACCTTTCGACGTCAAAAACGGATAAAAATATTGATAAATCGAAAGATGGGTCAGATGGGCCACATTTTCTCACTACCTACAATATTTGTGTAAATTCTTAGATTTTTTAAAAACGTTGTAAAATAATACTAACTTTGTTGATTTTATATTTTTAATTTAGTTTGTAACGTGCTCTTTAGCTGAAAATACCTGACGAAGTCACTGTGCTAGCGAAACAATTGTCGTTTTACGATTACGTATTAAAAAAGTGAAGATTTTAACCATTAGTTTTATTTCTATTTAAAAAATATTAAACCTTGCGAAGACATTACTACATGTTTTCAAAATTGAAAAACAATGCTGTATATCGATTAGATTGAGTTTGATCAAATACCTAATTTTATATTCAGATAATTAACTGCTGCACAAAAAAAATGTCATTAGATGTAATTTAATTAAACGATTTCGAGACTTTTAACACACTGGCGATTATAAGTAATCAACGAGCTTTTCACGGAATTTATGGATGGAATCTTATTGTTGAAGAATAAATAATACTGCAAAATAATTTGAAACATACATGAGTGGGTAAAAACCACACCAATTTGTATAATACAAAAGTATTTTTAATAATATAAAATATTATTAATTAAAAATGGGGTGTGAAGAACACAATACAAGTTATATATTTGTGAATGTATCTCCTCTCCAGAGACGCAGATACGTATTTCACCTTTCTACAGGATCGTTGGTACACCCCTGCTGAAATAATACTGCAAAAATATATTTAGATGCGCTTCACTGTTAGTTGAGTTTCAGTACAATTTTAACTACCATGAAGACTTATAGAAAATTATACATCTAGTTGCTGCTTGTTAAAACACTTTCTCCAAATTGATCTGCTTTAACTCAGATCATTTTCTAGATTGTTTTTTTTTTTCATGACTTTCCTCATTTTACTGTTGCAGTATCGTCGTGATCGTCCCCATTTCTTTTATTTCCGATGCTTCGATTTAAATATCACTTGGCCGTCGATCTGCCGTGTGCAAACTAGGATCAAGCTACATTTATCAATTCTATTGTTTTTCACGCTCTCATCTATTGTGTAATAATTTCATTTAGAATGTATTGTGGTTGTTACGTAAGAGACACAGCGCGAAATAATCTTGTTGATATGTTTGACAAACCCACTGCTTTCGCCAACTTCTCCACCTACGAGCCGTAAATCCGTACATAATAATATATATAATATAATATTGTTATATATAATTGTTTACTTGTTCAGCGACGGTTAATTTCAATTAAAGGCAAGTATTAATTCGTTTAACTTTGTTTAATAATACTTATCACTAGCATCCGGATTATAAGCAAAATATGCTTTTTTAATTGCCTTATTTCATTAAAAAAACATTAAATGAACCCAGAAAACTCATTATTTTGTTGTTGAAAGGTATATTAACAAAATTATGAGTTTTATCGCTGCTGAACTAATGTAATGTAATGAATACTGCTAAGTAGTGATGGGCATAATCGAGAACTCTTAGGAATCGAATACTTGGTTCTCGAATACTTTTTGGAATCGAATACTTATCCGAAATTGAGACCAAAAGTATTCGAATACTTCGCCGCAAGTTCTCGAGAACAACAAATTGCAAATACATACTATTTTTGTTCTCGAATACTCGCATCACAAGTGTATGTACATACACACGTTGTTTTGAATTTGTTCTCTATCGCGGTTATATTATTTTTCACTATAACAAATCCCTCCCGTTCACCTAAAATTAACTCATATTACAAACATCATACCGTGTAGCCCACCTATAGTCTAAGGCGGAATGGAATATTTTCCATTCATATGCGAGAACAAACGCGTTTCCGAGTACCGGCAGTGGCTCGAGACCGAAACCAAAAGTATTCGAATACTTCACCGCAAGTTCTCGAGAACAAAACGCGTTTCTTACTGACCGAGTACCGATAGTAGCTTCGAGACCGAGACCTAAAGTATTCGAATACTTTGCCGCAAGTTCTCGAGAACAGCGAGAACTTTCAAGAATCGAATACATTACTACTTTTGTTCTCGAGAACTCCCATCACTATTGCTAAGGAACGAATACTAATGATGTTGAACTAATACTGCCAAAATACACACTTCTGCATTTAATAAAAATCTCTGTGTGTAAAGGCGAACGTAAGGGTACAAAATAAAACAAATTTTAATGAAACTGAATACCCTAAGGCCAGGCGCTGACTTGCAATTTTCGATTGCACAACTGTTTGGTCGCGATTGCATCAAACCCCGCACACATACAACTGAACTGATTGGGTAAATGGGACCGCGCACACATGCAACTGAACTGTTTAGTTTCAAAATGAACTTCGATGAGGTGGCAGTGGTATGTGCGCTTGAATTAAGAAGGAAGAGAAATCAACAAAAGCAGAGGTTCTGGCTGCATCCAATGACTGCTCAACGATCAACCAAAGGGCAATTTCAAAAATTATATGACGACTTGCGAGTTCATCCGGAAAAATTTTTCAAATACTACCGAATGAGTGTGGCCAGTTTTGACAAACTTTTAGAGCTTCTTCATAACTATGCATTACTTCAATCTATTAGTAGTTACTACTGTGTTTCATTTAATTTTTCATTACAATTTACTTAAAAAATCATTGCAACCACAGTTGCAACCACAAGTGAGCGGAGCCGCATTGAATTTAATGTGACACAGCGCAGTTGCGCGGGCCAGTGCGATCATTCGATTTGAGCACAAACACAGACTAAACAGTTGCAGTGACTTTCAATTGCAAATCAGCGCGCTTCCGCTTAACTTTGTGGTAGTCACTCATGCAAACAAACAGTTGCGCAATCGAAAATTGCAAGTCAGCGCCTGGCCTAATTAAGCGGATGTAATCAAGAAATTAAGGACCGGGCGTATTCACAAGTAACACATCTCTATAATAGCTAGAGAAAGAAAGCAGTAAAACTAATTAGGAATATGGAAAATAAAATACCAATAAATATTGATGAGTGAGAAGAATTGAAAAGAAAAGAATACCCCACAGGCCTGGGGTGCGGGGTGTAAGGACCCAGGACCAAACAAATTTAAAACGTACCAAAAACAAAGAATGTGTTTTAGTTAGTTTAGTAATCATCGCATAATGGCATAAATATCAGCTAATGCATTCAATTTGGAAAATATCCATATTATAATTATGATTAGAGAACGGACACGCTTACCACTCAGTGCAGTACTGGCGAAAGGCTGTATTTCTAAAATATTTAATTTTATTTATATAATTGGAAAACGAACGGGTGGTGATCTATAAAATTACGAAATACATATTTATTTGATGAAAAGTTGTATTTATAAAGTTTTTAATTTTATTTATATAATTGGAAAACAAACGGGTGGTGATCTATAAAATTACGAAATACATATGTATTTGTTGAAAAGTTGTATTTTTAAAGTTTTTATTTTTATTTCTATAATTGGAACATTTTTATTTGTTCATTTTGTCGTTCAAGTTGAGTAAAGGAGTATTAATATTGACTAGCAATAGTTTCTCAAGGTTTTATTCTGAAAACGTCCTTTCTACATCACAACTGGTTATAGGTGCATACTGGAAATATTCTTGTATTTCTTCATATTTAGCCGTTAGATTTTGTGGAATTGTCTCCATACATAATTGCTGCAATGTAATTAAATCTGGATTTCTATTAAGAATTGCTTCAAACTTTGCCGAAGACCACATCCGAAGTCACTTGGAATACTTTTCAAATTATTAACAGCCACATCTAATGTGGTTAATCCGTCATTTAATTTGAGATTTCGATTTTCAAAATAAGTGATTAGTTTTGGAAATTTTCCAAAGTGTTCGTGAAGAAAGTACAACTGATTTTTTAAATTTAGGATTTGTGTGAGCTCCTTGCACTCACCAATACTTCTAGCATCCTCCTTTAGCAGTGTTACGAAATGTTTTAGACTATCGAAATTCTCAGCATAATAACTAGTAGCTTCCAGCCATGTTCCCCATCTAGTTATTACTGGAGTGGGAGGCAGTGACAGACATGGAAATTTTTCCCTGAAAAGAGCTACTCTCAATGGTGCTTTTCTGAAAACTTTTTTAAAAGCTGATACAAGTCTATCAACTTCCGGAAAAGTGTCTCTGATATATTCACAGATTCTGTGGAGAGCATGTGCTACACAAGTAATATGCAGCATATTAGGATATGTTTTCTTCAATAGTCCGCCTGTTTTTAACATATACGCAGCACTATCACTGACAAATAAAAGTATTTTTTCTTTGTACGTGGCGTCCGAATGAAGCATTTTTTGCATATTCTCCTTAATGGTTTCAGCAACTGTTTCCGCATCAACTCTATTTATAACACTTGTTACTATTACATATGAGTTATAGGGAATAGTTGGATGTAGTACACCAGCTACAACATTTACCACACAGCGTCCTAACATATCCACCGTTTCGTCGGCGCTTATCCATATGTATTGATTTAAAAGATGGCTTCTATTGCGTTCTACTGTTCTCGTATAGCACGTAGAAACATAATATTTGCGTAAAGTTGATTCATCAGGAACATTTCGACCAGTATATTTTTGAAGAAATATTTTTAAAGTGGGATTGCTAAGTTTATTTAATGGAATATTAGCCGCCATAAAAGTTTTACAGAGTTCAGATGTGTTTGCGATCCTAAGTGAGGAATTTTTGACGATATTTTACGGATTTTGTAATAAATTTCGGACTCACTGACAATGGACATACAATCAGTATGACCGTCAATCCAACTCGCCATTGTTTTACAATACCGTTCTCGACATTCTTCCATATCATGTCTGAAAAAGTAACTTAAACAATGCTCTAGATCTAAATAAATGAAAACTAAAAATGTGTGCGTAAGTTATTGAAACTGAACGAAATTCAATGCACACTCTTACGTCGAAATAATTGGTAGAAATAGATTCAATCAAACGATATTAAACAGGATCTATCACAAAAATTACGATGTAAATAACAGTTAGAACTACGAAAACAAGAAACTAACTCACAGCACTTTATTTAACTTACGAAATATTAATTAATAAATAAAATCCATTATAAAAACCCCGCTTCTATCTACGCTCATGAAAACACTTTAAAAAGCACTATATTCTCCTAGTACAATAACTGGCTTGTCCATTGTTATCGCCGAAAGCCCAGGTGTCCGAGTAAGTCAAACAAATACTTCATTGAATTACGCCGGGATGTACTGTGCGACGTTATACACAATTCCAATTGCCTATTGCGTTTTATGGAAATTGCGTCCGTTCTCTAATTATGATACATAATAAAAGTGAGATTGTGATTATCTAAAGTCGTCGGATTGACACAAGGTATGTTGCCAAATATTAATTTATATTAGTTTGGCAACATGTCGAGTGTCAATCCGGCGATTGTAGATAATTACAATATCATGAATAAGTAGTAAGTAAGTAGCTAATTTCTGATATTCTTTCAAAATATTCAGTGTATACACAGACTTTTAATATAAAAATAAAAAATAAACATATAAATATTTTAAGAGTATGGAACAGTAGCCTTGACATTCTGTTGACACTCGTTTGAGCTAGTATATTTCTATTGCTTGTCTACTGTTTCACATCTATAACAAAAGACGCCACTATCAACGATTGTTTTGTCTCTACATTTTTAAATATGTTTATTCTACCACTCTTATTCTATATTTTATCTATGTTTCTCCAAAACCAATCCGAATTACAATAGCTCCCAATTATTTAAATTCTTAAACTTATTGGATTTGCACTTCTTCGCCCAGAAGGACTTAAAAATGTGCATTATTTGTCACTAAAGGCTCGTTTCATTCATATACTTCCCACTTTTCGTATTCAATAGAATCGTCTTAATATAGATTGCAAATGAAATGATTGTCTCATGATCAGTATATTAAACACGATTGCATTTAAAAAATAATTCAGGCCTCGAGAAATTTCTTGAATATAAAGTACAAAATCTAATTATTTTTTTACTCTTTAATACAAGGGGTAAATATTATTGTGTGTACTGTAGTGCTAGGTTAAGCGAGAGAATTCCTATTTCTTTCGTGATTTTGCCAAAGGCTATTACTTTAGTTTATATTTAGACGTCGTCGTCGTTGTAAAGGGTCGTCGCCGTTGCGAACGTACTGACCCAATTACAAGGCACGGCCTTCTGGACAACGCGTAAACCGAAATTGAATTAAACACTTAGTATGATGTGCGCGCTCCCTACACCAACCGAGCTTTTTGCGCATTTGGTGTTTGCTCGGCGAAACAACAGTACGAATATATTGTTGAGATGGTGGCGCTAAATGACGCCTACCACATCCGTTCCCATTGCAATGACAACATTGCCACTACATTTGTTAAATTTAAATAACCTCAGCAACGGCTACAAAACATTGCAAATCTAATAACTACTACATAATTTACACAAGAAATGACAACGATTCTTACTGAAATATTTAAAAGTAAAACCATAAATCAGCGGAGCAAGATTTTAATTTGTAATTAAGTTACGGACATAATGTAATGATAATTCTAGATGTTGTTTCTGCTTTTATGACTATTTCCCCCTAAAAGAGTTGTTTGTGGTGGAAGTAACATACTCATCTCTAACATTCGTATAATTAGGGTGAAAATAAAGTAACAAATTTAAGGTTAAATGAGTTTTAACTTCATAAACTTTAAAGTAAATTTAAACACTTCATCCGAATCATTTTAAGGAAAATTTGGAATTAAAACACTATGTAAATTACCCATTTGTAGATATATAAAATTTCAAATTAAACAGAAAATTATATAAACACTAGAATAGATTTTTCGGAGTTCAAATATAAATGGAATATTTGCCCGTCTTTTTGAAGCATAAAGTAATAATAATCCTATGTTTATTGTCTATATTTGGTAGTATATGTATAGTCCTTTGTACAAGAAGAAATCTTGAAAAAATTAATTTCATTTCATATATCGTGAGGGATGGAATTTTTTTCAGAAATAATAGGAAACGACTTTGACATATTTAAATAGCTCTCTAAAAGTTTACATGCCTCCATTAATCAATATTTTTTCATGGAATGTTTACCAAGAAATTTTCAAAAATCAAAAATAGACGAATTTTAATGTCACTTTTCACTCCTTAAAGGCTTTTACCGCACCAACCGAAAATGATTTCTTCTCCATATATTAGTACATATTATGAAATGGATATCACATCATACATATATGTAAAACAAGTGTTAAATAAATAAACAAGTACAAAATATGTAATGGGCAGAAAATGTTGAATTATGTTAATGTGCACATGAATTAGAATTTTTTTTTTTTTTTTTTCATTCGGGATCGTTGCCCATATTGCCACGTTAAGAAATGTTTACAGAATCTATAATAAGATAAGATAAAATTCACGCAAATCGGGAAGGGAAACGTAGGAATAAACATGTTTCACGTCTGGGGCCTATCAGACGACTTTAGACACAATAAAAAACGGCCATCGGAAAATAGGTTTTCCCACAAAGGCAAACGAGGATAGGTTTTGATTTTAGATCCTAATCCTAGATTTAAAAATGTAATCCATCAATGGATCGTAAACATGCTTAGTATTATACATTAGGACATACGTAATACTAGTAGGCATGACCACTCCCGCATTAACAAATCTGCCAATAAATTCACCTCGAAAGTTATTGTGCTTAGGGCATTCGAAGATTAAATGGTTCACATCGGCTATATTGGTGCCACATGTACAAGCAGCTGAATCGATCATTTTAAGTTTGTGTAAATGTGCTGGAAATTGTCCATGGTTAAATTTTAATCGAGCGACGGTAGTGCGATATATCCTTGACACCCTATGTTCCTTATGCCATTCTCGGATAGTTACATTTGGGTGTATTTTTGCGTAGTGTGTCATTCTATTCGTATACGAATGAATTAGAATTATAATAATTAAAAATTTCTAATTGTATTAATAGTTCTTATAGGGCTATTGAACTACCAAATGGGGCTTCTGGATTGGGGAGATTGGGGAGAATTTGATTTATTTTCTTCAACGTTATCATATCGCCGCAAAAGAACTGAAAACCCTGATTTTTATTTCTTTGGGTCACTAAACGAATTTTTAGAAAGAAAAATACAAATGGTGAAGTTATAGACTGTTTAAGAGTGGTTAGTCTGTCTTCCGCTTTTCGGTAAATTTTTAACATTTCCGGTCAAGTTATACCTTCTCAAAGTTTTAACAATGATAGTTCGTGATATTTGACGCCGATCTTGATGCAAATTGTTAAATAAATAGCATACTTCTTCATGAGTTCCGACGCGGTCACCAAAACCAATCATCATCAGAATTTCAATACGTTTTGTTTCAGTTAATTGAACCATTATTAATATTTGGACGTCTACAAAGTTAATTCTGCCAGTTTTGAGTCAAGTACTGAATTTTAATTCCATGGCTTGCTAAACACAAACATAATTTTAAAATATATTTAAAATAAGTATCAATTTTAATTAAATATCTTTGTCGTTGTTGAACAAAAGGGAGCCAAATCTTTTTATTGCTTAACCCCCAGAGCAGAGTTCTAAATTCGTAAAAATATACAGGACGTTTCATTTAAAATAAAAAAGTTAACATAGTTTCCTTATAAACCAAAAGTCTGATTCGGATATAAATATACTCACCGAATCCCCGACTTGCATTTAAGTAATTGTGGAAAGTCTTATCAAAATCTAAGCAGCCACATTAAAGATATTCGAATGGATCTATAATTATGTCTAAGCAAGTATATGAAAATACGCAATTGCAGTAAAATATTAAATGCTAGAAAACGTAGCAAAAATTTTTTGTTATGATTAAAATGTGCTTGTTTTAAAGTTGAATATCCTTCATCAAAATTCGTTAAGTTTATTACTAACTATACTTTCAATTGTTTATATACTTTTTATTTGTATAGTAATTACTGCAGTCAAAGAATTTTATAAAAAAATAACGACGTTTAAAGAAACGCTAGTCTATAGTTGAAAATGAAATCATAAAAGTGTGACCGAATATGACTACTTTGACCATTTAATAAATCTTATAGAAGGCAACAAAAAGCGAAAATTAATGAAAGAATCAAAGACAACCTTGCAAAATATTAAAAAACTACGAAATCCCAAAATACCTAATTTAATTTTAATTTTGAGCATCCGAATTCTATTTGGTGTTAACTTATAAGATTGAAAAAATATCCTTAATAATTAAATATATGAACAAGCCCAGCACAGAGTATAGGAAAATCATGTTGGGAAAAAATTTTACGAGATCATATATGCAAAATAAAGTGGTAAGGCAGAAAACGAAAACGAGATGGGTTTGTCGTATCTCTAGATATGATGATGTAAAATATATAAAATGGAATTTTAAATGCTAAGAGTATTAGATATTCTCAGAGAAAATGGATAGATGAGATGAAGATACGAAGGAAAGATTAGAAAGACGATAGCAACAACTGGTAAGGGAGACAATGGAAACAAAAGAAAACCTGCTTGATGTGGAAATAAAAAAAGGTTGATGAAGAGGAACAAATAGAATGAAAGAATATGGCTAAGGATACTATTAGCAATACATATTAATCATTTCACGTAATTACTTATAACTGAATTATACCGCTTTTAATTTTATTCATTGTATTAATATTGATTCCAAACAAAGTTAATAAATATATCCATTCTCTAAACGAAGACTGACAAACATAGCAAGAAAGTTATGGTACTTACGAGATCTTGTCGATATATTCGTGAAATTCGAAACCGTACACCGCCCTCAGATGCACAGGTTGTAGCGATTTCTCTCAAAGGTTGAATATTGATTAACCTGTCATTTACATCAACAGAGGAAGTTATTTCAATACAAATATAGGGTCTAACTCAAATAGTGGTTTTATAAACTGTTCAAATATACACGATTTTGTAATATTTACCAATCATTTTTTATTGTCACGATTAACAGAATTTAAATTGTTCGGGTTTTAAAGTTTGTGGCACATGAACGTTGAAATATGTAAGTAAATCTGAACTTTCAAGCAATTTTATATTGAATAACAGAAGTAGATATGTTTTAGATTTTTTTACCAACGAAAACACTTTGGAATCAAGTGGTGAAATCAAGAAGTGAAACCTACGTATAGATATAAATTAATACTATGTCTTGACAAAGAAAGGTATTTAAATTAACGAAACACCGTTATAATAAATATTAGAAATAGAAAAAAAACATTATAATAAACAAACTCGTAGATTTATTCTAAAAGAATGAAGGTAGAACGTACAAGTTTATTCAAGAAATCTCGAACTGCATGCGAAAATGATAGCTAATGCACTATTGTGACAAGAAAAGACGGAAAACTCATAGTCGAAAGAGAATAATTACAATTCTGGAAGACAATATTATAGCATCCTATATACGAGAATTAATCCGTTTATAACTCTTACAGAAAGAAATTAAAAAAAAAATTGAGAAGTCGATCTTTGGAGACTGCAGTTAAGTAAAAAACTTAAGAACGGTATAAAACCCTTTTACCACAATTAATAATCGTATCCTATAGGAAACGATTATTAACTGGTAATGGGTTTTATACTTTTATTTAAAAAAACTTGAATTAAACTGTAAGAAGGATTTCTTTATTAAATAAAAGATATATCAAACAGCGTACAAAGATCGCTAGAGAACACTAAAATTGGTCTAAAGAAAAAATGGAGTCAAATAAATTATATCTTATGAATATGATTATATTGAAACATGCATTCCCCAGTTCACAGACGTCCAGGACGTAATAATTTTTGAGCACCCGCAACTTGATTAAAGACATTTTAAATCAACTCCGTTAGCCTACCCAATCTCCAGGCCTCAATCCGATAAAAAAACCTATTAACTGAGATTAAACATAAAATATCTGACATCAAACCAAAAACATAACAAGACTTGTGTGCAGTTGTGCAATCAAGTTGAAGCTCTATTGCGGCATCAATTTAGTTAACAACATGCTTCGCTGATGTGGTTATAAACGGTATAAAAGTAATGGTGGCAGAAGAGTTGTCCAGTGACCATCCCCTTGAATACAATTAAAGGGTTACGAATGATAGAGACTGATTAATCTCATTCGTGTAGATTCATGGGCCATTGGCTTTTGGGTCTACTTAGAATGTTCGGCTGGTTTTTCATTACTTCTACTAGGTTATTAGTAGACTCGGCAAAGAGGGGCAAGTTTGAGCTTTATAAGGTTAGTACTTCCTACAATAGTCATTATTTTCAAACAACAACAGCCATCTATACTTCGGGTACTTCTTATCACTTTTTAATACATATATACAATTAAGCCACATAAATCTAGTATAACCTAACTTGTTAAAATTTTCTAATATTGCTTAGTGTTTATTAAACATTTTTTGAAAGACAAGTCAAATGTAAAGTAATTTTTTAATACAATTTAGAAAAACAATAAACTAATACTTAATTGATCCGCCATTCACATCAATTACTGTCCTTAACCTTCTAGGTACAGAATCAATGAGACTTCCTAAAAAATTAGATTTTTCAAAAATGTTTTCCCAGGTATTTTCAATAGATTTCCATAATTGTTCCCTATTAGTAATCTTATACGAGATCTATGAATTTGCTTTGTCATTTTTTAATTTTCTTTCAAATATTCAAACAAATTGTGATCTATATCAGTTGATATTCTTTTCCTCGTTTGCGACATATACTGCCTTCATTTTTCAATCTTTAGCCAGAAGTACATGACTCGAGGTATAGATGGCTGTTGTTGTTTGAAAAAGAGTACCAACCTTATTAAGCTTAAACTTGCCCCTCTTTGCCGAGTCCAGTTATTAGTGTGCCCTTCTAGAGCTTTTCAATAGCGTGTTTATATCTTTTTAATCAGTGGCAAATAGTATTTTAAAATCATTATGTAGGGTGAAGTTAGTTACGTACCAGAGTATAATACATTGGTTATAGAGCGAAGTATTTTAGATTCCAGTCTTTGAACTTTCGTATTTGATAGATTTGCGCATCGGTGCAGTTGAACGTCGTATATCTATCTATATGGGCCTTATAATACATTTGTTTGAGATGAGCTCTTTTTGTAAGGATAATTTATTTTCGTCCCTTAACATAAATCATGTTAATTTATTAGTGTTTTGTTTTGATATTTTTGCGTGTTTGGTCTAAGTGTAATCTAAGGTAATTAAAGTCAGTTAGGAATTTGAGTACTGTTGATGAGTACTGGTGGACATACTGACTATCTAGAGGCAAATGTGACTTGTACAGATCAAATTTCGTTGATTTTTATTCTCCATTTATCAAACCAATTTTGTAGGCTATTGAGGTGGTCTTGCAAGCAAGTGTTGTGGCGCGACTATTAGATCGTTATTTATGGATTTCATAGCTGCGTCAGCAGTGAAAATTGCTGAAAATTGTTGAGTTATCAGTTGTTGGCATATTGTGGTGTAAATAAGAAACAGTAGTGAACCCAGTACACTGCCTTGGAGTACTCCTGAGTTTACTTAGTTAATGTGGAGAGTTATATTTAATCTGAAAAGATCTTTCCATTGTGTGAGAAGTAGACTGATGGGACGATATGAGATCGTTTCATTGATCGATTTTTCCGGTTTCAGCATCATTGTGCTGTATGCAAATTTTCGTATAACAGGTAATGCTAACTGTGGTAATATTTTGCTTAAATTAATAAATGAAAAGTTAAGTTTAATATATGTCTTTATTCACAACTGTTATTCACCGCTGTTATATATACAGAGTGTATATTTCATTTACACTCTGTATATGGATTTACGGTAACAGACAATTATTAACACATGAGCATATAGAACAATTATTGGTGATTTACTATCATTTGAATTCGGGATTCAAACGGTAAACAGTCGGATGTGTTCTATAAACCCAGCAATAATCCTTCTGGAGAAGATGTATTTACTCTTATTTGGTACGTACTTGTTTCTCTATACGTATTTTGATTCGCGCGTGAATAATGTTAAATCGGGATTCATGATGTCCTCGCTTCGTCCCTGGTATTGACGTTATGTACCCCTGACCGCCGATCTCTAACTATGACTCGTGAAAGAGAAACTAAATACGAATCTCTATTCCACAAAAATGTTGGTTACTTCATTTGATAGAACCTAATTCCTTATAAACATTTTATTTCTGTTGTTTTCTATTATTTCTTGTTGTAAACAAATAAACTAAATAAATTCTAACCAATTTCAATATATACTCGGCATTCTTCTTCAACATGGTATGACTAAGAACATTATATAACACAAATCTGTTCTAGTTAGATATACACGTCGAAGTACTTTTCAAAGAAATAAGAAAATAGACATACTTTCTACTTTAAATCAACGTTATTAACTGTTATTCTGTTTATTCGCGGCGAACTGTATGGTGTTGTTCCGCCAACAATAACGGTGAACATGACTGTAAATACCGCCGCAACATTGCGGATTGTTATGAAACAAAACGGAAAGAAAGAATTCTTACGGTTTTACAACGACCGCGGACTTTCTCTCTGTGGCCAAGTCTATCTCTAGTATTGTTGAGAACGCGAATTCATTCGAATGCAGTGCTGCAATGGTGAAAAACGTGAACTAGCTACACTCGCCGACGCATTCTGTTCTAACAATAGGAACATGGAGGAAGAGAAGGTAGACGAGTAGGATAAAACCTGAGATCGATTATGGTGATGAGCATCTTCGAGAATTTATTCCGAATAGAAACAAACCATTTATATTATCCGACGCGTTATCAAAATGAAAACGCTGCTCTCCGCATGATATATCGACATGAATAAAATATGAGGAGTGTAAATTTTACTGTTATTACGGGATGACATTTTTCTTTTCTTTTCTCTTTTAACTGTACTCGGAAGTCAGTTTGAATATATTTTCAATGATTTTTAAATTAGTTAAATGCGACGTTCGTGAAATATAATTCCCCTGAGGAATTGTTAAATTGATTAAAAGAGATAATCTTGGATTACAACGAGGATTTTTATAATCTAGACGAGATGATGATAATAAGGGTATATTAAAATTGTAATTTATTGTAATATATTCTCTTCTTGTATTTATTATTTTTAGTCTCACTTAAATTGAAGTCAATCTTCCTTTAATATCTTACTAACAGTTCCTATTGATATGAAAATGAAGAGAATGTGGACCAGTAGGATAAAACCTGAGATTTATATTTAGGAAGATGACTTGGCTGAAGGTGGTACTTAAAATGGAACACTTAAATAACGGCAACAATTTCTTTTCAACACATTCCCCTTCACACAAAATTTCCTCGGTTATCTTGAATTTCTTTCTAGCGAGAAACAGCTTGAGTTTTGGAAATATATGCAAGTTTGAAGGGGCTAAATTCGATGAATAAGGTGGTTGGGTCACAACATGGAATCACAATTCACCTAGTTTTTCCCGAACAATGTAAATGGCGTGTGACAGTGTATATTCATTATGGAATAGCATGGAATGACGACTTTCACTTCGTCCAAAAAGGCAGCATAATAAGTCCCGTTGATAGTTTGACCCTTCGCGTGATAGTCGATCCTCCCTTCCAATTCCAAAATATCGTAGTAATCACCACGTTTTGCTGCACATTCAGAGATTTTATTAATTTTACAACTTTCTATAAACACGTCGTTTTTAAGCAACTGTGTCTGTCAAAGTAAACGTCAGACGATAGCGAAAATTTAAATAGCCTCTTGTAAAAGCATGGCCTACTCAAAACTAATACAATATTTTTCACAAACAAAACCTTCCACCAAATCATCCTCAAATACATATCAATTTGATATTTTTGTTTTTAAGTTCACTAACGTGCACTATGTTTGTTTACAGTTAAGCTGAACAACTCTGTACTGACCAGGGAAGAGGCAAAGAGTCGCCCGAAAGATTGGAGCTGGTTCACGAAGCGATCGCAATCCAATCATAGCACAGGGGCAGGAACCTGTGGAATGTGCCTTAGAAAGAAGATATCACTGACTCTGGGCAAATCCATGACGGTGCTACAGGCTGAGCTTGCAGTCGCAGTCTGCGTTGAGGAAATTTGAGAAACTGGCTGTATGAAAAGAAGGATCAATATAATGACTGATATGATAATGACTATTAAGGTTATTATGTCCCCATTAATCATATCGAAAGTGGTTAAACATTGTAGTAAGCAAGTCCTCAACAGACTGGTATAAGGCAATACTATGTCAATGATATGCATGCCAGAACATGAGGTGATCAAAGAATATAAGATGGAAGGCACAAAGGGTAACGTCATAGGACTAGAACGCGTAGATGAAATCGTTAAGGATCCACCAGAAGGGAGATCTGGTCATGACTAGAAAGGAACATAAAAGGAATGGAGGCTAATGGAACGTGTCCAGGCAATATCTGCTGCTGGAAAAATTACTGTACATACATTGTAAGCAAGTCCTAAACAGATTGGTATAAGGCAATACTGTGTCAATGATATGCGTGCCAAAACATGAGGAGATCAAGGATAATAAGATGGAAGGCACAAAGGGTAACTTCATAGGACTAGAACGTGTATATGGAATCGTTAAGGATCCGCCAAAAGGGAGATCTGGTCATGACTAGAAAGAGAACATAGAGAAATGGAGGCTAATGGAACGTGTCCAGGCAATATCTGCTGCTGGAAAAATTACTGTAATACCCATATAATATCTTGGCGAGCTCTAGTATACGAGATGTGAAAAAGATGTTTCGGACAGAAGCCTTTTGGTAAAGAGCTATTGGATCCTATGATGGTATTCAAATTTTCCGGGAGGAGGATAGTGACTTTTATCAACAATACAGGACTAACAGAGTAGAACTGAGAGATCTATTGGTGGTGGTACAAAGAGTATTTCGCTCAAGTGCCTGAACTTATTGATGTCTAATCTAAAGAGAGAAGATAAGATAAGAAGCCCACTATTTATAATTTTGTTATCCATGAATTAGGTTAAACTTTTTTAACTTTTTTTATGCTACTGGAAAAATGGCTGTACGTACCCATAATAGTTATTTATGTACCAAGGGCGTTATGGGTATTATATTGCTCCGAGGTCGACGTTAATTCAGCCCGAGGGCAATATAATTGCCAGAACGCCAGCGGTTCATACAAGATTTTATTTTTCACGAAGACTTAATTTCTTAAGCGGAAAATTGAAATTACATTGGAAAAGTTCCGAGAATCGTTACGCATCATTATCATTACGCTTCTTGCATGACTCCTTGAAGCAACGATTTAACTTTAATTTTATTTTAAATGACAGTTGTTGACAATTTGAAGTTTTCGAGTTGTTAAAATTTAGATACTCTTAATTTTAGTAAAAAATGCTAAAGTTTTGCTTCTTTCTTTAGACTTTCTTAAAAATTCAAATTATTAGTTCTGTAAAATGTATATCCTTTCTTCTCGGGCCTTATTTATACTCACTCAACATTTAAAACTGTGAATAAATTAGCGGGCGTTATGGGCCATATCGCCTGGTTATAACGGTCACGGGCGATATGACCGTGTTTATGGTAACCGTATCCAAGGTGAAATGAACAAATAATACTTAAGTGAAAAATAAAATATCTTATTAAAATATTACCTTACGTATGACAAATTGCCTATTCAATGAAAAGAGATGTCCAGGAGTCCAGGGTGTCCTTGAAAGAAAAAGACAACGTGCGAAAAATGAAAAGATGCAATTATATAGAACCTGAATCCAAAAAATTGTGAGACAATTACCACGCAAACCCCAAAATTAAAATCCTGCTGAAAATTGTATTATGTGCCGCCTACAGACGCGGCTCGTGGTGACGTATTTGAGGGTGCAAGTACAATGATGTGAGTGCTTCGTGTATTCTCGTGTACTAAC
The DNA here is from genome assembly GCA_935421215.2 of Melolontha melolontha. Lineage (NCBI taxonomy): Eukaryota > Metazoa > Arthropoda > Insecta > Coleoptera > Scarabaeidae > Melolontha > Melolontha melolontha. Next base: position 106,198,456 of record OW285240.1, read on the forward strand.
TGTAACGTTTTCTCAGTGAACACCGAAAACACACGAGGCACTCGCATCATTGCACTTGCACTCCCAAATACGTCATCACGAGCCGCGCCTGGCCGCCTATGAATCCAAAATGTCTATAAATAATACCTCTATTGAACTTACACATATACGCTACGGCGTGTATATGTATTACATACGTAACACCTGTCGATATTATAATAACACTGTTGTATCCTAAGAGTTCAATAACCTCAATATATTTACATACAAAAATGTTAGTTGTTAAAAATTTATCCTTCTATTTTGTATGTAAGTGAATTATTAAATATTAAGATGTGCGCTCAATGGGGCCTTTTACGTCCGCAACCTACGCAATTTGGTAACAATTTATCTGTTTCTCTTAATTATTGGAGCACGTAAATGTAAATCATATCGAAGGTACGTACACATGTAATGATCGAACCTGACTGAATCGTGGCCATTTTTATATGAGTCCTTTTGAGTTTGTTTGGTGGTCGGAGTTGCCTCCATTTCCACTCCCATTTCATTACCCGGGGAGTATGTTAATCGTGGCCAAAATTGTTTCGCTTCTTAACGCTACCCCCACTCTTTATAACATGAACTTATTGAAATGCAGCGGTGGGGTATTTTATAAATATGTACTTTTGTATTTTTTTCGCGCATCTAGGAGGGAATTTGCAGGAAATATTTTGAATTTATATTCTATATAATTACATCTTTCCATTTTTCATACGTTGTCTTTTCTTTCAAGAACACCCGGTATATGTACTTTATACGGTGATTATTAAGCAGTATAGTCCCATAATTATTATAAACTTGATCTGCACGAATTATTATTTTTTTAAAGAAATTTAGCAATTTATTTTTCGAATTAATTAAATGCTAGTGCATAGAAAAAACAAAAACTCACCTTGCAGTATTCTTTCAGAATTATCCACCCGTGTTGCAATGCCAGCATCCGGCCGGCCTTGATTTTAAATCCATTCTGAAACAAAACAGAGCTACGTCAGTGGGGAAGCATTTAATTATGGACGCATCTAACAATAGCAGAAAAACAAGAAAATTCAAAGATGTTCAACACCATAAAAGAAGGAACTCGGCAGAATAATTTCTGCGCGCAATAATTAAAATATTTTTTCCCGGAAACGCGCAATCACTGCTACAAACCGCCGCAATACAACAATTCAAGTCGCTTTATAAAGAATATAAAGAATAAAAATGCAATGGCTGGCGTGGTAATTAGAAAATAATACACAGAGGGAATCAGATTGATGTATATACGAGTATATTTTATGTATATTTTATAGCAATAACTTTTTTTTTAATTGAACCAAATCAAAAGTTAATTACACATGGTCATGAACAGAGACAATGAACTAAAACTGCATAATATTTAATTCTTTACCAGTTTGTCCATAAAAATTCTTTATTATTTGGCATCATTGACTTTTTTGACACACACCTTGACTACTATACATGCTATGTTTCTATTTTCGTATTGTGTTTTTTCGGACACTTCGGTCGTAATAATTATTGTTTTATCTACTTTTACTAATATAAAAGAAAAGTAAATTCATAACACACACACATTCGCGAAAGAAATACAAAGAACGAAACAGTAGTCACAAACAATAGCGCATATAAAAAAGGAAATCTAATTTTCACATAAGAATATTTGATAATCATAAATAAAAACATATTTTATATTGCAACACTTGATAATGTAGTGAATAAATGACGATATGTTGTGTTCTATTACAGTTTTTTAATTTTATTTATTCCGCGAATAATTGAAAGCAATTCTCCCCTTGGGAACTGTGAAATCTTGTCGTTGGTGGGGGAGCTTCCTTCTGAAACAGGTCGATCTAAGGAACGACTCGAAAATGGCTGCTGAAAGGGCGAAGTGGGGACATCTTGGTCGGACGGTTGTCACAGTTAAATGTTTACAAGTTCTAGCGGGTATGTCTGCTAACGTCTGCTATACTAGCAAGTCCGGCCCAGTAGGAGTCGGATAAAGCGCAAGTTTCGGGCACCCTAAAACCGAATCCACTCGGCCACGGAATGATAACCCAGACATAAGAGTTCGTGGTCCTCCAAGTTGGGAGTTGGGCTATAGGCCAACAACCCATTTCCGGAAAAAAGGACTACGAAACCTTCAGTGAAACCTCGGAAGTCGGGACGGATCAACAAAATACGACTTAAGCAACGAGATATGGAATGTGAGTTATCCATATAGAATATCAGGACACGCCTTCCACCAGGAGCTCAAAAGAACTTACTTAACGAACAGAAAAAATATAAAATTGGAATCGCAGCAATACAAGAGACAAGATGGATAGAACAGGGAACGCGAGATACAAGAACGTAGACTATTCTGCATAGTGAAAAGTCGGGTGGAAACAAGAAGTGTAGCATGGCTTTTGTGGTGGTAAAGGAATTAAGTCTAGTATAATGGATTGCCAAAGAATTAATGAAAGGATATGTACACTACAAATAAGAACCAAATTATTCAACTTAGCACTACTAAACGTGCATTGTCCCACGGAAGATAAATATAGAGAAGTCAAAGAAGCTTTTAGTATCGACTGGAACACACAAATGATAACTTGTCGAGGAATGATATTGAAATCATAATGAAGGAGATATGAATGTCAAGATAGGCAAGAAGAACGAACATATCGCAACGATTGGTGCACATAGTCTACACGTGGATACAAACGAGAACGGGAAAAAGGTCATCGATTTTGAAAACAGTAGAAATATGGTAGTAGGCTTTACTTGGTTTCCGCACAGGGACATCCATAAATTCATCAAAAAAGGTATGAACTCTACTCCAAATCTACAAGTGTAAAGTTGGAGATCAGGCTAAGGCTTGGGCCCCACATATCTGCTGTGAATGGAAAATCTCGTTACATGTCGGATACAGATACAATGAAACGGAGAGAGCCAAGTCAATCAATCTTCCGACTACCAGTTTCGACGATACCCTAAATGAAAGAAAGACACCTGCTTGGCAGTCCTTTAAAACTGTGGTAACAGGAATAGTAACGCTGAAGATTACAAAAATTTCTGAGCAAATATGTGTCCGAAGATTCATTTCCCACGTTTACATCACAACTTTTTTCCAGACAATATTGGTAATGTAAGCGATGAACATGGTAAGATATTTCACTAAGATATCCGCCAGATTGGATCGTGTTACAAGGGAAAATGGAACAAAAACACGCTTATGGACTACAGCTGGAGCCTTAAAAGAGACGTGCTAGCAGTGAAATACAAGCGAAAGTCGAATAGAAATTTGTTTTGTAAATAAATTACGTTATATTATGTACCTACATATTCTTTCAAAATTAAAAATTTCTGAAATTTCCAACGCGTTTTACTCAAAAACCTTCCATGGTGGAAAAATTTGAAAAGCAGAAAGCAGAAAATATTCTATAAGAATTACCTTCTTTAGTTTATCTAACATTCAAAAAGTTTAATTTTGTATATCAGTATTATTATGATCGAAGTCTGGAGAATCATAACACTAGAATAGCAATTATCAGACGATAAAAAAAACAAACCACGATATCTAGTTTAATTTAATTTGAAAAAGTAATAATTATTATTAAAATTATATAAATTATCAATAATTAAATGATGTTACGCCTAAAGCAGTATAGGTAACACACAAACCGCAGTAGAAATTAGGTCACCGCCTTAATTCCGCCCCTGGTCTACAAAGGCCCCTCGAAAAACTCACCAGCCAGCTCAGTATTAAACAGCGGGAGCGTCGTGGACCAACACAACGCATAGATGTTATTTGGGCACCACTACGTTTGGTCTGGCCAGTTTTCTGGTCAACGTAGAACACCCTCGGGCCAAAAGGGCTTAACAAATCTATAAAGGCTGTTCGTATACCTGGTTCACAAAACTATCACTTTTACTCATTAGGACATAAGGAACTCAAACACAAACAACAGCATAAACAGTAACAACAATATTTATTAATGAAAATAATAAATTCAGTAAGTCATAATATAAATTGCACCAAATAAATTTAAGAGTAATCAAAACACTGTACCAACAGGTACGAGATTAATATAGCCAAGTAATAATACGTAATGAGAGTATAAAAGTCAATATAAACTACTAGTAATATGAGATAAAGTTTGCATACGTAGTTCCTCAAAGCTTTGACGTACCTTACAACAAATATGCATCACACAGTATATGTACTATTATATGTTTGAATTATATATTATAAAAGAAAACAAGCCTGGAACAATACTCTATGAGGTGAAATTGATTTCTATTAAGGTGACTAATTTATTCAAACAATATTATTTAATAATTAAAACTGATCAGAAATCGATACAGATTAATTAAAAAATAATTAAATTTACACACATATTTCTTACTTTTGATTCAATCTATATACATATATGAGGTTGATATTATATTAATTTAATAAAAGAATATTATGGCAAATTGTATGAGAAAGATGATGCTAGTTTAAAAAAAACTGCAAATTGCAGGGATGCAAAATCGCGATTATTAAAGAAAATGGTGGGTCGAACACCATGCGGTCCTCCCAAGGGAAATGTCAGTTTCTAAAAACCACGAAAGCAATTCAAAAATTTCTAATAATATAGTATATGTATATGCGAGGAATATGTTTACTTTGACCACGACCCGCTTTTACGTTGTAAGATTATATTTACAGATTGAATTCGGTGTATTATGGGTCTATTCCTTTGATGAAGATGTTAATTTACTTTGAAGATGTTAAGATGAAAGTTGAGGAAATTAAAGAAAATTATTTTGTTCATTCCATTCCTTTATTTGATTATTGACTGTTCTTACGCAAATACACGCGGGAATTTTATCAGCAAAGTATATATGGATGAATGTAGCAATAGTACTCCTGTCTTAATATTAATATTTTTTTAAATTTAATTAAATAAAAATTGCTTCATTAAACCTGTTTTTATTGAGCAATCAATATCATAGAATTTAGAAATTACACAAAGTAATCAATAATTAATTAGTTTTCATTTACGATTAAACAATGAGTAATGCATCTGATGTTATTCTGTTCTACGAATTTGTTAATCAAAGTAGATTCGCTTTTCAGTAACACAAAACAATTCAAGACATACATGATTTATTCAAAAATTTTAGATGTCCAGGCCATGCCAGACGTCCATAGACCACTTATAATATGTGTTTGTTCGAACCAGTTGCCCTGCATTCTGTGTAGGTATACAGATACATCGCATAAGCGACAAAAGACATTAAAAGTTATAAATATTTATGGGGGACTTGTGGATGTAAAGAAACAGAGGCGAACGGAAAGCCATGATATATATAAACAGCTAATCGTAACCTTGACATCGACCCGAATCAAGCAAGAGAGAGAGACGTTCGTTCCGTAGACTTGTGCAGAATTGACGTAATTAATCAATGGAATGAATAGAAAATGGAGCGATTCGTCACGTTAATGTGCAAACATTGACAATTATAGTTATTGTTATGACGATGTTTTATGGCTGTGTGGAAACAATTTCTTTTTGAACACTTCTTTTGTATCGCTCTTTACCGAGAAAAATATAGATTGAAAAATAAAGTGACGATTTGGCGTTAGCACATAATCATTAACGATGATAAACAAGTCCTTTCCATCTAAATATGTGTGTACAATATATAGTTTCCATTAAATTAAAAAAAGACATTGTAATCAAATTTTAGACATGAAACTTTGGAATGAAGAGTCATCGTTTGAAATATTTTTAAACATACAGTGTCCCAAAAAATGTATGGTACTAAATTTATACTATTTCTAATTGAACCCCCTGTATTCTTTTACTAAAATGTAAATTCTCCACGAACGATTTCAACAAACTATAAGACTTGGAGTCTTAAAGTATTTAACTTGACATTTACATGCAAATGAAAATCAGAATTTTTAGAATATTTATCTGTTGATATTTTCAAAATCATAAGTATTTCTTAATGGTTAGGTATGATCGTTTAAATAAATACCTCTACAATTCGCAATGTAAGTACTCCAATTTCTTTTATTTCTTCTTTTGTTGTCATGATTAAAAAAATTGTTTCTTTTGTCAAACAAAAAGTTAACGTGAATATTACAATTTTTAAATTTTATCACAAGGTCGAGTAGTTGGTGACATTTAAAAAATGTCATTAAATAATTGTTGTTTGTCAATAATGGTTGAATTAAATGATGGAGAAAAAATACAAATATTAATGGTGATCGGTTTTGGTGATCAGGAAGTAGGTATATCGTGTGTCCCAATTTCGATGCTCACCATTGGTATCTCGGTTATTAGAAGATATAGAACAACGGTTAAATGGGGAATGTTTTGCAGAATTCAATACTCGGGGCAAATCCCATTTCAAATTAGACCTAACTTTTTAATTTTTTAAAATATTTTGAAAAATCAAAAATTTGCCGATTTCGTTATTCCTCAATAACTCGATAACGCTTAGTCTGACCTCTTTTAAAGTTTTACATTGTTGAGACACTTTTTTAAAACAAATTATTTGATACAAACAGAAACCCCCGATTGTCATTTGTTTTTAAGTTATTACCACTATCTTTTGTTTTCCATATGGCGGCCATATTGGATTTTGGGTTTGTTAGGTAATCCTCAAAATGTGCTTTTCAACGATGTATAACATGCCTGAAAAATTTTTAATTATAAGGAAAATATTAATAAAAACGGAAATTAATCTTTAATATGAAATTAGTAGGCTGAAAAATTAAACACCAATGTCAAATGAAAGTGAAAAGATATTCTAAGTAATACTGTAAACAAACGAAACGATAAAAAAATTATAGATATAAAAAGTAAAGATACAGAACTTAAAGTTCACATTCACTTAAAGAAATTGTTCAATATGACGACCATTCTGTTCCACACAATTTTGACACCTTGTTCGAGTAGAGTTACAAACTCTACGTAGCGTGTTTCCGTTTACTGATCGTAGCACATCTAGTACTCTTTGTTCTAAAATTTCCCCAGTATCTGGCGGTTCAAAATCAAATACATACTTCGTTTTTAGCGGTACCCCATAAATAATAGTCAAGCGGGGTAAGGTCGTGTGATCTCGCAGGCCATTGCACGGGTCCATTATTTGAAATCACTCTCTCATTAAAGTTTTCTCTCAAAAAATGTTGCACGTTACGAGTGTTATGGGCCGGGCAACCATCTTGCTGGAACCAGATGTTTTGCATGTTCTCGGGATTAATAATTTGCCTCAAAGCAGGCATTATCTCGTTTGTTAGTAGCTCCAAATATCTGTTACCAGTTAAATTGTAATCAAAGATGAAAGGACATATTAACTGATTATCTAAAACGAAAAAAAGAGTTTAAAAAACAAAAAAAAAGTAAACAAAATGTCATACCAATTAAACCGCACCAGACATTAAAACCAAACGTTCAGTAGGAAGACTTCTTAAAAAAGAAAAACACCATCCTAATCAAGTATATCTCGGTCAAGAACTCTTTAGTGATATTGAGGGAAGGCAAGAGCTTTGTAAATCAATGATGAACATTTGTAATAGTGGTAACAATTTTGTAAATAATATAGTTAGTATTTTCGGAAAAGACAGCCTTTTATTTGAACGGTACTATTCCTAGACATACTTGTCAGTACTGGGCACAGAGTAATCCTCACTGGATACAAGAAGCACATATGCAACACCGTAGAAAGCATAACGGTTGGGCTAGTATTTGTAGGAACAGAATGATAGAGCCTTTTTTATAGAAGAAACTCTAAATGGTCAAAGATATTTAGAACTTTTAACTAACTAGATAATTCTTGTAATGGAGAAAAAATGGCCAACTTCCACAAAACATCTGTTTCAGTGGGATGGGGTACCCCCTCACTATTCAGTTATTGTTCGAGATCGATTAGATAATACTTTTGCCAACAAATGGATTGGAAGGAGAGGCGAAATTGAATGTGTAAGTAAGTTCTCCCGATCTCGATTCACTAGGTTACTTCTTGTGGGGCTATCTAAAACTGAAAGCGTATCTTACCCGACCTAGAAATTTGCAAGATTTGGCTGAAAGAATTAATGAAGAGATACGATGCATTTCACCAGACATCATAGCAAGGGTTACAAAAAAATCTACAGACAGAATGGTTGACTGTCAGGAAATAGTTAGCGCCCATTTTTAAAATCACATAAATTAAGTTAAACTTTGTTTGTATGGCCAGTTTAGTCTCTTTTCCTTTACCAATTAATTCAATTTAATACGTTACATTTTTTTGAACACTATATTTAAAAAAATACTTCAAATGATAGCTTTGCATCACTTTTAATTTAACAGATATTTTAGATGGTTTTTATACAGAGAAATACAGAGAAAACACAATTAATAGTCATTAAAGATATGCCTGGAACAAAATTACTTCAAATTTAACAATGAAATATATTCACAATTAGAAGGATTACCCATGGGAAATCCACTCAGTCCAATATTGTCAAACATTTATATGCATAACTTCGAAAAAGGTTTATTTCGCTTTAAAAATAACCTAACTAAACAAATCCATTATTGGGCCAGGTATGTCGACGATATAATTTGCATTTGGACAGGGACAGACCGACAACTAACAGAATTCTTAAAACTGCTAATCTCATTAAATCCCAAGATACAATTAACAATAGAAAAAGAAGAAGATAACAAATTAAATTTTTCAGACATTACCATATACAAAAACAATAATAATCTATCATACAAAATTTACAGAAAACCAACATTTGCAGATAATATAATACAAGCAAAACAGTCGAGTAAAATAAACATGTCTACATTCCATAGTTATATACATAGAGCAACGCACATACCTTTAAATACGATGCCTTTAACGAAGAAATAATCTATATTAAAAAATAGCAGAAAATAACGGATATAAGTCCAATATGATATATAAAATGATAAAACAAAAGGAATATTCAGAAAACATTCTTATACTCGGAAATAAACAAAATATTAAGAAAATTAGACATTAAAAATTATATGTAACAATAAGACACAATTAGGTACTATATTAAATAACAACAAAGATAAAATAGGTAAACTAGAAAAATCTGGAGTATATACCATTAAATGTTAAGACTGTGAAAATATATATATATATATAGGTCAAAGTGGAAGATCCATTAAAAAGCGTAAAAAACATGTAAGAGACGTGAAATGTAGCATTAAAAATATAGGTTTTGCGGAACACTGTATTGAGCAAAACCATTTTCCCGATATAAATAGCTGCAACTTAGTACATAATGCAATAAAAAGTAAAAGATTAGATTTATTAAAAATTCTAGAAATTAAAAAAGCTCAGAATTTATAAACACCCCCATTATAAACATCATCTAACCACCACCTCATCACAAAACTAGGTATATAAGTTACAATGTTACGTAGATTAAGTTGGTTGTAAGAAACTCTTTGAGAATGGCATAACAGCCGAAACATATATGTTAGAGAAATATAATACTATTTGTGAAATTATAGCCAAGTTTGTTATTCCTACCAAGTACATAAATAATTTACCCATCACTGTATTGAGATACTTAATTTACTTGTATGTATTTTTAGATTTTATATTATAGATAGATCCGTATAGATTTTAATTAAGAAAATTGGGATCGAAAGCCTTATTCTTATTCGAAATATATGCACAAGTAACATACATATTTGAATGCCTCTGAGATTAAATAAACAAGTAATAAGCATAAGTGAAAATTACTCACCAACTTTCGCACGCTACCTACATACATGTATGTGTACAAATATAGAAGTGCATTGAGGCAATACACGTTTCATCTTTTTTAATTATACTTTCATTAATATTAAAATATTCCATAGCTGCTTATTATTTGACCGTTTAATTGAACACAGAAAACTTTGCAACAAATAGATATTAGTATTACATTGATTCAATATTAGTCAGTTGAAGAACATGTCCTTCACTTTAATATTTTGAAATAATTTTCATGATCTTAACTTTTAAATATGAACGCGAAATGAGTAGTCTTGGCTAGATCGTATTCAAATGTTCTCGTAAGTTTTCACAGAAATGGTATCTTTAAAGTTTTACAATGTAGTTATTTACAGTAGACTACGAAGAAGTATACTATCACTGACCGATACCCTAGTAGTAACGCACTGGCTTATCGTACCGGAGATCCCGCGATCGAATCCGGGGCTCGCCTGTCCGAGAAGATTTTCTTTCTCGTTTAATGTGAATGCCGACAGCCAAATATCTTCAGTCTCTCCATAGGCGCGGACGTGTTAATAACCATGGCCCGCCAATGCCCTCAGTAATTAACGTTAAGCTCTTGGGGAATGCTAAGGCATGAATTATTGTTATTACCTTGCACTGCATAATAATAATTCATGGCCTGTCGATGACCACTGTAAATGGCCTTAAATTATTATTATTATTACATCCTATACACGGCTATAATTCAAACTTTAATACAACAAAAAGTTTGAGGCGATAGCGAGAAACTAACAAATAATGTATGTAATTACCAATTACATACATACATTATTTGTTACATTTATAATCGCACCTCTTCAATCTGCCCGGCAAAGCTGTACGCTACTGCGAATCCATTGCTTTGTCCTGCTTGCGATATGTTACTGAACTACCTTACTGTCTATGTTACGAGTCATCAGGTGTTTTACTTATTTTCAGAAGATAAAAACAAATTTTCTACCTGCTATTTAATAGATACAAGAGCCGTGCAGAACATTCCGGTACAGTCTGTGGCAGTATAGCAAGCACAAAAGCAGTTTTAATCATTAATGAACGAAATTTTATATGAACTTCGTAAATGTATTTTTTATTTAACATATTATGTTCTGAATTAGTTATTTACTTTATAGTATTTGAAAAAAAACTTTGCGATTATGTAACACAGGACGAACTGTGTTACACATGCAACATATGTGGAGATTAATGCACTAATAATGAGAAGGAAATGAGATACATGCATGATATTATATACACAGTTTATCTTTTCATTACAAACGTGTGTCGAGTGCCAGACTGTTTTCTTTATGTAGTTTATTTACGATTGCTAGTTTTACGTTACTTTATTTTGTTCGCATTATCTTTATCTCTATTATTTAACGATATCGATATACCCACGAGGAAAAATGAAGTGACTGATTGAATTCTGCCTAGATTTTCAAAGAATTGATAGAAACATGATATTGATGAAGTTTCACAATGTTTATTTTCTTATTACTGCTTCTTATGAACACATAATAGTAAACAAGAAGTTACAGAGATATTAGTTGATTTACTGTGTATTTCAAGTTCTTTTATTAATAAAATATGTTGGAGAATAAACATGAATTGAATACAAGAGATTTATTTATTTTTCCAATTTTTTTAAAATTACAAATAAATAATTTATAACCCTTCTTTCTAGAAAAGATAAAGTCAATATGAAATAGGGAGGAATAGCAGTTTAATGCAGATTAATTTTAAAGGAATTATTTTATCCTTATTTACTTTATTTACTTATTTATTTTTATTCATAATTCATAATTGGGATTATTTAATTTGAAAGTTAAGAGATTTATTTTTATATAAAGCATACAGTTGGTCACATTGATACTTGACATTTTCAAATTTCAATCTTGCTATCCGCCAAGTATTACATATTATTTATTAATTTTCGTCATTACTTGATATTTCATTTAAAAATATAAACATGAGTGACATAGAAACATATATATGTTGTTGTCAATTGTATACAACATACGTTGTTTGTGTAAAATACGGACATATATCATGTCTGTCAAATGTACATAAATTCTCAAGATCAAATGACAGCAATGATATTTATTTCTGTGTTCGAACAACGCCAACATTGAAAAATGAAAAAAGGCGTATCGAAATGAAGCTCATTTCGATACTGTTTTGGGTTTCATAATGAGTTCATTTCGAACGCAAAATAGAAAAAATACAATTAAATATATTTATATTTATTCAACATCATTTATTACAAAGTAGCAACTAGAGGGTTCATAAAATGAGAGTTTATGAACAATATATTTCAATCCGGAACAGACCAATGTGATGAAGTAGTTTTTCTCGGAATTAGTATTCATTTCAATTACCGTTAACCGTTAGGAAAGAGTAATAAATTGTTATTCATTCTGAGGGCGAGGAGGTGTGAATAACAAATTCTTGTACTGTACATATACAATTTACATAACTAAAGCTCCTGGCTTCTTGACAAGCTCTACGCATATAAGATCCAATTGAGCCGTACACGATAAAAAAAAGAATTATAAAATAATAAATAAGAATTCCTGAAAACAAAAATTGAACATGAAATATAATTGTCGACATATTCACAAGTAAGAACGGAGAAAGATACTCAATATTGCGCCTTAAATTTAAAACAAATACGTAAATTTCGAATACATATAATTTATGTTTATTGCTGAACAATTTAGTCTAAAGCTGTAAACACGCTTATGTCACTGCACATATTTTATCTCTTTTTGAACGTAAGCCGATAATTATCAACAATAAACATTATATTACGAGTATTTATAGAAAGTGCATCTTACTAGCGCATTGCAGAAGAATGCACAGGCATCTTAGAACAAAGTGAAGATAGAATAATCTCGCGTCTATCTTAAATTAAACCGTGTATGTAGAAATAGAAGGACGTTTACGATGTTATACAGTAATATTTGTCTAGATTGTCACTTACTATTACGGCTAACACACTGTACTAAAAAAGAACATCAGTATTGATTTTCTTATGCTGCATTTCCCCTAACTATAATCATTACGATACTCCCTCGTATAATTTCCTTACTACCCTCTACTAGACATTAAGTCTTTGAATTATTGAAACGTATATATTTCGTCCTCCCACAAATATGTACGATTCAGTAAAAGCCTTTATCTCTAGATAATAGACAATATTTAGATTTATTTTAACTTTGTCTGGATTCATTCAACCTTACCCAAACGAACTCAACATTAAATGATATTTCTGAGGCGCGTTCTGTTTATTTTTTGTCACTGTGTTAATAGAGTTAATAACACGGGCGGACAAAGATGAATGAACGGACCCAATAACATAATAGATAATAAATCTCGACCGCTTGTGACGGTTCTTTACGCCGGGCTGGCCTTCAAGCAATCTTTATGACATTATATTTTGAATATGAATGGGGTTATTTGGATATAATAATGCATAAAATTGGGGCGAAAGTATTTTGAAGACAGTTCAAGCAAATTGTGCAAGTTTTCTAGATAATATTTTCTAAGAACTAATATTATTACAAACATTTCAACATTTCTGTCCTATTGGAATTTCAAACTAATGATTTATGAATCTTTTCTAAGAGAGAAGCAGCCTTTCATGTCAAGTGATTCAATAATTAATTAATTATTATGGTTATTTTTAGAGCAAGTATCCACGGCAAAAAATAATTTTAAAGTATTTAAAATTAAATTTAGATCTAATATTCAAATTTTCATCGAAAGATAGTTAAAACAGTTAACAGAAGAACTCTGTATTCATGACACGAAGAAGCGTGAACATAATATAAACAGAAGGAGGGAAAACAACCGAACTAAATGTTAAGAGTTAGACATATTGATTCTGTGTCTGCTACACTTTTCAATTTGACGTTGGAATATACCGGGTTTTCCAAAAAGATGTTGCCACTTATATGGGATTGACTTTTATTTTAGTAACATAACACACACTATATGCTTATTCAAGCGGCCGCTGAAATGAAATGTGGCATCACTCGACATAGAGAACACAACATTAGGGTATATGTGCGTCAAAGTAAGTCGGGTGGCCATATTTAGTCTGCAACAATAGAAAATTAAAAATGATATAGTATCATGTGACTTGTAACATCTTTTTGGACAACTCGGTACACTTGCAAACATTGATAAAAAAAGGTACGCTGAAGAAAAAAGATGCACAGATTGTTGCGTGCGCCAGAAGAGAATTGCTGGAAAAACTCGCACATGAGTAAAAATAGGACTGGAAATAACCGAGACCAACACCGAACACAGAGAAATAAAAAATTATGAGACCTTGTTATTAGGCATCGAGGGCAAACCCAAAAATAGATAACTTTGATTTTGACGATGTAAGTGGAGTTCACATATGTTATGTATGTATGTATGTATGTATCCTTAAAGGTCTGATAAAGATAAAGGTGAGTGAATACAAATATAATTAAATGCTGATAGATTAATAATGAGTTGCGCGCCTTTATGAATTTTTAAATATAATATTATCTCTAGTTCTAACAGCTGAGAGGTAGCAATATCCACAGTTGAATATAGAGGACGCAGAGAGCATGAAATGGATGTAGTATTTCTTATCTCAGGATCATCGTGGATAGTAACTCTCATAGATGACTATAAAAATTACATAAATAGTATTAATAAATTTGATTTCGCTGAGCATTAATAAATAAAAATACCACTTTTATATTTTACATATAGAACATTTATTTGATTCAAGAAAACTGTACATGTACGCTGTAATACTTGGCTCTAACGGTCAAATTGTAAATTATAACTCTGTGATGAAGCGGAATTAAATATGTACTTATAATAGTGTAGTTATGTTCAATAAATAAATAACACATAAACTAATATTATTATTTATAATAAGCAATATCAACTGGTAAGTAAAATTTATGAGTATTTTAAATGGATATCTAAATGATTATTATTTCTTAGTTAAGTCAATATATCTTTTTATTATCTTTAAATCTGATGATATTGAAATAAGCAAAATTACTTTTAAATGCAATAAAGGACCTGTACTTGTAGGGATAGCAGCAAATATTAGGAAAAGTGGCTTCTACGGCTTAAGTCTTGATATACAGCCAGACGGGATAAAAGGATATGCTTGGGAAATTCGGATAATTTTCTGTTAGGCCTGATACGGTGTACATTATTATTGGTACTTCGGATGAGGTTCCACGCTTTGGTAGTCCTTTGTTTTTCAAAGCCTTTTAAATGTAAAATTATCTTGATTTTCACCTTGACAAATATTATTATTTTAATCGAATTTTAAGTGTAGAAATGGTTTAAATAGGTTTATAAAATTAATTTTTGAATTTACGAATATACATTACAGTGTCTTAGATGGTAGGTTATGTTTGCGGTGTAAATACATACAAACAAAGCTTATCCGCGGCTTTTCTATTTTAAAAAGTGGGCGTGTCTAAAGTAATGCCGATATAAATTTGAATCTAAATAAATTAAATATCTTTTTATTATCGCGTTATTGAATTAAACGATTTAATGAATAATAAAAATATGAAAAGTAAATTTATAAATAAATATAATTATCCCTAAAATATCAGAAATTGTCGGGATATAAATTTATTAACACTTCGACATTAATTTTCACCTATTGCGTCCACATACTGCAGTATTTCAAAATGTTTTTTCCTTATTTTAATTTCTATCTTTTCATTCTCAGGCAACCTTAGTACACTAGTAGCTTGAATTATAACAACAATATATATTTATATGTACAGTGCAACCTCTACAGTCCGGACATGCGATCAATTTGTGTTTAAATCTCTCTTCAGTCCGGACGTGGACACGCGGTAACGATCCTCGGTTCGGGGAAGTCCGAAAGTACAACACGCATATATTCCGGAATTCACAGGCAGTGAGCTCGTATAACTGCGTAAACCGAATATATGTATGCAGTTTTAGTTCGGGAGTGCGACCTTGTTTGCAGGTTTAGTCGCGTTACTTCCGTAAGTGGCAACATACGTATGTATAAGTATATTAATAAATAACTACCCTAAATGTATAGCTTAACCATGCCACCGCAAACGAAACGGAAGCACGTTACTGCGAGTTTGGCAAAAAAATGTGAGGTTTTAAAAGAATTAGAAAGTGGAAAAAGTGTGCGATTTGTGGCTATGAAATTTAATATGGCAAAATCCACAGTAGCGGACATAAAAAGAAAAGGGACACAAATAAGAACGTTTGTTAGCTCATCATATCATACGATACGTAAGAAAAATTGTATATACGTAATTAAAACCCAAAAACTATAGGTGACATTTTTTTCAGAACATAGGAGAGTTATGAAAAAGGCTCAAAACCCTAAAGTAGAGAAAGCTCTGTATACGTGGTTCCTACAAGAAAGAGCCTCCCATGTTCAAATTTCTTCGGATATTTTACGAGAAAGGGCAAAATTATTTTACGAACAAATTACAGGAAACAGTAACTTCGTGGCTAGCTCTGGGTGGCTCGAGAAATTTAAAAGACGACATGGAATTAGGTTTTTAAAAGTGTGTGGAGAACGACTGTCCAATGATGAGAGCGCCGTACAGCCATTTAAACAAAAGTTTGCGAAAATAGTTAACGAAATGGATCTACATGAAGACCAAATTTTTAATGCTGATGAGTCGGCCCTCTTTTGGAGAGCACTACCCTTAGGGACTTGGGTGCATCAGGATGAGAAATCTGCTCTGGGTAGAAAAATATCCAAAGATAGATTAACTTTTATGCCTTGCTGTAATGCATCAGGAACGCATAAACTTCCAGTTTTTGTTCTTGGAAAAGCGGAGACCCCCCGTGTATTTAAGAATGCATCGTTACCAGTAATATATAAAGGATCCAAAAAGGGATGGATGACTAAGAAAATATTTTCCAGTTGGTTTAATGATCACTTTATTCCTAATGTTAAACAATTTTTAGAGAGTATAAATAGACCTCAAAAAGCATTATTATTAATTGATAATGCTCCTTCGCATTTAGTAACTGAGGAATTAAATGTTGATCCCAATTTTAGCATTTTGCTAATGCCACCTAATTGTACAGCAATTTTACAACCGATGGATCAACATGTTATTCAAAATATCAAAATGTTGTACAAGAATAGTTTGTTAAAGCATATAATGGCGTTCGAGGATGGAAACATAGCACAACATTTGAAAAACTTTAACCTGAAAAATGTAATTGACGCTTTACACGACGTTTGGGAACGTGTCACACAAAAGCTGATTGTGAATAGTTGGGGCAAGCTATTACCGAAATGGGAAGAAGAAGACGATCTCGCGCTTTCCGAAATTAGACAGTTGTGTATAAATTCCAGTGTGGCAGATAAGGATATGACTGATATACAAAATATAGTAAAGAGTATTGATCCAAACGTGGGTAATAACGAGATATTGAATTGGGCTTTAGGAGAACATGAAGATATATCAACTATAACAGAACAGGATATTATTGAAGAGGTTACACATGTTGACGAAAGCTGCGATGAAGATGATACAAGCGATTTAATCACAGTACGTAGTATACGTCACACTGAAGTCATCAAGTCGTTTGAACACTGCATTGCATGGGCTCAAGAAAATGACTTTCCTTTGCAAGATATACTCCTATTAAAAAGAATGAAAGAAAAAGCGCAATATAATCAGAACGCGAGGTTGAAACAGACAACGATTCAATCATTTATTAAATAAATGTAATTAAATGAAATTAATATGTCTGGTAAATACACTGTTTTTTTAAATATTTATTAATAAAATTACATAAACTGTATTATTTGAATGTGATTACTAGTTTTTTTGAAAACGCCGCTAATCCGAACAACCTCGATGATTTGGACAGGCCGTAAACTTTATGTGTCCGGATTATCGAGGTTGTACTGTATATATATATATGTGTATATGAAAAAATGTGTGAAACCGGACAACCTGGATGGTTGACGCCGTGACACGTTGCAGCTACATTCTTAGACAAAGGTGATTTTGTCATGTGTAGAAATTGATGCAACGAATTAGAGCGGCAATGGCATTGTATGTGAGAATTCAATAATTATGAGTTCTCATTAGCATTACGTTTATCATATATGTATACATATACCGTATGAACGCCCGGGAGTGATTGATCTACCACAATGTAGTAAGACGAAGACGAATAGCGAGTTTATGTGGTTAGGGTTGAGAGAGTATATTCAGTCTGTTCTACTGTCTAACTGTACGGGCGTTCCCTTTCTTTATCCAACACATTCTACATACGATCTAAGTACGAATCAAATAATCTCTCTCTAACACATTGAATATTCCTATCAGTCGCTCAAAGTGTTCAAGCAAGCTTGCGACTGGTCATTCAGTTGCTCCTTGTCATCCGTAGGGAGAGTACGTATAGAAATGCTAACAAATGTCCGTCGTAATTTTTATAACCGATTGGGTTACTGCTCGGCTCAAGAGGGTGGTTTATTTGAGCATTTACTAAATAATTAGTTTTTCTTTTTAGAATGTTCTTTTATTTAATAATTAATATTTATTACCAATAAAGGTATTTTAGTTAAATTTAATATTTTATAGGTAGTTTATTTAAGGAAACAATTTATTTATACTGGTAAACACTTTATTTATATTCTTGCAAGAATCGTTATTGTTTTGAAATTTTATGCTATTACAGAATACTTTTTATTTTAATTTTTTTCAATAAGAGTTACGGTTTTGTTTCATAATTTTATATTATTTATGTGTTTTCATTTGAATAAGAATTTTTCAAGTTCAAGCCACAAAGCTATGATGAAACTTATCATTGAATATTTAGCGATGAAAATAGAATTAGAATTATTATTATGCAGTAAACAAAAACTCTGCGCTTTACGGCGAATTGTATTTTATGATACTTTCAACTATATTATATCATTTTATTTAAATTTAAATGTTAAATTTAAAGTATTATGGCCGAAGAGACATAAACAAAAGTATCCGTTATTGTAGGGACGTTGACAGCCGGCATATGACTAATAGTGCGAAAAGCAACGGTGTAGTCGGATAAAATATCCAAATTCGTACATTAACCATAAATAATATACTACAAATTATTTGGTAGTTTGTTAAACAATTAGTTATTAATTTGGAATATTTATTTTGATACATCATTTATTAATAAACAACCATAACGCTTTCTTGGTTCACCACAATTAAATACGCCCTGTAGGAGTTTAACGTATGTAGCCCCTCCCACTTGCAGTTGGCCAGTCATTACTTATATATCCATCGATCGCTCGACGTTGTGCACACGGTATATATATATATATATATATATGTATATATATATATATATATATATATATATATATATACAGACTGTCCCGTAAAAAACGCCAACATTCATAACTCCTTTATTTATTGTCCGGTTTTATTTAAACAAAAAGTAAATTTAATAGCATCAAAAACACTATAAGATAGCAGTGTTTTATTTGTTTTCAATTGTTTTCATTAATGTCAAACGACAGTCAAGTTTTTTATTTTAAATGGCAACATGTATATTTTTGGCTATATTCGGATTGTATTTTTTTTTCTGAATTCAACGATGTATAACATGTTTATTTTTGATAAACGTTTATTGCAAAAAAAAAAACTTTATAAATTTCATCTTTGTCTTCCATTATTTATAAATATTCGAATGTGTCATGAAACATTTGAAATGTAAGTATTATAAATATTATTATAAGAAACAAAACACTTTACAATAAATGTTGAAATTGCCGGCCACCTTGTTTAACACATATCGCACATCGCCTAATAATAAAAAATAAAAAAAAAACTTTATAAATTTCATCTTTCATTATAGTAGACTTGGCCCAGTCCACTAGCATTATGTCAATGTGCCTTAAGTGTCAGTTTGACTTTATTAAGTTTTCTGTATTATCCTGTTTGAACGTTTTGCCGCAACAAAAAGCGTATTTTCGTTAAAAATGAATAACAATGAATTAACGGACATGTTACAAGTGTTCTTTGAATGTAATAAAAATCGCCTTCAAGCAGTTCGTCGGTACAGTGCTCGTTTTCCGGACAGAGAAGTTCCAGGTTCGAAAATATTTCAGAGAATTGAAAAGAATTTAAGAAATTATGGATCATTTACCAAACCAAAAACACAAAAACGGAAATTCTCCGAAGATAAGGAATTAGATGTTCTTCTTGCTGTACAGCAAAATTCACGAACTTCGATTCGCGAAATTGCACATAATATTGGGGTATCAAAAACTACAGTTCATGGTATTTTAAGAAAACAAACTTAAAACGTACATAGCTCGAAAAGTTCATGCATTAGAACAAAATGATCCTGGCCGAAGAATCCAGTTTTGTGGTTTTTATTTAAATGCATTAGAACAAGACCCGAATTTTTACAGAAGGATAATTTGGTCTGATGAATGCACTTTTAGCAACAACGGTATTTTTAATAGAAACATACATCGACAGTGGAGTGCAGACAATCCGAGATTTGTAATTGAAAATAATTTTCAAAGACGTTTCAACGTAAATGTTTGGTGTGGCATTTTAGGTGATCAATTAATTGGGCCATTTTTCATAGATGGTTGCTTAAATCAAGAAAAATACTACACTTTATTACACGAAAATCTCCAAAACTTTTTAGATGAATTACCTTTGGCAAATTTAAATAGAATATTTTTTCAACAAGATGGGGCTCCCGCGCACAACGCCAGAGTAAATACTGATTTGTTGAACACCCAATTTGGAAATAGGTGGATAGGAACATCCGGTCCTATCGAGTGGCCTGCGCGTTCACCGGATCTTACGCCCCTCGATTTTTGGTTGTGGGCTTATCTACAAGATCGAGTTTATTTAACAACTCCAGAAAATGTTGACATTTTAAGACAAAGAATTATTAACACTTGTCAAGAAGTACCTGCCGCTTGTCTTTTAAATGCGACCTATGGAGAAATTAGGAGATGTGCGATATGTGTTGAACAAGGTGGCGGGCAATTTCAACATTTATTGTAAAGTGTTTTGTTTCTTATAATAATATTTATAATACTTACATTTCCAATGTTTCATGACACATTCGAATATTTATAAATAATGGAAGACAAAGATGAAATTTATAAAGTTTTTTTTTGCAATAAACGTTTATCAAAAATAAACATGTTATACATCGTTGAATTCAGAAAAAAAAAACCAATCCGAATATAGCCAAAAATATATGTTGCCATTTAAAATAAAAAACTTGACTGTCGTTTGACATTAATGAAAACAATTGAAAACAAATAAAACACTGCTATCTTATAGTGTTTTTGATGCTATTAAATTTACTTTTTGTTTAAATAAAACCGGACAATAAATAACGGAATTATGAATGTTGGCGTTTTTTACGGGACAGTCTGTATATATATATATATATATATACAGTGAAAGCTCTCTTAACGGACATCTCTCATGAGCGGACATTTCTCTTAAACGGACATTTCTGTGGTGACCAACCTGATACATACGATTTTCTTGAGACGCCAAGCTCTCTTAAGCGGTCGCCCTGTAGAACGGACGCGGACACCGTGAGACACTCCGTAATCGGCAAAAAGCTCTCTTACGCGGACATGACGCTCTCTTACGCTGCATATTTTTTCTAAACACTGAGTAAATCCCCGAAACGCTGGGTAAATTCCCGTTTAAAAATATCGTTTTTATCCCGTATTCTGCACTTTTTTCACGTCGCGTCGTTAGTGTGAAGTGTGCCGCGTATGTATGCAAAATGAGCGCTAACAAGAGAAACTTTTTAACTTTAAAAGAGAAAATGGAAATTATTAATACATATGATAAAGAAAGAGTTAGTGTACGTGCATTAGCCAACCGATTTAAAATTGGAAAAACCCAAGTTGGTAAAATAATAAAGCAAAAAGAAGAGTATAAGGCAAAATGGCAATCAGGAAGTAACATTAACGAGAAAAGAAGATTCTTCAAAACTGAAGGTCTCAATGTGGATAAATTATGTTACGATTGGTTTGCAAAAGCCAGAAGCAAAGGCATTCCAATATCTGGACCTATAATACAAAGCAAAGCTAAAGAAATTGCAGAAGGGCTTGGTTATCACAATTTTCATGCGTCTGATGGATGGTTACATAGATTTCGTACACGTCATAATATCAGCTTCAAGTGCATATCTGGGGAAGCAGCCAGTGTTAATGCAGATGATGTTACTCAATTTTTTGAAAAGATTCCATCTTTGTTACTAGGTAAGAAAAGTTAGTTCAAATTTAAAACAAAAAATAAAACATCAAAAATTAAAAAAGATAAAAATCTTACTTTTGTGAATTTTGATTGGGCTTGTAGGTTATCAGCCAGAAGACGTGTACAATTGTGATGAAACAGGACTTTTTTCCGAGCTTTACCAGACAAGACATTAGCATTGAAGACAGAAAAGTGTTCTGGGGGAAAGTTATCAAAAGAGCGACTTACTGTCTTGCATTGTGTGAGCATGTCAGGCGAAAAAGAACCGTTGCTGGTCATTGGAAAAGCAGCACGACCACGAGCATTCAAAAAACTTGATTTAAAATTGTTACCTGTGGTGTGGAAATCTAATAAAAGAGCGTGGATGACTACAGATATCATGATGGACTGGTTGTCAGAGTTTGATAGGAAAATGGGCATACAAAAGAGAAAGATTTTATTATTTATGGATAATGCAGGTTCACATCCTACAGGTATGAAATTGAAAAACATTAAAATATTATTTTTGCCTCCCAACACTACAGCTTGTTGCCAACCTTTAGACCAAGGAATCATTCGCAATTTTAAAGTATTTTATAGACAACTTATTTTAAGACAAATTTTATCTGTAATGGATAACATTAATTCTGCACGTGAACTTTCAAAATCGATAGATTTATTAGAAGCTATCTATTTTATACATAATGCTTGGCAGAAGGTAACACCAGAAACAATACGAAATTGTTTTTCAAAGGCAGGATTTAAAAAAAATAATATGCAACAATATGAGCAATGGGAGGCAGAAGATGATCTGCCTTTGTCCATACTATCGGAAATGCATAGGATTGCTTTAGAAACTGGAATAACAGAAATCAATTTAGAAGATTCCATAGCAATTGATGCAAATTTGGCAATCGAAGATGACATATTGGAAGTCACTGATATGACTGAAGAATATGAGGCTAGTAGATCAGAGGAAATCTCAGATGATGATGTGGACCCAGAAAAAGAAAATGAAGGTCAAGAAGTAACTACGTTTGAGGAAGTTTTGAAGATAATAGAAGAGATAAAATTGTTTGCCAAGAACCAAGGTGATTTTATCGGTTTTCAGATGATTAAAAATGTAGAAACACATTTTCAAAAAAAATATTTAGAACGTACACAAACTAAAGTAAGACAAACAAGCTTGCTTGAATTTTTTAAAAAATAATGTACATATTGTATATGTATTTATGTATCTACTTTTAGTACTTGTGTACCTCTCATACAAATAAATAAAAAGTTAGAGTTGCCATAATTTTTACTTCTCTTTAAAATGAGAGACCTGTAAAAATGAGCTGCTTCTCTTGAGAGGACACCTCTCTTGTGGGGACAAAATTTAGGGAACCGTCGATGTCCGCTCAAGAGAGCTTTCACTGTATATATATATATTTTTTTTGAAGTAAAATCAGACCTTAAATCGCCAACAAATTAAGTTTACCATAACATACAAAGGTCACGAAATAATTATCTATATATATACAAATACATATATACAAATATATATATATATATATATATATATATATATATATATATATATATACAGTTATATAGTATATTGTTAATAAGTACTAAATTTATGTCCATCTACTCTTAAAGTGATCCCCTGAGGAAGCATACGAATTCGATGCGAAATATTGGGCTATAAAAAATAAAGAACTGACTTAATTAATAGAGTTTAATTTGCTGGATTCCCCCCCAAAAAAACGACTATCCTTTCCATATATATATATATATATGTATATATAAGTACAATAACAAATAATGGAGAAATGGCAGAAGAAATCAATGAAAAATACAAGCTGCAAGCAGAGCATATAATCCAAATAGAAAAAACTAATAAAATCTATAAAATAATATCTATAAGAGACCAATATAGATTAAGTGCCTTAAAATGACAAATTATGAGAACGATTTTAGGGCCAAGCAAACTAAATAAAAATGAAGTGAGACGAAGAAAGAATTATGAAATAGAAATTGAATTAAGAGGCGAAAATTTACTAAAGTATACAAAATCAATAAGGGTAAAATGTTTGGGCTACGTTTGCAGGGTTGGCCCTGGAAGTAAGAATAATGAAATAGAAGACGAAGAGGTACGTACAAGAACAAGATTGTAAGGACATCCAAGAAGCGTCAAAACTCTCTCTAAAGAATGAATTCCCATATACATATATATTTGTGTGTATACAGTGTGTAAATGAAATACGCCGACGTTCGCTTAATATATAACAGATACTTAAGACAGCAATTAAAATCTGCAAAAAATTTTATGCTATCGAAACTTTTATTTTTGATGAATTTTTTGGAACACAAATTATTCAAATACGCTCCCGTATTCAGATTGAATCTAAATATGTAAATAGGAATTATATGATTATATGTTGTCGATTCAACAAACAAATAGGCATTTATTTGTTCAAATTCACCAAAAAATCCCCTTCGCATTTCAATAATGTAATGTTTTTTAACAAGTATTCATTCATTTCCTAGATACAAATTTTCTTATGCATCAGCTGTTCTGTTCTGTTGTTATCTTTGTAATATCCCGCAAAAAAGCAATATGGAATTTCTTTAAATGTCTTTTAAATATTTATTAAATTCACGCCGAGAAAAAATAAATTATAATAATAAAATTTGTAATTTTTAATTGAATATTCATATTTTTGTTCTGTGTTCTATTTGTTAATGAAAATCCTCATGTAATTCAGGAAAAATAAATGCAATTAAAAGGTTAAAGTTTGGTGTGCCTTTCGGACAGATGATTATCGGACCGTCCTTTTTCGAAAATGCAGATGGAGTTGCGTTAATCGTGAATGGCGCTCATTGTCATGACATGCTAATAAATTGAACGAAATGGTTCTAAATAGTGTGGGTTCGGCAAGATAGCGCCACATGCCATACTACAGGAAAAACACGTTATTTATTTGCAAACGATGTTTCCTGCACACGTTATTTTCTGTTTTGGCGACATAAACTGGCTTCCAAAATCGTCCGACTTAGTAGTAAAGTCTAAAGAGCTGATAGGTCTGTACCAATTCCTGGTCTTAAACATAACATACGAAGCGTCATCAGCGAAATGCAACCAGATTAACGTGCGAAAGTGATAGCTATGACACACGAGTGAATGTAGAAATGATCAATAAATAATTTAAATAATGTTATATTCCATACGCAATTTCCATGTTTCCTTGTCATAATGAATAAAACAAATAAAAAATACTAGTAATCATTTTCATTTTATTGAAATAATAAAACAATCACTTTCTATTGAAACAGCTTCTACATAAACACCTAAGTATCTATTTAAGATCAAATATTGCTTTAATAAACGCTTTGTGATATTGTAAGATAAGCGGTCTAGAAGAGGATGTTCACAATCAATACTGGCGTATATACGCCGCACGAACGCAGTTACGGTAATCGCTACATCATGCAAATGAGTATTTAGCATTCGACAAATTTGCAAGGCAACGTGCACAACGCCATCTGTCGACTGAGATTTCTCCGTCTAGATTGGGACCGACGATTTTGAATAGGTATAAATACGACATGAACATTCGTGTAATACAAGTACGAGAAAGGAAGTTTGTTCTGGTTAACTAACAAAGTGCTTGTACAAAATACTTGGCAAGAATCGATTAAGCGATAAATAGACAAATAATGAACAAGCGAACAAAAACACTGGAATAACATTTGCATTAAAAGGAATCATTACAAACATTGCAAATATGTAGACTATTACTAAAGGAAATTACAAAATATAAAATACTTTTGTCATTCACCATGTTAAAATTTATACGACAACAACCTCAATAACACATAAAATTAGATATGTGAAATACACTGACATAAATTAATCAATCACATACTAAATTTGCAAGGTTGCTATGTTTATATTGCTGATCTCCGGCTTTGACATTAGAGGTTATTGACGTTTCAGTAGGCGACATTCCAGTGTATTTTTCCTCCTCGTCACTTGTTGATTTCGTATTTTACGATTATATTTAAATAATTTTTATCAAGACGAAAATTTAATTGTATATTATCACATAACACGAGGCGAGTTCGAAATGTTGTCGGCCTGATACAGTGATGTCAAAAGTATGACCAAATGACTACGGTATTTGTACGTACCTAAAATACGTCAGACATGTGCATTTAGATGCTTGTTTGTTGTGATCGAGAAACAAATAAGTTTTCACATTCAGTGAAAAATGGAGAAAGTTATTACAAAGTAGTTTGGGTTTATCCCGACGGACACACACACACACACACAAAGTTAGATACCATTTTAAAGGATTGTTATCCTTCGTTTTCTACGGTAAAAATAAAATTGCTGAATGGTCGTGTTTTATTGCAGATTATGAAACAGTTGGGACGCTCAAAACCCGCTACGACTGGTGAAATCATTACAAAAAATCGCAATGGTGTACTAAATAATTGCCGATTGAATATACATGATGTTGCTGAATTGTAAAGATCTCGATAGATTGTCAGCTATATTTTACATATTTTTGGTATCAAAAAGCTCTTCGATCGATGGGTGCCGAACCTGTTAACAGTCGACGATAAACGCATTCCATCGAACATTTCTTGAGAGCTCAGTTTCAGTGCAGCAACAACTCTGAAGATGTTTCTATGGAAGAAAAGTCATGGCAACGAATTTCCGGGATTGCCGAGGTGTGGTGCGCATTGACTATCTGGTGCAAGAGAGGGTCATCGTTGGAGGACTATTCACTATTGGATCAACTGAAGGATGTCATCAAGTTAAGTGGCCAAATCTGGCCAAAAAGAAAGTGCTCTTTCACTATAATCATGCACCTCCACACAAGTCTCAATTATTGTCGCAAAACATACGCTTCCAAGTCCTTTCGCGTGCAGCATTTAGCTCCCAGGTATTACTATCTTTTCTCAAACCTAACAAAATGGCTCGCTTAACAAAGATTAAATTATGAAGTCAAAGCTGAGACAACTGTTTATTTTGCAGCTGGACAAATTGTATTATACTAAGCGTATTAAAAAAAATAAATACGACAAATAGCCTGAAGAAGACATCAACCAAAGTTTAAAAAGATCACAACAAATCTTTGGAATATTAAAAAAACATTTAACGGTCAGCATTGATGGAAGACAATACTTTATGATAATGCAAAATCATGTTGTTGTATGGTAGCGACTTTTGTGCTGCGGCCAAAAGAAAATCTCTATAAAATCCAAATCTTCACTCACGCTTTCGAAAAATTTTGAAAATATTTTGTCTTGAAATCATTATCAACAGGAAATTATGGACAAGAACAAATTAACAACAAGTTATAAATCTAATTAAAAGAGAAAATAGAATTGGAATGGTCACACATTAAGACAAGCATTAAAATGGAACGCAATTGGAAAGAATAATAAATAAAGACCAGTTACCACATTGAAGACCATTGTTAATAATTAATGAAATGAAAGAGAATTAATAAACAAAATTACTTTCTAGAAACTAAATTGTCTCGAATTTTTCTCACCAAAGTCCATATGTCATATACACTAACCTAATAGAAATACTTAAAAAGGATAAAACAAGTCTTACCATTAAAATGATAGATATAGGACAACTTGAGTAAACTTTAAATAATTAAAACTAGGATGCGCAGTTTCGAGGTCAAATTTTCAGCCACTTTTTCGAGCACCTGGCTAATAATGCGGCGAATATTCGACTTCTAAATCGTCTAACGTCGCTGGCTTATCGGCATAGACTTCGCACTTGATATATTGCTAAAGAAAATCATCTAGGTGTTAAGTCGCACGATCTTGGTGCTATATTGACAGGTTTATTTCGTACAATGCGCTCAACGCTTCCCTCAGTAGATTGATTGAATGACAATGATTGTATAACATTGCCACGCAATCAGAAAACGAAATAGTCTGTTATCATGGATCCATAGCGTTCATCACTGACTGTAATGCGCTAACTTCCCCAGCCCGTAGAACGCACCAAGACAGTAAATTTCTTTGATTGTAATTACGCTTAAAGAGTCTCCTGTGGATTCTCTTTACTCGAAATGTGGTAATTTTGTTTATTGACGGAGCCATTCAATCAAAAATGAGCCTCATCGCTGAACTAAATTTGGCGATGAAAACAGCGCTTGACCGTTGAGCCGGTTTTCGGACCATTCAGCAAACGTAGGACGTAAACGATGATCATTCGGCTTTATTTTACTTCACGCACGAGAATGTAGTATCTTTCCGCGAAATTTTCCACGAAGTGGACGGACGCAAGTTCAAGCGCTGCTCATTGCGCCGGCCATTGATATGAAATGAAGTCTTTGAAGAAAGGATAATAATTGGGATATGTTTAACTCAGAAGTTGAATAAAACCAAATAAAGTGATGCGAAACTTATCCAACATATTTCGGTTGATTAAAGCTGTAATCAATACAAAAGGAAATAATTTTGATAAAAAGATAATGTAACAACGATTAAAGTATAAATTTACCTCGGGCAAAATGTTAAGACAATCCAGACATGCATCTAAAGTAAAATTATTAATTAATCGCCTACTTAGATTACTGAACAACTCAATTATCGCACAACCACGAAAAATTTAATTAATGCTTTTATAATCTCGTCAACAAGTTAATAGTCGAATTATTTCGTAAATAATTTAACAGGGAATTTATTTTCCATAAATTCCGAATCAATAAAACGCCCAAACACCGAACTGCCCAAACGCAGCGATAAATAACAGAGGGGCGATCTGTGAATGCCACATTTAAAAAATAGGTAAAGCTAAAAGTTGAAAAGGAATTGTTTGTGAATTTGCGCGCCCGTAAACACAAGCCCGATTCGCTATTATTCGTTGTCCACAACAATGTCAATGTTGCAATAGTGAAACTTGTGTTGAAAAAGAGGTCACACGACGTAAATAAACTTGCCGCGAGAGGGAGATAGAAGGAAAAGCATGGTGGGGAAGAGGATAGTGTGGAGATGGAAATGCATTCGCTAGCATTCATTTATCTTTTCAAATAAATATATTTGTAATGCCTGGTTTGCGCCTATTACCAAACAAAAGTATTCACGCATTGTGAAGCGATCGTGTAATTTTGTAGTTTTATATTTTGAATATATTACGTACGAATATTATTTAATATCAATATTTTAAACGGTTTTCTATTTATGAGGACGTAAACAAACACAATTTTAAAAGCCAGTTAATTAAATTCAATGAATTTGATTTCAATGTTCAATCTGTCGATTGATCGAATCCAAATCACTTTAATAATTTGAATGCTTTTATATAATTTTAGGTTACAATTAAATTATTAATATATGAACTTTACTAGTATGTATGTTGCAGTTTTATGTTTTTACAGTAATTGAATCTAGTTTTCTGCTTTCATAGTACGTATATGCATGCAGGAACTAAAAATAAAACTAACGTAGGCTTTCATATTTGTTATAAAAATAACTCCCTTTGCTACAAATACATTCCACTTCAGCGCATGAAAATTATATTTCTCTGATTAATTATATGTAGAGCCATTACACATAAATCCACAGTAAGTAAAGAACATCCCACACTGAATATTAGAATTTGTCGGGATCATTCGTATTTCTGCGAATAAACTATATGCAGGAGAATAATTGCAATGCAAAGTTTTCTCCAAACGCTGCAATAAAAATATACAACACTCTAGTTGTTATCCTTGATTTTCCTGTGAGGTCATATATGTCTAAACTTAATTAAACGATGTTATCTTGTTTATTTACTTGCAATATTAATTGAAAGTTGAAAAAATATGTTCTTATTAAAACAAACATTTGTTAATTGTAATATTGGTGGCTAACAATGCCATTTTTTTCAAAAACAAAGTTTTATTATGGAATCGTACTTTTCCGGAATCTTTTATGGAATCGTACTCAATGTATGAATCTTTGTGTGACTT
Organism: Melolontha melolontha; assembly: GCA_935421215.2. Taxonomy (NCBI): domain Eukaryota; kingdom Metazoa; phylum Arthropoda; class Insecta; order Coleoptera; family Scarabaeidae; genus Melolontha; species Melolontha melolontha. Next base: position 106,228,466 of record OW285240.1, read on the forward strand.
TGTTTCGTGAGACATGGAGCGTTAGCAGAAAAGAAGTCATTTGACGATCTAAAAAAACGCACAGAGGAAGCAATTGAAAATATACTAGAAATAATTGGTAACGAACCAAAAACTGTGGGAAAAGAACTGCATCTACGCTATAACAAAATAACATTCGTTCCAGAACTTCTACCAATTAATCCGCCTCAAAGCCTCCGTTATTATGATAGGCTCAGGGATACTTTGGACAATTTCGAGACCATTTTTCTCAAATAAATGGTGGTTTTATGTTTCCGCATACATCGATTCAAAAAACATATGTATGTAGTCTGATGAAAATCCTCATATCTTTATTGAACCACCATTACATTAGCAAAAAGATGGAGTCTGGGCAGCTATGTCAAGAAGACATAGACGGCTAAATTGGCCCCTTTTTTTTTAAGTAAAATGAAAATTAAATATTATTAGAAAAGAATAAATTTTGGAGCCGCATTAAATATATTTCATATAACCGTTTCACCAGCAAGGATCAGAAAGTTGCCTATAGGCCAGTATGTGTTGACAAAATTTAAAGAATTGGACGCGTTCAAATCATTATTTCAATTCGAATATCCATAAAAAAATAAAACTAAGCTTATATTTTAATTTAGATAATTATTTAATAATTCATAACACCTATAAATAAAAGTGACAGGTACTTGACAAGAGTAAAATTTTATAATCTAGTTAAGACATATTTGAAACTTTTGTTTGGCTTTTTTTGCACTTTTTTGCACATAAATATATAAAGCAGAAAAATAATACGAAATATGTGTCAAAATTTGTTCAAACCAAAACAAAAGTTGGCTGAGCCTTATTAAAATTTGGAAGAAGTATGATACGCAGTCTCTTTGGTATGATGGACACTAAGTAACGAGTGAAGTGAGATTTTTCTTTAAATCTTGTTTATTAGTCACAGCGTACTTTTATTTATATATAGTTTTTTTGACCCTGTTCAAACTTGCTCAATTAAATTTAGGTTTGGGCTCTATGGAGATATATTGAGCAAATGGGTTGCGTTATAAATTAACCATTCCTTGTCCTTGTGCGCTATATTTTACGTCAATTATTGTTATCTTTATGCAAATGTGTTGATCCATTATCTCCAAGATCAATACTAGTTTACCTCTCCTTGATGCTGTCCTACATGTTTTGTGGTTTTCTGTAGGTTGTATGACTGAAGCTTCGTGCTGAATAATCGCCACACCCGTTGGCGACAATCGTATTGAAAGAAAATAATTTTAGTTTCGCCCGATCATGGAATATAATTATAAGACTTTTTGCTTAAATATGCTTACCCAAATTCGAATCACTTCTGCTGGTTAATTGGAGATACGAGTATTAAGAGGTTTTAGTCGCGTCATACACGCGTCTGTTACTAACGGTTTTTGAATTTCCAAGTGGTAGCCGTTGTGTAACTTCTGTAGAAGTAATTTTGTGATTTTGTTTCATATTTGTACGATTTAACGTTTGTACCCCGCGGTAAGTTTTTTCGGCCTTGCTTTCGCCACGAGAACTACATATAATTATATTATTGAAATATCGTCGACAAATAATCTGAATTAACGACTGCTATTAACAATTTTAGATATATCACCGTAAGTTTTGTATTATTCGCATAGGCGTAGAATAATTTTTGTTTTATCTACTAAAAGTTCTTTCCTTCGCCTCATAACTTTGAGAAAATATTATTCTCTACGCAGTTGTATAACTACAGTGTGTATGTATCGTATTACCTACGCTACTAGCGTAGTATTTGTGTTATCTACTGCTTTAGGGATCCTCGTTTTCAGTAAACGTAGATGTTTGTATTGCTAAATTACAAATAGTGAATGTATTATAGTCACCGATTTTATGACGTGGTTCATAAGCTTCCATTGCGCGGAAGTATTTAGGTCACGGTCATCTTGGCACCATATTATGTAGTTTGTTATTCGTATCTGGACTATACATGTCTTTCGAACGTCCACAGCGGTGTTCATCAAATACACTGGTCCAGACACATTTAAGCTCAATCGTCGATCGTTTTATGGTTGCAATCGATGGATATTGGTCATTGTAAACAGACTCCAGTTCCAATAACAAGAGTCCTTACGATTAAAATGAACGTAAATTTTCAGTTATGTTTTAAAGAATTTATTTAAAGAAAGTATACTAAGTAGCTTAATGTATTCAAATTTTTGTCCATCACTGAATGTAAGTATAGCAAGTCAATATCCCTGTATATAAATGCCTAACTTTAATATATATTTTCTGCAATCAAAACCATATTTTTCAAGAGTCTATAAGGTCGCTATGTATTTTTTACACATAGTTTCTTGAATAATATATTATTTACGTAGTTTTAATAGCAGAATATGTGTCTGATATTATGCAATTAAATTTAAACAAACTCTATAAAGCAAATAATTACAAAAGCTTCTAAAATTCTGTCAAAATATATTACAGAAACATATTCTATTGTTAATTACATACCATTAAATCTTCGATCTTAAGCCTTTTACCTGTTTAAACATAGAATTCAAATGTCCGCGAAGATAACAAGTATAGAAAGTTTTGGGTACGATTTTGTGGCTAGTAAGTTGTCCGGACCTAGACATATATTCGTATAATCATAGCCATGTATACCTGTTATTTTGAAATTTTCTCTGGACATCCAGAAACGAACCGGTTCTTCAATCTGCTATTATATTAGTCCTTTTAGCATTTTATATTTATTATACAGTGTGTCTACTTATGTTTTATTATTAATTTTAGGAAAAAAGTTATTATTCATAAAGAGTTCTGTATGGGCTAAAAACTAAAATACAACCATCAGAAACCAAAATTTTTCAGTCGTATATGGGGTATGTCAAAAATTGTGAATTTGGTACAAGAGTTAAGTACCTTTATTTTCAAAAATATCAAAAACTGTAATTATGAATTAAAAACCACGTTCAAATATGCAATCGTATGCATTTGCATATTTAAAAAAAAAACGATATTTTAAACTTTTTTTTTAAATTTTTCTTTAATAACATTGAGAATTTAATAACCATTACCATAAAAAAAAGTAGTATGAAATATATATGCGAATAAGTCTTTGTAGTGACCGTATACAAAATGCTTGGTTTGTCGGACCATATTTAGCCGGAAGGTAAACAAATCAATTTGTTTATAAGCCCAATATTTTAGATTACTTATGAACTAGGAGGTTTTCAATACTATTACGTTGTATACGTCGTTCGCGATTCGAAGGCGTGCACGTCATCAACAGAATTTTCGGAATCACCAACACAAAAACAATAAACGAAATATATACAGTAAAACGCGCGCGGTAGGAATATATAGCAATAGGGGAATATAGTGGGGATGTAATTTGGTTGGTCGCAAGATAGGTCGGCTGTCACGTTCACTTATGTCAGTTGTGTTATTTTGAAGTCTGTCAAATTGATTAGTCGCGCCCCACTTACTTCTCCTATCGTAAAGCGCCAATCACATAACTTTGTATATTCGCAGTAAACGCGTTTTTACTGTATAATATATCAATGTCACTGCGAATGCATATTTATGTTGGTGCGAATGTTCAGTGTTGACACATATCGCTGTCATGTTTTGCGTCTGTTTGTTGGTTTGCAATGCCGAAAGCGTTTTGCAGTCAATGTAAGCGACTTGTTGCATCCGCGATTGCAAACTGTGAAGCAGAACGCGATGATGATGGACTGTTGCTGCCTTTATCAATGAAAAAATTACTATATAATTCCAACTTTTATTATAATTCAGAGATTTGGGCATTTGGAAGTTATAACCTAAATATTGCAAGTTTGGCATAAGCATTTACTACCCTAACCTAACATGTAAACAAATCGATTTTGCAACAATGCTTTGACATCGTTGATGACGTGCACGTCTCCGAATCGTCAACGGCGTATAGCTGGCGCTTCTCGCTACAACTGCTTTGAGGTCTATCACCTCTCGTGCGGCCGGACACCCACGTCAGACCGGCGGTGGGGGTGTTTTTGATAATAAACCATTACTTATATCCAAAGCAGTACATATTAAATTAATTAAATAAAAGCTTATGACGTCTGCTACACGAATGATCAGGTCTGTCAGCATGAAAATAGCCGGAGATACTGACAGACCGAAATGTAGTCTGAATTAAGCCATGCTGTAACATTGTCTGGCACCTCTTCATCGCTCTCAAACCGTTGACTCCCAAGCGATTTCTTGCTAAATCAGAATAAGTTTGACGGCACCTTAAAGATTTCGTTGTAGGCGAGTTAGAGCGACCCCACTGCATTGACTGTCTTTTTGCCTCAACGTTGACATAGGGCGATCCAAGCCTCATCACCTGTTACGATATGCCTGAATAAATCTTCACCTTCAACATCGTAACGTGTCAGAAAAGTGTGCGCCGGTCCCAGTGCCTTTGTTGTATGGTCTTCGGTAAGAAGTTTTGGCACCAATCGTGGTAACTAGAGCTGGGCGGTACTGATACCAATCGAGGTATCGATACTTAGCGATGTGTCGGATTTGTGCACGGTATCGATTCTGAGTACTGGAATCGGTAAAGTCTCGATAGGTATAGATGCTTTTGGAATCGATACCTTGATTCGATACCTAGGAATCAGTATTCATAACCCGTTTTCTAGGTGTCGATTGTTTGATATCGGTTTCAAGGGATATAAAATTAATTTACCGATTCTATCATAACTACGTTATTGCGATATTTTTGCTTTTTTTAAAATAAGTATCGTTATGTCATAATAAGGATATTTGCTACGCACAATAATAACATCCTTTTAAATATATATTATATAATATATATAACGCATACATACTTAAAACTTCTTTAAAAAGTTATTGGATCCCTATGTACATTTAAAAAAATTCACAAAGGTAAGCTACCCGATACATGGCGACCCGATACATCGCTAACCCCATACGTCGATACTTAGCGAGTACTGGAATCGGTAAAGTATCGATAGGTATCGATCCTTTGGAATCGATACCTTCGTTATCCGAGGTATCGGGGAATCGATACCAGTTATGGTATCGGGTATTGGTTGGACGATGTATTGAAAGTTCGCCCAGCCCTAGTGGTATCCTAAATGCTCAGTAACAACCTTGTACAAAACTACGTGAAATTTGAGGAAAAAATGCACTCAGTTCTGTGATTGTGAATCGGCGATTTTCACGAATTTTTGATTACCTTCAACATAATAGGTGGTCGTCTACTCCGTTCTTCATCATGGACATTGGTTCATCCTTCTCGAAAGATACGCCACCATCTTCTAACCATACTGTCACTCATGAATCTCATGACATTTTTACCATAAACAGAACAAAGTTCACGATGAATCTCAACAGCCTTCATGTTCTTAACACACAAAAATCGTTTAACAGCACGCAATTCACAGCCGGCGGGATTTTTAATTGCAGCAGCCATTTTGAACGACCAAAATAGTACGAAAGAATGTCCGAACGATTCTCTTACTAGCACTGCCAAACTCACATTGAACCAGACCACATCGCAGCCCTGCGATCGCCTCACTATCCCCACTTCTCTGCTCACTAGGCGGTAACGGAACTTACTTTTCGAATCCTTTCATACATTTAACTTTGTTAAAGTTAGTTAGTTGGATCGGTATTCAAAATATTCCCTTCGTGTTAAATGAAGTTCACTAACTTGTTCCTTTTGACACTGCTCATTAAGATAATTCTAATAGCTAATTACCCACTTAAAGCGTTAATTTATTCTGGATAAAAGCTTGTTGTTCCTTGAAAATGATACTTCAGATTACTTTTAAAACATAACAGCAATAGGTACTTAAAAAATTCACTTAAAATAAAAAATAATTCAATTAAAAACAACTAAATTTAAACATCAATTTATCAAATCAATATTAATAAACCTGAAGCACTAATTACAGTAGATGTACTATTACATGCATACCTACAATGTTTTCAATTCATAAAGTAAGTATACTATACATAGATACACTCTCACGCGACTCTGTTATTTTTACGTCAACCATATTATTATTATCGGCATCAAGGTCGAGCGAGAGTTAATACAAAATGTGTACGACTAATGTATTATAAAGCGCTTTGGTTCATTCATTTCGTGAACTCGTGATAAACAACAACGTAAAAAGCTATATATTTACATCACGTTTTTGCTGGGCTTATTTGCCATTTTGCTACGCAATTTTCTTTTATTTTGTGGTAAAACAAGTTTATTTTCGCAAATTGGTGAGTATTGAATGGATTCATTAGCTAAAACGAGTTGGCGTTCTATTGTAAAATTATAATAGTTGCTAGTATGTATTGGCTGGTCGACTAAGGAACGATTATGATTGATTACTGTAAATGTCATTAGAGATAATTAAAAAAATTAAGCATTTTAAAAGGATGTTTTATTTGCAACAAATGTTAATCGCCTTGAATATATCTTCACTTTCAACGAAATAGAAAACAACATTCAGTGCCAGGAAATTGTAAATTAGGAATGCGAATTAGCAGATGAAAAATAGTCTAGATCCGAAGAATGCCTTTGATCTGATAACTGGAGAAGTTCTTTGCTTAGAGAAGGTATAGTTACATTAACCTACCTCAACTTTCGTATTTAAGCATGTTCCTAGCAGTTGAAATTCAGTTGAAGTAGTAATGTTACCTAAACCAGAACAAAAAACATCTAAACAAGTGAAATCTTATTGACCAATCTCTTTATTACCCATATCAGAACTATTTGAAAAATATACTTTAGAAGATTGGAACCAATCATTTAAAGAAAAAAATCTAATTCATGACCACCAATTCAAGTTCAGAAATCAAAGTCATATAATAAGCTCTAGGAGGTAAATAGGCAATAGACATGCTCAACAATATTTCCTGACATCGCACAAGCCTATATGACAAGGTCTGGTACGAAAGGCTAGAACATGCCAGAGCACGCAAAATATATATAAAATTGTCCATATGAGAAACAATCCGTGTGTAGATCTAAACCCTACAATTCTAAAGATTGGCCCTGAGCTTAGTTGATGGTGATTGCAAACGCCAATTGAACTGGGAATTGCAATCTCTTAAAATTGAAATGACATATCCGTTGGAATCATAGGAATGTAAGGAATGAGGATATCTTCACCTATGAATGGTCCTGTCAAAATTGTTGCTTCTACGACATTGCTCATTAATTTTTTTACTGCAGCCGCGTGCCGTTGCAAAGCTTTATCTGGTTGATAATTCACAACATAATAATTGGCACGCCAAGTTTCAATTTCAGTATGTGCGGTGGCATTCCTGGTAGATCGAGTGAATTCAAAAATTCTATTGGACAATTAACCGCTTCATCTGCTTCCACAACAGTACGTGACTGCCTCGCTTTGAACGAACGGGATGATAAACGACACAGTTCAATTCCAACGCAATATCACACGAAATAATTCAATCAAAATGATAATAAATCGAAATCTATTAAAATTTCAATTCAATAATGCAATTGGAAACATTGTAAATGCTAACTGACACAGTAGCTGTCAAGAAGTACGGCATGAGCAATGTTTAGTATTGTGTGTTGCTGTTACGTCCAACAGATGGCACGGTTTTTTTTTGAAAGCATGTTTTTAACTGTCACAGGTGTGACATACGCATGTTTGTACCTGTCACACACCTGTCACAGATGTGACAATATACCTATATAAATACATATATAATAGTTATTTAAAAACACGCGCGTATTCGAATGCAACGTTGTGTCAGAATGTCAAAGCAATCGGTGAAGAACTTTCGGAGATTTAAGATTTTGACCAACGAACATTTACATTTTTATTCATATAGATAATTTTATTATAAGATATATTCAGTAGTTATATCCCGAGTTTATGCGAAATACACGAATATTTTTACGAGTGCATGAGTAAAAATGTTATAGGATGGCATGCAAGCGGGATATATCGAGGCCTATTTCTCGAAGAAAATTTCATGCAATTTTGATAATACGAATTTCACAATAGAAATAATAAAAAACAAAAAAAAAATTACTTTTGGATGAATTACGATAAATGTAAAAGTACCGTAAATATGACCTCTCAAACATAAAAAAACGACGCCTGTAAATACAATAAAAGCGAATATTTGTGTGTGGAAGCAGTTTGAAGCATTCTGCAAGGAAAGGGCTTACTTACTTAATGGAGATACTTCTATACTCCGGGTAGCAGAAATCCTCAAGATTTTGCCTTTAATATGAAAAAGTAAGACGGGTCCGAATACAAAAAAAGGTGTAGTAAAGTCTCAGTGTAACAGAATCGCCAAACTGTTACAAGAAATTTGGAGCAACTTTCGATCCATTTAAAGATGTGGTATCTTGTGCATTTATTGCGGCTTTAACCGCAATAAATGCACAAGATGCAAAACGAAGAAACCTGCAAGCCTTTGGCGAGAAATAGAAAAAGATAGTTTTGGTGCACATACAGGACGAATTGTTTATAACCCAGTATTTAGCAAAACATGTCAAGGAGGGGGAAAGCCGCTAACACAAAAGAAATGGTTGGTTGAAAAAAAATCAACCCGAAGCGATGTCCAGTTAGGTAATTTTTATACAATTATCATCATAATACTTGAGACAGAAAATAACTGTTCAGATTGTTCCCATAAACTTATCGAAAAGAGAGGCACCCACATTACTACAAATCGGTTTATCTTAACACCGAATCCAGCGTGGAAACAAAAGCGCTCTGTTGGTTTTTTTTAATTTGCCCATTGGAAGAAATAAAATTTCCAAGTGGACTTCAACTTTCAGCCACTGAAAAAATTGGAATAATAATAATAATAATTCACGCCTTAGCATCCCTCAACAGCTTGACGCCAATTACAGGGGGCATTGGCAGGCCATGAGTTATTACGTCAGCGCCCGTGGAGCGACTTAAGATGTTTAAATGTCGGCATTCGCTTTAAACGAGAAGGAAAACCACGAAAACCTACTCGGACAGCCCAGTCCCGGATCCGAATCCGAGATTGCCGGCATGATAAGCCATTGCGCTACCACTAGGCTATCAGCCGAATAATATAAGTGTAAATATAAATAAATGTAAAATGTAATAAATTAACAAACTATTCTAATTGATCAACAGCTGTCTTGCAAAATGTAGTGTAGGAGAACATGAAATAATTTAAAATAAAATTACGAGAAGAATCCAAAAAAGAAAACGTTAACGATGTTTTAACAAACACTGCCTCCAGTGCAGCGAGTAATTCATATAGCAATTGTACTTTCAATAATAACTATTGTTAATATACTAGTTGTAATATAAATCAATAAATGCATTTTGATAATTAAAAGCCTCAATGTTTTTAAAATGCCAAAAAATATTCACGCATTTGTGCAAATACTCGAATATTTTCATGATGCATTAAATACTCGGTGAAATTCGTCCGTTACTAAGTTATTTCTGTAATTTGCATGAATATACATAATTGGTTAAAATTTTCTGAGGGAAATAATCATGTTAATTTTCTTACTTTGTTATTTCTTGATAATTTTTATTGATTTGTCATTCATGCATAATGTACTTTTTTGTGCTTATATTTGGTTGTACTGTTGGGCAGTCAATAAACTATTATTATCATTATTGTTATTATTTTTCAGTTCGGTATATTCATTTATCCTACGACTCCAGATTCACTTTTTTGTTTAAAATGAGTTAGCTTAGCATTGTACACTAGGCTACTTTTTTTTCTAAGGTACAGAAGACAACATATCAAAAAATATTTGTAATTACATTTCTATATTTGATACTATTTCATTCTGTTTTATCCATTACAATTATAGTCAATATTTTTCTAAAGTTAAAAAGTTTAATTATTATAAATAATATAATAATTAGAACAATAATGTAATATATATTTATGTAAAACTGAAACCGTTAAAGCTGTTCACAAAAATACTTTATTTATAAATACACGATGACCAATATTTACAACGCGATGTCTGTTCGCAGAAACTTTATATATAGAGATCACCTAAAGTTGCACGTTTAAAACTGTTCCGACGACATTGTCAGTTGTACTAGCCAGTGGAAAGCAAAACTTTGATAGTTTGCCAATTCGTCAAATTTACGATTCATTTTTAATGTTTTTCAAAAGTTCATTCTGACTTGCTTGCATCATTATAGTGAATTACCTCATGCCTACCAACGCAACTATATTTTCGTTTTTCTAGTAATTATTGTTTGGATGTATGAATGGATGTACAGGTGCTAATGAACTTACATACACTGGAAATTTTAAACATATTCTGTGCTGCATCGTTACAGTAGGAAATTTAACATTTCTGAATTAGTTTATACAGTTTTCTTTCATTTACACATTCACACAACATGTTTCTCATTACATGTAAACTCCATTCGATATTCTCGAAAGATTCATTACCCTTTTACGAATGCTAATTCGTTAAAATGAACGACAACGTTGTTCAGTAATTACTTCCTGATTACGAATTTCGACAATTATTAATTAAATATGAGTTTGTCGGACCGAATTCTATGTAATTTTCTTCCGGATTCGTAACACTAAACAGCGCATATTTCGTGTATATAATACACTCCAGAAAATCCTTCTGAAAATTGGACTGAATGAAATTAATTTCGCTGGTTGTTTTCCCCGTACTGTTGAGATAACGTACAAACGATAGAAATCCCTCAGCACCAATTAATCAAGCTGAATGGATGAAGGAGAACGGAACAGGGCCAAGACAAAATCCGAATCCCGAAACTTCCTCGATAACAATTCTATGTTAAAAAGGGAAAAAGAGAGAGGATAGAAGAGGCACAAAAATACTGGTAGTCCATCTGGAGATATTATTTCTTTTAATGTGTAACAACAAACAAAAAAAAGGATAGCACAAAAACAAACAAAATGAAAGAATATAAACATTGTTTTTCCGCATAAAAAAAAAGTTTTTAAATACACGCTGCATTAAGCTGAATTTAAGAAAAATATATTATCAGAATTTTCTGTTCATTATGATTTATTTTAGTTTTTGAAAAAAGTATTTAAATAAATAAATACATTAACAAAGTAATTTGAAATATACAGACTGTCCCGTAAAAAACGCCAACATTCATAATTCCGTTATTTATTGTCCGGTTTTATTTAAACAAAAAGTAAATTTAATAGCATCAAAAACACTATAAGATAGCAGTGTTTTATTTGTTTTCAATTGTTTTCATTAATGTCAAACGACAGTCAAGTTTTTTATTTTAAATGGCAACATATATATTTTTGGCTATATTCGGATTGTATTTTTTTTTCTGAATTCAACGATGTATAACATGTTTATTTTTGATAAACGTTTATTGCAAAAAAAAAACTTTATAAATTTCATCTTTGTCTTCCATTATTTATAAATATTCGAATGTGTCATGAAACATTTGAAATGTAAGTATTATAAATATTATTATAAGAAACAAAACACTTTACAATAAATGTTGAAATTGCCCGCCACCTTGTTTAACACATATCGCACATCTCCTAATAAAAAAAACTTTATAAATTTCATCTTTCATTATAGTAGACTTGGCCCAGTCCACTAGCATTATGTCAATGTGCCTTAAGTGTCAGTTTGACTTTATTAAGTTTTCTGTATTATCCTGTTTGAACGTTTTGCCGCAACAAAAAGCGTATTTTCGTTAAAAATGAATAACAATTAATTAACGGACATGTTACAAGTGTTCTTTGAATGTAATAAAAATCGCCTTCAAGCAGTTCGTCGGTACAGTGCTCGTTTTCCGGACAGAGAAGTTCCAGTTTCGAAAATATTTCAGAGAATTGAAAAGAATTTAAGAAATTATGGATCATTTACCAAACCAAAAACACAAAAACGGAAATTCTCCGAAGATAAGGAATTAGATGTTCTTCTTGCAGTACAGCAAAATTCACGAACTTCGATTCGCGAAATTGCACATAATATTGGGGTATCAAAAACTACAGTTCATGGTATTTTAAGAAAACACAAACTTAAACCGTACATAGCTCGAAAGGTTCATGCATTAGAACAAAATGATCCTGGCCGAAGAATCCAGTTTTGTCGTTTTTATTTAAATGCATTAGAACAAGACCCAAATTTTTACAGAAGGATCATTTGGTCTGATGAATGCACTTTTAGCAACAACGGTATTTTTAATAGAAACATACATCGACAGTGGAGTGCAGACAATCCGAGATTTGTAATTGAAAATAATTTTCAAAGACGTTTCAACGTAAATATTTGGTGTGGCATTTTAGGTGATCAATTAATTGGGCCATTTTCCATAGATGGTTGCTTAAATCAAGAAAAATACTACACTTTATTACACGAAAATCTCCAAAACTTTTTAGATGAATTACCTTTGGCAAATTTAAATAGAATATTTTTTCAACAAGATGGGGCTCCCGCGCACAACGCCAGAGTAAATACTGATTTGTTGAACACCCAATTTGGAAATAGGTGGATAGGAACATCCGGTCCTATCGAGTGGCCTGCGCGTTCACCGGATCTTACGCCCCTCGATTTTTGGTTGTGGGCTTATCTACAAGATCGAGTTTATTTAACAACTCCAGAAAATGTTGACATTTTAAGACAAAAGAATTATTAACACTTGTCAAGAAGTACCTGCCGCTTGTCTTTTAAATGCGACCTTTGGAGTAATTAGGAGATGCGCGATATGTGTTGAACAAGGTGGCGGGCAATTTCAACATTTATTGTAAAGTGTTTTGTTTCTTATAATAATATTAATAATACTTACATTTCAAATGTTTCATGACACATTCGAATATTTATAAATAATGGAAGACAAAGATGAAATTTTATAAAGTTTTTTTTTACAATAAACGTTTATCAAAAATAAACATGTTATACATCGCTGAATTCAGAAAAAAAAATACAATCCGAATATAGCCAAAAATATATATGTTGCCATTTAAAATAAAAAACTTGACTGTCGTTTGACATTAATGAAAACAATTGAAAACAAATAAAACACTGCTATCTTATAGTGTTTTTGATGCTATTAAATTTACTTTTTGTTTAAATAAAACCGGACAATAAATAACGGAATTATGAATGTTGGCGTTTTTTACGGGACAGTCTGTATATAAGTAGGTAAAACCTCACCAAACTTTGTATGAAACATACAAACATTTTTAATAATATAAAAATATTAAAAATCGGATGTAAAGAACACAATACAAGTCCATATTTGTGTGAAAGTAAGATACTTGCAAAATGTATCATTTTATGTAAATAAAATGATACATTCGAAGTTAATATGCTGTAGTGATAAACAACACAATTAGTAGTCAAATGTTAATATCATATTTGACCATCGCAAAAGTAACATAAACTATTATTTGTAGTATGAAGAACAATGGGTATTCGATCCTTGTTGAAGGACATTATTAGTATCGAAACAATTAGTATTGTTTGTTTATTAATACCAAATACGATACTATAGTAGTAAAAGCATATTTGTTTATGAATATACATAGTACTATTTTATATTCTAACGATTCTTATGCTGATGGGTAAAACAGAGGCGAGTGTAACACTAATAATATTATACAGTTGACAGCAGACAACATAGCAATTTAGTTAAAGTAATGGTATTACAATTGACATAGTCAAACAGACGTTACCGTGGTCAGTTGTTGATAAAAAAAAAATGATATAATGTCTTTGATCGTTCGGGCCGTAAACACCAAAAAGCAAAATAGAAATAGAATAACACATATAAAGAGAGAAAATATTACATTTCGGGAATAGACGATCTCGGTGCTGGCAATTGACAACCGATGTCTCTATCGTAAAGCTCCACATTTTTTACAGAATATATACTCGGAACGTTTTGACATACAGGTGCTATTTGTGTTCTTAACAGTGACTTAAAGATATCATCTTGTCCTTAGAATGGAATAATTTTAACTTTCGACGTGGATTATCACAACAATGCATTGAATAACTTATTTCGACTATGGCGATCAATCACCATAAAAAAACAGCGTATATCGGCGGTGTACTGAATTCAATCGTGGCTGCGTTTCGTTCACTGACGAATTTCGTGAAGGTCGTCCAAAATCGGTTGTTGTTCCGAAAAACATTGTTGCTGTGCGTGAACTGATACTGCAAAATCGTAATGTAACTTATCGTGAGATGGAGGTATCCTTGGGCATTAGTGGGACCAGTATAGATTCAATTTTGCATGAACATTTGACCGTCAAAAAAAATCGTTCGTGTTAGATCCCACATAATTTGACAATCACTCCAAAAAAAGGCGCATGTCGATTGGTCGAAAGAAATGCTAAAAAATATGATCGGGGTGCTTCAGACTACATCTATGGTATCGTAACGAGTGACAAATCATGGATCTATGCATATGAGCCCGAAAGGAAACAGCAGTCGACTGTATGGGTCTTTTAAGATGAGCCAAATCCAAGAAGTTGTTCGCGCACGAAGCGATTCGAAGCAAATGGTCGCTCGTTCCTTCGAAAAAACCGAACATGTGGCAACTGAACCATTAGTGCGACGTCGGACGGTCAATTCTGATTGGTAAACAAGCAATTGCTTGCCAGAAGTATTCGGAAAAATAAGGGAAACCAACCGCCGAAGACGGATCAAAAGTGGAATTGATGGTTTATCCGCCGTACAGCCCTGATTTGGCACCAAATGACTTTTTATTCCCGCAAATCAAAAATAAATTCTAAGTCAAAGTTTTTAGGGCCCTGAAGAAGCGGCTGATGCTTTCAAAATGCATGTTTTGGAGGTACCTCAATCGAAGTGGAAAAAGTGCTTCTAAAATTGGTTCAAGCGCATGCAAAAGTGTATTGATCTTAATGAAGAATATTTTGAAAAACAATAAAGCCGTGTACGATCATTAGATTTACTTTTTGTTCTATATTCCCGAAATATAAAAAACATCCCTCGTATATAGGGTTACCGCTGAATAGCGACAAAGCTATGCAAATCTGAAGAATACGAAAACATGTCTAATTGAAATCAAAAAAGAAATTTATTTATTTTTCACTTAAGTATTATTTGTTCATTTCAGCTTGGATACGGTTACCATAAACACGGTCATATTGCCCGTGGCCGTTATAACCGGGCGATATGGCCCATAACGCCCGCTAATTTATTCACAGTTTTTAATGTTGTGTGAGTATAAATAAAGCCCGAGAAGAAGGGATATACATTTTACAGAACTAATAATTTGAATTTTTAAGAAAGTCTAAAGAAAGAAGCAAAAATTTAGCATTCTTTATTAAAACTAAGAGTTTAAACATTGACAACTTGAAAACTTCAAAGTGTCAACAACTGTCATTTAAAATAAAATTAGGGTTAAATCGTTGATTCAAGGAGACATGCTGGATGCGTAATGATACGTAACGACTGTCAATCACATGACAGTTGACAGAAATCTCTGTACTTTTCCAATGTAATTTTAATTTTCCTCTTAAGAAATTAATTCTTCGTGAAAAATAAAATCTTGTATGAACCACTGGTGTTATGGCAATTATATTGCCCTCGGTCCAGATGCCCTCGGGCTGAATTAACGTCGACCTCGGAGCAATATAATACCCATAACGCCCTTGGTGCATAAATCACTATTGTAATTCATCAAAAATTTACAAATTTTTAGAGCTACAATGTACTTAAAGACGGACCTTATCTTTGTTTATTCTATATTTACCAAAACTCTCTTACCAAAACATGTATGCCCGCACATATGGTGTTTCATTACGATGTTTTTCTTTGTGGATATCAATAATAGTCTTTCCGTCGAATATGTTAATAAGCCTTTGGCGTATTTTAATTTACCTAATTATAGTTAAAGAGTTTAACCGTTAAAACTTCTAATATTTATAATTTATAATAAAATAAAAATCGTTAATCGTTAGCTTTATGTAGGGTGTCATAGGATAGATACCTAATTTTTAATTATTTGTATGCAATTATATATATATATATATATATATATATATATATATATTTAATTGGCTGTGGTACTGAATAAATATCGATAGAATAAAATAGTTCGTGGGTAAAGAGAATTACTCATGAATTAGAGGGGGAAGATCGTATTGCCACCCTTATATTTAACAGCGACAGGGCCGAACGCAAATAAAGAAAAATCATTTTTTCGTTACTACGTTAACATTGATTGGACTGCGATTTCTTCTATGAGGGCATTACTCATATGTACTCGTATCTTTCACGTCTTTTTTTCTTTATCGCTATACCCAACTAAGATTGTATATAAGGTTTGTTCTAACTCGCTAACAAAACTATATAATGACGGTCCAGCACACGCGCAATGTAAATATTTTTTCGTGTTTTCTTCACAACCCAGGTATTAGACTGTCACCGTACGGTTTCCTTCGTAAGTTAGAACAAATCTATTTTTGTACATTAACTCTAAGATTTCCTTCGCCATATATGTAGTATCTTTTTACCAAAACTTTTTATACTATTTTATCACAATTGCATTGTGCAAGCAACCACTTTTTATTACATTTTAATAGCTTTGCAGTATCGCATATTACAATTGTAGTGAGCTATACTACGAGGGTGGTTTGACAATTAACTTGGTTCACAAACTAATAGAGGGCGCAAATGTAATCTGTATATGTAGTCATAAAGTGTCATTCCTATGAGTTAATATTCTCTGGTCTTAAGTCATTCTTACAGTAACTCGTTGTTTGACAGTTACTTAAACAGAAGTGTTTCGAGCAATAGCGAAAAATGGATAAAGTTGGAATTCGTGGTGTGATTCAATTCTTTTATCTGGAAAGGAAAGCAGCGAAGGAGATTCATGAGAGAATTTCACCTACATTGGGTGACTCATGTCCTTCTTATGAGTGTGTTCGACTTTGGGTAAATTAGTTTAAGCGTGGCAGAACAAGCATTAAAGTTCCTGGAGCCCCGAAATCAGCTGTGACACCCGAAATCATCGATAAAGTCCATGAATTGATTTTAGCCGATAGACGAGTGAAAGTGCGCGAGTTAGCGGAAGCCACAGGCATCTCAACTGAGCGAGTTCACTTCGTTTTGCATAAAGAATTGCACATGCAAAAACTGTGCGCAAGATGGGTGCCGCGTTTACTCACTCAAGAGCAAAAGCGAATTCGCATGCAAATATCTGCCGACAATTTGCAAGTATTTCAGAAGAATGTAGTTAAGTTTTTTCGCCGTTTTGTGACAATGGACGAAACATGGATACACCAATATATCCCGGAAACTAAACAGCAGTCGAAACAATGGATTGCCCGTGGCGAATCGGCTCAGAAAAAAGCGAAATGCGTTCCATCCGCTGGAAAGGTCATGGCGTCAGTTTTTTGGGACGCAAAGGGAATTCTCCTAATTGAGTACCTTGACAAGGGAAGAACCATTACCGGAGAATAGTATGCATCACTTTTGGACCGATTAAAGGCGGCAATAACAGAGAAACGCCCGAGAATGGCCAAGAAAAAGGTGTTGTCTCACCATGACAATGCATTCAAGTCGTGTCGCTCAGCAAAAATTGGCCGAGCTACGATTTCAACTGCTTCCGCATCCTGCGTATTCGCCAGATCTAGCTCCTTTGGACTACCATCTATTCCCGAAACTAAAAACTTTTGTGGCAGGACGAAAGTTTGAGTCTAATGAAGATGTCATACAGAAAGTAAACCAGTATTTTGAAAGCATCGAAGCAATTCATTTCCGTGAAGGAATCGCGAAGCTGGAGAAACGTTGGGGCAAGTGCGTTGAACTTCGAGGGGACTATGTCGAAAAATAAAGTACGTTGCAAAACTCAAATTGTTTTCTTTCATAGCAAACCAAGTTAAGTGTCAAACCACCCTCGTATATATTTTCTTCAGTATATACACACGTAATTTCTTAAACCGTGCGCAGAGTTACCACCGTCAAGTATTAATATCGCACAGTATAAACACCAAGTAGCTCACTAATTCCCATTCCAAATATATCCTTTTGTCACAAACATCGCAAAATATTGCGCAATATTCTTGAATGGAGAGAAGAACAATAACTAATTATGCGAACATGTAAGTGGGAGTATCCGTAATAAAATACAGCTAAACCTCTTTATAGTAAACATATTTCAGTGCCTTTTACATGAATATTATACAATACACTAAAACATATATCACTGAAAAAAAACAGATATTTATTTACTATATGATTGGTTTGTTTTGGCTTAAAAAAATTATTTCGTTTTTGCATATCAAAGCCATTATGTAAATTCAACGCGCGAAACTTCCTTATAGTCGTTATATCTGTTTCTGTGAGATGAATAATTTTTCGTGAATTACTTCGAGTTAAAGTGTTGGAAATTACGATAACGCGAAAGACCTTGTTCTCGGAGTTAAAGTACGCAAATAAATTTAATTGAATTCTACGTAAAGGAACGGTAAAAAAAGCTTAATTTTTAACCGTTCCCCTATGAATTATGAATGTTAAACGGTGATTGATATGCATTACTTGAACATCTAGCGCTGTTCAAATCGTGTATAAATATTATACATTCCTTTTTAGGTAATACAATTTATAATTAATTCAGGGAATTACAAGAGATACAAACTTTGTATTCGTACTTATTAATATTACGATGTAATCTTGACCTAAACCTACGATATTTAATATAACAGGTCACCGCTTTAAATTACTAACGACACAAGACGTACAATTTGTACTAATTCACGTTTTGCCAGTATTTTTCGTGGACTGATCGTTATTACACGAAGAGCTATAAAATCGTCCGTAGGTCAAGAATATTGGTACATTCCAACCTCGTATTATTAATCAGTTTATCGTCCTGGATTCGATGTGTGTGGGCAAAAATTATGTTGAAGAACTAAATTTTGTGTTTCTCCATATCGTTTTTGTGTGGTCTTTTATTTCTAATAGTTAAAGATATGATTTCGAGGTGATTCTATGGGGCTTATTATAACTATTATTTGAAATTGAATATACCGAGTGACTATAACTGAATGAAGCAAATATTTAATTTGGTAACCCTGAGAAATTGGCTTGCCTGGTCATTCGCTCCATAATTATCAGAAGTGAGATATATACAAAATGATAGTAAAAACAAATTGTACGAACCTATATTACAAATCAAACAATTATGTAAACTGGTTGACAAAGAAACTGATCCACTCTTTTTTGCATTATGAAACGATCTTCAATATGTAAAAATAATAATTATTATAGCTGTCTTAATGTGTCATATATAAATCATAATACTTCTACGATTGTCTACTTAAATGATGCTCAACGCACGCAAGTTGCCACTAAAATTGAAGTGGTTCACTTCCAAGAACAGGGGCTGAAGAATTTCAAATAAGTAAATGTACTACTGCTCTTCGTATATATCGAAAATGTCGAAATGAGGCTAGACTAAATAGAAATATAAGAACAGGGCGTCCAAAAATTTCAAATGCGGGACATGATGCACTATCATGCAATGTTTTAAGACGTAATCCTTCTTGGTTCTATTAGAACAGTTCGTCGTCGTCTTCAAGAATCGGGATTACGTAACTATTCCGCAATTAGGGCACCATTTTCAACACAAATCCATAAGAAAGCGAGAATAGGATTTTAACTGGAATTGATGGTAAATGGCATAGATTTTTGGAATAGAATGAATTTTTCAGACGAGAAAACATTTCAGTAACATTACGATGACCGAAAGAGGGCATATAGACCACAAAATATGAGATACAATGAAAAGTATGTATATTCAAAAATAAAGAAAAGTGATCATTTCTCTATAAATGTGAACTTGTATTAGCTGTGATGATCGAGGGGCTATATGTCGCCTTCAAAATAGATTTAATGGGGATGTTTATGTCAATATTCTGGAAAATATTCTATTATCATATGCAAAGAATAATTATCAAAATCATTTTATATTCTAGCAAAATAATTGTCCAGCTCATATTTACATTGCTATAACGAAAGCCACGAAATTGATTTGAAGAAAATCTGGCTGAAGTATTGCCCTGGCCAGCAAACTGTCCAGATCTTAATCCTGTGGGGAATAATGACAAAAAATATATAATGCTAACTTTAGACCAGACATCACGGAAGAACTTTGGCAGCAAATTATTGCATGCTGGGAAGCTTCGAAGCATAGATTTAGCTCATCTTGAAAATTTGATTAATTCTATGCCAAGGCGTTTGGAAGAAACTACATTCTGTAAAATTAATTTCATTTTCGTTTGATCTTTGTTATTATAAATAATTAATTTCTGCATTCGTATCTAATCGTTTTGTTATATAATTACTAATTAATATATTTGACATTTAGTCTGCATTTAGTATAACACAAAGTTGGTATAACCTCCAAATGCACAAACCTAATACACACCATGTAAATATACTTGAAATATTAATATGATGGGTCAGTTTTTTTGGCCGCAAGTTTACAAAGAAAATGTTCAAAATGTCAGAATCATGTTGGAAAAAACCGAATCATGTTGGAAAAAACCATTAGTTAATTCTGTTATCCAACTAAATTATAAATGAGTCTAAAATAACGGTTTCGTGTCTTTGTTTCTTAAAAGAATATTGGCCCAATAATTCGCCGTCTTGATATTCCTATCCAAACACCAATGCTAGATGCAATGGATGCTTCGATTAAATTTTGTGGATTATCTGCCGTCTAAGTTCTATAATTCTGCGAATTAACAACTAGATTAAGTGAAATTGTGTTTCATCGGAATAAAAAGAAAAATTTTGCTGCTCAATGTCATTAGGCAGCTAATCATTATACCACTGGCTAAACTAGATTTGTTGTAAAAATCAAGTGGACAAATTTGTGGACTATTGAAAATGTATATGGATGTAAAAGTAGCTGTTTTTTTAAGGTACTTACCAGAGGATTCATAGGAAAAGTCTAAAATGGATGCAAGAAAGGTTAAGCAAAACAGAAAACAAAAGCGACAGAAATGAGGGTGCTAATAACGATAGTAATGTGACCACACGAGACGGACAAAAGAGTAAATTCATACGAGAAAGATGCAACATCGAAAATGCGGTTAAATGGTCGAAACCAAGAAGAAAGTGGAAAGAACATGTGGAAGGGATGGATAAAGAAAGACTAGCCAACATATGTATGAACGAATGACCAGAGGGAAAAAGCCACCTCGATGACCGCTCACAAGATGGACCAAAAGCTGGCTTTCTTCATCCACATAATGAGAAGTTAAACAGGGATTTACCCCTAGTCGAGGGTAGACGATCATTTGTATTATGCGCCTTTGAGCGAAGCTATATGTCTCAAACACGTCCTGAATTATGGAAGAATAACCCATATTTGTGCCATCACGATAATGCATCATGTTACTTTATCGCTTGTTCGGAACTATTTGGCCAAATATTCATCACAATGTTCACAATTGTCTTATTCGCCTAAATCAGTACCGTATGCCTTTTTCTATTTATGCAGCTCAAAATACCGCTCCCTATACACCGTTTTGAATGAATTGAAGCAGCATAAAAATTCTAAATGAGCTCTGAAAACTATCGGAAATCGACTTTCAGAACTGTTATGGAAATTGAAAAAAAAAACCTTGAAATAAGCTCGAATGTAACTGATATATCGCGCATTAATATTCCATCCATGGATAGTAAGCATTATATTTATGTTTTTAAGCAATTCTTATCAGAAATAAGTTTCTCCCAGACATCGAATCACGTTTGCAATAACCACCACTTTTCACGCACCACAAATGTGTCATGTCGTAAGGAGTGGAGGTGACCTGGAGAGCCACCGACCGAACCGGCTTTCTGCAAACAGGGAAGTAATTGATCAACGCGCTGGGGCGAAGTTGAACTTGATTAATACAGGGCGTCCTCCCCCCTTCGATGTGTGCGCTAAGGTTAGTACATTTCTGGGGGGTTTCCCCTGCACAGCGCGACGAATATCGATTTCTCTCCTTGTGCACTTCACCGCCATATGTAACCAAGATGCACGACACAAAGGTGAAACTACGAGTATATATGAGTTATAGTTTCGTAATTGTACATTTAGGAATACAGATGTTTTCAAATAATATTTTCCCCATTGGAATGATTTATGATATTCGAACGTAGTTAATTAATAAAAGTATACCTACATTGAATTGCAATATTATTCGTATTTAAGAATACGATAAGCTACTAATATATTACTTGTATATAGCAAAACTATCCCTAAAAGGTCTTAAGCAAATGCGCTTTTGCAAATAAACTTTTAAACGCAAGTAAGTAAAAATATATAAATATTTAAATAATCAACTGCATAGAAATTTTTTTTTACCTTTTTTCATTGAGTTATATACATTTTGGTCAACAAAGTGGAAGCCAATATTAAAGAAGCTAATGAGAAGAATACACTGAGAAAAATGTAGTTGCACAGAGAACAAAATATTTGTAGTGAATGTATAGTAGAAATAAATATATACCACAATTGTAGCTCAGTAAACAACAATATCAGGTTTTAAATCCAACGAGAACAAAAGAACTAGAGCTATGTTTTTGGTAGTTTGGTTGTGTGGTAGATTAAACGTTTGTTGTTGTACTGTAAATAATATGATACTTTCGAAGTTAACATGCTGTGATAATACACAACATAATTAGTAGTCAAATAGAGAAATGGGAATATCAAATTTTAGTAATTTAAAAGTAACATAAACCATTATTTGTTGTATGAAGAACTATGTGCATTCGATCTTTGTCGAAGAATATTAAAATCGAAACAATTAGTATTGTTTATTATAAGTCGTGAAACGTTGCTGTAGTAATAAAATTCATTTTTGGTTATTATGCACAGGACTATTTTGTACATCTCCAATTCTAACGATTACTACGCCCATGAGAAAATCAGGGCCAATATAACTGTATTAATATTGTAGTTGCGAAATTTTCATATATCATATCATCAACAAGTAAAATTTTGTCGACAAAATTTCGATATTGTTACCGTTCAATTAATTTTTACTATATATATATATATATATATATATATATATATATATATATATATATATATATATATATATATGTATATATAAAATAAATTAAATAAATTAAAATAAATTAAAAACGGGCAAGCGGTCTGTCAACTTTTATTAATTATCTCTATATTTCGCAACGCGTTTGTTGCTTCTTCGGGAGATACTACAAGGTTAATGAAAAATAACACTAAATAAATTAGTGTATAAAGCAGTAGTAAAATACTTACAAAATCTAGAGTTCAAAACATAAAAGTGACGTACACAGACATTAAAATTGATTAAATTTAAAACACAAAAAATATAAACATTTTTTTTTTAGATTGTCAACTAACCGCCAAACCGAGTATATTGAAATAAATTATATTTAGTCCTTTAGTATCAGATCTATAATTAACGTTGTTTGTGTCTCTGTTAATGTGGACCATTTCTAAAAAGGTTCTTTTTTTAAGGTTATTTTCAACTCTAAGATCTTAACGTCGATTTCATCTGCTCGGTTCATTAATTATCATTCTCATCATCCTCTCAATCAGAAGTATAACACCGTCATAGCTATGAGAAACAGAATAGCACATATATGCCATGAAACCTTTCTAAATGACGATCTTAAAGAACTTTTCAGCATCTTCGACAACAATGGCTATCCTAAGCATATACTTAATAAATTGATATATAGCTCAGACTTTTATGATGGTCCTACTGAGGACGTTCCTGCAGACAATGTGACTTACAAAAAAATCCCATACATTGGTGGTCTTACTCATACAATTGTATCACATTTCAAACAATTTAATAACATTAAAATAGCCAAATACAACACCTATACTTTGAAGAAGTTGTATAGTAAGACCAAAGACATACCTAACACCTTTCTTTTTAAATAGTCATGTTGTCTACAGGATACCATCTTCTGATTGTTGTGGCGTTTATATAGGTCAGACATCGCAATAGCTAAAACAGCGCATCACACAGCGAAAAAGTGTTGTCCATATCGGAAAGAGATCTTGTGCATTTGGTGGACCATGCACTTGATCGTGACCATACATTTTGTCGACGTTAAGATCTTAAACGTTGAAAATAACCTTAAAAAAAGAACCTTTTTAGAAATGGTCCACATTCACTCTGTGAATGTGGACCATTTCTAAAAAGGTTACAAAGGACACAAACAACGTTAATTATAGATCTGATACTAATGGACTAAGTATAATTTATTTCAATATACTCGGTTTGGCGGTTAGTTGACCGCGGTTAGTTATATTTTTGATGCTTTAACTTTACATATACATATTTTTTAAAGGTTGATGTGACACCTTATATCTATAGTTACATTAATATTTTAAATGTAATCAATTTCAAGGTCTGTGTACGTCACTTTTATGTTTTGAACTCTACATTTTGTAAGTATTTAACTACTGTATTATACACTAATTTATTTAATTTTATTTTTTATTAATCTTGTAGTATCTCCCGAGGAAGCAAGAAACTTGTTGGGAATATAGAGATAATTAATAAATGAGTTTTAATTGACAGACCGCTGCCCGTGTTTAATTTATTTTAACCAATATAATACGGTCGATAATTTCTTTTAAATTATATATATATATTTATTTGCATCTTTCCATTATTCATACATTGTCTTTTTATTTCAAGGACACCTGGATATGTTTACTACTTTATTTCGAATATTATACGTAAAATCTAAATATATTCACATCGTTTTAAGTAGGAAATAGTCTGTTATGAACTACGCTAATTTTCAAATAATTTTAATACTTTTACGTACTACTTTCTTTGTGATATTAAATAGAATATATTTACGCAATTTTGAATAATGTTTCTATTAATTAAATACGATTTTACAGCCATCGCATTTGAAAGGCAGTCGTTAACATTTCGCCAAAATCCCATTTGGTCTTTATTAAAGAACTCTAAAAAAAACTTTTAAATCTGCTACGAAAGCCGTAGAAATATATAAAAACGTAAAAATATCCATTAATAAATACGTGCTTTATTGCTCACGCCGACTGAAAATACACCCAATTCTTGGCGAACGTCTTTTTCAGAGCGACTGACTGCCTCCTATTGCTATTAACACACTCACACAAATACACAGCACGAGCGCGAAACAGGTTCTCCTCAGTTCAATAATATTTTCAAGGCCGCGCTTGTTTTAAATTTCGCGTTCGGAAAATTAGTAGTGGAACACGCGTTCAGTCAACAATATGTCTTCGAAACCTCATTAGTTAATTGGATATATAGATTCTATGCAACACACAATAGCGTATGCCAATGTGAACCACAAAAAAATCGCCTGACATTTCAAGATTGTCTTGCCAATATTTACAAATCTTAATTACTAAAGCTGGGATTGCATATTTGTTGCTCAACCGTACATCAACAAAATTATGAGTTATTAGGGTTTATTTAATGTTTCTTGAATAAAATAAGGCAATTAAGAAAAAGCATATTTTACATTTTTACTACTTGATACATATTTCATGTAAAACTGCATATTTTCTTCAGATTACGAATTTCCTTCTAAAAATTCCAGTAAGCGGCAAATTTAAAAATAATAATTCAAAAATAACTGGCCATGGGAAATACCATATATTCAAAAATTCTGGGAAAGCCGGTTAAAACACCTTGCAACATTTTGTGGCCTATAAAATTAAAATAAATAACAATGCTTCTATATAAAACACAATGTTTTACAATACTTATTGACTTATCAGTACAGTTGTGTCCAGAATTTAACAAATAAAGGGCATTTAGTGACTGTGAAGAAGGGTACATTATGATTAGGTATAAATTGATAAATTTATAGGTATATTGATTCGAAAACTATACATATAAAAAATAAATATATAAAGGTATTTTTAATAATATAAAATATTATTAAAAATCTGGTGTGAAGAACACAAATGCAGGTTCACTATTGTGAACCTGCATTTGTGTTCTTCACACCAGATTTTTAATATTTTATATTATTAAAAATACCTTTGTATTATACAAAACTGGTGGGGTTTACCTACTCATGTATGTTTCAATTATTCTGATAAATAAATATATGCTGTTAAAACTTATATTTTCTAAATTAAAATCATATTATTATTAAAGTTGTATTATTTGCAATAAAAACTGTGCTCTTAAAATATTGATGTAATAAAATATTCTACGGGGAAGTTCGGGGAAATACATATCTAATTGTAATAACTGGATAGATCATACATCATAAATAGGTGTACTTATTGTTAGATATTATTAATTATTCATAATTACTAATTATAAGTAATTATATATTCTTGAATAGCATTTAAGGTTAAGTTGTGGCAAACATATTGTTAAAAGTGTTTTACAAAAATATTATGTAATGTAACCGACAAATGTAGTTGTCGCGATCCCTCAAACTATCCATCACTAGCCAAACTGACGAAGTCTATTTGAGACAGAAACACGTGCCTTTGGCAGAAGTAAATGTTGGAAAATACAAGGTGAATGTCCATGTGTACAGATACAGATGTGTGTAAGGCATATCTGTTTCATTTGTAACAAATGCGTAATGCGTGCTTAACGTATTGACTGACGTACTCAAATTTCTTTGGGATCTTTGTTGCCATCTGGAATCATATTAATGGATATACACCTATATACGTATTTTTTCCCTTCTATACCGACATAGCTGGACTAGAGAAAATCGCTATTTTCGGCATAGTCTCTTTTGTCCATAGGACTGATAGGATCAAATTTGCTCATGAGGTGTTCTATCAAACTTTACTTCACTAGCCAAACTGACGAAGTCTATTGTGTGACAGAAACACGTGTCTTTGGCAGTAGTAAATGTGGGAAAATACAAGGTGTATGTCCATGTGTAGAGATACAGATATGTGTGTAATACATGTCTGTTTCATTTGTAACAAATACGTAATACATGCTGGATATGAATGTACTCAAGTTTCTTTGGTATAACAGATAAATGCAAAATAAAGTTTTGTTTCATAGAATTGGATTTGGTTTTTGTCTGAATGTTATAAAAAAATTAGCATATTGATGCATATTTTGCTATTTTTACGTGTATATAATCCGAGCTTAGATAATTACATATTCTATGCTTAGTTATATAGGGTAAGTAGGGGAGAGATAGACCGGTAGGAGAGATGGACTTTCGGTTTTAAAATTGTGCTACACCGCCATCTAGTTAGGGTGCGGTCAGTGAGTCGTAATACATTAGTGCTAGCGGCCGCATGTGAAAATTCCAGTTAATTTAGAAAAGAAATCCTAGTTTAATGCCGCAAAGTGTTACTAAAATTATTGTCAGTATAATCTAGAATTGAAGAAAAACTATTTAGGTAAGTTTAAACGTACTATTTATATATTTGTTAACACCACATGTGATGAAATGAATATAACCTAAAAAGCCGGTTCTATTCGTATCGGTTGAGCAGAAATTGAACGGTCCAACTCACCTCTGCATTTAGGACAGATGGACCTTTCATATCGAGGAGAGACGGACTGGTTGTTTTTATGTTTTTTTACATTACAGATATGCCTACAGTTTATATTAGAAAGGAAAATACTGCGATTAGAGGGGCATGGAGAGCCCAAAATTTGCAAAATGCAATTAATGCAGTAAGAACAAATAATATGGGGGTTACTGTAGCAGCCAGAACCTTTCAAATTCCTAAATCTACATTTCTGAGAAGATTACGAACTAATAATGCAGCTAAGGAAGATCGTCTTGGGTCGCCATCACTATTAGGAGACGATGCGGAAAGAAAATTACACACACATTACATCACATAAAAAAACTACAAAAAACTGGGTTTGCACCAACCAGAGATGAGGTGCGCATGATGGCTTTTAATTTAGCTGAGAGATTAGGCATAAAACATAACTTTCACAAGGATGAAGGTAAAATAAAAGTTTCAAAATACAGCGTTACTAAAACTATATAATATTATTTTGCCATTTTCAGGTAAAGCAGGATATAAGTGGTTGCAGTATTTTCTGCGTAGGCAGAAGGCAGGAAGACAAAAAAGACTGAGGATTGGATCAAGTGCACCATATGCGGTCGCTGGTTCCACGAGAATTGTACCACCTATCATAATTTGTGCCAGCAGTGCGGTAAGCATGCTATAAAAAAGAAAAGCAAATAGTTACTATTCATATTTGTATCGGTTCATCTCTCCTCTGTACGCAGTCCATCTCACCTGCACTGTGGAGGAGAGATGAACTTTTACTAACCACTATATATGTTATTTTTTGTTAGTATCCAAAAGTTTGTTTAAGTTATAACATCATTTTAATATTCGTTAAGTTATGTTAAGTTACCTATAAAATATTTGTTACCAAATATCTCTAATAAAAAAAGTTAGAAGCAATTTTCTAAAATGTGGTCCATCTCTCCCCACTTACCCTAAATTAATTTTGGTCTACAATAAATAATTAGTATTATAGAACAACTAGAGACTTTGTTATCTTAAATTTATACTAAGTACTTGTTTCTTCTCTAATTCCCGTTTGTAAATGCGTCTTTGGGGCCGCTTCCTTTTTTGCAACGTTACATTCTATTCTTACAAAGAAGATTCATATTGTAGCTGACGTTGCTGCATTAAAAACTGTAAACTGTATTCTTCATATATGCCTTTCCAATAGCATTGTCTCAAATCTATTGTGATCTTTCCTTAACTTCCTCCATTTGTATTCTAGCTTCAATATTTTCCTCACTGTTCATTTCTTGTTCATTCTGAACATATGGTCAAACCACCTCATTTGTTTTTAGTAACAAATCAATCAAAGGATACCTCCTTCTTTTTAAAGTAACAGACAACATATCTTGCATTCCAATAATTTGAAGTCATATTGAACGTAAAAAGGAGAATAATATTTTGATCTTTAATAAACTAATCGTCCTACCTTAAAACTTAATAAGATATCATTAGCATTTAAGTATTAAGTTACACAGCGTGTAATTTAAAAGTTATCTCGGATACAATTTTTGTAGATTACTTGGTCTATTGAAACAATAATAAATATTGCTTTATAACTGCTTTTGAGAATATTAATAATTTACATTTTCAATTTGATATTCAAATATCTATATTGGTGTGTTCATAAGCTTTGTATAATGCACAACTTGAGCAACTTTAGTTACTACGAATAGATATAATTAAATTATAGTGTACGGTAGAATTACAAATTTAGGATTGATTCCTTGCGGCTTGGTTTATTAACACCAAACTCTCCGAAACATTGTTTGAAGAAGAAAACATGCAAATATATCCTTTATACTGCGAATACTACTTTATTATTATCGTATTTTTACAACATGAAATATAAAAATTATATTTTATAATTCTCTTTTAGCTGATACTTTTTCCTTGTACATCTCGTATATGATTAACCAAAATCTTAAACTTGTCAAGACCAGTTCACAGATTTTGATAAATCAAAACCTAGTGTGAGAGAATGCTTGTATTCATCTAAAACGAATTTGTGTAATTATGAAAATATATATTGTTGCTAGTCGATTCCTACGACATATACGAAAAGAGACCTAATTTTAGTCAAACACCACAGGTGTTACTAATTTCTGAACACGACTACTAATTACCATGTACATAGATAATTAGAGGAAACACTATAACTAAATTTGAAATCTCAGAATATTACTATCTGTCTGAAGACATTTAGCAAATAGAAAGCACAATTAGTCCAATTGGAAAAAGGTCCAATAAAGCGTGTTCTATAAGGACCAATCATTATTGATTATTACTTAGCATTGGGACATATTTCAAATCTAGTCATAAGATCTACGGGATTGTACGGCTTAAGTCTTCGATTACTATTTTTACTTGTTATTTTGATGTTCGGATGAGCATTGAGTCTCCGTTGTCACACGACACTATAATTTCGCATTTCCTGCTTAACTTATTTCATTTGCAAATCACAACAATTACCCGTAGCACTTTTAACTGGAATACTTCCAAGATCTCAATGCTTTAAATTGATGTTGCACTCCCTAGCTGCATATCATAGGGCCAAATTGGTTTCAAAATAGCTTTATAAATCAGAAATTTATTTTCAATTCACTGTTGAGATCTTCTTCCAAAGATCCAGTACAGTTTGCTCAATTGACCTCAGTTGCTTCGTTTTTATAAATATCCGCTTACATCAAGTGAATGTACGATATAAATGGATACCCTAAGTAGGTATTTCACATTCTCGGTTTGAAGCAACTGCTTTTTATTTAGTTCGACAGGATCCGTATATTTTTTCATCGTGAAGGTCACCTGAGCAAACTTAATTTCCGTTCACTTTCATGCACCACTTCTTTGGCCATAATAGCATGTTGTTTAAATTATTTTTCAGGTGATGGGATGTTGTTGATGCGTTGTTGTCTATAACTAGTATAGTAGTATATATAAGTGTCGTCTGCGAAGATATCAGGTTGCAGTCATTCTCTTAGCTGTGGTAGTTAAGTCAGCAATGTAAATAAAATAAAGCATTGATCCCATTATGGTACCTTGGAGCACACCAGCCCTCGCGGAACGTAAAGGTATATTTTTCCCTATATTTAATTAAGAAGTGCCTGTTTTCATGGCATGACTTCAATATAATATATATGTTATCCTTGCTCTTCGTTGATTACATTTGTGATATGATGATCTTGTTCGATTGTGGCATGCTTCTCTCTAAATTCACTGATGCAATCTGCAATTCTTTTAGGATGGGTTTTATTTTCTTTATAAACATTTCTTCGAAAAACTTCGAGAGGAATAGGAAGTAAATTGATGGGTCTATACGATTTAAATTCTTCATCTGGCTTGCGTGGTTTTAGGATAGTATAAAACTCTGAATTTCTGGCATTAAGATTGCGGTACATTAAAATTGGAATATCTGACAACTGAAGGAATAAGTCCAACATTAAATATTAAATATACTAAAATAAACAATAATTATACAAGGGTAACGATGGTATAGTAATATATATGACGGAAGAAATATGGGAGAAGAAAATTTATCATTAGATCCTAATCAAAAGAAAAAGAAATATCAAGAGGAATCTTGGAGGTTATAGAGAAAGGTGGTTTTCAAAATGTTGACTGTGATAATACAAAAACGTTGTTTATTAGATGAAAAATGGTTGTAATTGTATTACACAATCAAGTGTACATATAAAAGCAAAAATGAAAGATATCGCTGCTGACCGGAGATGACAATAGCAAGAATAATCATTATTAAAGAGATGTGCCTACATAGATTACTAAGCAACTTATTTTAAAATTCGATAATAAAATGCCATCACTACTGCGGGCAATAAAAGAGTTTTCGTATACATATAATAGGCATAAACACTCGACTTGTGAACGAAAAAATCACGACAATGGAACGAATTGAATAAAAAGGTAAATTAGGAAAGAATTAGGTGCTTATACCGGGTGCCCTTGAAATAAATAGACAACGTATGAAAAATGTAATTATGTATATTGAATATACATATATATATAAAATATTTCCCAAAATTTGCTCTCATAAACAAGAAAAATGCAATGATATTTAAAAAAATTTGTCGCGCTACTGTGGGAGCGATTATATTAAAAGAGACGATATCTTAAAGTTGACCGACAATAACGAAAATAAGTTTTGATATTGTCCATCTCGCTTTAAGTTTCGTTGAGCTGTCGATCGTTACAAACGTTCGATACAATTTATATTTACATCTCATATTAAAGATACATTGTTACCAAAAAGGACGTTAAATGCTTGTCGAGCACACATCTTACATGTTCTTTTAATACATCATCTTAAAAATTCACAATAAATTTTAACATTTAACTTATGTACTAGGTTATCGAAACCTTACAATAGCAAAACTTATACAGTGTTATTTACTAGCGTTTTCATAAACATAAATATTGTAGTGTATTTACAACAGCAGTCTTTTTTATATCCATATTATATTTTATATTTGCTACTTTTCGCAACAAAAAAAAAACATTCACGTACTACACATCTATTTAATTTTTAATCTTGAAAGTATAAAGAGCTGATTTTGATGGAGGTTAATGGCCTTAGCAGACAACGTTATAGTTTTTATAACATCGACAACTATTACGTATGTAAATATATGCTGTAGCGTATGTATGTGTCAGGTATTTATTATTTGTATACATTCTGAATATTTTGAATTCATAGGCGTCACGTAATATAATTTTCAGGGGGGTTTTAATTTTGGGATTCGCGTCGTAATTGACAATATTTTGGATTTATATTCTATGTAATTATATCTTTCAATTTATCATACATTGTCTCTTTATTTCAAGAACACCTGTATAAACCATATGCTTACTAAACAAACGGAAACTAAGTATAAATTTATGGTAGCTGCTAATCTTTTAATATCAATCATCTCATTTATGCTCATTGCCAAACAAAAGCCTCCTTCAGTATGTTCTGTCTTCATCGATCTCATGCCACTAATATCCAATTTGTTAAGATTTTATACCATCGCCGTGACTTGAAGAAAGGGGTCATTATTATTTCAACATCCTCCCATTTGCTTCGTGATTCTTTTTTAAATCCATCTTATGCTCGTCATTTTTGTCTAGCTCTATTTAGGGTTGCAGACCTTCTTAACTACCATCATTGTAAGTAGAAAATTAAAGAATGTAATTAAATTAATTTCGTTACTAAATAATTTAAATTAAAAATATTTTCAAGATTACTTTAGGTAAAATTCGCATGTTCTTAATTAAAAAAATAGAGATTGTTTCCCGTTGTTTATATTTTTAAAAAGCACATTTATCTCAAAAGCGAATTCAGTACCTAGAATAATTATTAGTCATTCTTTTATAGACGTTCTTATATTTGCGTACATATGCTCCGCTACAATTTATCCACGTTCATATGTAAACAGCTTAGTCTCATAAATTCTCCTACTTCCAAAAACTTTTCGTTTACATTGTCATCTTTTGTACGCTTTTAGCGTAGAATATCATATTTATATATGTATACAACCATACAGTCAGTCAGTGACATATTGAGTACGGAACTGAATGAGCCATGCAAAAGTGAAATATATTCACATTCCCACGACAACGAGAAATCGACGGCGAGGTCTCTCCGTACTAAGGCGGCAGTGTATCGCTCAAAGGCATCTACCTAACTTCTTCTTTCTACAAAGCTAACGGTTCGAGGAGCTCAAAATCTGGGACGAGTAACAGTTAACTTCGGTCGTTAAAGAAGAAGTAGGAAGGAGAGAAGGACGAAGAACCGTGGCACGTTTGTGATCGTATATAACAAGAGGAGGAAAAAATGCTAGTCAGGAGAGTCAGAAAAGAGATTGACTATATTTTTTTATTCTCTTTTCATGTGTACGTATGTAAAGGAGAATGGTTCGTTCCATTTAACTGAATTTTAAGTGGCGCAAGAACGGAACAGTTGATGTGTTAATGTGGACATGCTTGGATAGTAAGAATAACAAGGTTAATTTTCTTTTCGATCGCGCGAGGAGAGTAAAATCGAAGCGAAGTAGCGGTGAAATATACAAAACGTTCAAAAAGTTCCTACGTAATGGGTATTGTAAATAATAGACAATTAAAATAGAGATGGACATTTTCCTTATGTTTATTATAGGAAATGTTGAAAATATCGTGGATTTATTTTTGAGACATTACCTACTCAGTATGTATTTCAAAATGCTTTTTTTTAAGTACATTAATACGTTCGGACGCACTACGCATATGATGTTGTGAAACAGATATGTATTACACAATATCTGCATCTGTACACATGGATATACACCTTGTATTTTCCAACGTTCACTCACTTCAGCCAAAGACACGTGTTTCTGTCTTAATGGACGTCATCAGTTTGGAAATAAAGTTTGATGGCTCGTCATAAAGGTAAGTAGCAATTTTTGTCCTATCAGGTGATACCAGATAATGTAGTGACATCTGACAAAATTTGCTACTTACCTTTAAGGCGTGCCATCGAACTTTACTTCATTAGCCAAACTGATGACGTGTGTTTTCCGAAGTGAATGTTGGAAAATACGAGGTGTATGTCCATGTGTACAGATACAGATATTGTGTAGTACATATCTGTTTGATTTATAACTGAATATTTTGACAAAATCTCTCTTAGATAATAACTTCATTTAAGAATACTGTTCTTATTATTCGAAATTTTTAAGACGAAGAAGGTTTTTTCAATCGTTTACAATATATTGTTCAACAGATTACATGTATATGCAACAGTAATTAGGTAAATAGTAACATGCGCTATAGAAATCAAGTGTAACAGCAAGTGAAAAAGAAAAAATGAAGTTGTTTGAGAGGAAAATCATAACAATAATCGGATCAAAAATAAAGACGTATAGTAAAAGCAAAAACATTAGTAGAATAACAGGGTGGTAACCTATAAATAGTACAGCGAGAGGAAGAGTAAAAATATGATAATTCGAAGAAACGTAAGATGACACAAGGAAAATAGAAATTAGAGACTGAAAACAACAAATTGCAGACAAGAAGGAAGTGGAGACACATTGGCAAAATCGGAAGTTATAGAAATATATCAAGATGTGGACCAATCCCTCATGTAGATAGGATTAACAGTTTAACAGTGTTCTATAGTGTAGTTCATTTAAATTCTGTACAGGTGTTTCAAAAATGCTATTTTACAAAAATAAATCGTAGGGTGTTAAGTCGCATGATCTTGCGGAAATTGTATCAAGTGTTTCACGTGTACAATGAGGTGATGCACCATCTTGGAAATAAACTAATTGAAGTTCGTCATCATGCAGTTCATTCATAAATGGCTCCAAAATTTATTCACTTCGGCATTTCCCCGCATTTATATTTTCTAAAATAAACATAAAATGTATTATTTTCTAATAATATCTAATGTTCATTTTACTTTCAAAAAATATGGGACCAATTAGTCATCTTCTTGACATAGCTGCCCAACCTCCAACTTTTTGCTAATGTAATGGTGATTCAATAAAGATATGATGATTTTCATCAGACCACAAAAGTTCTTGATCAAATATCATCATTGTTCAAAGTACTAATGAACCAATTCACAATAACGGAGCCG
Organism: Melolontha melolontha; assembly: GCA_935421215.2. Lineage (NCBI taxonomy): Eukaryota > Metazoa > Arthropoda > Insecta > Coleoptera > Scarabaeidae > Melolontha > Melolontha melolontha. The sequence continues at coordinate 106,263,590 of OW285240.1, forward strand.
TCGAGGTGGATCAATTAGCAGAAGTTCTCGAGCGAATGTTATTTTATATGAGCCTTGATGCAGGTCTTTTTCGCGGCTGCATGATTAGTCCCAATGGAAAATTAAGTTTGTTATGCTAAGCCGTGTTGGGACATTTCCTTTATTATAAATTATTTGTTGTATATTTTCAATTGCTTCCCCTGTGAGCTTTTTAGGTTGTCCACTACCTTCTTTACTACTAACACTCCCTCGTTTCACGAAACAAAGTCATACAATGATTTATAGTTGCACGGAACCGATCGTATTCGGCAACAACTTCTGGGTATTCAATTCGAAATTCAGGTATACAGTCATGAATTAAACAAGACCAAATCCCATTAACTCGATGACCATTTCGAAAGCATGATTCGATAATAAAACCGTTGTTTTGAGAAAATGACATTGTTACGAGCAATATTAACAATTAGACTACTGTGATGTGCGTCATACTATGTTACGTCAACCGGGGACCTAAGCGATGACGTCACCGGTCGTGGGACTCTAGATCCCTCCAGAAGGCGTAGAATCCAGTCCGGTGATTACATAAACACTCAAGGGGAAGTGTTTCGTCTTATAAACGAAACCAATTTGTATATTATATAGTAAATATAAATATTATTCATTTTGTATTATATATTAAAAATAAGTATTATTCATTTTAATATTACACATTAAATATAAGAAATCATAGATTATATTATTTAAATCTAAGAGTCAGAAACAAAATTAAAACCTTTGTATAATTATATTTTCTTATTGTATTAAGATGCAAACGTTTCACTAAATTTATAATACCGCGTATTACATATTTGTCACCCTTTATTCATGTCGGTACTTATTTATTGCCGCATTCTTTAGATACGTTTCAAATTATATTATTTTATCAGTGAACGTGCCGTGCCATGTATACAGTTAGAATCAAAAACCATCTGCAACGTTTGTTAGTTTAGTAGGCACAATTTACAATCAAGGCGGTTCTTTGTAACTTTGCCGACCTTTTGTTCGTCATTTAGCCGCATGTAGCCTATTTTGTTAATTGTTCCAAGGTTAATTGAAGGGAAGGGTAAATTTTCCTACAATGCTTAAAAAGTTTTTAAATAGCTCAGGCAACAGTCTATATTAATTATTTAACAGTCGCGAGTCTTAACGTAACAACGTTCTAGACAACAGTCGTAAGAACAACGTTCAAGACAGCAATCGATATTTAATATCAAGAGACACCAGTCTCATATGTTATCAAAAGACAACCGCCTTTCATTATACAACAAGTTTTATGTATGAAGTAATGTAAATATGTAAATAAAGGTGTTATATTGGATGTGCCGCATTTCATTAAAAACTGTCACCGAAGAGTAAAAAATTAGTGCGTATACGGCCTTACAACCCGTGCGCGGTGAGTCAACACAGGAGCGACGAAAAACCACGAGTTGCCCCAACAGGAAGCATGATTCATTCAAGCAGTAATCGTCGTGAACTTAATATCGTAAACATAATGTGTATAAATACTGTTATTTATTGTTAGTTATTATTAAATACCGCCACTTAGGTAAGCAAGCAGCGGCGTTACTGGTTTGGCTTTACTGAAATAAAAGCGTTATTTATAAAAATGTCTTCCGTTCGAATTACGCCTACGCGTATTCGTAAATACGTCTATAAACAACTTCAAAGTATGATAGTTATTCATGTATTCATATCTTAATACCTAAAACAAAGTCGGGTTAGTTACACCATTTATAACTCAAGAACGGCTTGACCGATTTTAATGATCTCTGATTTGTTGGATTCGTCTCCGCCCCGAATAGCAGAATAACTATTACAATATCCGAAAAATTCACGGGAAAAAAAATATACAGAAAATTAATTTTTAAATAAATTAGGTTAGGAACTCCGCCATCTTCCGCAATTGACAGCTCACGTCACCCACGGCTTATTTGCAATAATTGATTTCCATTGCAAATCAGTGACATAAAAGTGTAAATTTTTTTTGTTTTATGTTGTCTGTGTTTTGAAACAAGCATATAAAGGTTACCGGTCGATTTGTTTGTTTTGTGCGAGTGATATTAATAAATCTTATTGTGCGAGTATTATTACTAACGATGCCGCCACCCAGAAGATCTAATCTTTAGGAAATCTAATCAAAAGGAAAATTTGAAGTCGAGGAGTTCTTATTCCGAGGATTCTGATGATCCTAACCGATATGCCCTTTGAGTTTAAACGAATTCAATTTGCGATTCGTCTTGCATTCGCCATGACAATTAACAAATTACAAAGCCAATCCTTGAGTCTTTGTGGTCTGAATCTAGAAAATGCGTGTTTTTCTCATGGTAATTGTACGTGGCATGTTCACGTGTAGGAAACCATCCGCTTTATTTGTTCTTGCGCCTGATAACAAAACGAAAAATGTTGTATATCACAACATCCTTCATTGAAGAGAATCAACCCGAGTGCAACGATTTTTGTGCTTTTATTGAATTTTTATTTTCTTTATAACGGGTGTTCAGAAACATTCGAAGTCAAGTAGGCTCTGAACAAAAAATCGTATATCTTTACTTAAGTATCTGATTTGTAATAATTATTAAATGTCAACTGTTGTCTGTCAAAAATCAATCTATCTCAGACATGACTTCATATTTTCAAGGACTACTTTGACTTCGAATGTTTCTGAACACCCGTTATAATATATGATCAAAAAGTTTTTGGATCGCGATAGCCATGAAGTGTAACAGCCATCTATAGAATTATTTACTTATGTACTTTGAATTACACATAAGTCACAAGTAAAATAGATTTTAGGTTATGGTAATTAGTTGCATTTTATGTATATTTAATAACCAGCTGACTTGAAAGTTGTCAAACAAATTTCAAAACTAATTGCAATAAATAATTTCATAGATATCTAGTAAATTTCACGGCAATAGCGATCCAAAGACTTTTTGATCATACGACATATTATTCTAATAAACTATTGAACTTAATTTTTTGTATTCTTTTTATTACGTAAAACATAAAATCCTAAATTAAGTTTAGCTAAAAGTTAACACGACATTTATTGACTATTAGGCGGTACGAAGTTCGCCAGGTCAGCTATAGTTTGTCTCAAAAAGAGAGAGACAACTTTCCGAACGAACCCCCATCCCAAACCACATCATTACTTTCAACCAATGAAAATTAACGGTCATTGTGGGTTGTTCAGAAAGTTGTCTCTCTCTTTTTGAGACAAACTATAGTACTACATAAATATAGCACACGCTGATAAAGTGACTCTCCCAAACCTCTCGCTTGTCCACGCCTATGTAAGCCGACCGAGAATGGCGGTGTTTAGTGATTATTTAGTGTTACTGATTTTTTATTAATACTGTTACGCCTAGCGTATAGAAGTTTAATTAATTTATTTAAATACATATATATTTCGTCTTTAAATATCTCATATTAATTATATTCAACTAAGACATTTTTTTTTCATTTGTACAAACTTTCATTTTCGTTACAAAGAGAAAGTATTTCTATTTCTTTTGTCACCTTCTTAACCGCCGACGACCCTTCTTTCTACCTGGACCGTCAACCGATAACAGTAACGGTCGAATTTCTTCTAGTACATTCCAATTTTTAAATTGTTTTAATTTAATATTATTTACATCTTCTTTTATATGTCGTGTTTGATATCGTTAGGAAGCTTATGTCACAAGGGTTATATTAAGAATAATTATGACATTGACAGACGACGTCTTCAGGTCGCGCTTTTAAGTAACTATAATTCAAGATATCGACCCCCTCTTCGATAGATCATAAACCAACCGTTCTAGACTTCTCTATCGACACGAAAACTAATAGTTCCTGCTTCTCTTTCGAACCTTTCGGGAATACACACATCGCTCATCGGGCTGTCCAAGTCACGACGCTATCACGCCGACCAGGTGTTCTTCCGTTTCTAAGGTAAATTGTATTGTTCTATACATTACTCTTTTAAGTAAATCCAAATTAATTTAAACTAATTAATTTTTTATTCCCCCGGTAAAACATCGCTCTGCATATACTTGACCAAGGTATATCTTCGAAGACCACGTGGCCACCATCGCCGCAAATCAAAAGGTAAGCTCTGTATTCTTCGATACAGAGGTTATTTTATATACATATTAATTAACCCTTAATTTACTACCCCATTTAACGTTCGTTTCAGAGTATTTTTTGTGTTAATTTCAATCTACTTATCCACCACTCCACGTGTACATATTACTTTGTTTTAATTGCTTTTAAATATACGAGTTTCAATTTCTTATTATGTAAATATAAATACAAAATTTAAGGACGCCGCTGTGTTTTATTTTATGTATTAAGCTGTTGTATATTTATTTTAATAAACCAATACCACGCACGTCCTGGACCTTTGATGAGACTTCACCAACACCACAAATTATCTTAATTATTACAAAATAACTAAAATATAATTTTATTATTTATCTTAGAATAATTTCATTATTAGTATACCTAGCCGAGCCTTCTATTTGTAATAATACGTATAGTTATTTTTAAATACCTTTTGTGTTTTATTAATCACACTCGATCAGAAGATTTAACACGCTATATTTATTTTAAGAATAACATATTTTTTCAACTTTCAATTACTATTCGAGGTAAATAAACGAGATAAAATAGAAGAACAGAGACTAAATACGCAAATAACAGCTAAATAAAATGACAGATGGTTGAATTAAGTTGAGACATACCGTATGACTTCACAGCAAAATCAAGGTTAACTAGAGGCAGTTCTTTTTTAAACTTACGTTATAAGTATATTTTGTCCGCACCTTTAAGCATAAAACCTTGCCTGAAAACGCTTTTTGTAAATCATACTAAAGTAACGTGCCTTTAAAAACTTTCCTCATTAGAGACGGCAATGCCCATTCAAAATTATACGTTTGTGACAGATTACGTGCACTGTCACCAACCATTATCAAAAACACGGCTCTCTCTAATGAGGAAAGTTTTTGAAGGCACGTTAGATGCACGTATTGGATGATTAATGTCCACTACAATAACGCACACGCATTTATATCAGACGTATTTTCATAAGCATTTAATAATAATTAGAAACTTCTTTTGTAGATTTCGTAGAAGTTGAAACTCATTAATTAACAGCAAATATGTGGCGCTAAATACTCGTATGTTGTTATTGTAAATGTATTCATTACAAGTCTTACACCGATTAAGGAAAAGGCATGTTATTGACGTCTTTCTATATTCTTCGATATGCTTGATGAAACAGGTTACGCGCGTATACAAAATTTCTCTTTTTAATTGGCGTGTAAAGACAACAAAAGGATCGACCTCGTATGACTCCAAGTGGCATTAACGGCGCATTTTCTTTTTCATCTTGCGAGGCGCGCGCGTTTCTCGAAGGACAGATGGGCATCTCATCGGCGGCGACGATAGTGCAATAATTCAGGTCACGATGGAATCTTGTACGTAGCTCTATAGTGCCGGCAGTAAGATAAAAATAAAAGACGGATGAAGACATTAAATTTACGCAGGCCGTTAACTTTCTAGGCAAGTAAGCAGGCAATTTATACTCATTCCATTAGATAAGATCAATAATAATTGTTAACGATATGCGATTATGTTAAAGAGCGTCAAGGTTAGTCAATTCATAACCTTGAATGATGTCGACGATATCGTATTCATTTGAATAATTTTCATTATAGCATGTGTACAATCATAAGAATTAAGCATACGTTGTATGTAAATAAAGTCATTGATATTCTTTGCCTTTCCTTTTTAAACTAGAAGAAGATTAAAAATTGCAATTGGTAAGATTTAAGTGAATGTTTACTAAATTAGGACAATATAGTTTACTCGTTTATTTACGACACCGATCGAAAATTTAATTTCTTAGAACGAAAATATTAACTAATACATAGGTAAATTGCAAAAATCACATATAGGATTTATTTCTGGAAATCGTTACCTAATTTATTTTAGAAATAAAAGTTTTAGAAGTAAAAATTATATTTACCTAATGTAGTTACATAAAATACAAACATTTTGGAAAAGGTGTGGAATAAAATCTTGTTTACATTCGGAACTTTAAGACTGTGTTACGCTTCGCATATATAAGAATGTTTAATTCTATTTTAAAATTATGTATATTTATTTCTTTAAATATCTCGCATTTTAAAATATTAAACTTAACTTAGACATTTTCGTGTATATTCGTTTGCAAGTAGAAAGTCTTTCTTTTGTGCTCGCCAAGCCGCTAGACCCTTGTCTTCAACCTGCTTACAACCATAACGTTCACTTTGGAATTTCCATATACATTTCATTTTAAATTAAATTGTTTTAATTTAATTACGTACGTCTTTTCTTATATATGGTGTCTCATATCATTTGAAAGGTTGACTCACAAGGGATATTTTAATGATATTTATGTAATCGATAGCACACCTCTTCAGGTCGCGCTCTTTATTAATTATTAGTCAAGATATCGACAATATCGATACCCTCTCTCGACTTAGAGCAATAAAACAGATCTTTTCTAGACCAGTGTTACTTCGGCACGAATCAGTCTTCTCTTTAGCACCTTCGTAAGTTAAACATCTTACACGCCGTGCTGTTCAAGTACCGGTAATCTGTATTGTTCAATATATATTATTCTTTTAAGCTAATCCACATTAATTTAATTGCTTTCTTATTCCTCCAGCCAAACATCGCTCTATATATCTGTCCAAGTATATAACGCACCACGTGGCCGACTGGCTTTTAAGCTAATCCACATTAATTTAATTGATTTCTTATTCCTCGGGCCAAACATCGCTCTACATATCTGTCCAAGTAACGCATCACGTGGCCGACCATCTTCGCAACTCAAAGGTAACTCTGTATTGTTCGATACAGAGATTAATTTATATTAATCGTAATTAATTAACATTTAATTTACTGCCAAATTTAACGTTATTTTCAGTTTATTTTTGTATTAATGTTTTAATTTCTCATCGCTCCTTGCGTATATTACTCTTATTTAATTACTTTTAAATATATCAAACTCAATTTCGTTTATGTAAATAATAAATACAAACTTTAAGGACAACGCTCCTGTGTTTTATTTAGTTAGTAAGTTTTATTTACTTTAACCATTATCATACACGTCCTGGACCTTTGATGAGGCTTCACCAGCACCACTAATTATTTTATTTTAAATAATTCATATTATTATTAGCACACACGGCAGCTGGCTAACCAGAACGCTTGTTAGTAATAAATGTCGCCTAGACTTACAGCTTGTTAGTTCAGTGGCACCCTAACGTAAAAGCTCGTGTTTGTAATAAGACCAGGTTCAAACCTCACATCATATATTGCGCTAAAACGAATTTAAAGAAATTGGAAAGATATATTAGGGCGGATTAAGATACCAGGGATGCCTTTTATATTTCGGGAATAGGCGATCCTAGTGCTGGCATCTGACAACCGATGTCTCTATCGTAAAGTTCGACAATTTTGACATACAGGTGCTACGAACGAGAGTATGTCAAGAAGTACCTGAAAATTAGAACAGATGGCGCTGCCACTTCAAATCCAACATTATGCTTGTCAAGAAGCATCTTTCTAGAGAACGCACCCTAATTTTCAGATCTGTCAAATAGTTATGTTGTGACAGACATTTGAAGCAGACGTCTACGAGCATTTTCGTAAAAATGTAAAAACGTGAATTTCGTGTGTACATTAAACACTATGAAATCATAGTGTTTAATGCACACGCAAAAGCGCAAAAAAACCATTACGCAAACAAAAAAAAACCTTAAAAAGTATTATGTGGACTCTTCACCATTGATTGGAAACATTCACACCACTGGTTTACTCAATTTCGGCGCGGTCGTACTAACACGAGTCACGGCTAATGTTCTAGTTGCTAAATTGTAGTTGGCACACCAGGAATGGTCGATAAAATCCATGGTATGATATTGGACGGTGGGCGAGTGAAGGTGCGCGAACTTGAAGAGGCTACAGGGACATCACATCAATTTTGTAAACATTTTTGAATATGAAAAAGCTATTCGCAAGATGGGTGCCACGTTTGCTCATAATTGACAACAACCGCAATCGTTTGACAACTTTGGAGTGTTTGGAGTGTTTCGGGATGTACAATCACAATACGAACGAGTTTTTACGCCGTTTCGTAACCGTGGACGAAACTTGGAATAAGTGTGTTAATATTTTTTACATTGGAAAATATTTTTTTGTTATCTAACTCGTTTCTTTCATAGCTAGACAGATAACATACTATCAGAATAATTGAAACATACATGAGTAGGTAAACCCCACCAGTTTTGTATAATACAAACGTATTTTTAATAATATAAAACATTATTAAAAACCTGGTGTGAAGAACACAAATACAGGTTCACTATTAATATTTTTGTGAACGTGTCCGAAAATATGTAGTATGAGTGAAGACACAAACAAAATACAGTTTCTAGAGGGATGACTGTGCCACCTTTGGAAAGGCGTCGTTACTTCACATTGGTTATGTGGACGGGGCGAGGTACTTCGGTTGTCTGAAAACAGGCAGCGCTGAATTTACTTCTACGCCCGGTCTGGATAATTACGGTGATGTGGTTCTTTTTTGTGAATGTGTCTGGAAATATTCTTTCTCCAGCAGGGGCGTACCGATGAGCCTGTAGAAAGGTGAAATACGTATCTACGTCTCTGGGGAAAGATATTTTCGGACACGTTCACAAAAATATTAATAGTGAACCTGTATTTGTGTTCTTCACACCAGGTTTTTAATAATATTTTATATTATTAAAAATACCTTTAGATAACATACTCCCCTTGTATTTATATTTTTAAACTATAAATATGTATCTTCTTCAAGTTTTATCAATGACGTAATAGATTTAATATAGGGATTACTTACTTTCACAGCAAATTACGTTTTCACCATGTTGCCTGTTTTTGGTTTATTGTAATTCGTTATCGTCCGTAATTCAGTTAATCTAAAAGAATAAAAAAGAAAATAAACAGTTGCGTAGACATATTATCGATGCTTTGATAATCGTTTTGCAGGCCAATGTTGTTTATCTGAAATATTCAAATGCCTTTGATAAAGTTCTGTACAACAGACTTTTAACGGAGTTTAATTTAAAATACCCATTATAAGTTTGTAAATAAGCTTTGGTAGCTGCCAGAAAGATCAACACAATTTTGTTGAATACTGTAACGCAAAGATTTTCATAAACCACTGGGGATTTTTAGACATTTATATTCATATAAAAACATTTTTCCAATCATGAAGCTTCATTAACATACATAATACTTCTGCCTTAAGAACTTAACCTATAAAGGAATTTCATTGTAATTGCTGGAAGCTACAAAATATCTTCAGGTCGTAAATAATTGTGTAATGATGGTATACTATTAATAAATGAATTATTTACTATCTCAGAAAGCAAGTTTCCACAAAGTATTATTATTTTTTTTTTACCGGCAAATCAACCGACAGAATAAAGATTTGCTAAACAAGATTATTATCGAATGTTTGATTATACGTGTCACTGAAAAATGCCCGACTTTAGTTTTGCCCAAATATCTTCGTATTTCAACCAAATTTGTTATAGTCTGCATATGCCTTTTTTAAGTCTTTTTCTCCCTAACTGCAATTAATGCCAAAGTTGTTAGTTTATAAATTGAATTGAATTAGACATTTTGATATATATTTTTTTACATTTCTGTTAATTTTAATGCAACTTACAAACTCTACTTAAGGTTACAATTACAAAATTATGTTGGAGCAATTAACGTTTAAAATATACATGAAAATATACAAACTACCTAATATTTGCACAAGTAATTGCCTGATAATGCAAATCTATAAATAAACCCAAGAAAGAGAAGGAAATTCTAGTGTTCACGTTCTGTAAAGTGTCTTGATAAGGGGTAACTTGTTTATGTAAGATACATTAATATCTTTAAAGGCCTGAATCAATATAAATATAATACTTCAAGTCAATAATTCTATGAAAATAATTATTCATTTTATGATCTCTTGGTGTTTATATAAGCTGTTATGTTTATAAATATGTTTCTGTGTATTATAAAAAAAAATATTTCTTTGAATATAAGTCACTATTTTTGTAGAAAGAAGAATGAAATATTTCATGTTTCAACAACTACAAAAGCGTAATAATTGTTAGAGAAACTAATGTGCAGACAATTTCAAATATTTACTTACAGTCATTTAAACACGAAAAAAAATGTATACAGATGCCTTTTATGCTGATATATCAAAATACGAAGTAAATCCAGAAAGTATAGTGCATTCAGAATTATAAGAAAATAAATTTTAATGTGTTTACAACTGTTGTTACATCCCGTTGGCGATAATTATCTTATTGCTATTGAATGGATACGGTTCACCTGCCTGCAGTATACGAATTATATACATTTGTATACTGCAGCTAGGTGAACCGTATCCATTCAATAATAAGCGAGAATTATCGCCACAGGGGGTCAAACAACAGTTGGAAACACATTAAAAGTTAGTTTCTTATAATTCTGAATGCACTATAAGTTCCGTTAGTATTTTCTGCCGCGACATCATTGCGATTGCAGTTCCGTGCATGGGTGGCAGTTGTTCTGAGTCAAGGAGAAGGAGATCACGCCATAAGTTTACAAATTCTGCTCTATTTATGAACTTTTTATGGTTTTCGAAAACTTTGTACTTGTTGGGTACCAAAAAGACTTACAGAACACTCAGAAAACAACATCTGAGCAGTGCACTTGACTTTTTGACACGTTAGGACAATAGCGGTTATGATTTTCTGTCAGATAGTGACTGGGGGGATGTGACTTGGATTGCTTACGACACCCCTCAAACTAAACGATAATCGACGGAATGGAGGCACATTTCCTCGTCAACAAGGACTAAAGCCAAGCAAATCTTGACACCTCGAAAGATGGGCTCAAAGAACATGTTACCACATGGTTGACAACACAGGCGGTAACCTTTCATGAAGATGGCATACAAGAACTTGTGCCACGCTATGATAAATGCCTACAAAATGGTGGGAACTATGTAGAAAAATAGCTTAAGGTTTGTAGATTGTTTTGCAATAAATAGTTTTTCTGTAAATCTTCATTTCTTTTCATTACCAAACGGAACTTACTTGCTGAACTTACCTCATACAGTCCCATTGCCATCATTATTAATTATTACACAGGTCTGCAACTACCAAAAAACTTCACAGGATTTTTATACTGTTTCTTATAGATTTTTACTCACTAAAACATGGAAAAATGCTCGAGAAATTTCATTTCGTCAGGCTTTCTTGCAATCAGGTATCCATTTCTTGATTCTAAAAATTCTATGCAAATGTGATTTCATACTCTCATGTAATATGTGTTTGAATGAGACTCAAGAATAAATATAAAGAGAAAATGAACCAATTAAAAAGAGGAAGTTTTTACTGGCCCCGCATAATAAAACTCTTATCCGATTACCTCTTTTGAAAAACAATGTGAGAAAAATAAAAGGACACTTTCAAAGATGCAGTGCATAAGTTTTTGGGTAATACTAATCCTCACTACAAAACCATTGGGCAGCATATAAAGATCAAGGGATGCAAGATGAACTTAACAGTTTATTTCTTACACTCTTATGTCGAGTATTTTCCCGAAAACTTGTGAGCCTCCACTGAAGAACAGGGTGAAATATACGCTACCAAGGAAATTGAGGAGTTAATATGCTAGCTGACTACTGTTGGATGCTCAATCGGAAAACAGAAAATAGCAAGTTAAATATATTTCATGAAGAAATTGTTTGTTTAATTATAAGAGATACCGTTTAGTTCATTGTAATGTAATGGTGTTTTTTCATTAGTGTTATGTTCTTTTTATGCAAACACCTTGTATTTTGCAAGAAACTATACGTGAAACTGTACGGGAAATGGAGAGCATTTTTAGATTCAGTAGACTAGAAAACATAATATTTACCATTCCATGCAGCTGAAAAGACAATACTTTTTCGAAGACCTGTGTTGTCAAGAACGTCTTCGTATACCACTATTCAGTCTTGTATAGTCTGGAGAAAAATCCTTTCAATTTTTTTGTAAGGTTGTTCTAAAATAATTAGCTGCAATTGGCTTCTCTCGAAGTTTTTACTTTATTAGTCCCTACATGTTTTTCATTGGATTTGCGTCCGTACTTCGCAAAGGCCAGTCCATGGTGGTGATATTGTGTTCTTCTTTTCACACGCGGCTTCGGTGTGTCCGATAGTTACCCTCTTGTAGTATCCAGTCGTCATAGTTTGAACCACCAAGCATTTAGACAGAGTTTAATAAACATTTTTTGTAAAGCGCGATCATCCTGAAGACAATCAAAATCCCGTTGAATACAATAAATTTTTCAAAACACCAAGTAAAGAAGTAACGTAGAGATGCAATTTTAGCGGATGTTTGGCTTTTTAAGCCCACGTCGGCTCTTTTTATTCGTACTCCCCTTCTGGAAGCACTGATGGTGAAAATGCTTTTGCCGATAAATATTATGTTATCCTTGCCCAATTTAAAGATTTTTTCTTCTGTTTTTTTTTTTAGATTAGAAGTTTCATAATTATAGCTTGATATTAAATAGTTACAAGAAAATGTTTTGGCTAGGCACATACTTTCAAGATACATAATACATATTAACACCAAATAAAGAAGGTATTTCCCATGTGTCTAGAGACACGTTTATATTCTCCTTAATTAGAATTTCTTTTCATTGCTGCACAGCTAATTTCCTTGTTCTTGAAAATTAGAAATTATTGCTTTATCGTGTTCCGTGGTTGACAGCTTTTGACCCCTCTCAGGTAAGTCGTCCATGTTGCCACTTTCTTTATACAATCCAGGATCACTTAGCTACAAACGCCTTTGATACTTTATTGTACTTTGTCACCGTATTAACCGTATTAATCTTTTCATTTCGGTATCATGTTCTCACTCTTACAGATTATGGTAGACACGAAATTTGTATTCTGCAAAGAGAAAGAGCGCAGGTAGGGAGACAGCCCTCTCCCCACCCACACACAACAACCATTACGACTTACAGCGAACACGCTCTTGTGGAAATTGTTATAATGTAATGGTAATGATATAAATTGTGTTCGTAAATTCATACATTTACTTAAAAATTATAAGACGGAGTATGAAAAGCCAAGAATATCTGTACAGTACTACTTAATGCTAGATACTCGTATTTCCAATCTTTCATATTTTTTCAGTATTCATTGAAGTTGATTAAAATAATTACTAATATTTCTCTGTATGTTTTTCACAGTAAAAAAATGTGAGTTAATATAGCAAAACAAGATTCACATCTAACTGTAATTACTTATTTTCTGCTACCTAAGATTAAAAAACAGTTTTTGTTATAATTTTCGAAGATATAACAGTCAATCTCTTGCAAATACGCAAGTCATAGTTCATATAGACATCATTTCGTACCTTTCACCAATTTACCTTCACTACATCTGAACGAAATGCACGTTCAATTCTAGTTTGTAAGTGAAAACATATTTTCCAATTACGTCGAGTTATCTGGAACCCTAGGGACAAGACCAGTCGACCAACACAACAGAATACAGTCTCAACAGACAACGTATTTAGGCGAGCGAGGTTATAACCTAATCGGACAGAAAGCAGGTCACCCCGTTTGCCTCCTTCTCCATCGCACGACGAATCCAGACGTTCTCTTCTTCTTTTTCTTTCTGCTCGTTCTTATATTCTATATTGGAAGCAAACCGTTTCCGATTTCTTTCATCTACTAATAAATTACAGACACGCAAGCGATAGATTATTCTATTTTAATCCTGGAACACAGTGTCACTCCCATGCTTTAAAATTTTTCTTTCTTTGACGTCACTTGGAAATTTTCTTTTCGTTGCAGAAAAGCGAATCGGAAACCGGAACGAAAACGAAAATCGTAGTGAGAAAAGCTGAAAGTTTTAGTCATCGCTTTAGGACAGTAATTTTGATTTAAGTGCCTTTAAAATTTTACATATTTTATTTTCTGAAAATTTATGTTTATTTATAGGATTATTTCAGCATTATTATCGGGATAAAATAAAACACATTTTAAAGAATTTCACTACTTTTTACGTTACAAAGTTATGATTGTTTCGCTGGCACAGGGCTTTGTCAGACATATAACTAACTTATGGGCATATCTTTACATAAATATACCGTAACGAACACATGTTTTGGATAGCTGAAGAAATGGGTAGTCTTTATTACTTAAATGTCTATGAACAAAAACTTTCACAAAAATATTGCACTACGGTTTATACAATACTGTTCATAAAGTAATAAAAGTAAGGGTGTACATTATGTTAAAGAGAGGTAGAGCAGCACATTGGAAAAATACAATATACATATAACCAGTCTGAATAATCAGATAAATAAATTAAGTAACGATCATTAATTGATCATTGAGGATATTATCAATTTTCTTTAATTTATTAATTTAAAGTGACTCTAATAAATTAAAGTTTTTGCCCTTATTTTCTATGTGTAGTATTTTTAATTCTTTGTTAAAGTTGTGGTTTGTTAAATTAATATGAGACGCATATGACGAGTCACTTTTATTATTTCTAAAGGAAGAAAAATGTTCTTTTCTTTGATGCATATTTCAAACGATTTGCCTGTCTATCCGATATACGTCATGGGGCAACTACCCCAAGTTAACTCATAGACTCCTGGATTTTTATTGTTATTTGTTAAATCCTTGTTGTTTTTTTATAAATTTTGATAAATTGTTATTAGTTCTATACGCTGTATTAATGTCTAATTTTCTCAAATATTTACTAACTTTTATGCTTGAAGAGCCTATAAAAGTAATCATTTTAAATTTTTATTATTATTTAATATTGGGTAACTTGTGATGTGGCTTTTGTAAAGAGTTTTTTAGTTAAACTGTTATCTATTATGTTATTTTTTTATCCATTGTTAATTGCTATTTGTTTAATTAAATTTAACTCTTTTTCGAAATCTTTTTGGTTTAACGGAGTATTAATTAATCTATGTATAAGACTGTGATAAGCCACTAATTTGTGTTGTATCGGATGGCAAGAAGTGTTATGAATAGTTATACATATCTGTATTTGAGGGTTTGTGGTAAATTGCAAAGTTACATTTCATACAGTAAATAATAAAAATAAATTAAAACACTTGGCTTGTTTCACTATGAGATTTATTTAAATTCTCTAACAATTGTTTCGGCTGTTATGCCATTCTCAAAGAGATCTATAAATCTAACTTAAAGACTATCGCACTTGTTCTTATATGTTGTCTGTTCTTGTGTGTAGTGGGGGTGGTACTATATTGTGTATTACGGTGTCTATAAAGGGTGTATTGGCATATTCTATCTGTGTGTTGGTGATTAATAGATTTTGTTTTTTCGCTATTTTTATTTCTAATATTTCTAGGAGGTCCAATCTCTTGCTTTTTGTGATATTGTGTATTAAGTCGCAGTTATCTATATCGGGGAAGTGGTTGAGTTCTATACAGTGTTCGGCAAAGCCTGTGTTTTTCTCACTATATAAAATTGACATTTTGTGTTCTTTAACTCTGTTTTTAATGGCTCGTCCACTTTGGCCGATATAGATAGCTTCACAGTCTTTACATTTTAATTTATAAACACCTGATTGGTCCATTTTATCTCTTTTATCTTTGTTGTTGCTAACCATTGTTCCCAAATTTGTTTTATTTACCCAGCTTATTTTGATATCTAATCCTTTTACTATTCTGTTTATTTTATTAGTGAGTTGTGGTATGTATGTAATTTTGTGCCATCTTTGTATATTTTCTGTTATTTTCGGGTATAGGTATTTGTTCTTATTATTTTGTATTTCTTTACGTTTTAACAGTTTATCTACGATTTTAGGGTCATATCCATTATTTCTTGCGATTAATTTAATTGTGTTTATTTCTGTATTAAAATATGTCTTGCTTAATGGTGTGTTTGTGGCTCTATGTATATAACTATTGAATGTTGACATTTTTATTTTTCATCGATTGTTTCGCGTTTGCATGTAATATGTTGTCTGTAAAAGTGGGTTTTCTGTAGATTTCGAATGTAAGCTTATTATTATGTCTGTTTATTGTAATGTCTAGAAAGTTTATTTTCTTGTCTTTTTCTGTTTCTTTTGTAAATTGTATCTTGTGGTTTATAGAATTTATTACTTTTAGGAACTCCGTTAATTGCCTATCTGTACCCTTCTATAAACCACAAGATACAATTTACAAAAGAAACAGAAAAAGACAAGAAAATAAACTTTCTAGACATTACAATAAACAGACATAATAATAAGCTTACATTCGAAATCTACAGAAAACCCACTTTTACAGACAACATATTACATGCAAACGCGAAACAATCGATGAAAATAAAAATGTCAACATTCAATAGTTATATACATAGAGCCACAAACACACCATTAAGCAAGACAGATTTTAATACAGAAATAAACACAATTAAATTAATCGCAAGAAATAATGGATATGACCCTAAAATCGTAGATAAACTGTTAAAACGTAAAGAAATACAAAATAATAAGAACAAATACCTATACCCGAAAATAACAGAAAATATACAAAGATGGCACAAAATTACATACATACCACAACTCACTAATAAAATAAACAGAATAGTAAAAGGATTAGATATCAAAATAAGCTGGGTAAATAAAACAAATTTGGGAACAATGGTTAGCAACAACAAAGATAAAAGAGATAAAATGGACCAATCAGGTGTTTATAAATTAAAATGTAAAGACTGTGAAGCTATCTATATCGGCCAAAGTGGACGAGCCATTAAAAACAGAGTTAAAGAACACAAAAAGTCAATTTTATATAGTGAGAAAAACACAGGCTTTGCCGAACACTGTATAGAACTCAACCACTTCCCCGATATAGATAACTGCGACTTAATACACAATATCACAAAAAGCAAGAGATTGGACCTCCTAGAAATATTAGAAATAAAAATAGCGAAAAAACAAAATCTATTAATCACCAACACACAGATAGAATATGCCAATACACCCTTTATAGACACCGTAATACACAATATAGTACCACCCCCACTACACACAAGAACAGACAACATATAAGAACAAGTGCGATAGTCTTTAAGTTAGATTTATAGATCTCTTTGAGAATGGCATAACAGCCGAAACAATTGTTAGAGAATTTAAATAAATCTCATAGTGAAACAAGCCAAGTGTTTTAATTTATTTTTATTATTTACTGTATGAAGTTAAAATGTTTCACCAAGAAGTATCTGCAACAACAGCCGAGAATATTAAAGTTACATTTGTTATTAATTCGAGTAAAAGTTAAATTGAGAAAGTTAATATTATTATTTGTTTCCTGTTCCATTGTAAACTTAATATTGTGATGCAATGTATTAATATAATCAAATAATAAATTTAATTGTCTCTTTATTCCTGTGAAACCTAGTAATATGTCGTCCAGGTATCTGTACCAAAATAATACATTTTGAAAAAGAGGATTTTTTGAAATTGAATTTTGAAGATGATCCATAAAAATCTCAGCTAATAACGGACCTAGAAGATTACCCATAATTAAACTTTCTTTACAAGTGTATATGTCATCATTAAATTGAATGTAATTTTGTTCTATACATATTGCTATGGATTTTTTCTAAAAATAATATTTTAAAAATAATTTAAAATAAATGTACATTATTTTTGGAGATACAGTAGAACTCGGTTATATCGAACGCACAAAAGGAAAAAAAATTGTTCATTCAAAGCAAGTGTTCGTTATAAACGATTTTTAGTATTTTTCATACTTTGTATTTAAAATAATATTCACTAGAGTTTAATTCATATAAACATATTTAATTTTCACATAGAACTAAATAAACATAGTAAATACATACTTACATTAAGAAAGTATAACTGTAGTATTAAAAAACATCATTCAGACAAAAAATAATTCGTGATTTTTAATTGAGTAGATTTTTTTGTTAACATATCTTTTTCAATCTTACTTTGTAACAGATTAAACATGTCTTTTATACTATGATCTACATCTGTAAAGGTAATATAAGTTGATAAAACATTCAAGGCATTATAGACTTCTCCAGTGGTAGGTAGTACTAGGTAGTCTCGCTGCGTTTTCTTCCATATCTGAATCTTCCATGACCTCTTGTAAATCATCTTCAAAAGAATTTGTTATAAGTTCTGCATCAGATGGAGCTTCAGTAGTTATTAATTCGCTGTCAACATTTGTATATCTGGTCAAATCTTCATTGTTAAATGGATTATTAATGTTATTTCTATCTATCCACGTTGAAAGAGGAAGGTTATCATCATCTTCATCACCAGCATATTTTAAAATCCATTGTGATAACGGAAGATCATCATCCTCATCAAATAACGCATTACGCAGAAAACCAGCATGGCGGAAACAGTTTTCAATAGTTTTTGAAGTTACTCGTGTCCAAGCAGTATTGATCATTACTATAGTCTAGTAATGAAATGTTTAAATTCTCTTTATTTTCAAGGCAGTTAAATAACCGAGTCAAAAGAATTCTTTTGTAACGTGATTTCAGGCAGTAAATTACTCCTTGATCCATCGGTTGTAGTACTGCTGTAGTACAAGGAGGTAGGAAGACCAGCTTAATGAATTTTAAATTTTCTATATGGGGATGCGCTGGGCAATTATTCACCATTAATAAAATTTTTCTATTTTTGTTTTTTAATTCCTTGTCCCATTGTCTTAGCTCATTTTCAAACAATACAGACGTCATCCACGCACTTTTGTTTGATGCATAAGAAACGGGTAATTGATTACAATTTTTAAAACATCTAGGAGTCCTCGACTTTCCCACAACTAATAGCTTTCGCTTTTCCGATCCGGACATGTTTGCACACACTAATACGGTAAGCATTCTTTACTATGCTTACCGCCAACACATTTTCCCCCTGGTTTTTTTAACGTTTTATCAGGTGTTACTCTGTAAAATAGTCCTGTTTCGTCTGCGTTAAAGATATCAACATCTTCATATCCTCTTCTTAAATTCGGCCAAATGTCTTTAATCCAGGAGCTAACAGTTTGCTTTGACACACTTGCGGCTTCGCCATGTATTTTTCCTGCAACGATATTATATCTTTTTTTAAATCTGGCTATCCAGCCTCTGCTACATGTAAAATTAGTATTCTGGAGTTTTCCTAACTTTTTTGCTTTAAATTTTAACATTTCTCCAGTAATCGATGCACGTTGATTTCTTTGGTAGCTAAACCATCTTATTAAACCATTATCCACGTCTTTTCTTATAGGTTTTCTAATTCTTCTTAATTTACTAACATTTAAATTGATTGCTCCTTTTAACTTTTCTTTATTTTTTTTAATTGTGGACACTGTTGATTTTGGTAAATTAAATTGCCGGCTTATATCTGAATTTGAACGCCCTGCTTCTAATTCCGAAATAATAGATAATTTATCTTTTATCGTTAACACTTTTCGTTTCACCATTATTATTTATGTATGTATAAACGTTAACATCTATGTATGTACGAGTATATCAGATCACAGTTAGACTACAACTAAAGCAAGAATAACATCTCGATCCTACGATGTACCTATACATATACAACGGGGAATTACCGAAGAATAACCGTCGCGATAAGGGCATGGTTCGTTATATCCAAGCGTCATTGCAGATATTTCTCTTAACAACTTGAACTTTAAAAGCGAGAGTTCGCTACAAACGAGTTCGTTATAAGCAAGCGCAAAATATATTGCGAGCATAGGATATTTGATCGGGGAAATTGTTTTTGTTCGTTATCACCGAGCGTTCGCTATATCTAGGGTACGTTATATCCGAGTTTGACTGTATGTGTATATCCGATGTTTTAAAATGTATTTAAATGTGCAAAGATAAAAAACTTGTTTTACCGAGGTCGTGGATGTGAAAGTTGAGGCCTATTGAGGGAGGGAGACGTATTTCAGATAGCGTAGTAGAAGGTTGCTTTGATTGAAATAAAATTAAATATATTTAATTAAACCGGTTAATTGTTTGAAAAGTGTTTGATTGATGTAGTAGAGTTGTAGAGATAAATTCTCGTTATTGTTTTTGATATTAATAAGCACCTTCTTTGTCTCCAGTAATTTTGTAAGTTGATATTTTTTTTATGAATTCATAAAATTTTAATTAAAATTATAAGAATATTTCTATTGTATTCAAGATTGTTATTTAAGAGATTTACTATTAGAAAGATAAATAATAAAGATTACTATTAAATTTCTATGTTAAAATTATAGTAATTAGAATTTGTTCGAGAGGAGTCAAGGTTATTTTTAGTACATGTTATTTGCGCATGTGTAAATTTTGAACGTGTTTCAGATTTTGATTATACAGTCTGGTTCTCTGGGGAGAAATTAAAAATAAACTTTATTATTTTTAGATAAGTTTGATCGGAGTTAATAAAGAGGAAGTTTTTTCATTCGCTCAGCTGTCAATTTTACAGTGAATATATTTTACCTCATGTATTATTGTAAAATAAATCTTTATACTTAATAAAGATAGATTTTTTTTCTTTTTTATTTTTTTGTATTAAATATTCAGTTTAAATTTTATCCTGTTTTATTTTTGCTATAACGTTAATATTGTTTAGTAACTAAAATAGGTACATATAGTAGTGCGAACAATTCACTGGCGCTAAATAATTTTGTAGAAAAGTCACGACTTTCCTTATTGGAACCCGAGAAGTTATAAGTCTCATATTTGAAAATCAACCGGATGAGTAACTTAGTTGGGTAAACTAGTTGTGGATGGTGGTGCATTAAATCTATACACCACTATTCATAGCAGTATGTTTAATAAGTTAAGAATTTGATTAATAATTATTGGGTTTACGTTATTTTTATGTAGAAGATCTTTTACTAAAATAACTTTTTTCCTAAACATGTGTTTGTTACGGTATATTTATTTAAAGATATATCCATAAGTTAGTTATATGTCTGATGAAGCGACTGTTCGAACGAAACGATCGTAACTTTGTAAAGTAAAAAAGTAGCGAAATTCATTAAAATTTGTTTTATTTTATCCCGATAATAGTTATGTTTATTTTGTTTACGCATATGAAAATAGACAACAATAATTTTTTTTTAATGATACATATTTAGAAAATTACATTTCTAATATCTACATTTTTAAAACAAATAGTTTCAAAATGTTTACTAACTGAGTTGATAATTTAGAAGTAAAAACAATAATATTGGGAATAAGGATTAGGAGGACCATTAATGACAATTATGCTCACGCAACATTTGATTGGATTTTAGTTTATACAATATTTAGTATCTGCGGTATATACCAACGTACCAAGTACCGCAGATCATGTAGACAGTTGCATGTTTTGATGTTGTGTTTACAAGAATTTGAACCGATTCTTCATAAATCAAAGGAATTGTATGTAAATCAATATAACAAACTTTGCAAGTTAGTCTGCGAGAAAAATGTGGTTAGCAACTGCGATAAAAAGTCGTGAAGGCATACTTATATCAAATGGAAAGAAAGTGTGTGTAAAATAGACAGAAACAATAAAAATCCTTAACCATTATATAAACTAATAAACCCTAAATACGCTATTTCGGCAACTAGGTTGCCATCTTCAGCAGAATAATCCGAAAATAGTATTAAACATTACTTTATATATGTACACGTAGGCTTACGGGGTTCGGGATACTTTATCCGACCGTAACTTTGGCCACGCTTCCAATCTGAACGTCGTACCATACCACAATTTAGTTTTACCAAAAATACTATATTGCAATAATTTCTTCAAAACTACGGCTTCATTTTTGTGTTTAATTTTTTCTTCGAGTGAACTTCTAAGCATTTGTCATATGACTAAACAGAGATTTTGTTAACATACTTTAACAAAATAATAAACGAATTTAAAAAAAACAGCTCTGTAGTCATATTTTAAATATAATTATATAGATTTACACAAAATTTCACCTTTAGATCTTTTGTAGTTTTTGTATTTTAATTTGGAAGAAAAGCGAGTATGCTCGGCAGACACCGAGCATACTGGCTTTATTGGGTAATTTGCAAAGAATGAAGAACACAGTAGAGGTGAAAAATGTGTGAATCCAGAGCGCAAAGAAAGTCAAAATAAACTTGGGATAGTGCAGTGGAAAAAGTTTTAAATAAGAAAGAAAGATAGAAGTAAAGAAGTTAATACAAAACATTCAAGGCTAGAATAAGTTTATAAATTAATAATATTTATGAGTTTGAAGAATACGTGGAAATATCTAACTGAAAATCAAATAATAAATTTTCTTTGTAATTCATCAAAAATTTCCAAATTTTAAAGGCCAAAATGTAATTAAAGTCAATCCATATTTCTGTTTGTCCTATATTTACGAAAATACATCTGTAATTCAAGTTCATTGATCCACAAAAAAATCGATATAAGTCTAGACTATAACGCCTAACAATAACTTTACTATTGATAAGAATACTGAATGTTTGTTTACCAAACATTTATCCAATATAGTCTTTTTATTGTGATGTTTTTTTATGGATATCAATAATAGAATTTACGTCGAATATGTCGATAACCATATAGAGTATTTGTAATTAATGTGCGTAATTAACGATGCTATTGAAAACGCACCTAACCACAGCGAAGACTATATCCGTACTGAATGTAATTTCTAGCGTTGCTTGTAGCAGTGGATTTTCGTATTTCCGCCCGTATATTACCTACGACAGGGCCGGACTCGAATACAGAAAAATAATTTTCTCGTTACTAGGTGAATTTTTTTTATTTTTTTTAACGGCTGATAAACAATAAACCATAAAATATATTTAAAAATTTAGAATAGAAATCAGTAAAACACGATAGGACAGCTCTATAGCTTCTTCAAATTTTCTATTACAATGAAAATGTTTTTCAAGTAAAATTCTAATAATTTACCTAATAATAATTGTATAAAAATCTTATTTCCTCTAAGAAAAAGCGATGTCAATATAAATGAAATATTTAAATAAAAATTAAAACATATTACAATAACTTGCAACAACTAAACAAAAACAACAGAAAGTAAAAAAAAGTTATTCTAATTTTAAACATTTCATAGTAATCTAATGAATTAATATATCCATATACATACAGTAGCATTACTCTGTTATAGTAACATAAGTAAACTAAAACATTAATAATAAATATTTGTAAATGTATGCGTTAAAATATGGTGACTTTTTTTCAGCACGATGTATATTTTCCGTAAGACACAACGTGAAAAACTGCTATCCTAAATACATGTGTTAATGATATCTTTAATAATAATAAATTATAAACTATCACAAAGAAATGATTTATTGAAACAAAAAATTCAAATGAAAAAATCGTTAGTAATGACCTTGAATTTAATTAATCACAACAGTACACAACAATTTGCATTCCAGATGTATTGCTAATGCTTATGTGGAAATGCGTATATACATAAGCATACAATCGCTCATCAATTAAATTACATAAACAAAATATGTATTACGAGCTTAAATAGATTTACATGAATTCTGCTCTGCAACTGTAAAGTCTTCTTCTATTAACTAAAAAAATTAAGAATTAATTTTTGTAGTAAATGGGATAGAAAAACGTACTTTTAACTACTTCAAAAACAATAGGTAAACGCAAACTAGCCGTAAAGCGTGACAACTGTAACCATGCTGTATAAATCTGTAATAAATAAGCATACAACGATCTATCCTTCCAACATCAATGAAACTTTATGCGTGTTGCGCCGTTCTGTTTGCTTTGCAAGCTGATAAAAGTAAATTTTCTAAGCAGTCGGCCGTTGACAATCGCAGCGATAAGGGACGTGGGTTCGTTTGTCAAATGGGCCGAATTAAAACTCTGATCGATAAGGTTTATCTTTTTGCGAAAGTTGCACAATTATAAAGACGATTATGCGTTTATTGAGATTCACGCACGTTTTGTTTGTAAAATATCGTATGACAAAAATTATTAATTCATATTAGGAACATTTAATGGCACGGTAAAATTAACAAATACGTTACAATTACGCCTATACGTAGGAGTTTAGATTAGAAGACTAAATCCTTATCTTCCTTTTTAGGTGAATAAATTAAATATGTTAAACATAATTATCATTCGAAGACATACAGTAATTCAAAAGCTTAATTTCTATTATCATATCAAATAATCCGGTTAAATAATTTTATTAAAATATTAAATACATTTTCTTTTTATTTATAAAAAATAATGTTAAGGAGATATGTAAGTATAGTGCGTTCAGAATTATAAGAAACTAACTTTTAATGTGTTTACAACTATTGTTGCACCCCCTGTGGCGATAATTCTCTCATTGTTGTATACTGCAGGTAGGTGAACTGTATCCATTCATCAATGAGAGAATTATCGGCACAGGGGTTGCAACAACAGTTGCAAACACATTAAAAGTTAGTTTCTTATAATTCTGAACACACTTTTCTTTATACATACATATATCCTCAAGATAAATCCATAAATAAATACATTGATCTTTGTAATTATTATTTTATATTATTAACTTATTGTAATTAGTTAAAATTAATTAAACATATGTTATAATAAATGAGATTTAGAAGTGTTTGGACAAAAAGGAAAAACCAGTATTAGTTCTTAATTATTTTACTTCTTAATATTTAACTGAATAACACAAGGCAATACAAGCCTTCAAGATTTATTCGTGCAAGGCTTTATACCCTCCTCCTATACTGTATTCCTATTTGAATCTCTAATAGCATTTTTCCATTATACTTTTTTCTCCATAAAGAACCATTTTTGAATCGCTCTGCTAGTCCATTCTAATTATATGACCAATCATAGTGTTTCGTCTTATAAACGAAACGAATTTATATATCGTATAGTAAACATAAATATTATTAATTTTGTATTATATATTAAATATAAGTATTATTCATTTTAATATTACACATGAAAAAAGAAATCATAGATTATAATATTTAAATTATAAGAATCAGAAACAAAATTAATACTTTCTGTATATGTAATTATATTTTTCTTATTGTATTAAGATGCAAACGTTTCACTATAAAATTTATGAGATATTCACGCCAGGCACTATTTATTGCCGCACACATATTTGTCGACCGTTGTTTATACCGGCACTTAGTTATTGCCGCATTATTATTAGATACGTTTCAAAAATTATATTATTTTATTTAGTTAACGTGCCTCCACATGTATACAGTTAGATTCAAAAACTAGATGCAACGTTTGCTGGGTTTTGTAGGCACAATTTATACAAGCAAGGCGTTTCTTTGGAACTTGCCGGCCTTTGTTCGTCGTTTAGCCGCATGTGGCCTATTTTGTCAATTGAAGGGAAGAGTAAATTTTGCTTACAATGTTTAAAAAGTTTTTAAATAGTTCTGCGCGCGATTACAACAGCAGCAAGTCGCGAACTCAAGTCACTAAGACAAGTCGTCAGTAGCAATTTGCCACAGAACAACGTTCTTACAATACTCGTAAGAACAATGTTCAAGACAACAGTCTACATAAATTACTAACAGTCGCAAGTCTTAACATAATAAAGTTCTAGACAAACAGTCGTAAGAACAATGTTAAAGACAGCAATCGACTTTTAATATCAAGAGACACCAGTCTCATATTTTATCAAAAGACAACCGTCTTTCATTATACAACAAATTTTATGTATGAAGTAATGTATATATGTAAATAAAGGTGTTAAATTGGATGTGCCGCATTTCATTAATAACTGTCACCGAAGATTAAAAAATTAGTGCGTATACGGCCTTACAACCCGTGCGCGGTGAGTCAACATAGGAGCGACGACCAAATCCACTAGTTGCCCCAACACATAGCTTAAGTAGCTCTTGATATACTAGATATTTTCAAGATCTTTCTCCAGATTTTGTTCTACTTTATTCCTGTATGTTTCTGAATTCAAAAGTTCTTCAAATTACTCTACCCATCTACATGTCAACACAGATTCGACAATTCCTTTTTTGTTATAGGTTAATATACTTAAACCAATTCTTCATCATTCCTTGCAGCTAATCTATTTCTATTGAAAGCAGATCAGTTTGGTCACTGGCTATTCCATTCTTCCCACAAATGCACGATTAAGTTCTAAGTATTTAGAAGTAATGTATCAGATCCACTCCTCCTCACCAAATATTTGAGATTTTTGTTGCGTTCAAATGTACATATTCAAAAGATTTACGAGGGGAGATTTTATATCTACCTAGCTGTGAAAACAATACGCTGTTTCTTTGACATTTTATAGTGTCATCTCCAAGTTTGGGTCGAATCGCTTAGCATTTGTTACCTTTACATTCGTTTAAAGAAGAGAAAATGAGTGATTTGAAACTTGAACACAGAAGCATCATGAAATTTTCATATAAAGAAGGCTGTAACCTGAAGAACCTGGATAAAATAGCTCGTCCTATTTCTAAATAAAATTTTGGTGTAAGCAGTTTAAATGGGGTAGCGAATTCATTCATGATGAGCCAAAGTGTGGAAGACCCCTGGAGGCACGAACTGAAGAAATCATCAACAAAGTTGAAGATTTGGTGTTGACTGATTGCCAAGTAAAAGTTTCAATTATTGCTAAAGAAATAGGAATATTAGAATCGAGTGTTTTTAAAATTCTACACGAAGATTTGGGAAGGAGCAAAGTGTCGGCACGATGGATTCCTAGACTGCGCAATCCCGAATAAAAATTGTATAGATGACAAATTTGTGAAGAGAATATGACTGTTTTATCTCAAGATGAAGACTTCTTAAATAGAATTGTAACCGGTGATGAAATTTGTGTACATCACTGGGACCCTCCCACGAAACAAGAGTTCATGTACTATGATAATAAGGGCTCTGCACCACCCAAGAAGGCAAAAACGCAATTTTCTGTGGGAAAAGTGATGGCCAAAGTTTTCTGGGTCGCGGGGGGTTTCTCTTAATTGAGTATATGCTAAAAGGGACGACAATAACGAGAAATGTCTACAAAGACACAAAGAACTTGAACATTGCTATACATGAAGAAGACCCCCACAATTTTGCTCAAAAAACTCTGCTTCTGCATGAAAACTGCAGTGTGCATAAGGTATGAATTATTCAAGTAGTAATCAATGAATTCGGCTTTGAGGAATTACAACAGCCATCCTACAGTCCCGACATCGCCCCCTGTGACTAATATTTTATTCTAAAACTAAAAAAACACTTGAGTAGGCGTCGATTTTTATCGAATGACGACGTGGAAAATGCTGTGGGGTCGTATTTTGGGAAATTACCAAAAAAATTTTGTTTCGAAGGCATAGCGTTGTTAAAGAAATATTGGAATAAGTGTGTTGGTGATAATGGTTTTTACGTCGAAAATTTTTGTTTGTTTGCTGACTTCATTTCTTTCCTAACATAAAAAAAACTCCTCTCGTATATACTAGTTCACTGGTCGTCTAATTTTTCTCGTCTTTCATAGTCAATTCAGAGATTCAGAATCTATGTGACTTGTAGGTTTCTGATGTCATTATCCATGATTACTTCTGGGATTCTGGGTGAAAACCGCGTCCTAGAACTGCTTCTCTTTTGGTCGACGTTTCATTCACTGTTGCAAGGGCTATTTCAGGAGTGCTACTATTATTGCAGCACTGAAATTGTAGTTCTAGTTTCAGCGCAGCAACGGTAATACCAGCCCTCAAGATGTTCCTTGCAAAAGTGGACGAAACTCCGCCCAAAAAATTCAAAATATCACCATTAGCTAGCAAAGTGATGGCGACTGGCACGCCCAATTTACCCAATACTGGCATACCTATTTGCCCAATTTACGTCGATTTTCTTGAAGAAAGACAAAAGAATAATTCAACTTATTACAGCGAACTTCTTGGAAAGGTTTAAGCTGGCCTTACGAATAAAAAGATGCGGTTTCTTAAGCAAAGGCGTTATTCGTCTACACGATAACGTTCGTCCACATACAGTCCATCCAAGTAACAATACATTGGCCGAATTAGGTTGGAAAGCACATCTCTCCCATATGGTCCCGACTTGAGTCCGAGTGACTATCATCTCCTTAGGCCACACAAAAAGTACCTGATAGGCAAGCGATTTGCCTCTAATCAGGAAGTGAAGGGAAATGGTGCAAAATAGGCTATGCGTCGTCAACCGAAAGAATTTTTTTCGACAGCAATATAGAATGCTACAAAATGAAGAAGAGAAACTAAGAGGGGACGTCCGAAAAGGAAATGGTTAGATGCAGTGAAGATATATTTGAAAACTGTCGCATTTATGAGATAAGAAGGAAGAGTTAAAAGTACTGGAAGGAAAAGAGGCTTGATATTCAATATGTAAACCAACAAACTGTAGATTTAAATGGAAGCTATGTACCGATCAAGGTTGTAGCAAAATATACGTTAAAATGTAGAAAAAAATTAAATAAAAGTTTAATAAACATACATCCTTCTCGAAGTAGCGTAGGTAATAATGTTAGTGCGAAGAAAATGTTAATAGGAGTTCATTAAACCATGGTGATTAAAAGACTAAAGATGTTAGCTAATATACCATTTTATTAAGTATTAGGTTAATTCATAAATACACAATTACCGACTTGATTACAATTTATTAAGTGTAACAATGTTTTCGCTGCAAAACAGTTTGACAATGCTATAATTCTATTGAGAAATATACAGGTAATCAATAACGTAACCGATATTCGGTCATATCTGTCACAAATAAAGTGAAACTTAATTAATCAACTACAAGTTAAATTATGTGGGTTCCTTTAATAGCTTATATGCTAGGATTTACCGACCTTGAATAGACATTCTTGTGTATTTGAAACACAGAACACCTGTTCGAGCACGCGTTGGACTTTGTAAAAAACGTACACTTGCAGTTTCCATTTAAAGTATTAGTGGATATTTATATTGCAGAATATATGGAAATATGAATTATTTCGGAATATAATTTCTAAATAATTATTCAACTGATGTACTGCTGCACTGCTGTACTGCTGCACACCTTTTTAAAAAATAATTTTGTGCACGTCGAAATAACTTTATTTTTCATTTATTAATTTATTGAATTATAATACCTTGGAAACTGTTACGAACAACTTTATAATCCCCTATGGCATTATAAATGAATGCTAAATATTATAATGCCCACAAATTTAAAAACAATTTTTAGAATGAAAATACTGAAATTGAAAATTAATTTATTTTCAACCTAACAATGAAAAAAAGTTACAATTCATCTTTTCATGTTTTTATTTTAGTAGATTGAATGTAGAAATCTAGTCGTGCTTTCTTATTAATTAACTAACAAAAAGAGTGATAGTGATAGTAGCAATGAAGGTAGTAAGTAGCTCCGGCGTTATTAAAAAAAGGAAATACAACCAAACTTATAAAAAAGAGTGGGAAACGATAAATGCTTTTAAAGGCTGGTTAAAAAAAAGTGAAAAAGGGTTCCAGTACGCAAAATGCAGTTCATGCGACAAAAATATAAATATAATTAGGGGAAACGATGCTCTCATGAAGCATAATAATTCAGCTACTCATCAAACAAAACTGAAAGCGATTTCGAAACAACCCACATTACAAGCGTTTGCAACTGCTGCTCCTTCTATATTAGAGGACGAAGTTAAAAAGGGTAATTACTTTATTTAAACATAACTTTAGTTTTTATTTTTTTATGTACATGTTTAGGTGAAATACGTCTATCTGCTTTCATCGCCGAACATAATTTACCTCTTACGACTATGGATCACTTGACCAAGGTCGTTGCCGCAGTATGCCATGATTCAAAAATTGCCCAAAGACTAGCCTGTGCAAGAAGGAAAACCACTGCAATAGTTAAAAATGTACTGGGATACGAAAATATGCAAGTATTATGTGATCATTTCCGGACGAACAAATTTTCCCTTATTGTTGATGAGTCGACTGATACGAGCAATATTAAACATCTTTGTATATGCGTAAGAATAAATAACAGTAACACCATTTGTGATAATTTTTAGCTTTAATTTAAATTAAAGCAGCCGACGCGAATAGTATATATAACCATATTGTCACTTTTTTTGAAAAACACGAAATTCCGTATAAAAGAAATCTGGTCGGTTTTGCATCTGATGGGGCAAATGTTATGACAGGACAGAATCCCTCAGTAATGACTTTATTGCAAAATGACATTCCAAAGCTTTTTGTAATGAAATGTATATGTCACTCCTTCCATTTGTGAGCTTCATATGCATGTGAAAAGCTACCTCCGTGTATAGAGAAGCTCACAAGAGATATCTATAATTACTTTGCTCATAGTCCCAAACGAATTAGCGAATATACCGAGTTTCAAGTAGTATTTTGTAATACAAAAATCCATAAAATTTTACGCCCATGTCGAACCCGATGGTTATCCGTACATAGCGTTGTTTCGCGGTTATTAGAACAGTATGGACCTCTACAGTTATATTTCACCGATGTCGATAGTACCAATGATATCATGTCTGTAGATAACATATTGAAACCGTTAAATGATCCTGTTACAAAGTTATTTTTACAATTTTTAGAATTTGTTCTACCCGTTTTTAATAACTTGAATAAGGAAATGCAATCTGAACACCCTAAAATACATAATTATCCTTTTTTAGACTAAGATGCTTGGATTTTTATGTAGAAGGATGTCATCAAATAATGAAACAACGGTTTCCTTTAAAGAATAATGCTTTGGAAAAATTTCAGTTTTTAGATCCAGTAGTTGTAAAATCAGGATCAATTCAATCTATTACCGACATAGCACTTATTTTCCAGGATTTTTTATACGACCTTCAGACTTTGGACAATGAATGGCGTCTTTTAAGAAATACTAACGAAATTAACTCTTTTTCTGATAATGTAGAATTATTTTGGAAAAAAGTAGAGACGACAACATTCGGCGACGGAACATATATAAATATATTTATTTGTCTTAAAAAATTTGTTTTTAATTTACTTTGTTTGCCGCATTCTCCGGCCAATGTTGAAAGAATTTTTTCTACGGTCAATAATTTAAAAAATAAACAGAGAAACAAGCTAGGTACGGATACAATGAACGGGTTAATTTTTGCTAAGCAATACATTGGAAATAAAAGTTGCTTTGATTTTCCAATTGAAAAAAAAACTAACTTTGCGAATGGCCAAGCATACACTCTATAAAGATGGCGAAAACGAGTAATTTTTTGTAAAATGAGATTTTTTTAAAAAATTTGTTTTCAAATTTTATATTCTATTTAATGTATATGTTACTTATATCAAATTTTATATTCTATTTAATGAATGTTACTTATATATTGTTGTAAATAATAAATAAAAGAAAATATTCCTAAAAAAGCTGTAAATTTCTTAATCTACCGAAATTTTCTATAATCTACCGAATATTGCCGACCTTTCTACCGAACTAGTAAGAGTCAGGGTTACCATCACTGATTCCAACACAAAACAGAAGCAATAAAGATGTGAACAGTAACACACGTGTTTCATTATAGTCTATTTTTAAACTAAGAGGAGTAAATGGAAAAGCCACATCTACACTAAAAATTACCAAATCAATATATAAAATTGTTTGAAAGTTTAGTTAATATTACCAGTAGAAATAAAATTAATTGGCAACGGCCATAGCACGCTGAAAAGACCGGTTCTCGTCCGATCACCGAAGTCAAACAGCATCGGCCGGGGTCGGTACGTGGATGGGTGACCGCAATTTTTGCATAACGTAATCCTACCTCTGAAGCAACCAATCACGCATAGTAATTTTGGCGCGATTAATTTAAAACGCTCCTCTTAGTTTAAAAATAGACTATAGTAGCAAACAATCTAAAAGAGTTTTTATCATCCAACAAATATCTTAGATATACGTGAATGCGTGCGCAAGGCCGCATTAACGTATATCTGATATTATTGGGATACGACGTAAACATGTACTTTATCTTATCGCGTCGCTGGTATGATATTCGCATTTACTTGTACGTTTAAGCCCCATCATAGCAAGCATGTGTACCGCCAGTGATACGTTACCACAGTTTGAGAATCACTATATTAGACGATACGAATACAGGAATGTGTTCGATTTGAGTCAAGCCATGAGCTATTTCGGTCTTATCGAAGTGTTCATATGTTTTCTGTTCTTTTCTTTTCCTATGGGTGTTCCAAGATGAGTCAAACAAGATGAAGCCAAATCCAACAAAAGTTGTTTGCGCAAGAAACATTCAAGAACCATTTTCACTGAGAAATATTTGTTTTTTTGCTTCTAATTCTCGATACATAAATAGCAACCCTCGCATATCTCGAACGTTCGTATGTATCTAAGTTTTATACTGTGACTTATTCTTTTTTAAGAGTTATTTTGATCATGGATAGACTGGGTAGACTAGATTTGATTTAAAATTATTAATTTATTTCGTAAATTACAAATACATTAGAGGATGTTGAGAAATTGCTTTTGCTTGGGATAACTGAAAAACAGTGTGCTGGCGATGGCGTATTAGAAGCAATTATTTGCGAGAAAGCTAAAATAATACATGCCGATCTCATGAAAAATCAAGCAGGAACTAGCCAGGTGTTTGAAGCCAGCCAGCTGGTTTGCGAATTTCAAAAAAGGATCGGCATTCACAGTGGTGTGTGACATGGAGAAGAAGCTAGTGCCGATACAGTTGCCGCTAATGAATCTGCTAAACAGTTTAGGGTGGAAACTGAACGTTTTATGCACTAACAAGTTTTCAATTGTAATGAAACTGTTTTGGCCTATTTTGGAAGAAAATGATAAACAGGACCCATTTCATGCAAGAAGAGAAGTCATTGCCAGGACACTGAAATCCCGAGGACGTTTAAAAAACAATGTCAAGAAGTGCCAGCTGCCCGTGATGTGAAGATCAAATAGCAAGGCTTGTGTAACGAGGCAATATTTCAGTGAATGGGTTAGTGTTGTGTTTCGGCCAAGTGTAAAAGTTATTTAGAGATGGATAGTGCTTCTGCTCACTCACCAAGCTTGAAGGATTATGCCTTGCCTGAGTTCAACTTCGCCACTGTAAAATATCTTCTCCCTAATACAACTCCTCTCATTTAGCCTATGGATCTGCTCAAGTGCCTGGACGCTCTGGCGTCCAACCCAAAACAGAAGAAGAAGAAGAAGCCTATGGATCAGATGGTTATAAGTAATTTCAAGAAACTTTACACTAAAGCATTATTCCAGAATTAACCCTGAGAGAGTTCTGGACAGATCATTTGAATATTGTACATGCCTTATCGCTCATTGACGAAACTTGGCAGGAAATTTTCCACAGAACAGAATCTGTCCCCATTATAGTGGAGGATATTGTTTCTCAGAATTAGTGGTGGAGGGACAGAATGAAGAACTGACTACTGAGGAGTTATATGAACTGGAAAATGGTGAGCATCAGACTAGAATGGATACACCGCCTTCAGACTCAGTGGAAGACGAAATAGAGGAAGCTCCTTCTTCACTAATCAAAGAAATCCTTGCAAAATAGATGAATGTGAAAAATTTTTCAGAAAAATACCACCACAACAAAGTTTCAACAAATCGCAACAGCATCGTTTGGAAAGATCAAACAATGGCACATTCTAGAAACACCCTGAGAATATGACAGAAACAAAGTTCTTTAGACAGACTTTTAATAAAAGTCAAACCAGCGGAACCTAGTTAAAAGTGGTAGAAGACGGAAAAAGAAAAAACACCCGAATGTCAGGTTTTATTGCAAAAATTCGTGAAAATCGGCGATTCACAATCATAGAATGGAGTCCCTTTTTCCTCAAATTTAACGTAAAGTATTGCACGAGGTTGTTACTGAACATTTAGATTACCACAAATTTTATTCACGATGAGTGCCAAAACTTTTTGACCATAAAACTTCTGAGAAGTTAGGATGTTCAAGGTGGAGATTTCCTCGAGCATATCGTAACAGATGATGAGACTTGGGTCGCGTATGTTAACATTGAGATGAAAAGACAGTCAATGCAATGGCGTCGCTCCAACTCGCCTAAGAGGAAACCTTTAAAGTGCCATCAAACTTTTTCTGCGACAAAGAACATGGCCATTGTTTTTTGGGACAAGAAAGTCATCCTTCTTGAAGACTTTATGGAACGAGGGACCACATTAACGCTGAAGGACAGTCAGTGGCGGTGCCAAATGTAGACGTCGGCGACATCAGCTTTGCGAGGCCTCTTTCATTTCCCAGTCAGAATGAAAACAATAAATAGATTGAGACTGATGTATGAGTATATGAGTTTTAACTTTCATAGTGTTGCCAGACAACTCTCAGACTCTGGATAAATACTATTCACGCGTACGAAAATATATACGAATAACTAAACTTTTAATAACATTGATAAACTTTTTGCGAGGCCCCAACGTCGGTGGTCGCCGACGCCTAGCGCCGCCACCGAGGACAGTGTTATAGCATGGCTTAATTCACAGGCGATAGAGTTCTATGAAGCGGGTTTTGAAAAGCTGGTACAAACGTCTCAACTTAATGGCAACAACGTAGAAAAATAGCTAAAAGCTAATGTTTTATATTGTAAAAACCACTTCATGTATTGGTTTTTTTAATAATTAAGCAGACCCTACTTTACAAACCCCATTAATGTAGGTATAATATCAATAGGAGTTTTTTGAAAGGTTGGTTTGGTATACATCCTATTCGGTATAAGCCCAAACATCAGGAACGGATTAAGGTCGTATACCGAGGTACCACTGAAATATTGATTACATAATTTCTGGAATTGTCAAAGCTTAAGCATTTGAAAAGCAAGAAAGAAAATTCAGCCGGACGTGCATATGAAAACAAAATTTAGAATGAAGTAAACGATTACGAAAACGCGATTTATCTTATCAGATAAGAATTTAACTATTAATGTATTTAATCTATTTTTACTTCAAGGTCATGTTTGTGATCTATTGTTTCTGTGAAACGGTACGAAAATCTCCATTTCTTAATTAAGCTATTGATAGTCTTAACATTAAATTCCAATCAAATTGCCAATATTTCCGTCTTGAACACTAAACTAACAAAGATAATAAAAAAAAATTCTACTACTAGAAACACACAGATGAAGCGACCGCCAATTAATTAGTTGCCATAATGGAACGCGAGAAAATCAATGCTTTCCTATACGCTCGAGCTATGAGCATGAATACCTTCGGGTTAGTTTTGAGTACTGAATGCGTAATGCGCTGCAGTGTTGTTCCGTGACCTGTTGAGATAATCGGTAGAATGGTTCGTGAAAATTCGGTAGAATTCGGTAGATTTTTTTATCCTTAGTTTAAAATCAAACAATTATATGAAAACAATTTTAATTTCTAAATTACATATAATTGATATAAAAATAGTATATTAAAAAACAAGATCACGAGATCAGTTTAGAAATCGAGCCGCGATAGCGGCGAGTTTTCTAAAGAGCGAGTGCGGCAAAAGGCCTTATGAAACGAGTTTTTTATACTATTTTTTCTATTTTGCATTTTTTACATTAATATTGGAATTATTTAATTTGGAAGTTCAGAATTTAATTTTTATATAAAGCATGCAGTTGGTCACATTGATACTTGACAATGTCAAATTTAAATCTTGCTATCCGCGAAGTATATTATATTACATATTATTTATTAATTTTCGTTAACATTACTTGATATTTTATTTAAAAATATAAACATGAGTGACTTAGAAACTAATATATCTTGTCGTCAATTGTATACAATATACGTTGTTTGTGTAGAGTACGAACATATATCATATGTGCCAAATGTACTTAAATTATTAAAATCAAATGACAGCAATGATATTTATTTCTGTGTTCGAACAACGCCAACATTGAAAAATGAAAAAAAGCGTATCGAAATGAAGCTCATTTCGATACTGTTTTGGGTTTCATAATGAGTTCATTTCGAACGCAAAATAGAAAATAGTTATTAATAGTATCATATAACTAGTAAATATAATAAAAATGTAAATATATACGTATGAAGCACACTAACAATAACTTATATTATTATATACATCAGGGGTGGCCAAACTTTTGACCTCTGAGGTCTACTTGTGATCAAAAATGTTTCTTGCGGGCGACTCTAAGGTAGAGTTTACAAGAGAGAAATAAAACATTTCCGCGATAAGTTAGTAAGTATTTTTCTATTATATACGTTGAAAACAAAATACATAATGTTCATTCTGTATTAGGTTTTTGGGTGGATATTTGGCACTGCATATTCCCCACAAGTTTATTAAATTGAGGAGTGTAAGAAGTAACTGCGATGCGCAAACAGCAAGTTAAGTGGGCATCTGTTAAACGAGAACGATGTTTGGTTTTTATTGTATTCATAGTAGAAAATGTCGTTTCGCAAAGATAGGTGGAACCGAAAAACGAAGTCAAATATAAGGCAACCTTTCTTAGGCATGGGAACTTTTCTTTGCAAATCAGTTTACAAAAATCAGTATTACTGCCAAATGCTCTTGCTTTCAGAAATATGTCGCATCTCATTTTAATTATTTCTTCCTCCACCACAACAGATTCAGAATCAGTTAACTTGCCGATTTTTGCAGTCAAGCTGTGAAGGTCATTGCTTTCATTAAAAGGGAATGTCATGAAACTTAGCACTTCTTCGAGAGCGAAGAAATCCAAAAACCTTCTTTCGAACTCCAGGTGCAAGTTCTCCAGCTGTCTGGCGAAAGTTTCAAAGTCCCGATGTGAGTTGTGCGTGCATTCTTCTTCCATGTTTTTATAGTTTCTTAGTTCACCTCGTCTTAATTGAGATGCATGCACTTGAATTTGACTTTTAAATGTTTTAATCAAAGTTGTCATATCAATCACATTCCTGTCTTTTCCTTGAAGATTTAAGTTCAACTGATTGAGTTTCTCCGTTATGTCACAAAGAAAGGCGAGCTTCATGAGCCATTTTTCATCTCCAAGCTCAGGTACATTTTCTTCTTTCGAATGGATGAATGTTTTGATTTCTGGCAGTAATTGGCGAAACCTCTTCAAAAAAGCACCACGGCTAAGCCACCTAACATCTGTATGTAGCAATAGATCCGAGTGTTCGGCATCAGTCTCTTCAAGTAAAGCTCGAAATTGACGCCTTTGCAAACTTCTGGCTCGAATAGAATTAACTATTTTAAAGGCAATTTTCATGATAATATCCGAGTCAAGAATTTAAGAGCACAAAACTTGCTGGTGTATGATGCAGTGATAGTTGGTGAAACTTGGAATGTTGTCATCATTTTTACACAATGAAATAAAACCAACTCTTTGTCCCAGCATAGCGGGTGCTCCATCTGTCGTAATAGCAACTATTTTGTGAATCGGAAACTCAGTTTTTTCTACAAAATCTTTAAAAGATCTGTAGATATCCTCACCTCTTGTTTACCCCTTCAATGGAATCATCGTCAATAATTCTTCTTTTGACGTCATATCTTCAAAAACTAGACGCACGAAAATGCACAATTCAGCAGTGTCCGTCACATCGGTGGATTCATCGAATTGACAAAAAACTACATTTTTGCAAGTCTTCCTTAAGCAATTGTTCCAAATTTCCGCTTAAGGCTTCACTTCGTCGCATCACAGTGTTTCGTGACAGAGAAATGGCATTTATGGCTGAAATAATTTCTTTCTTATTTTTAAAGTCATTAAACAGTACTTCTCCAGCTCTCTGCATGGCTTCCTTGATCATTTCTCCATCTTCAAAAGGTTTCTTTCGTTTTATAAATATTTCCGTAACAGCAAATGACGCCAGTGTAGCAGCTTTTGATTTCAAGTCTGGTTTCGTAAATAAAGATTGTTGCGCACTTAAGCTGCTTTTTAATTCTCGTACTTTTACCTTCCGAATTTCACTGCCAAATGGAAAATCTGTGGCGTATTTGGAATGTGCAGTTTTAAAGTGCCTTTCCACATTTGCTCTTTTCGGTAATGCTACACTTGAATTACAAATTAGGCACACACATTTGTCGTTGACCATAACGAAAAAAAAATCCTCTTCCCACTCACTGTGATAATGGTAAGTCTTACTTTTTTTTGCATTTGAACGAGATGGCACACTCATTTTGATTAAATAAAAGTCACAAACTCACAAAGGTCCCTACGTTACTTAGTATTGTTACGCCGCTGCCTGACGAATTTCACGTGAGGAACGAACGAACGAACGATGTCGACCGAGAGTTCGGTATTTACGGTCACAACGTATACGTCTGTCCAAACGCACTCAGTCTAGGACTCTTCACGCACTTTTTATCGTTTCGTATCGCTTCTGAATTCAAACTGACTGGCTGTGGCTTCCGCCAGCTATTTATACTATATGATGGGATTAGCGACATCTAGAAATTTCGAGAAACAACTCGCGAACCCACACAGCGTTCGCTCGCGCGTCTTCACGAATTTTCCATCGCCGCCGTCGATATTGTTCTAGGCAAGTTAGTACTACCTAGTGAAACTAGATGGCGTAACTTGCACTGCGCTATGACCAAATCGCGTGGGTAGTTATTGGCGCGAATACACTTGATTTTTTTTGTCTTCTTTTTCAGTTTATTTATTTATCTCTTGGGGGCTACCTAAATCGCCTTCGCGGTCGACCTCTTGGCCACCCCTGATATACATGATGTTTTATAAAACTAATGACGTTAATAATAATAATAGTTAATAAACTAACTCTACTCGTCATCAGGTATATTTTTTAATGTTTCTTCATTTATTTTCAATATCAATTTTTTGTCTATTTTAAAATCGAAACAGCTATTTTTATTTATATATGTCTTACTATGAAGAAGTCCTGTGACTGTTTCCGTGCTTAATTTAGTACGTTGTTTAGTTTTCATTATATTGATGCAGGAAAAAATTCGTTCCACATTTGCGGAAGAATGTGGTAAACACAACAAATTTTTAATAAAATTACATAATAATTACATAATGGAAAGACATTCGATTCATCACCACGTTTTATTGCCCTGACACTAGTCCAGAATTCCAACATCTGTGCTGAAATTTTGGCGTTCTGTGTAATTTCGTAATTGCCTCCATTTGCTATCTAAATTTTCAACTTCGTTTTGTGGTATTAAATACGGAAAAAGTAAAGCTATATCTGCTATTGAACTTATAGTTCCGCTTTTTACTATCTCGGGGTTGATAAAATTAAATTTTTTAAGTGGGTTGTTTTTTAGTGGAAATCTAATCGTGATTTGTGAACAACTTTCAACGTAAAAATCCAAACAACGTAGTCGCAAATATTTTATTTGTTCTGAACCCAATTTACCTTCTTCTAGATAAATTCTAACATTTGCTCCTAAATACAGATCTTCTAATGCTTGATAATTATGTGGATTTTTAAATTCAATGTTTTCTAATGCTGTAGATAATAAATAGTTACGTTTTAGGAAACAGTCACTTCCTAAAACGTAACTATTTATTATCTACAGCATAGAAAACATTGAATTTAAAAATCCACATAATTATCAAGCATTGTTGCACAAATTGTTCGAAAAATATTGGAATCACTATTATATAAAGTGTAAAGTTTTGGCGATTCTGATTTTCACGATTTAGACTATTAAAGAGTGGCAAAACATAATCTAGAAATAATAGAAAGACTTTGGTTAGCGGATTATTTAAATGATCGAGTATGTTTTCAGCTGTTGAGACATCGCCATCTGCAACAGCAGTTGTAAAATATAATCTGAGCGGATTGTATTGTTCTAGAATTCGTTTAATAGCTGAATCAACCGATAACCATCTGGTTTGGGACGGGTGTAAAATTTTGTGGATTTTAACATTGCAAAATAATTGATACTCTTGTAATTCGCTGATTCTTTTTGGACTAGAGTTGAAGTAATTAAAAATATTTCTTGTTAAGTTTTCAAGGAAATTTGGCAATTTTTCGCATGCGTATGAAGCAACTAAGTGAAATGAGTGGCAGATGCACTTCATGACAAATAAATTCGGTATATCTTTTTTTAGTAATGTTGTAACGGAATGATGTCTTCCCATCATTACATTTGCTCCATCAGAAGCAAAGCCAATTATATTATCTTTATAAGGAACAGAATTTGAGACAAATGTATTTATAACATGATTATATAAAGTTTCCGCATTCGCACTATCTAATTTCACAAGAGCAAAAAAACAGTCTCTGATTAAATTGTCTTTTGCATACCTGACGACGAGAGAAAGATGTTTTATCGTTGAGCGATCTGTAGACTCGTCTATAATAAGGGAAAATTTATTATATTTAATATCTTCACATATATTTTCGAAACATTCAGCACCTATGACATTTCGAACAATAGCTGTGGTTTTCTTTCTGGCGCACGATATGCCTTGAGCAATCTTTGAATCGGGACAAATGTTAGCTATTAATTTTGGCAAATGATCCATTACCAAAAATGGCAAATTATGTTCTGCAATAAATGCAGACAAGCGGATCTCGACTAAAACCAAGATAATTAAAATTATTGTAAACATGAAATAATTTAAATAATCATACCATTGGCAATATTATTCTTTATTTGCGCCGATTCTGCCATACCTGCTGAAAATTCGGTTAAACGCGGCTGTTTGCGTATCATCCTTGCTGTATGTTTATGAATTATCGAAAGACTGTGTTTCATTAGAGAATCTTTTCCGCTAGAAATATTAATGTCTTTACTGCAGATCTTACATCTTGCAAAATTTTGTCCCTTTTTACTTCTAGAAAGCCATCTCTCAAAGTCTTCCAGCTTTTCCCAATCTTCCTTATAATTTTGGGAATATTTTATTTTTTTTGCTGTATTACTTTGGCCAGCTTGTTCACAGTCACTGTCACTACCCATATTTTAACACTAGATATATTCATTTAAAAAAAAATCAAGTGACACCTATGTATGTGTTCTTCTAGAACCGATATAGGATACTGATTTCAAATTTTAAATGCAAAAACAGAAACAAACCCTTCACTCAAGATGCCCCACTGTTTTAAACTCATAGAAATAGGTATGCAAATAACCAAATAGATATCGCTTTTATTCATTATTGAATGATATGTTGTATTTATTTCATTCATTCATTTGTTCGAATGAAATGGATTATTTCATTGTTGTAGTATTTTGAAATAATTATTTTCGGGGGAATAAGTATTTTTATTTGAAAAACAATGTTTCTTTAAGATAATTTTTAACCAGAATAGTCCCTTTATTTAGAATAAAGAGCGCTTGAGAAGCGTGCAAATAAATACCTACCGACATACATAATTGTTGCCTTTGAATTCAAGCATTATATCGACTACAATCCATAGTAGCTTTTATTACTGTCCCTACTCATAAAATTGCTTGCCTGTTTTAATTTTCTATTTATTATAGTCATAGATTAAAGATGAATGCCATTATAGTAGTAATTTATTATATTGTATTTTTATTCCTTATTATACATTAAAAAAAAATACCCCTATAAATATTTACATTAACACGTATTATTTACATGAATATAAACAGTTTTAGCACAATTTTATTTATTTTTTCTCATTCGTTTAAAAATCGGTAGATATGGTGGCTTCATCGGTAGATCGGTAGAAGTGTAGAAAAATCGGTAGATCTACCGAAAAATCGGTAGACGGAACAACACTGAATTGCGCACGTTGCACCGAGCGAACTTCGAATAGAACGGCTCAATTCACTGCAGATTGATTTATACACATGGTGATTCAGTCGTGCCGGTTTAAAGAGCAATTTCCTATGCCGTGCGAAACAATAAGTCTCTAAACACATATCTCGTTAATATAATTTCTCGTTTGCCTTTAAATACGTAGTAGTACATAATTCATTCTTTCGTGGCTTGGGGATTCGTATATTTCGAGTTTTTTCACGATGAAAGCTTGCGCGACCAACTTGTTGAATTCAAACAAATCGTACCTTTTACTTCTTTCTGTGTGTGTCGAGTCGACGATAATACCACGTACCTTTTATGTTTAAAGTCTCTTCTTTTTTGCAATGGTGCTTAAAAACTACATACATAAAAATTGCGTTTTAGATAAAGTTGTTTAAAAGCAAAATGAAGATAACACTACCATTTACAGATATATAAACATTTTGATTGATAGTATGCAATAGTGCAAAAGTAAAAGCAAAAACCCAAAGAAATTCAAGAATAAAATGAGTTTATTTTTTGAGCAACAATATCAAAATGTTATATTGAGTTCTATTTGCTGCAAATAAATAATTAGATTAACCACAAATTTACTTTATAAAAAAAATTCTTTTTAAATTTAATAAAGTTTGGAAAACTATAAATAAACATTCTTTCAGAATTTTGTTGTAAGGTCCATTCATGTTTAATCATCTCTCAATTCATCAATTCATTCTTCTATGTTGTTAAATGATTTTTGGATATAAGTAAATTTAGCATAAAAGAATTTAAGTATGTATTTCATTTCAAATTTTAAAAATATTTAATAGTTCATTTTCAAGTTTAAACCACTGTATAACACTTTTATTAGCATATTCAAATTTATATTTTCTGTAGATTCTAAGAATTTACATTTGCAAATCTATTTATTACCTACTTTATACATAAAACCGTTTGTTTATTGCCTAGGGTTATTAGTGAACGCGTTCAAGATGATATTTAATCATCATTCCCATTGTTAACTAGAAATGTATAATAGGCTCACGATTCCTAAAAATGTATGTACCATAAAAATTCATTGCTGAAGAATGGAACAGTCGGAAATACACATCTAGTTTTATAACACCTACATACTTAATTAGGAATTATATTTTATTATATTTATTTATTAGTAGGATCTTTAAGACTCTAATACCTTGGGTATTATTGCACATGAGTATAATTTCCAAAAAATAATAATGTAGAAAAATTCCCGTTATGATGTCAAACGCATACGCACCTTTTAATTATGTAATAGTAGGGGTAATGATATATTTTGATCTACTTGTAACACCACATTCTATTTCTTAATACAAGACAGTACAGAACAAGACACAGTCATAATACAAACAGTAAAGAATTTAAGTAAAATAAATAAAATATTCAGAAAACACCAATTATCAATATGACTGCCACCAACCAAAATACATAACCAGCTTATAGAGAAGTTACGTCCCGTGGGCGATGGGTCAAATACAAAAACTTGTACATGGTCCTTCACAAGCCGAATACAACCCCAACATTTTGTTCTTCGAGAGTATACATTTACAATTATGTTAAGCGGTTTTGAAATTATAGTGCATATAAAAGAGTGTTTAAGTGAAAACCAACATTGCAAGAGTGATGCGAAGGACATTCTTAAATTTGCGAAAATTACTTCATTAGACGTAGAACGCTCATTTTCCAAATACACGCCTCGTCGTAGGAGTTTGACTTATGCCATACCCACCTTCGAGTTTGGATGATATCCTGAATGATTCTGAGGATGGAACCATTAACTCCCCAGGACGAGTCTAGTTCAGATTTCTTTGTTGATGAAGGATCCCAACATTTTTCTCAGAGCGAGTTCAATGATCTGATTATAAATTTTGACCTTTAAAAAGATTAACGATTTCAAAATTATCAATTAATTTTCTAGGTTTCG
Organism: Melolontha melolontha; assembly: GCA_935421215.2. Classification (NCBI taxonomy): domain Eukaryota; kingdom Metazoa; phylum Arthropoda; class Insecta; order Coleoptera; family Scarabaeidae; genus Melolontha; species Melolontha melolontha. The sequence continues at coordinate 106,307,229 of OW285240.1, forward strand.
AGGTCAGTTTTGTACACCATTGTTTCGGAGAAACTGAAATATCGAAAATTGTGTTGTCGGTAGGTTCCAAGATTGCTTTCTGACGATTACAAAACAAAAAGACTGGATACGATCAGGAAGGAGATGAATTTTTGGGCCACATCGTTACAGGAAATGAGACTTGTGTGTCTCACATAACTCTTGAGTCCAACCAACAGTCAATGGAATGGTGACACACATCGGCGCCAATCACAGTGATAGCCAAACATCTATCAGCACGAAAAATTATGGCAACTGTGTTTTAGGACAGGAACGGGATTTTGTCAGTGGATTTAATGCCGAGAGGCACAACAATCGATTCTAATGCGTATAGTGAAATGTTGAGAAAACGCCAGCCGTGCCGTACAAAGTAAGCGGCGTGGCCTACTGTCTTCCGGTATGATCTTGCTTCATAACAATGTACTCGTAAAACCATATTTCTGCACAAGGTCTAATCAGGTCTTTTGAATGAGAACTGGAACGTTAATGTAACAGTTCAGACCGTGCAGTGTGATTTTCACTTGTTTCGGTACTTAAAGGAGTTCCTTCGTGGTCAACGGTTCAACGAAAAAAACTGCAGTTATGGATTGGGCTTCTCACAAACGGCAGATTTATTTGGCATCGGAATTCAAGAATTTGTTGAACGCTATGACAAATGTTCGAACAAAAATGGAAATTATGTAGAATGAGAAAATAAATATATTGTAATGTAAATATTTTTCTTTTTATTCAAAAACGGATCTTATTTAAAAAATATTCGTCGTATTTATACTGTTACGCTTAGCGTATAGAAGTTTTAATTCATTTATTTAAATACACATATTCATCTTTAAATATCTCGATTAAATTATATTTAACATAGACATTTTTTACATTTGTACAAACTGTACACTTTCGTTACAAAGAGAAAGCATTTCTTTTGTCATATTCTTGACCGCCGACGACCCTTATTACCTGGACCGTCAACCGATAACCGTAATGTAGAATTTCTTCTAGATAAATTCCATATTTTAAAAATTGTTTTAATATAATATTATTTACTTCTTCTTTCATATGTTGTGTTTGATATAGTTAGGAAGCTTATGTCACAAGGGTTATTCTAATAATATGTATGACATCGATAGACCACGTCTTCAGGTCGCGCTTCTAATATTATAATTCAAGATATCGATCCCTCTCTTCGATGGATCATAAAACAGACCGTTTTTCTATCGACACAAACTATCAGCTTCTTCTCGTTACAACTATCATAAGATCCACATCTTATGCGCGGTACTGTTCAAGTGCTAGCCATGATCCCACGTGCCCCTGCATCTCACCGCAATTAAAAGGTAATTTTGTATTGTTCAATATATATTATTCTTTTAAGCGACTCCATATTAATTTAAACTAATTAATTTCTTATTCCTTCGGCCAACACCGCTCCACACATACTTGTCCGAGTATATCTTCAGACCACGTGGCCGCCCATCGCCGCAAATCAAAGGTAACTCTGTATTCTTCGATACAGAGGTTATTTTATATACATTAATGAACCCATAATTTACTGCTCAATTTAACGTTCGTTTTCAGAGTATTTTTTGTGTGTTAATTTTTAATTAATTATTGACTGCTCCTCGTGTATATATTACTTTTGTTTTAATTACGTTTAAATATACGAATTTCAATTTATTATTATGTAAATATAAATACACATTTTAAGGACGCCGCTGTGTTTTATTTTATTTATTAAGTTTTTGTGTATTTATTTTAATTAACCATCATCACGCACGTCCTGGACCTTTGAAGGAACTTCATCAGCACCACAAATTAATTGTCATAAAATAATTTCATTATTACTATCCCTAGCCAAGCCCTCAGTTAGTAATAATACCGAGATATCAAAAATTATCTTGATCAATGGTGGCCATGGAGTGAAAAACTTCTATCTTAATTTATATCATCCTTTTAAGAAAATTCTGATAAAATTTTCAGGTTAAGTGTCATGCTGACGTTAAAACTTGTTAATATATTAATTTTAATGTTAGTATGACACTTAACCTGAAAATTTTATCAAAATTTTCTCAAAAGGATTATTTTTTCACCCCATGGCCACCGTTGACCAAGATAATTTTTGATATCTCGATATTATATATTATATAAACAGATTTAGTAAACGTAAATTGCTCATCTCTGTTTGTGCATTTATTAAACTATATATGTACTTCATTTTTTAAATTCATTTATTTCTGAGCTTCTTAATAAATTTAATTTTAGGCCTTTACATTCTATGTGCATTATTTTATATTCATAATTAAACAAATGACCGTTGTTAATTAACTAATTGGTAAAAGAAGAACCAGTTTTTTATTTATGAATGATTATGTCCTAACATCCGTTTATTGAAATATCTTCCTGTTTGTCCAACATAAACCCCGGGAATGTACCACCTACATATAGACTCCTGACTTTCTGCTATTATTGATCTTGTCTTCGTTATTTTCAATATATTTCTAATGATAAGATATAACCATCTATGTGTTTATTACTAATGGATATGAACACGTATTTCATCAAGTAAAGGCCAAATCAATTCAATGTAAATTGCAATATATTAAAACACCATCAAGAATATTAAATTAACAAACTTTTGCTTTTTATTAGATTACGAAAATGCGTCAATCTCCAAACGTTAAATTTATATTCTTCGAGTAAGTTCACAGCGTATATTCGCTGAACCTGAGTATATCGGCAAAGTGAAGACGTTGGCCGCTGAACGCCATTCCGTTACAAACCGGATGTGACGTGCACACGAACATTTCTCTCGCCGTTGGTCTGTGGTTAGTGCAAAGTTCACACTTTATAACACCGTGATTTGTAACGCATCTGGAACGAGTTTACTTAGTTGCTATTTGACACCATAAATACGACAGAAATAATCAGAACGAATGTCACTTATAAAGGAGAAAAACTATTACGAAGAAAGTAATGAAAGAAAAATATATTTACTACGTTAACACTTTCACTTAACGCATTAAGAAATTTAAATAAGTCTACAGTGGGCAATTATGCACACACTAAGCTGAACTACATACATACATACATATTACATTGTTGAGCTATGAAAAAGTGGAAATTCTAAATTAGTGCATGTAACCGTGCATTTAACAAAATAAACATAATAATTGTATAATTGCGGACACGTTGTGAACGTTCGGAATGACTTATCGATTTCACGTTTTATCTGATTTAACACTAATAATGAAATGGCGGTTCTCGATTTGTTTTGTTCTATATCTCACTTCTTTAGAGAGACAGAACGAGAAATGAACTGAGAAAAAATCTATTATATAAAACTTGATCGAGGCATTGATGGGAAAGGAATAGACTACTCTAGTATGAAAAAAATTGCAAACGACCGTGTTACGACATTCATTAATGTGGGAATATTGTTCGTTAATTGTTTTTTATACCTTTATAATTGAAGTTATTTATAGTGTTTATATATCTTTGATCTAAATAGATTTAATACCTTATATATTTTCAAAAATTAGCATATAAAAATATACAAAGCAAAGAATTGACCATCCGCAAGCCTAAATTACTATATATATATATTATTGAAACGCTTAAACCCTTTGATTAGTTATGGAATATAATTTCGTTCAAATAGTTGCCTTGGCTGGCTTTGCATTCACCTTCTAAACCCAGCCTTGGCGTAATTTTCGATGGTTCGAGACCCTATTTCACGAATACGAGGGACACCTTTCATATTTTTACAATCGACCACTAGATGGTGCTTTTGACATATGTAATTACTATATTCTTGAAGTTTGACATTTGTCAATGAGAAATCCGCGGTAGCTTAGAAATTTAGTCAGTAGTTTGTTGACAGTGACAGTTTTAAGACAGTGAGTTTGTAAAATAATGGAAATCAATCGTGAAGGTTCACAAAAACTGTTGTGATTCCAAAAAACATCGATGCTGTGCGGAAAATGATAGAACACGATCTACATGTGACTTACAGTAAGGCAGAGGCATCTTTTGGCATATCGCAGACTGCAATTCATTCGATTTTACATGAACATTTTATTTGTAAAAAAATATGTTCCAGATATTGGTTCCACATAACTTGACCGAAGCACAAGAAAGCAGCTCGTGTCAATTGGTGTAAAGAGATGCGCAAAAAATTCGACGTAGGAACCGCAAAATCTGTATACAACATCGTCACAGGTGACAAAACATGGATATATGCGTATGAGCCGGAAACAATCTACTGTATGGGTGTTCCAAGACGAACCGAACCCCACAAAAGTTGTTCGTGCAAGGAGCACTTCCAAGAAAATTATCGCTTGTTTCTTCGGCTGTACAGGACACATCGCAACAATTCCTTTAGAGGATCGAAAAAACTGTTAACGCTGAATGGTATACAGTAATTTGTTTGCCAAAAGTTATAGACGAAATCAAGAAGAACAACCCGACTTGCCGCCGAATGATTTCTTTTTGTTCTCAACTGTGTAACAAAAAATGCGTGGACAGCGATTTTCAAGACCTCAAGAAGCAGTCGAAGCCTTTGAAAACCATGTTTCTGAGATACAATCTTCAGAGTGGAAAAATGTCTTTTGAGAACTGGTTCGTACGTATGCAAAAGTGCATAGACCATAAAGGCGAATATTTTGAAAAACAATAAAATAGTTTGTTCTCAAAAATTTTGTTTTCTTCCCAGATTTGGTAAAAATATAAAAGGTGACTCTCGTATTTCCTTGAATATTGTCCTTAAAAGCCTGAATTATTTCAGAATTGTCAGAGTTACATCGATCATTAACAGCACCTCAGAAAAAACTCCAACGGCGTTAAATCCCAAGTCCGCATAGGCCAAGCAACATCACCAAAACACCTGATTACACGATTATTGAATTTAGTGAGGAAAATATCGATTGTTCCACGGCTTATGTGGCACGTAACGCCATCCTGTTGTCCAATTAATCAATTGCTAGCCAAATAGATCGGTTATTGCAACCTCAAAAACCACACAAAACAGTCACACGCTAAGGATGCATTGGCTTTTCTACGACTACACGTGTGGTCTTCGAGTCCCAAAATACAGAAAGATTTTTCTTTTACCTTCCATTTGGTTTCATACCTGTATCTTAGAAACTAAAGCCCTCTGGCCGGCCGCTCTAACACAATCGGATATGTATTAATGCCCAGAATCAAATGGTGAAAACTACAATACGCTGTGATTTTTTGTTCTCTTATTATATGCGAAAATAGTAATTTTCCAAATCGCGAATGTCACTTTTGCGAAACTTGGGATTGTCCTAGCGGTCCGTTCTAGCGATATACATACTGTTTACACTCGTTTTAATCCCGTCGACAAGAGCTTCAATATGCCGCAACTTTTGCGAAGATCGGATAAAAAATGGGGGAGTTATGGCGATTAATCGCGATTTTTTTTACATAGCCGTCGAGAGGAAAATGCGTCTCATCCGCAAAGATTATTTTTCTAGTAAAATCAATATCAATTTCCAGCTGCTCTAACTCAAACAGAGAAGCGATAATGAATCGGATGACCGCTTGACTTCAATGCATGAATAAGCTGAAAGCTGAACCTTGTAAACAAATAATCCAAAATATTTATGCAGAATTCTCTGCAGACTAATACGACTAATGTTCCGTTATTGAGATCGGTGGTGAGTTGTGGTTCTTGAATATGGGCGGACACTTTCGACAACCGCAGCAATATTCTCTAGTAAGCTCGCTCGGCAAACACGAGGATAACTTGTGTCATTAATTAGCATGGTAATCTCATGAATTTTATTCACAAACTTGCATTAAGCAGCGAAAGTTGGCGAATGATTTCGACCGAAAATTCTTTTCAAAATTAGCACTATTTAGACAACACAACACTTTGAAAATAAGTTTTCAGAATTTTTTTGTATTATTTTTGATACCCTTACCTAGATTACATAACAACATATTGCTATGGATTTTTATATATTAAAAAATATATTTATATTAGAATAATTTAAAAATGTACATATTTTGTGAACATGTCTGTATTTTGAAAATGCTTTAAAATTTAACGTGTGAAAAAAACTGGTTATTCGAGGTCGCTCTCATAGAGAGGCCGAGGTAAATTAAGGGAGACCAAAATTATAGTTTGAACTAGAAGATTGCTTTGTGAAATATATTTTAATTAATTCGGTTAATTGATTGAAAAGTGTTTTATAGATGTATTAGAGAGTTATAGAGATAAATTCTCGTATGTTATTTGATGTTTAAATTGAATAAGCACCTTCTTCGTCTCCACATATTTTTTTGTAAGTAGAATTAAAATTATAATGGTTCCATTGTATGGAAGCTTGTAATTAAGAGATTTAATTATTAGAAATATAGATAATAAAGCTTACTATTAACATTTCTTTGTTAAAATTATAATTGAAAAGTTTGTTCGACGGGAATCAAGGTTTTTTTTTGTGCTTGGTGTTTGCACATGCATAAATTTTGTTCGTGTGTATCTGATTATACAGTGTGGTTCTCTGGGGAGAAGTTAATAGTAGACTTGATTATTTTTAGATAAGTTTGTTCGGATTCATAAAGAGGATGTTTTCCATTCATTTAGCTGTCAATTTACAATGAATGTTTTTACCTCATGTATTTTTGTATAATACAGCATCTTTATACTTTGTAAAGACATATTTTTTTTTATTTCTTATTTTGTATTAAATATTCATTTTAATTTTATCCTGCGTTTGATTTTTGTACTCATGCCTATATTGCTGTTTAAACTTAACTTAGGTATATAAGTAAATAAATTTTTATGAACATTTCACTGGCGCTCAACTTACATTGCAGTCACGCATTTCCTAAGTGGAACCCGAGAAGTTAGAAGTCACATTTGAAAATTCACCGGCTGAGAAACCTAGTTGGGAAAACTAGTTGTGGATGGTGGCGTGCTAAATTTTCAAACCACTATTCATAGCAATATGTAAAATTATCAAAAATATAAAGGAACACACAAAATCCAGAATCTATAAGTTGAACCGAAGAACATGTCAAAAAATCTATGTAGGCTAAATAGAAGCCCTTTTCATAGCACAAGAATCAAGGATTAGCGTTAGTTCTTTTATAATAACAAAACAGATTTACATTACGCTAAACAGTTGTTCGAATTTAAATACGATTGTGACCGCAATTTCAAAATTTTGCATATATTTGCATTTACAAAATTAAACTATCCTTTTAAATAATCTAGAAGTTTTAGAAATTAATAAAATTAAAAACACTTAAATTTATTCAATCTTAGCAAAGATTACAACTACTAATTTGATCTGAAACATGCAAATCTAAATTCAGTTAGTAATTATATACTTGACAGAAAAGCAATGGAACTTTATTTTGCAATTTAAAGTCATTTGTGAGACATCAGAATTGAGCAACGCAAAACAGGAATGAGTAGGTGATGAAGGGGTGATGGGTTAATTTCAATTACTTTTATCTGTTCACACTTGTTTCATACCTCGTTCAGACAAATAATGAACATAAAGTATAAAGTATAATTAAAAATAAGTTATTTTAGATAAACTACACTTATATGTACAAAAAATATATCAAATGTATGTGACAATAGTTACAACTATTTTATTTAAAATTTCGTTTTCATTTAACAAATTAAACATTATATCACAAAAATCAGTTCGTTTTACTTTATCTTCCTCGACAAGCTTTTGATGGTTTGATATCTTGTATGGCTTATATTTTAATTCTTTCAGTGTTTTGAACACCGAACTGTACAATACTCCAAAATGGCCTGGCTACATTTAAAAGCGATCCTACAGACCGTTTTCCTACATAACACAGGTTATTCAGCTTCATGTGTTGTGTTAACACGTGATTGGTTTTATTTTATTTTTTGTGGGAATTTAGAAAACAACCATCTTCATTGAATTTGTTAAAAATATTTAAAATTGTCTTCGCACAAGGTATGCGCCTGTTGGGATAATTAACTGTTTTAAATTTTTTTAATAAAACATTTAAAATATTTAAGATTTAAGTATGAATGAAATATTTGACAATTGGAAAGATGTTACTGGTGTATAACTGGTTGCCTATTATGCCACCATACATTTACCCCTATGTGAAAGCTAAATGAATAAAAATCAATGCATTGTACCTATATGTAATGATAAAAGAAAAAACCCGGTATATCAGTTTATTTAAAGTAAATTAATAGTTTTGTGCGAAAATATTTATACTATAATCATATACCTATTAAACTTTATAACGTTCTACAAACAAATACTTTATTTTTTTTAATTGATTTTAATTTTGAAAGATATTAATTAGGTAATTAAATTTACTTAATTACTATTTATTAATTAAAATAAAACAAGAAAAAGTTAGAAATATGAAGTTTAGAAGTTTGGAAATACAATTTTCGTTAAAAAATTCACATACCCTCAGATCCTATCTTATACATATTTATAATTTGATTGCGTTATTTTTGACATGGCAAACATTCACAATTTCATTTCATAGAATATATATAGCAAGAGAATGAGTTTGATTTTTTGATCGTAAGTGTTCAGCGAAAAAAAGAATTAACTACATATTTAAGTGCATCTTTTGACCATTTTTTATTGCATACTTTCCGACCTTTACTCATAATATACAATATTTTTGAATATAAAAAATATAGATGCATTTCCTTTTTTCAATTTAATAAAGCCTGAATATACTCTATTTTTTCACAAACACTTAAAACTAATTAAAAAGCCTTTTATCTCATTTGGTTGTGTCATTTTTCCGTAATAATAAACAGATACATTTACAGCCTAAATGTACTCCACTCAAACAGAGTGAACTCGAAAAATAAAAATCGAAAACCGATTTGAAAACATGGCGAACGATTGTAGTACGGTTCATTATTGCTTCATTGTGATCGTACGTTAAACCAGTTTGGAATTGTTCGAGAACATATATATGGTGTATCGGAGGCGGTGAACACCCGCTGACGCCGATGGTGGCGTCGGTATATTGAAAGCTTTACGAGGTCACTGCCATTGCTAACTGTACTTCTCCCGATGTGGTATTATTATTATTGTTTGTGTGTTGTTGTGGTGCCCGGCTGATATTATTGTCTGTGCGGTAGTTGGTGCAATCAATGTATTGTCGGATCGGACATTGCGAAAGCCCACTCGTCTGATGCAGCGCAATAACAGTAAAACTTAATAACAGTAATAAGTAGTAATAACTCGAATTCTAATGAGAGGTGGTTTCTAACAACGAAATATGTAATATGTGATCTGTTATAAAATATATTTTTTGAAAATCTTAAAGCAATAATCATATAAATAATACATAAAACATGTATATACGAGGTGAGATTTTTATATAAGCCCCCAACCAAACAATGGCAAATGTTTCAAATGTCATCTATACTTATTTTAACTGGGTGGTGTTGAAATTGAAATATTTTTGTGGTTTTGATAGTTGTTCGAGTAGTTAAAAATAAGTATTTAAAAATTGAATACTACAGAAGAGAATGGCCCAAAAATTATCCACAGACGAACGATTGAGAAGAAGTCTTCTCATCATATACAGTCATCATTTGCTCACGCATTTTCCCTCTTTAGTCAGAATTTTGCTTGAAAATGTGATAGAGCACATCACAGTATCAAGTAAAATTCTGGTTGAAACAATTTCATAGGGATTTTCGTAAGCATGCTATATATCCTGAGAGAGGTTACTTACTCCAGGAATTACTCCAAAAAATCAATGTTATAAGCGTGCAAGACAGACGCACAATATCTTAAGCTCGTTAAAGGTATTACCCTAACTCCCACCTGAATCTCTCGGTTCCTCAATTTGCCTCAAGGCGTTTTATTAACCTTTTTTATGTCCACAAGTCTCGCTCCTTATATCATAAACATTCGCCTGTGATTGATACGATTTGTACCATGAATAATATAATCAAAAAGGCTAGACATAGATATTTTTGATCTAAATTACAATCAATTTGTCACTTCACATTGCTATAATTTCATCTGTGTTTATTATATTTTATAGTTTTGGTATAGTTATTGGACCATTTTCTTCACTCACTTCGTTCTGTTTTGTATACATTGTGGCTGTTGGATAATAAACGTATTGTTATTATGAAGCCATTAAAGATTATCCAAAATCTGGTAGGCCTTTTGAGACAAGAATACAGGAAATAATAAAAAAAACTGAAGGTTTGGTGTTGGCAGATAATTGAATTTAAAGTGTCGATTATTGCAAGAGGGGAGGTGCATAGAGAAAAGAGAATGCTGGATCAAAATTCCTAGGATACTTTGCAGCGAACAAATCACTGACTCTTTGAAAACCATTTCCATCATGAATTCGGTGTACTATTTGTATTTTTTCGCTTTTGTGTATCATGGCATTCAAATAGGTAATTTTGCTTGAGGGGGGGCAAACTGCACTCCACTACGGATAAAGTTAGACTGTCTCTTATCGCTAATTTTGACCAACGCTGTCTATGAAAGGAGAACCAATTGAAATAGGTGGGGTATCGGCACCTTCAACATCGTTCGTTTGCTTGCTTCTAGGGTGTTTATTGCATTTAATTTATTATTACATGTCTCTTACGATTATATCTTCCGTACTTATTTTACTTGCTATTACACTATTTGTGGAAAAACACAAACATAGTGCCAGCTTTTAAGATAGAATCAAGGCAGAATGTGGAAAATTACCGCCCAATTTCCATTTTGGGAAAATTTCGGGTACATAATTATGGACCAGTTGTTCTCTGAGTCGAAAAGTTTTATTAATACTTTTCAGCATGGTTCTATTCGTAGTAGATCTGTAGTCACTAACTTAACTGAATTTCCTTCTATTATACATGCGGCTATGGATAAAGGATTCAGGTTGATGCTGTGTATACCGGTTTCTTCAAAACTTTCCATCATTCTATATTAATTATTAAGCTGGAGAATTTCGGTGTGCATGGTTCACTATTACGCTGGATTCAATCCTGTTTGAGTTTCAGAACCCAATCTGTTACGATTAATAACTTTTAGTCTAACACTTCTTATGTAACATTTGGTGTTTCCGTCGGGAAGTCACCTTGGCCAGCTTGTATTTATAATTTTCATTCATGATGTAATAGAGTCTATCAGCTTTTTCGTTGTTTATTTTATGCTGATGATCAGAGTTCCTATTTTTCCCCACATTCCAGAGTCCTATTCAGTACAAGTTAACATGTACAAATAACGAGCCATCGAAAAAATTCATAATTGGAGTAGACTGTGAAATTGGGTTGGTACTTTAGCCATTTCCACATAATGACACATTACTTGATGCTTGACAGTTTCCTTTGGTTTCATTGTAAAAAAAGGTTATGGCATTGAAATGATACTACAACAAAAAATAAAACAAATAATTTATTTAATATCGAAATCATAATCAAAATTTACATGTAGCTACAGAAGTTGTTGGAAATGTTGTCCATTTACATCAAAACAAATTTAATTTTCTTAATAAGAGTTTTGAAAAATTTGACACAAACTTATAGTTTCAATGTCAAATAATAAATGTCATTATGTGGAAGTGGCTAAAGTGCCAACCCAATTTCACAGTCTACTCCAATTATGAATTTTTTCGATGGCTCGTTATTTATATATGTACATCGCGTTTTGTAAAGGCGTCGAGATCTACTCTTAACTATATAAACAACCGGCCGCCATACACGCCCCAACATAATGCATACAATGAACCTGCTTATCTTCAAATTCGTAATCTTTCTTTTGTAACTGAGTGCGTAAAAAAAAACTTTTCATAAACATCTCTCACAATAAGTAATTTCTTTGTTAATACTTAAATCTTATATTAACAAAAATAAATGCTGAGTAATTTCATACGAACACATGTTCTTTATAAAAACCGATGTGTTTTGAAAACGTTCGTACGTATACTGAGTAAGATCCTGGAATGTAGGAAAATCTGACGACTCTACTGAGGATGCTAAACTGTGCGCGGCGATGACTTCCTCGGAGGATTGTGCTAGAATTTAGGACGATTTAGTTAATTTTTATAAGTATTGCACACATAATAGATTACCATTGAACGTAAATAAGTGTTTGGCTACCATCATATCTATTCATTTGAAAATCATCCATTAGAATGGGTAAATTGCGATAAAAACTTTGATATTTATATTGACAGTAAGCTCCTATTTGACCAACATGTAGATATTATAGCTCAAAAAAGTTTTAGAGCGTTGGCTTTTCTAATAGGAGTTTCTCGTAACCTCAGAAATATAGATGCCATTAAGACCTTATACTTTGGTTTTGTTCGCAGTAACTTGGAGTATATTGCTCCGGCGTGTGGAATTCTTGTTACGAAACCTATTTTATTAATCAAGTTGAGAGAATTCAACAAAAATTTGTAAAATATCTAAATTTTAAATTTCGCTCTCAAAGAAATTTTCTAAATTATTCCACTTGCTTGAACTTATATAGATTACATCTCTTAAAGATAGAAGATTAATCTCAGATTACGCGTTTCTATACAAAATCGTTAACAATTGCCTGGATAGTCCGTATTGTGTTGATAATTTAAATTTTCATGCTGGATACGTGATACGTTTGGGCTCTACTTTCTATTTGCCGATTTGAAACACCTACGCAAATATGAACCCTTGTATAGAATTTTTAGGGATTATGTTAATTATTTTGATAGCTTAGATGCGTTTAATTTAAGCTACATAACTGCTTTTTTACTGGCTAAGCAACGTCTTGATTTATTTTTCTTGGTGTTATTTGAGAAATTCCTTTTTTTTCCTCTTTTCTTTTTTGTACTTGTTTTATTATTTTATTTATATAATTGTGCTATAGTTATTGCGACTATATGTCCTGTTGTGTAGTCTCTTTGTAACAATAAATAAATAATATTTTCCTATATCTCATAAATTAATAACCGCATCTTAATTATAATAATAATTATTGTAAAGGTTACCTAAACCATATCGTGTGATGCATCATTTTAAAGTATTTTTTGCTAGGAATCTTTTAATGATTTTATTGTATCAAAATCCTTTACCTCGCACCTTTAATTAAATCATAATCCCTAGGCGTCCCTTATTTACAATGTAATTGATTAGACCTAACTCGGTCATAAAACTACCATTTATAGTATTCTAAAGAACACGCTCTCTTACATTCCAAAGGTACAGACAACACCTACCCGTCAATCAAAATCATGAGTTCGGCCTTATGTAGCGAACAACGCTGTCCAGAGCTTTTTAACGCGTTTTTATCCGTGCCGAATACAGCTACCAAGTAACTGTATCGTTTCATAATTAAATTATTTTAATTCCTTTTCCAATTTATTAATTCCTTTTGACCTCTAACTAATTAGTTAATCTCAAAGCTTTAATTATTTCATTTATTTATTAAACAAAACGTTAAAATCAACGCTGTTGTGTTCTTTTTATTTAATATATTTACTTCAGTATACTACACGTCCTGTACCTTTCATGCATCATTACATTATCTTAAATCATTTTCATTATTGTTAGGACGCTACAGCTAGTCGAATACAAAATCAACACAATCAACTACCATCCTGGTAGCAATTTTAATCACTAGAAATAAAAAAACCAACATAAATGTAATATGAATTTAACCAGACGATCTATATTGAAGTTATGAATTTATTTGAGGGTATTTATAGCGCACGAGTATGTTAAGATGGGTCGTAAAAAATTTTTTGAGACTCGTGTATATTTCCGTCATTCTTACTCAACGCCCAGAGCGACTAGTCTTGTGGTCTTTATTTTTGTTTACGTTCGATTTGAGATCTCTCTAGCTTGCGGCTCGTCTAAAAATATACTAGACCAGCTGTTGTAGCGTACATATAGGAACACATATACTGTCAGGAAATTACGGCGAATTCCAAGCGTTTTCTCCGGCAAGATAAGAAATCCACAATCTTCGGCTTCGGGTTTTCGCTTCGGCAGATCGCGCTTCCGTTTGGTATTGCGTCAGAAATAATTCAAGAGATTTTAACCGTATATATAAAGTGATAAAAGAGTGCAGCGATTGATAATAATCACTATTTATCAATGTTATTTATTACACTGCATGTATTTTAAATGCGCACTTAAATTAATTACGCTGTAAAAACGGTAATAATTTGTAGAAACTTTACTACGAGAGTATGGAGAATAACATAAAATATGGAACGCGTATATCATTTTATAGACACTAGTCAACTACATACATATATCTCGACTAATCCCAACATTAAATTGTAATTAAAATCTGAACTATATTAGCTTTAAAATATTATAATTGTGTCACGGTGTCAATATACGATTGTACTGTATTTTACAGTCGTGAGATTTTATACTAATAATAATAATAATAGTATTTACTATCCAGCAGATATATAAATCCAAAGGATAATATGAAAATACAAACACAGAAACATGTTGCTATGAAATTTCACATTGAAATAAATTTAATGAAATATTAATTAATCAAACGTAGCATAAATAACCTACGACATAATCAAAATTGGTCGTGTTTTGGAATGCCCCTAGTACATAACATACAGTATAAAATACATTATGTAAATAGATTAGAGGTTATAATGTATTTCAATAATATTTAAAATCTAATTACATACAAAAACGCATGTTTACGTACCAAAACTGTATAAAAGGGATATTAAATAAGGTTTTCTTTATATGTATATTAGCCATGTTTATTTGTATTAGACTTATCGATATTTTATGAACTATATTCATTGTTTATGATAGAAATTTTGTAATGTCAAATTCAATTAGAAATAAGAATAAATCCATATAAAAACATCTGGTTTTAACAGCAGAAACGGTGTATGTAACCTGAAAAACAATAAGTATCTATAACAAATACGAACGAAATTTAGAAATATTTAGAATAGCAATTGTAATTTCTTACGTAAACGTAAACAAAACAAAATGTCATTAAATAAAGGTAAAATGCACCAGAATGCGCATGTTTACGACGACTAAGTGAGAGAATTAAAGATGGGCCGGCAGAAACAAGTAAGAAGTATGAGAAAAACAAACAAAGCAAATTTACGAAAGGCATCTAACAAAAGACGCTGGATTTTTATGTGTGGAGACATACAGAACTAGGTCAAGGCATAAATTTCGTAGAAATTAAAAAGGAAAATTAATTAATCTCGAAAATAAATTTAAAAAATCATTAATTATCACAAAACAAGAAATCATGTTCAAACAGCAAAATAAAGAAGAGATTTGCATATATGTAGAAGGTGGATTGATACTTGGTTTGAAATGGAAATAATGTACGAAAACAAAGGAAAATTGCAATTAAATACAAAAAGTGGGAGAGAAAAATGAACGTTTTCCAAGAAATAAAAAAGTACCTAATATAAAAGGGTAAAACGGCGTCAGAAGCGGATTCATTCTTTTCAACGTACATTGATCAATTATTCATCGTTCACTCAATATTTATTCGATTTTAACGGTTTGAATAAATATAAATCTTTATTAAGAAAGTTTAAGCATTAATTTATTATATATCTACGTTTATAATTAAAAGAATTTTTGATTTATAGTTATGAATATAGTATTAAATTTTTTTTTTGTACAATTATTGTAATTTATAATTGAATTGAAACTTTATTCAAGTAAAAGTATTACCAAGAATAGGATAAAAACTTGAGTAAGTAAATAACATACAATTGCATTTGAAGTCTATAAAACTAAAATCAAACATTGTAAAATATATATGGATTATTAATTTGAACGAATTAACAGTAAATACACCACTGCAAGTGTAAATTTATGCAAGATATCTGAGCAAGCGAGTAGGAAGTATAGATTTCCGCGATCAACCTTATGATATCTGCGTAATTCAATTTTGCCATCAAAGATTCATAGATAGGCTTAAAATAAACATATTTATATACATACAAACACGCAATAAAAGAATTTTAACAATTTACCTTTTGTTGTATTATTTCTTTACATTTATATTGGATACTAGGCCTAGTTAAGTAGAACCCGAAAGCTATATAGAATCTAGAAAGAAATATGCTTGAGTAACTGACCACAACACAATCATTTATACTTCATTTATTCACCAAGTGGAGCTTTAGCCAAAATATTAGTTCTCGCACGAGGAACCCAAAATGTAGCCGACGAACGTGTGCCGTAATTTAGTACAAGTTTTTGTATTACGCCGAGTAACGATGGAGAATCAATCATTTTTGTAACACTTCTGATTATATTACAAGAACCTTCTTTGAATTTTCTCCAAGCTAAGTTGCTGGTAAGTATATATGGAATACCATACGACAGAGGCGTATTCAAGTTTAGAACGCATCATACTAAAAGATAACGTCTTTGGTGTTGGTCGTTTCTGGAATAAGTGACTATACCAAACTTGCTAATACATACTTGATTTAAATTTGTTTGTATGGCACTAAGTGGTAATAATATTATGTTTCTTTGCAATATTTTACAGTAGGAAATGATAATGATTTTTGAAAATATTTTTAGATCATCGACGTACGCAAGAATTTGGTAGATTATAAAAAGAAGAGGCCCTAAAGATTGGACCCTTTATGGAATATGTACTCTTTGCATCGACAATTCAACATACCGGTCTTGTAACAATTTATAGATGATCGTTGTTTCTAATACATACGATTAACACAGTTACCGATTGTATAAGTAATAGGCAAATCTAATACGTTATCTATGTGGACCTATTATCTGCGTATGCTTTCTATTGACTCTCCATCTAGTTTCCCTAGACAACTCCATGTAGCTGACTGCTGGAAACCAGTATAAATTGTACGTATAGGTATGTCTTGTATCGAAATTTTTATTCTACTGAGAGAGCAAACAAACATTATTTAAAAATAAAAAAGAAATACTTAATTTAAATGTAATATATTCGCAATCAAATTAGAACATTAGTATCTTACCATACAAATTCGAATAAATTAATGGATTTCTAAAAATAAATGAATCTATCGTTTCAAAGTAAATAAATGAATTTTCTAAATCCGAAATATATGTATTTTATAACTACAAAATAAATATCGAAAATTCTAAAATAAAACTGAATTTACTTTGAAATAATATATTAAATGTTAAAATCATAGCCTGTAACTATAGTAAATAAACAATTAATCTTTAAAAGCAAATCCAATTCTAAACCCAACAGTTGCTTCTAAAATCGAATAATACTATATATTAAAAATGATCAAAAGGAAACTGTTTTTAGAATGTAAATACTAGATATTAAACGAAATAATATAACAGAAATAACAAGGAAACCAAATAAAATTTCTAATGAAAAAAAGAGAGTATTTTATATATCAGTCAATAAAGTACAAGTTAAGATTTGCAGTGATCCTCCCAAACTAGCAATAAGGTTAAATCCCGGTTGCATAGGTGTATCGTATTACTCTCACTGTTATTTATATTTTTGTTATAGCAGGAAAATATTGCAACAATGCCTAAGTATTTTAACGGTCGCCTAGAATATTTTCCGGTTTAAAATGACCATATTAAATGGGTAAGTCTTCAAAAACTAAGAAACTTTAATACCATATTGGTATTAAATTGGTAAAAATTTACAGTTAATAAATTTGAAACTATATCTCCTAGTTTTGCAAAGTAAATACGGAGAAAGATAGATTAACATTGGGAAGCGAACACATGAAAAATGCTGAAACCCGGGCTTATATTGTTACCTGTTTCTCGAATATGATATGAAAACAGTATCTCTATCGTATAGTAGTTAGCACTTTTGTTTAGTAAGCAAGTAGAAGTGAATTCGAACTTCAGTCCAGAACCAGTTACAAATGAAACAGACATGCAATATACATATCTGTAACTGTACACATGGACAATACACTATAACTATATAAGGTGGCACTATTTAATAAGTGTCATCTGACGGACGAAAGAGACTATGCCGAAAAAGGCGATGGACGAAAGAGACTATGCTGAAAAAGGCGAAAAAGGTCGCCTTTTTCGGCATAGTCTCTTTCGTCCATCAGATGTCACTTATTAAATAGTGCCACCTTATAGGACGAAATTTGCTATATCTTGTAGGCGATTTCAGCGTAAATGTATATACAGATACAAATCTGTTCTTAAAAAGATTTGTATCATTTGTATTACATTGCTTCACTAGCTTGACTGATGACGCCTATAGATGGCAGAAACACGTGTCTTAAGCAGAAGTAAATGCTGAAAATACGAGGTGTATTGTCCATGTGTACAGTTACAGATATGTATATTGCATGTCTGTTTCATTTGTAACAAATGCGAAATACGTGCATAACGTATTGATATACTTAAACCTTTTTGTATACCAGAACCAGTTCATAAAATAAAATCGCGAAATTCGTTTCGCAATTATCGATTGTAAAAATAGAAAAAAATTGTGGAGAATTGAATTGGCGCATTATCAATTTATCACACGAGATTTATAGCGGTGCCTGTTATCTCGTTCGAAGAGAAGTAAGACACGCTTTTATAAAATAAGGCAACATTAAAGCAGACGGCTGCTTGTACCTTTTCTAACATAACCTTACGATTACTATTAATGCGATATTTGCATAATTACAAATCTCCGATATCGAAAGCAGACATGCAACCCCAAATTCCAAAACAAATATATTACAACATTAAAACTTACTAGAAATTGTTTTTATGATTTTCTCGTGACACAGTGACATTGTAGAAGGTTTTCAGGCTTTGTTTTCGTCTTAAACAATGCCCTGAAACATAGCGCACTTTTGTGGTAGGATGTCAATAAGGGTATTAAAACCAAATAACTAAAATTAACTTCCTGTTTACCTGTGAAGTGTGCAGATACAGCTTTATGATATAATAAAATGTTATTAATATTACGACGTGCTGACATTCTTGGGTTGAAAGAGTCGAAAAATGCAACCTTCAGAAAAAAAATAAATGCAATACATATATCGATATGTTATTAGTAGGGAATTTTCAGAAAGACCCTACATTACTTCTCCCTTAGTGAGACAGTGGGAAGGTAGTGAGTGAAATTATCAATTATATCAATCAGTTACAATTAGAGAAAGTATCCATAGTGATCGAAGTAATTCACTGGTCAAATGAACCAGCAAAATTTAATCCCAATGGCTTCGGTTTCTATAGAATATATAGCTTGTATGTATGCAGTATATGTGTTTGTGGAACTGGTTCTCAAAAGAATATTTAATTGCTCGACGTTTCGATGAAATCTGTCTCATCACCTTCTGTGACATATACAAGTTTATTATAAAGATCACATTTTTTCTACCCTATACCATATATTTCCAGTTTTTGAGTTCTTTTTCTTAAAAATTTACTTTAATAGCTCTATCCTTCCAACTAGTGATGGGAGTTCTCGAGAATAAAAGCAGTAATGTATTCGATTCTTGAAAGTTCTCGCTGTTCTCGAGAACTTGTGGCAAAGTATTCGAATGCTTTAGTCTCGCTCTCGGAGATACTGCCGGTACTCGATTAGTAAGAAACGCGTTCTGTTCTCGAGAACTTGCGGTGAAGTATTCGAATACTTTTCGGTCTCGGAGCTACTGCCGGTACTTGGAAACGCGTTTGTTCTTGCATTCATATGTATATGTATGTATAATAGGTATTAGAATACTGGCTGTTCTCGGGTCCCCCCATTCCATGGTATTGTAGAGAATATACACCTTGAAAATGTTTATTTAAATTTGTATTTCCGAAAAATTTTAATTCTTTCCTGCACAGTGAACAACTTACTGTTTTTTTTAAAGAAGTTTTTTTAAAATATTCCCAAACATTGGACTTCTTTTCTCCTGGTTTCATTATAACTTCAAACAGATAACTTTTAATAAACTTTTTGTTTCATAAATTAACAAGAAGCAGAGTCTATAACTAACTAAAAGCTTTATAGGTATACTTTTTATGAGTATTGCTTTTATTTATTATCCAATGTGCTTAAATCACTTTCATTAGATACAAGAAGAAAGACGCTAAGTCGCCTGTACAAACATAATCAATCTGCTTATACATGTATGACATTAATGTGATGGAGTATGGACCGACAATTGAAAAAATATAATAATTCACATAATTGTATGTTAGTTCTCTATTAAATTACAAGCGAGACCCATAAATTGCACTAAAAATCGACTTTAAACAAATATATACCTAACGTCATTGCTGATATACTGCGCTGTCCTCTGGCTTAAAAAGCAAAGCGAATGTTCTCGCATCCATCCCTGTCAGTCAGTGAGTGAGTATGTATATCTATATACGAGTATAAGCAGAGCTGTTATGTGTATAACCGAGATAGAGAACAAATTCAAAACAAGCTGTGTATGTATAATGTATATACACTTGTGATGCGAGTATTCGAGAACAAAAATTGTCATGTTTTTGCAATTTGCTGTTCTCGAGAACTTACGGCGAAGTATTCGAATTCTTTTGGTCTCGGATAAGTATTCGATTCCAAAAAGTATTCGAGAACCAAGTATGTATTTGATTCTTAAAGGTTCTCGATTCTGCTCATCACTACTTCCAACCAATTTTTTTTTATTAACCCATCATCATGACTGTACTTTGCCAAACTAAACTATGAATAGCTCTCTATGTAAATCAAAGATTTCATCATTAATACATCTTTCTCACCAATATTCTTCTTAATATTTTTTTCCAAAGTTTCCAAATTTGAATGTATTTTTTTTATTGATAATAAGATGTTTCGCATTCATATGTAAAAGTGGGTCTCAGAATGGTTTTGTAAATCCTTAATTTCACTTTCCCTTATTACTTTTACTATGGCTCCCTAATACAACATGTAATAATCAACTTTCTAATAATCTGTTATCTTCTCGTTTTCCAATTAGACATTAAATATTTTCTCTTCTATTGTTCCTTGTTTCACTTTGATTTATATGGATTTTCCAGCTTATAGTTGACAGCATGTGTGATATAATGAAGATATACAAAACAATAATAGTTATTTATGTACCTAGGTTCGTAAGTACAGTTTTATGGTCGAGAATACGATTGCAAACCGAGACCCGTAGGGTCGAGGTTTGCATCTATTCGAGACCATGAAAGTGTACTGTACGAACCGTGGTGCATATGAGATTTTTCGTCATACCTACGTTTTTTTAAATAGACGAATTTGAATGATTTTCCACTTTACTTTTACTATATGTATACACATTAGTAACATCAAGTCAGGAATATTTGTCGTATCTATGGTAACCATGTTTGTGTCGATATAAATTTATATTTTTGATAAATGTCAAAGTATATGCAATAGATTTTCAAAAGTTTTTCTTTCTAAATAAAATTTATAAACATGAATCAAATATAGATGGATGCTATTATAGCTTGTACTGAGATTTTGCTGGAGAAATCTAAAAACAGATACAACGAAACCTATAAAATGTTCATAGATGGGTGTCACCAGAGGTATGTGGAGAGTATTTCAGAAAGTGTAATGCTGGCATATTTTCGTGATAGATCTATGAAGTTAAAATCACCAAACAGTTTATGGTGTGAATACTCCATGTTAAAAACTACCATATTTATGAACGAAAATGAAGATATTTCAAAATATCCTAAATTATAATCATAATTATAATCATAATTATAATTATAATCAAAATATCCTAAATTGAAAGGATTTTTGAAGCGTAAAAATGATGGTTTTAAGACTAAAAAGTCTAGTATCTTTACAAGAGAGGAAATGAATAAATTTCTTATTGAAGCTTCCGACGATACATATTTGTTGATGAAGGTAAGTTTACAGAATGATTCTTTTTAATTCGTGTTCATTCTATACTAATTTTTTGCAGGTTGTTATGATTATGGGAATTGCTGGGGCTTGTAGGAAAGATGAACTAGTTAAAATGAAAATTCAAGATGTGGAAAATAAAAATGATGTAATAATAATTAAAATACCGTATACTAAAAATGGATTAAAACGTTCTTTTACAATTATTACGAAGGAAGAATATCCAATTAATTTTTTGCTAATTATTAAAAAATACATTGGTCTGAGATTAGAAAATATTACCAATGATAGATTTTTCTTAAAGTACAGTTTTGGTAAATGTCGAAATCAACCTGTAGGAAAAAACACTCTCGCAAAAATCCCTAGCCGAATAGCAAAATACTTGTCGTTGGAGAACCCCACTACCTACACCGGACATTCCTTTCGAAGGACCTCGGCAACATTATTAGCCGATTCAGGAATTGATGTTCTTGGTCTGAAAAGACACGGCGGATGGAAATCTTCTACCGTGGCAGAAAGCTATGTTTCCGATTCAATGATAAATAAAGTACAGATAGCTGACCGAATTTTATATAAACAAAATATTACAGAGGCTGTTTGCTCAACTGTGATACAGAAAAATGAGAAGAAAGTTGATGATGCCATTAGGAATCCAACCATTAATAATGTTGACATTATTGAAAATATAAACTTGCCTAGTAAGAAAGAAGACTCTATTGTTCAGATAGCTAATTTTCTAATTGTTCGTTTATATTTAATATTACAAAATCATAAGTTTTTGTACAAGATTCTATTTTTCCTAGATATGTTAATTAATCATGTTTGAAATAAATTTGTCATAAATTTTCTAATATTGCTATTATTTCCCTAGGGTCGTAATAAATATTACAGCCCGCTACCATAGCAACTGTCAATACGGTATGTAAAGTGTCACTTACGTTTCAAAAAAAGGTGTCATAATTGTTTACTTACGCAGTAGGTGTGACGAAAAAGATATTTAGCTACCCTATTTTTCTACATATAAAATATAACGAGACAGATGACACCGTGTCAAAATCTGTATTACTGACTTTGAGTATTATACTTTAGTTGACGTCTGTCAAAATTTCGAAGAGATTCACCCTATGTTTTATTTCGAGAGTTGTTGAAAGTGAGCAAGTTTATGAAGTTGTGAAATCGTGGAAAAAGGAAAATTCTGGTCAGATTTCGATTCTTTGGGGATGGGAAAATGTGTGTAGAAATTAAAGAGAAGTTGGGCAGACCATAAACCTTCGATGGCTACCATCAGATACCGGTTTAATAAATTTAATCGTGGCCGATCAAGCGTTTTTGATGAGGGGTGGCCAGGTCATCTCATTGAAGTAACTACAGACAATATCATCAATAAAGTTCATGATATGATGTTAGCAGGCCCCCGGTTAGAGAGATTGCTAATATGGTAAACATCTTAATTTAATGTGTGCAAAGCATCCTTCACGAAAAATTGAATGTGAGAAAAGTATTGGCGAAGTAGATGGCGCATCTGCGACGTCTGCAGCGTAATATGACTGCAGATAAGCCCTGAATACATAACTACACTCCAGAAACCAAAGATCAGTCGACGCATTGGGGTTTTCTCGGCGAACGTGAGCCAAAGAAGGTGAAGAAGACTTCATGGCATTCGCAAGGCATAATCTTAATTTATTACATTGAGAAAGAAAGAACAATCACGGGGCAGTACTATGCTGATTTTTTGGCCTGATTCGACGCTGAGTTAAGGAAGAAAAGGCCCCTCCTAGCTACGAAACAAACTCTCTACCATGACAATACCTCTGCCCACTCATCAGCAATTGTGACAGCAAAACTAGTTGATTTACGGTACGAATTGGTGCCTTATCCACCATATTCGCCAAATGTGTCCCTCTATGACTTGAAAAAATTGAAAAAATGCCGAAACAGAGGATGATTGGTACTCGACTGGGTAATTTACCACAATCACCAAATAACCTACTTGACCTTCGTCGCCTAATTCATGAAATCTGGGATGACATTTCCCAGAATGCCATAAATCATTTAATTCCAAGCATGCCTCGAAGAGTTATGGAATGCATAGGATACCGCAGCGAACCCACTCATTATGAAATACCATTGTTACTTTTTAATATTTCTGTTTGAAAATGTAATCATTTCTCAAGTTTGATTAGACAAACATTATGTATAAACTTTATTAAAATTGATCAACTGCTACTGGTGTTCGGATTTTTTTTTGAGGGCCAATATATGCCCAATAAAAATAAAAAGAAGATTGAATTAAACATAATGAAAATGTGTTGGGTTTTCAGAAAAAGCTTTAAAAACAACACAAAGATAATATCTAAACATAATCAATTCCTGTTACTCCGTTACTAATTAAATCGGCAACGATTTCAAATCAAAATTCAGAACTAAATAATTTCGCATTCAGATCTTGGTCTCGCAGAAATAACGTTTGGGAGTTTGCATACGTTTCCCCGATGTACGAAGGAAGAAGCAAAAGACGAATTCGAAATCATGAATTTATATAGTCCGAAAGATTAGAATAACACCTCTTCCAGTAGTATTTTCCGCCTACAAATAGAATATCATCTTTTATATAAATTCATACCGACTTATCTTCGGCATATAAACTAAGATACAAACGTTAGTTAGTACTTGAAAAGAAGGAAAAACCTTAAAACAAAAAATGTGTAATACCTTACAATGTATGAATTGCAACAGATACAGTAGAGAAAAGAACTTTCTCTAAAACTTCATTAATATACAAGAATCGAACCTAACGGTATATGCCTGAAGCAAGTTCACGAGTATGTATGTTATATACATAACGTTGAATGTATGTCTATTTTAAATACGTACATAGTTAGATGACATGGCGGTTGGCGTTTCTGAATTTAGGTCACACCAGTTCAAACTTACAAAACGCAGACAAGACCGTGTACACAATGAAACGCAATTATTAAGAACGTTTCTTAGGCGGTGACCCTCGTCCAGTCAGTCAATCTAATTTTAAAATAACACTCGCACACGGACACCAGACGATGTCTCCTCCAAGTTTGTGTATAACACAGTGAACACACATAAAATCAGAGGATGTGTCAGGTCGGTTTTGCGCAACTTGCTAGAAGTACGAATACCGTTGATATTTATATACATCTAGGTCAGCTCGAAAGAAACGGTTTTCTAGTAGGTTTCCGTCTGAACGAATCCAGTTCTTCTTGTGAGCGTTCGATTCGAAATCGAATACTTTTCAAGATACTCTTAACGATATTAATACATAGGATGTTCACGTGTGTCTTCGGGCTATTCGTAGACAAATTTCAGATGATGAATGATTATTGTATGCATGGGTATCGAATGAAACTTCCCCGCGTGCATAACTGTAATATAGTTGAAAGTGATGTAATAGAATTTCTAGTGTGGCAGTGTGATATTCGGATAATACTAGTCTTCGGGCGACGTACAAAATTTATGATTTGAAAATACGAGCATGGAGAGAAATTTATTTCTTAAATTCATTAGAACAAGTACTTGTATAGAATAATTTCGATAACTATAACCATAAATTATTTGAATTATATAATTGGTAGAAGGTATAGTAGAATTTTTTAAACACTGCATGCACACCACAAATGACGTTGATATGATGTTTAGATATAAGGCAATAGATCGATTCCCCTAATATTACATGTATTTAAAATTTATACCGGTGTCCTTGAAATAAAAAGACAATATAAATCGAAAAATGAAGCATTAAGTCATACTGACAAATGAGAAACTATTGTCAAACTATGGAAGAAGAAAAAATGTATGTATAAAGAAATATAGAAACAATATGTTCAATACAATACTTCGCTACATAAACAAGAAGTCTAAAGCAACTTAATAGTGTTAGCAAAATTTTGTACAAATCGTCCCACGATTGTAAGTTGTCACGATAAAAGACGAATTAAAGTAACAACCTTAAATGAATGTATTAAGTAGTTAGTAAGAATAACTATTTCCCCAGAAATAATAACAGAAATGGTAAGAATTCTACCGTAAACATGTTGTTCGTAACAAGCTATTAAATGCTATTAACAAAGCAGAGCGCGTAAAGAGTATTTAATACTCCGTCCAGAAATAAGAGTGCGATTTGACATTTAATGAAAAATTAAGAAAAGTATCCCTTAACTGCTTATAAGTAAATGTCAGATTTGACGCTAAAAGTGAAGTTAAGAGTAAAGATTAATACGTAATTTGTAAACAAGTTTTCTGCGTTATTTGTAAAACAAAAGTGTATCTTCAAAAACATTTTTTTAACGAAAAATTTCAAACTTATTTGTCTCTAATATGGACAATTCAATCAATGTTTTGGCCTAAACTTCACAAAAGAAACCTAATTTGGCTTCAAACTTACGGCAAGCTCCCTACCATTCATTGTTAGAACTCAGTAACAATGGCACGCTAAAACGGGGCTCCATCAAAATTACTGCCAGTAAATTCAGAGTATCCGAGAAAACTGTTAGCAGGATATGGCATCGAGGAAAGCAATCATTAAAGGATGGATTAGAAGTAGCTGATGTATTCTCTCGTAAAAAGGAACGTCTTGCCTGAAAACCAAGAATGCTTGATATAGATGCAATTAAAGAAGTTCCGCTTAATAATCGGCGTACTATTCGTTCTCTTGCACATTCTATTGGCATTATTAAAAGTACAGTTAATAATCGATTAAAATTAGGACAAATATAAGGCGACATTCCAATTATATATAAAGCCATATTTGATGAATGTCAATAAAATTGCACTGTTAAAGTACAGCCTATCAATGCTTAAGTCAGAAAGTGTAGCTGATGGAACACTTCATTTCAAGGATATGATTGATCAAATCCATGTAGGCGAAAAGTGGTTTTACATCACGAAAACAGCCAATAGATGTTACCTGGTAGAGGGTGAACAGAAACCGTACAGAACCTGTAAAAGTAAACGCTACCTTACGACAGTCATTTTTCTAGCCGCTGTTAGTCGTCGTCGCTACAATCAATCTCAGAATAAGCATTTTGATGGTAAACTTAGCATTTGGCTTTTCGTATTTGATTAACCTGCTAAGAAAAGCAGAAAAAATAGCCCTGCTGGTGTAATGGAAACTAAAATTATTTCGAATGTGACTGACTAGAGAAGATTACAGAAAAATGATAATCGAAAAATTGCTACTTGCGATTACTTGCGGTTTTCAATCATTTGGATTCAACAAGATAATGCCAAACCGCATATCGATCCTGAGGATATAGGTTTTAAGGAAGCTTGCCAAAGAACCAACTTAAACATTAAAATGTTCTGTCAGCCATCAAATAGTCCTGATATGAACGTTCTCGATCTGGGATTTTTCAATGCCATTCAGTCGTTCCAGCACAAAACCGCTTGCAAACCGGCCGACGAATTAATCAATGCCGTTATAGATGTTTACGCTGAATTAGCTAGTGATACTCTAAATAAAACTTTCTTGACACACCAGTAGTGTATGATAGAAACTATCAGAATTGATGGTTGTAATAACTATCGATTGCCCCATATAGGAAAGGATCACTTACAAAGAAATGGATGATACCTTTTGTTACTAATTGTGACATGGATCTTGTGACAAAAGTCCACAATATGGTCGATTTATTTTAATTTCTGGTTTAATAAGCTTAACTAACTTAACTAGTTTCATTCAATTTGTACTTTAACTTATACTTATAAGGAATAACATTGTTTTGAGAAAATGGACACGCTATACTATAAAAAGCGAGAGTGGTTTGAATCACATGAGTATTTATATGATATCTGTGCATTTTTCTCTCTGACAATATTCCATACGTTTACGATAGTCTTTCTGAAATATTTCCCACCTTTTAATTTTGTATGAACGTTAGTTGTTTGTTTTCAAAACATTACGTCCACTTCTGTCAGAAATATCAAATTGATGTGCAATTTATTTGTGGATTTTGTTCGGATTTTCTTCTGCAGAAGCCCAAATGAGTAAATTTAAATTTATTTATTAAACTATTATATCTAGGTCTTTCATAAGGTGAATGTCGAGGTAAACATTAAAAATCGCTCCACGGACGCTAGCGTAATAATAATTATTCTTATTATTTAATATTTCAAAGTTAAATGCATGAATACCAAACTATTCCCAGAACTTGGTAACTGTTGTTAAATATGACAGTTGCTGTACAACAATTGTGGAAGCTTGTTCTTTAATGGCCTTGGTCAGTTACATTTTAGTAAAAACAGTAAACGCTCACATGATTTTACCAAAAATTTCATAAAAATTGAACATAATACTATAACTGAAGACACAAACCAAAATATGGTTTTAAATATTATAAAAAATTTGTTGGATCTAAAACTACGAAACAAATATATTTCAAATATAGAATATATGAAAAATACTCTGGGTAACCTTGGAATTAAACGTTCCCAGAAAGTACTAAATTATTAATTAATTCAATACTAAATAAAGGTGTACTAGTCTACCAACCAAATTTAAAGAAATGTACATGTTCGCTTATTTGATTGTTTTTCCCCCTAGTTTTAATTTAAATAAGCGATTGTAGTTTAAAATTCTATGCAGTTTAAGATATACGTGTGTACAAGGTAATATGAGCATTGACCTCTGGATGAATGCCATACATTAGCAACTATTTACTTCGCGCAGCAGAAACTTACTATCGAAACACTTTCAGTAGATGCATTTAAAAAATTCAACTTAGATGTTATATAGATTAATCTTCATGTATACGATTTATTTCATCCATATAAAGTAATTATTAAATCTGTTCTAATAATGTGCTAGACAACGATTTGATTGTTAGTTATATGAACAAAATATATATATTTCTTGATTATATATATAGTAGATTTAATTAGTCGGCGATTTAAGGTCTGTTTTACTTTAATATGTATATATTTAAAATAATCTTACATGTTTCGGAAGATAATGCCTTTTTCAAAGAATTTTAAATTATGACAGATATATATATATATATATATATATATATATATATATATATATATATATAGTAAATTCAATCAGTTGGCGATTTAAGGTCTGGCTTTACTTTAAAGTATATATATTTAAAACAACCCTACATGTTTCGGCAATGATGCCTTTATCAAAGATATAAAATATGACAGTATACAAATGTCATATAATTGAGTTGCTATGGATAAAATAATTCAAAGATACATTCCAATTGAATAATAATAAATCATGCTTTAGTATTCCAAAAAACAGATAGACAACAAAAACAGGGAAAAGCAAGACATGAGTTATTATTATGTATGCGCCCGTGGAGCGTCTTAAGATGCAAAGTTGTCGGCATTCGCCTTAAACGAGAAGGAAAACCACGAAAACCTACTCGGACAAACAGACAGGAATCAAAACACGGAACAGTCAGCATGATAAGCAAATGTATATGATATTTAAATGTAATTGATATTTAAATAACTTAAGATATATAATTATATAACAAAAAAAATATATTATGATGGTAAATTGCAGTATATACTATAACTTAATTGTGTAACGATCTGTAACGCCATAAAAGTTTTACAGAGTTCAGATGTGTTTGCGATCCTAAGTGACGAATTTTTGCCGATATTTTACGGATTTTGTAATAAATTTCGGAATCACTGACAATGGACATACAATCAATATGACCGTCAATCCAACTCGCCATTGTTTTACAATGCCGTTCTCGACATTCTTCCATAACATGTCTGAAAAAGTAACTTAAACAATGCTCTAGATCTAAATAAATGAAAACTAAAAATGTGTGCGTAAGTTATTGAAACTGAACGAAATTCAATGCACACTCTTACGTCGAAATAATTGGTAGAAATAGATTCAATCAAACGATATTAAACAGGATCTATCACAAAAATTACGATGTAATTAACAGTTAAAACTATGAAAACAAGAAACTTACTCACAGCACTTTATTTATCTTACGAAATATAAACTAATAAATAAAATACATTATAAAAACCCCGCTTCTATCTACGCTCATGAAAACACTTTAAAATACACTATATTCTCCGAATACAATAGCTGGCTTGTCCATTGTTATCGCGGCGAGACCAGGTGTCCGAGTAAGTCAAACAAATACTTCATTGAATTACGCCGGGATGTACTGAGCGACGTTATACACAATTCCAATTGCCGATTGCGTTTTATGGAAATTGCGTCCGTTCACTGATCATATCATTTCGAACGTACACATATGCACATGTAACAATCGACAACTGACTGAATCGTAGACGAAACTTAAAAGTGACCGACAATAACAAAACTGGTACTTTTTTGTTATTGTCGCTCGCTTTTAAGTATGTCTTTAAGATATAGTTGGTCGTACAGTGGTGTGGCAAATATTTTTTAAATATCTTTGTCACTTTTTTTTTCGCTTATGAGAGAGGATTTTGGGAAAATATTTTGGATTTATATTCTATATAATACATCTTTTCATTTTTCATACGTTGTCTCTTTATTTCAAGGACATCCTGTATATATAACTGTAAATAAAACATTAACTAATAAAACTTGACAAAAAAAGCGGTACATATTCTAAAAAAGAAAAATATCGATAAAAAGTCTATTTTAGAACAAATAAGCACTTTAATGATTATAAAATATTCATAACAAATTCAAATTGAGACCTGTAAATTAATAATATAAAAAAAAATAATGCGTAAACATGGACATTGATATCTTTCGTCATTGAACAAATCATAAGAAATTTATTTTAGTAGAATAAACACACTTTTATGAGAAATTTTATTAAATACTAAAACAAAAGATGTATGTATATTCTGGAAGTCAATCTTACTGATCTATATCAACAGTTACTTTAATTAGCTTCTAAAAGTATGATGCAAATGCTAAATAATTTTCTTTTAATACGGTGTAATTATGTTAATATTTACTTTCATATTTGAAATTTTGAGTGAAGGTTTAACAATTGATGGGTATACAAGTTTTAGTGTTAAAATATAGGTTAAACATTGGAACTATTATTTTTTAATGCATGTCTTTCTCTTTTTAAGCAAAACATGAATAATACTGGTTCGGTACTTTGAGTGTAGAAATTATTCTAAGAGCCGGTTGTAAGAAAGACGTTCAACGCCAACGCTGAACGTAGTTCATCGATAATTTCAAAACATGGTTGAACTATCAATGAACTACGTTCAGCGTTGAACGCCTTTTGTACCACAGGGCCTTAGTGTGTGCTTGATATCAATTTGAATTCTCCAATTTTAACGGTATTATGTTAAAGTTTATATTTAAAAACAAATAAATAAAAATTGCTGCTTCCCTGGAAACTTTTTTTTGACATTTGTGCTAAAATAAGAACAAACATAAATTCTGATATATTATTTTTTCAACAAGTGAAGTATAAAACTAAATCATATCAATCATAGTTTTTCATTATTTCATACCTAAAAGTATTCGCAGAATCAACACTATAATGACTAGAAGTGAAGGTACAAATATGAGCTACCATTTTGTTTATAATAATAATAATAATAATAATAATAATAATAATAATAATCTTTATTACCAAACGGCAAGCCATTTAGAGCATACTAAATATCATAATTATATATACAGGTGTCCTTGAAAGAAAGAGACAACGTATGAAAAATGGAAAGATGTATTTATATAGAATATGAATCCAAAATATTTTTCCAAATTCCCTCTCATAAACGAGAAAAAAAAATGACAAAGATATTTTAAAAAAATTATCACGCCACTGCGCGACCAACCATATCATAAAGAGCAGATACCTTAACCCTTTTGTTATTGTCGGTCAGCTTTAAGTATTGTCTCCGATTGAGTCAGTTGTCGATCGTTACATGTGTACGTACGATATGATTTACATTTACGTCTTCGATTAAAGGTAGATTGTTACCAAATTGGACGTGAAATGAGCTGTAGAGTACACATCTTACATTACACATTACACATCTTACATTACATTAAAAATTCACATGCAAGTATAGATTTTTACAGCTGACTTTTCGTACCAGTTTATCGAACTCTTAGTATGCAAAGCTGTCTGAGCAATGTTATCCTCTAGAATTTTATAAAAATAAACATTGCAGCGTGTGTTTCCGTGTAAATTCAATAGCGGTATTTTTTATATTCTGAATAGGCGGCACTTAATACAATTTACAGGGAGTTCTTAATTTTGAGGTTCGCGTCATAATTAACTCATAATTAACATAATTTTTGGATATATATATTCTATATAATTGCATCTTCTCATTTTTCAGTCTTTTTCTTTCAAGGACACCTCTACATACAGTTGCTATCTAGGTAATAGTATATAAAAAACAGATTAACAATATAATAGCAAAGAAAAAATCAAAATTAATACAAAATATACACAAGAAACTAAACCTTGTGTTAAGAAAACAGATTTAAAAAAGAAAAATAAAGAGAAAAAGAAAATTAAACTGAAAACGGATCCAGATGTTAGAATTGTATCCATTGTAACAAGCAGGCCGATCTATTGCAGTGGCGTGTTCAGAACTTCACAAAAGAGAAATCTATAGAGTAAAATAACGCCCAAGCGGTGGGTCTTTGGTGGAGGCGCGAAAAAGATAAAATTTGTTGCAAACTACAATAGAATCCTCACTTGAAATGAAGTGCCACACGTCTATTTTCTTTTGCAAACTCATATATGACGTCATGATGAAAACATTTTTCGCGAGAATATTTTTGCACTAATTCCCTTTCAATTGATATTAATCCCAAAGCAGACAGTCTTTCTTGTCCTGTAGAATTCCAAACAATTTTTTTTATTCGCTTAGGCGCAGAAAACGAACGTTCTGCAGAAGAATTTCAGGGCAAGCACGATCTAGTCCGCAGTCTTTATGACTAGCACTCGTTTTATTTAAGATTTCTGAGGTGTTACAGGAAAGTCAAAATATTGTGGATAATTTTGTTTAAGCGATTCAAAGGCCCCTTCAGAATATGTGGGTTTATCGCAAAAATTAACTAATTCTATAAATTTAAGGGTGTTAAAGTTTTTAAATCTGGGCTTTACGTGGGCGGAAATATTGTCGTCAATTATTCCACTAATTTTTTTCGCTTGAAAATAAAATACATGGCCAGCATAACAAGAGACTTATCGTCACAACCAGTCAACAATTCGCAATTTTTGTAATTTTGTTTTTGAAAAAGGTCTTACATAAAATTTAGTTTGTTTTGTGAAATTAGTTAAAGTTGGTGTTGGCCTACATTTGGTAATATTTTGTTTTTTTCTTCGAAATTATAACGTGAAAATCCTTTTGTCACTTTATTGCATACAACACATTTACAATCAGAAACATTTCCGCACGAATTTGGTTCCGAAACTTCCGAACATCCGATCTCCATGCTTGTAATACATGTATAATCTACACGAAGATAGCTTACACAATAAACTATTTTAATTCGATTTTCGAAGAAATAATCCATAAAGATGAAAGATTTTTGCGTTGACAACGTATTTGTATTATCTATAAATATTATAAATTAATAACTAGCTAATTTTATGTGCAAAATTTCACAATAAAAGTAATAAAAAGTTATTTATTTTATTTGCTAATATTCGCTCGACACGCCCATTCAAACGCGATGCTTAAGAAAACTGCCTATAAAGCCGTATGCTGTAAATATGTAGCGTATCAGGTTGTTCATTCGAGTGGCGCAGCCGCATGGTTCGCTGTCCTTCGCTAACGTCAGCATTTGAAATAGACATGAGAGCGACAGATTTAGGTGTTACGCGCAGAGTCCGGAATCCATATATTCAAAATTTCAAATCATTCATATGTTAAAGTTCACGAGAAATATGTGTTGACCAAACTGTTACAATTATTATTATTGTATATTCCAGTGCATACATTATTTTGTGCTAACATTGCAATAATACAGATATTATTTATTGATAAATCTATGAATTTCCGAGCATTCAATAGAGAATGAAGTTACACAAGTTACTAAATGTACATTCTATATTGTATACAATACGAACTATTAGCATAAAAAACGAAAATTTTAGTAATTGATGCACTAGTAAACCAGACCGTAATATAATAACATTTTCAATACTAACAAGTTTAGAGCCTGACACACATGCTTGCTGAAGACTCTTAAAATTCTAATCACTTGCAAAAATATATTAGGGTAAACCAAACAATGTTATATTTTTTTATCGAAATCATAAATTTTCCAGTCTCCGATAAGTGATAATAAACCCCGTAATACAAATAACGCTCTAAACACTAACAAGTTTAATGCTTGATGCCCTTTAAATTCTATACACACGCAAAAATATAACGATTAGAAGAAGTGTGTTATCGAGAGTATGGTTGTTTAAAGTAAACATAATCGGTCACCCACTTGAATTATTTTTTTCGATAGACCAACGTGTTTTTTTAAATTACACGTTAGTATTATCTTAACCTATTGATTATGACCAGTGTCTCTAGTAATATCGAATAATTTTCGCCGCCCATGTGCCTTACACTCGTGCACACAATTACGGCGCGGGACTGGGCTGTTCTGAAATATTATAACAATAACTTGTAAGGAGTTTCGTATTTATACTCAATTTAATGAGAAATCAAAAAGTACAACTAATAAGATTTAACTAAGTATGGGGGCGAGTTAACTTTAAGTATTCAATTTCAAGTTTTTAATTCAATTTTAGTTTGCAAAAGTCACAAATATATTATCATTTTCAGCTCCAGAACATTCAGCATGGGCCCCACATACTACAAAATAAACACTGGATCCCGTGTTGTTTTGTACCAAAAATAGTTTTTCATTTAAAAGTCACGTTCGCGTCAATATATCCCTCAAATATGTCTAATAAATTTACAACACATGCTATTATGCTACGAACTATAAATAAACAAATGAAGTCATACGTTCTTCAACCAATAATTTCAGTGTAAAAAATATCGTTCGTGGACGTGTAAAAATACAATAAGTAAAGTACAGACGAGTCAATGTGAACGAATGTCTAACTTGTCCGCTTGCTATACTGTCCGTATCAGTATTTATAATCCGTAGGCATTTGGGTCAACCAGTCTCAGTCGTCAGACTCAACAGCCGCAGCACGATGATCATAGAATGGTCGTCGGCATAATCTGCGGATATTCGAGTGTCACCTGGAGACAGAACATGGATCTTCGTACTGTTAGGAATCATATACACGCACACAAACTCTGACATGAACCCCATTTCCTAGGGCCCGGTGCGGCGTTGAGACGACGATACAACACTCGGTTGCAGGCGTGATGATATCACGACCTCTGACCTCGTTCTAAATATAGAACGATGCGAATGGGACAGAGTCGATTGGATTCAGTAATAAAAGAGCTGTACAACACGTATATCGCAAAGAGTTGGATACGAATAATTTTAGAAATTCGAAATGCAGAAATAGTTATTACTAAAATACACCAGTAGTTTTAAGTTTAAATTAAATGAGCGAGCACTTCTTAAAAATATGAAGCGTATAAATGCCCTGTCTACAAGATTGTTGATATATCTACAGTCACAGACGTTTGTATATACCCCAGTATCAACACGGATTGCAAAGAGTAAATATTACAACAAAATGCTACTATACTTAATAACAAAAACATTAATAAATATAAGAACAATTTCATGTTAAGTTAATTTTAATTGACTCATGTAAATTAAAGTTTGAAGTTATTAAAACTAGCAATGTTTCATATCATAATTTTTTGTTTAAGTAACCCGAGGGGTTAGGTTACAAACTGGGCTGAAAACCAAAGTAATTTTATTTCGATTTAAATAAACTACACCAGTGGCGGTTCGTGATGATGTATGCTGCTGCATGGATGAGACTGTTTCGACCAATTTCGGTTGCAGCTACTTGCTTCTCTGCATACAGATTGTTACAAATCGAGTAGTATATGAGCTCCGTGAAGGTCAGAACAGCATGTAAACTGACTGTGAGATTAGCGAGAGAGAAATGGATTGATACAATGCGATACGAACACGACCGCATTGACTAACTGGAATTCGAACTGACTATGCTACCATAGGAACATGCCTGCTATAGGACAAGAAAGGATAGTATACATTTCTTTCTTGCTTACATAAGGAATTTGCCTATGTACCAGTCGATTGTTACAAGTGCCAGTGATGGATAGTTTAGCAACAGCACGCTTGCGCAAGTAGGGATCACTTATGTGAGTTAAACCACATACGAGGACGTGTAGTTATTCATTTTTTCCTAGGAATTTGTTCGCGCAACATCGCACGCTGTACATTTTTCCAAAATGAATTATTATTATTATTCACCTGAAGAAAAATTACAGATAATAAAATATTATTATGGCAGGAATTCCTCAGCGGGCGTTCGCGATTTATTTTCAGTACAATTTCCAGATACAATACGTCACACAATTCAGCAATTTGAACGTCATTTTACATTATTAAATACTAAAAATAAAAATGATTTACATTTTCTTCTCTTGACCTGCAGCTCTATAGGGACTTGCTCTGTTCGTTGCCATTATTAGGAAAATTTAGCATCTCTTCAAGAAAGTTTTTCTTTTAACTTTCTAATATCGCACAGATACCATAATACAGTTACGACATTACTGGAGAAAATGTGGATTTTGTCTTTTTGGCTGATTTGTAAACATATCCATACGTTATTCAATACTTCGTAAGCCCATCCCGCCTTCAGAATTCACTACTTAAATCTGATCCTGTTCTCCCATCTCGATTTACGATACTTCTAAAACAACAGTATTTATTAGACCTGTTGACTTTCTTGAAACAGTCTACAATAATTTATAATAAAATCAAAAGATCTAATTGTTGTACTACAAATATCAAGAATATGATCACTTAAGTTCCAAGTCTTTTAATTTATTCATTCTAGGAATTATGCATGATGCATGCGAAGCGGATGAAGAGAAGAAAATAAAAAAAAGGGTAGCGATAGGTAATAGAGTTGCAGGAACGTTCGCATAAATTTTAAGGACAAAGAACGTATCCAGAACCGAAATTATGATTGTACCCAACAATATTCAGGCCCACTGTTACGCTTGCGAAAGATAGATAATTAACAGAAATAATGAAAACAAACTCAAAATATTCGAAAGAAAAACTTTAAGGAAAATTTAGAATTTAGGACAGACAGAATTTAAGAACTGGCTTGCGCGGTCGTCCATCTGAAAGTTTGTTAGTTAGGGAAAGAGTTATACAGAGTTACCGTTGAATAGCGCACGAGCTACACGAACCTGAAGAATACGTATAAATGTCTAACTGAAAATCCAAAAAGAAATTTACAAATTTTTAGGGCCAAAATGTAGTTAAAGTGGGTCCATATCTTTGTTTATTCTATATTTATCGAAATACAGCTGTAAGTCAAGTTCACTGACCTGCTAAAAAAATTGATAAAATTTCAGCTGATACTTTAAACGTAAGTTCCTATTCCTAGATTAGTGAATGTTATTGTTTTATTACCAAAACATGCTCGGCCGCATTTATGGCGATGTTTTTTTGTGAATATCAATAATTGTCTTTACGTCGAATATATCGACAAACCTATTAATTAATGAAAATGTGATTAAAATTAAATATGTACTTTGAACGATAAACTTCTTTTAAAAGTAAAATTATGTTTATAAAATTATGTTTATAATAAAACCGAAATCGTCGTGAAACGAAAAGCTTTATGTAGCGTGTCGTTGGCGTGTCCAATGGGATTGATACCTAGTTTTTAATTATTTGTATGGAATTACTTAGACATTTTCTTGCTTTAAATTTGTGTGTGATATTGACAAATACCGATAGAACAATGTCGGTAAAGAGAATTATTGATGAATTAAAGGTGGAAGCCCGTATTGTAGCCCGTATATTTAACTGCGACAGAGCCGAACTCAAATAAACAAAAATAATTTTTTCATTACTACGTGAGGCATGAACCGCGAATTCTTTATGAAGGCATTACTCATATATAGAGAACGGATGCAATTTCCATAAAACGCAATCGGCAATTGGAATTGTGTATAACGTCGCTCAGTACATCATCCCGGCGTAATTCAATGAAGTATTTGTTTGACTTACTCGGCCACCTGGTCTCGCAGCGATAACAATGGACAACCCAGCTATTGTATTCGGAGAATATAGTGTTTTTACAGTGGTGTCGTGTAAGTAGATAAAATAAATAAGTTTATCGTATTTCGTAAGAGAAATAGCACGTACATTCATTTTCACGGAAAAAAATTGAACCCGTTGGAATCTGACAATTTTAACGAAGAACTCTGTGAAACTTTTATGGCAGCTAATATTCCATTATTTAAATTGAACAATCCAATTTTGAAGACATTTCTGAAAAAATATACTGGTCGAAATGTTCCTGATGAATCAACTTTACGCAAATATTATGTTTCTAGGTGCTATACGAGAACAGTAGAACGCATTAGAAGCCATCTTTTAAATCAATACATATGGATAAGCGCCGACGAAATGGTGGATATGTTAGGACGCCGTGTGGTAAATGTTGTAGCTGGTGTACTACATCCAACTATTCCCTATAACTCATATATAATAGCAACAAGTGTTATAAATAGAGTTGACGCGGAAACAGTTGCTGAAACCATTAAGGAGAATATGCAAAAAATGCTTCATTCGGAAAAAATACTTTTATTTGTCAGTGATAGTGCTGCGTATATGTTAAAAACAGGCAGACTATTGAAGAAAACATATCCTAATATGTTGCATATTGAGAGTAGCTCTTTTCAGGGAAAAATTTCCATCTCTGTCACTGCCTCCCACTCCAGTAATAACTAGAAGGGGAACATGGCTGGAAGCTACTAGTTACTATGCTGAGAATTTCGATAGTCTAAAACATTTCGTAACACTGCTAAAGGAGGATGTTAGAAGTATTGGTGAGTGCAAGGAGCTCACACAAATCCCAAATTTAAAAAATCAGTTGTACTTTCTTCACGAACACTTTGGAAAATTGCCAAAACTAATCACTTGTTTTGAAAATCGAAATCTCAAATTAAATGACGGATTAACCACATTAGATGTGGCTGTTAATAATTTGAAAAGTATTCTAAGTGACTTCGGATGTGGCCTTCGGCAAAAGTTTGAAGCAATTCTTAATAGAAATCCAGATTTAATTACATTGCAGCAATTATGTATGGAGACAATTCCACAAAATCTAACGGCTAAATATGAAGAAATAAAAGAATATTTCCAGTATGCACCCATAACCAGTTGCGATGTAGAAAGGACGTTTTCTATTTATAAGGATGTACTTAATTCAAAGAGAACAAAATTGACAGAAGAAAACCTTGAGAAACTATTGCTAGTCAATATTAAGACTCCTTTACTCAACTTGAACGACAAAATGAACAAATAAAAATGTTCCAATTATAGAAATAAAATTAAAAACTTTAAAAATACAACTTTTCAACAAATACATATGTATTTCGTAATTTTATAGATCACCACCCGTTCGTTTTCCAATTATATAAATAAAATAAAATATTTTAGAAATACAGCCTTTCGTCAGTACTGCACTGGGCATTGCGTCATGTGGTAAGCGTGTCCGTTCTCCACTCATATATACCTTTCACCCTTTTTTTCTTTGGCGCTATACACAACTAGCATTGTATAACTGCTCCGAGTCACTGGAGCGCCACTGTTACGGTTGAGATAGAAGAAGGTATTATGTGGAGAATGTTTGGCCTCACGGCTGATATTATTGTGATGCTTCAGAATCTCTATGAATTCACGTATTTTACGGTTAAAGTAATAAGAATTGCGGGATAGAATCCAGGAATATTGAAATTGAATTTGGTGTCCAGTTTCCAAACTATGTTCAGCTAGTGTAAATCGGGTCGCGCGCTCTAACACAACGCTTGTGTTCCGTAACACCAACGTTTTGTCTCGCTGATGTATAACACTGCTACACGAGCACAGAATTTTGCAAACACAAGGTTTTCCTTTCCTGTACGGCTTAGTAAATCGTCAGTCTAATGGTTCGTTAGGACATTCCGTTTATCTCAAATCTACGCATAACAGCAGATACTTAAATGCTCTTTCCCACCGTCATCCTACACAAAAACGTGGTGTCAAACTCCTTAGTCCTATGAACCTTCTCTATATTTGAACCTAATTCCTTACCCTAAGAAATTAACCATATCGGCTTCCTTTTCTGTTAAAGATTGCATCTATCTAGAAACCCCTGGTGTTTCATATAAGTACCCACCTAGTTCAATTTCCAGATTCTATCCTACAACCCTTATTAGTTTAACCATAAAATATGTGAATCAATAATATCAACCATGATGACGGCTACCCTCTAATCTCAAAAACTCAACGGTAACCGTGGCGCTCCAGTAACTCGGACCAACTCCTATAACCCCGTCCTAAAGTAACAAACCTTCAATTTCAGTGTAGCAAGAGTAACAACAACCCCAAAGACATCCCTTGCTATTGTGGACGAAGCGTCAGCGTCAATAAGGAAGTAGTACCAAGGACATGGTTTCAGCCCAAAATTCCAGAAACAATCAAATTTACAAACTGTTCAACAATTCAAGTATTATTTACATAGTGAGGATGCAGAAAGCCAGAGGTACTTGTCACAGATGACTTGCAACAGATAGTTTAAAAGAATTTTAATTGGAGAAGAAGCAAGGTAAATAGGAAGAGGAAAAAGAATGTTGAAGGAAGTTAAGAAACAACTGAAGGAAGCAGGAGCCACAAACTGGAAGGAAGAGGTCAAAAACAAGAGAATTGCAAAAAAAATGTAACTTTTATCTAATTTTTTTTATAACCATGATGCTAAGCAGTTTTGTTAAGAAATTTCCAGGAACTTTCATCTAATCTTGAAATTATACTACTTTTAACAGGGTTCTACAATACTGTATTAAAAATATAAAATCACATTTTTTCTATATCATGAAGAGTAAATTCTAGTCTAATTGAACATAATAATACTTCAGACACAATTCCTCAACTTTGTTCGAGCATACCATTTTAAATTATTCTAATAAACCCGACAATTAATTGTCTTTAATGAAACAAAGCAGTCCACTCCAGTCGTAGTCATAGATTCGCAAAACATCACCCGCCTACGTCCAGATTCTACAATGACCAGGAGAAGCTTCAAATATAATTTGAAATTTCATTTTCACATCATCCCTTAAATTGCATGTTTAATTAAGTTTTGATTTGAGTGAAATTGATGTAGAAGCAATTTCAATTACGCAGGTTTAATAATGCATTCGTCATTCATTAAATGAAATATGAACGCTAATTGGTTATTTATAATAAAACTCTGACAGATAGCGCATGCTACGTAACCGTACAACGAAAATATAAATGAAATCAAGATTAATTTAAACTTATTGTTTTTAAATATCACCACAATCACACAATGAATAATACGATATAAATATCTTAGGTAACTGCATTTGCACGTACTGAATACGAAATAAATCGAATACAGGTGTGTATACATGTATAAACACTGCGTAATTGTGTCACTTTTTTCCAACAGATTTCGAAACCCATGAATCGGTGTAGATAAGTACGTATTGAAAAAGGCGACGTAACACTTAAACTGGAAAAAAGGATGGCTGTATGCAAGCCGTGAAAGGCAACGCCTTTTACAACGTAAACTTTCACAATCGTCGAGTCGAACACAAGTCTTGACATCGGAGTTCGTCCTCCGCGATTTAAACATAAATACAAGCAATACAGGAATGTTTCAATTTGCATAAGTCATACGTAGGTCAAGAACTTTCTATAAATTCCGAGTGCTGAACGGACAGGTAGACAAAACCCAAAACGTAAGAACTTCAAAGTTAGTGTTGACTTGCAGTTCAGTCAATAAAAATCTATTATTCCATGCATTGTTATTTCGATTGTTGTAAACAGTACTTTTTCGCTGAAGGACTGTTTGCGAACACAGCGAAACATATGCATTAAAGTTTGTAGACGACAGAAGAAATTATTTTCAAGTAGTTTACTTCTAGTTAAGTTCTATACCTCATTAATAACTAATAATAAAAACCATGCCAGAATAAAAACAGATAAAATAACAAGATTGAAACTATGCTCGAATAAAGTTGTAATTCTACTTCATTGATCTGTTAATACCAGGACGAATCAAATATAAACCGGATTTTTTTAAAAAATTTTATAAGGACATGATAAAAAAGCAAAGGCTTAAAATTATTTTTCCACGTAATTTCCTGATATCGTGACACATTTTTCCCAATGGATGGGCAATTTTGTTATCCCGTTTTCGTAAAAAGAAGATGGTTGCGCCATAAGCCAATTACGCACGAAATCTTCAACTGCAACATCGTCATCAAAACATTGCCCCCCAAGAGCTTCTTTCATCGGTCCAAATCGGTGGTACTCGCAGGACGATAAATCCGGAATGTAGCGGTTCAAATGTCGTTGGTACACTTCCATACGATTCCGTTTTTGATTTTCGCTGAGAAGACCTTGCTTGATCCACCTTGCGGACACTTTCCGAAACTCGACGTCGTCAGTAATATATATGAGCACGCTAAAACTGATTCCCATCTCAGAAGCAATTTCAGCCACTGTTAATCGCCGGTCGTCCTCTAGAAGTCGGCTAACAGTACGAATATTGTCCTCTGTGATGCTGGTTCTTGGTCAACGTTGGTGGCCCTCACTTTCGACTGCTTCTCGCCCTTCTAAAAATTGTTTGTGCCATGAATAAATTTGTGTCTTTTTAAGTGTATTATCCCCGAACTGTGCCTGAAGTCTTCTTAAAATGTCTGATGGTATTACGTCTTTTTTCGCAAGAAATTTAACTATAATACGTTGCGCAACAGACGATGATACTTCTCGCTGACATCGCAACAGTTACTGAACACGTAGTAGTGTGGCGTTCTATAGTAGTGCAAAGTCCTCTAGGCATCCCCGCCAGTGAACTCCAGACGCTACGTCCCTCTTTGTTTACCTCACTATTGGTACGAAAAAATTCCGGTTTATATTTGATTGACCCTCGTATATATCACCAGTTGATCATGTGTGGTTCTAAAAAGATAATTTCCTGAGATGATTGGCGTGGATCATCATGAATTTACACGTTCAGATGATCTTAATCAAA
Source organism: Melolontha melolontha (assembly GCA_935421215.2). Classification (NCBI taxonomy): domain Eukaryota; kingdom Metazoa; phylum Arthropoda; class Insecta; order Coleoptera; family Scarabaeidae; genus Melolontha; species Melolontha melolontha. The sequence continues at coordinate 106,350,238 of OW285240.1, forward strand.
GTGCTATGGTCTTCCTGAACGTTAAGAGTCGTTTGTATCAAAATGGCCTTCCTTCAATCGATAAAATGATTTTAGTGCTGTACTCTTTCCAACTACGTTTTCTCCGTAAACGACATAAATAGTTCTAGTGGCTTCCGATACATTAACCGATCTGTTGAACTCTCATGCTAGGAACCAAAAACGCTATGTACTTATACGTCAATCTGATACATCTAACAGAATATTGGAGTTTAAAAAATATTTTCTCTGTAGTTTTATTTGTAAACCTGAACAAACGAAATTATATGCGACACGACATTATTGTATCTGACTTGTGTACATGTAGTTATTTAGATAAATAAATGTGTGAATGCGGAGTACGTGTCCGAATATTAATATATCACAACACAATAGAAGCATTCAATTTAAAAACAGTATTATACAGAAACTTTATTTGTGAGAAAAAATATTTACAATTTGTTTTGATTGTTACATGTATAGCAAGCGCCAATTAAGTTGGCGCGAGGAGGGGGTGCGCAGAAGCCGTTTTGAAAAACGTCCGCCCCCACTACTCAAGTAATTGTCAGAATACATTTGTCATTGGCGTTTGACGGAACATAATATAATGTCTTTGCTAGGGGATCATAAAGTGGTACACGCTCAGAGGTTAGAATTATCTGACATTTGATGTAAAACCAAATACAAATCTACCCACTACTTCTAATTCTGCGCGAACTTACCCCTCCTCGCGCCAACTTAATTGGCGTTTGCTATACATGTACAACAGGTAACATACATAATGTCGTTTTCCCTTTGCTTTGTCCAAGTTTACCTATTAGAAATATGTTTTACAGAAATATTTATATTTGTTTTATTTTTCCAAACAATTTCTTTCCTCCTAGAATTCTGCTTTTATTTTCTATTTTAAAAATCTGAATTTCACAAATATAAGTTTAAGTCTATTTACCCATACATTTTATTTATCTAACTCATAGTATAATCTCTGAATATTTGATCATGTCTGAGCAGGTGTACAACAGGTACGCAAATACAAATACTGGTCATAGTTCACCAATGGCCGCCCACTACCTTTGTGTTCATTGCAATAATCGGATGAACAGAAAATATTGAAAACATCTCGAATATCAATGCTTTCACCCTTAAGCTTCTTGCGGACTTTAATGCTACTATTCCGTTTTATATTTATCTTTGTCTGGATTTAGAACACCTACAAAAGTCCCACGCTAGCACAAATACTCTAAACTAAAAATTTTCAAAGAGAAATGAATATATAAATACTATTTTATTCTATACTCTCTATACTATACCCAATTGAAACAAAAAAAATATTTCTGATTTGTTTATTTTAATATCAAGGCTAGATAGTATAGTACAATAATTACAATTTATAATCGGAAATATGTAGGGTCACAGATAAATTAATAACAAATATGTAAATATGTACACGCATATAAACATGAGATTTCATTAAAACGAGTTTTTAATTACAGTCCTGAATTTAACTGAGTCACAATACACTGAGAAATTACTAAAATCTATTTAATAGAATTGAGAAAAAGGTTATATATATATATATATATATATATATATATATATATATATATATATATAAGGTAAGGATAATAATTTTATTATAATGGATGTTTGATACTAAAGCAGGGACTCGAATACGGATAATTCGAATATTTGACAACTCAAATATTCAAAAATCAATAGTTTCATGTAACGAATTATTCACATAGTCGAATATTCAAATAGTTGAATTCAAATATGTGAATAGTTAAGTATTCAACTAATAATATTTGATTTCAACTGTTTGAATAGTTGAATATTAAAAATATATGAATTAAATGGATATCTGAAATTATTTAAATAATTAATTTATTTATCCGCACCTAGATTTTCCAAAATTTACAGCATATATGAAAAGCGTATTTATAGATACACATATAATGCATAACGTGCCTTCAAAAACTTTTTTTAATAGAGACGGCCATGCTTTTTGATAATGGTTGGTGACGTAATGTCACAAACATATACATAATTTAAAAAATAAAAACCAAAAGTATATTTATAATAATATTTTACCTTTTAATAATGACAATGAATCGTCTAAAATATATTATTTGAATATTATTATTATTAATATATTGTTTGAATATATTATATTTCACAATTTCTAAAGCATTGGAATATTCAAAAATACTCAAAAAATTGAATAAGCAATAAAACGTCAAATATTTGAATTCGAATATTTGATTATGTATTCAAATATTTCGACTATTCGAATATGTCATACTATGCGAATAGTTAAAAATAGTCAAATATATGAATAATTCGAATATTCGGAAATTTTTCCAAATGAATATTTGACTATCAAAACCTGAAAAATTCTCAGTACTATTTGATCCTACTTATCATCATGCCTTGGGATGGCTCACTTTAGGTACATTTTATTGCTCGAGATTTATCCTAAAATCACACTTTCTAAGTCTTGTCTTTAATTTACTAATGATTATAGTAGAATATATCTAATTATCTAAATTTTTAAATTAATTTTTTAATTATAATTAGAGACCGGACACATCGGGTTGAAATGACATCGTCATTACGACGGACGATATAAATAGTCTACAACATCTGTAAATACATCACGCAGTTATTGAATGCGCTAATGATCTGGCCAGCGCGCACATCTGTTTTCATCGACAATTGCGACGTTTTTTGTTGGATATTTACAGTTAAATTTCTGTTTTCATGAGCGTAGATAGAAGTGGGGTTTTTAAATTTATTTTATTTATTAGTTTATATTTCATAAGATAAATAAAGTGCAACTGTTAATTACATCGTAATTTTTGTGATAGATTCTGTTTAATATCGTTTGATTGAATCTACTTCTCCCAATTATTTCGACGTAAGTGTGCATTGAATTTCGTTCAATTTCGATAACTTACGCATACATTTTTTGTTTTCATTTATTTAGATCTAGGGCATTGTTTAAGTTACTTTTTCAGATATAATATGGGAGAGCGTCGAGAACGGCATCGTAAAACAATAGCGGGTTGGATTGACGGTCATACTGACTGTATGTCCATTGTCAGTGATTCCGAAATTTATTGCAAAATCTGTAAAATATCGTTAAAAAATTCCATGAAATCGCACGTACAACGTTCCTTAGCATTCATTGCAAACACATGCACAGAAATTGGAACCGTTGGAATCTGATAATTTTAACGAAGAACTCTGTGAAACTTTTATGACGGCTGATATTCTATTAAATAAACTTAACAATCCCACTTTAAAAATATTTCTCCAAAAATATACTGGGTTAATGTTCCTGATGAATCCACCTTACGCAAATATTATGTTTCTAAGTGGTACACGAAAGCAGTAGAACGCATTAGAAGCCATCTTTCAAATTAGTACCTATGGATAGGTGCCGATGAAACTGTCGATATATTAGGACGCTGTGTGGTGGTAAATGTTGTAGCTGGTGTACTACATCCAACTATTCCATATAACGCATATGTGATAGCAACAAAAGTTATAAATACAGTTGATGGGGAAACAATAGCTAAAACCATTTACGAGAAAATGTTTCATTTGAACACGTACAAAGAAAAAATACTTTTATTTGTCAGTGACAGTGCTGCATATATATTAAAAACAGGCAAACTATTAAAGGAAACATATCCTAATATGCTGCATATTACTTGTGAGCACATGCTCTGCACAGAATCTGTGAATATATCAGAGACACCTTTCCAGAAGTTGATAGACTTGTAACCGCTTTTAAAAAAGTTTTCAGAAAACCTCCATTGAGAGTAGCTTTTTACAGGGAAAATCTGCCATCTTTGTCACTGCCTCCCTCTCCAGTAATAACTAAATGGTTGGAAGCTACTAGTTTTTATGCAGAGAATTTCGATAGTTTACAAAATTTCGTTACATGTTTAAATGACGATGCTCGGAGTATTTCTGAGTGCAAGGAACTAACACAAATTCCACATTTAAAAAATCAGTTGTACTTTCTTTAGGAACACTAGAAATTTTACAAAACTAATTGCTTATTTTGAAAATCAACATCTCACATTAAAAGATGGATTAACCACATTAGACGTGGCTATTAATAATTTGAAAAATATTCCAAGTTACTTCGGATGTGGCCTTCGGCAAAAGTTAGACGCAGTGTTTAATAGAAATCCAGATTTAATAACAATGCGGCAATTGTGAATGGGAACAATGCCACAACATCTAACTGCAAAATACGCGAAAATAAAATAATATTTCTAGTATGCACCTATAACCAGTTGCGATGTAGAAAGGACGTTTTCTATTTACAAGGATGTATTTCATTCAAAGAGAATAAATTTTACAGAAGAGAGCCTTGAGAATGTATTGCTAGTAAATATTAATACTCCTTTACTCAACTTGAACTACAAAATGAACAAATAAAAATGTCTCGTATTTTGTAGCCGTATATATACCAGTTTTATTATTATAAGTATAATTATATAAATAAAATTAAAAACTTTAAAAATACAAATGTTCAATAATACGCTCGTGGGCGATGAGTCATCAACCTCTCGTGTCCGGTCTCTAATTATAATTATTAATTAAACAAATTATTATATAAAACAAAATCTATCGAGTTTCTATTTTTTGAAAATAAATGTAAGGAACGCTTATTGTTAGTCGTACAGAATAAAAATTACTTAATACTCCTCTGGCTTCCATGTCGATATTATAATCAGCGTTTGTATTTGCCTAGACCCTCACCGCATGGCGCCTTATTAAAGAATTTGCACGCACAGTCATTTTCTTAGATTGTGAAAAATATGTACTATACTTTTTCGACATCATTAGAAGACTGTAAAACCATGTTCAAAAATGTATTAATTGAATAGGTAGAGCCTGCAAGAATACATATATAGTTTTGTATTTCTTATTTTCAAACAAAATGTAAACAGAGTGGAGCGAAAGCTGCATGTATGTTTATTAAAAAATCTTTGTAATTACTGGCATTCGCAGTTATATTTTGTTTATGCGACATAGTAACCTACTTCGTGTACAGCATACAATTAACTGTCGCGTATAACAGTTACTGCAACTTTACACTTCTTGATATGCGATCATATATAATTACAGCACGATTAAACTTTAAACATTAATACTGATAACAGCAGTTACAAGAAATAATTATCCATATGATTAATAAAACTAATTATTAAATGAACTTCATTATACGAACGAATTTCCATTACTCTTTGAAATGAATTAATTAACCAATTGCATACGTAAAATGAAATTAATTTAATTAAAACTTTCATAATAAACCTGTGATACTAATTAAATTAATAGAAACAACTCTGTAACATTCTCTTCCATATTGTAACCTTTTAAAATGTTTTCATTCGCTTCTATGTATTCGTGTTCGCTTTGGTTTGCATTGCCGAACTAGCTTGTATGTTACGAAAACTGAATTCCAACTTTTTATTTTGCAGCGGCAAAAGAACGAAAGCAGGTAGAGAATTTTATGGTTGACCGTAAATAAAGGCAAATTTCAATGGCATCGAATAGCCGATGGTTAGAACACTTTATTAGGCGTTATGTTCACGAAAAACACGAAAGTGCAATTCCTTATAAAAAAAAAGAAAGATTACAGTCATACCGAGTTATTTCTAAATTGTTTTACAGTCAACTTACTCTAAGAAGATTTAATCCTAGACATAATTGTGTGTTACAATATAAGTTAACATTTGGAATTTACTGCAAGTGAGAATTAATGAATATTAAATCACATTCTTACATGTAAATGTCGACTTATTTAATGCGTATAAATCTACAATCCGTCAAACTAAGTTTGTACTAGTATGTAGAACACACTCTTTCGCGACAACGAACTTCCTGGTAGTTAGGTTAATTAAGAATTAAGAAATACTGAAAAAACAAGCCTATCAACGCGAGGACACGTACAGACGACCGTTTCGTTCTAATTGGAACTTCTCAATGTACGGCATTCCCTTTCGATGACGACCTTGCTTTTTCATTTCTATACTTTCTGTATATATAGTTAACATTTGGAATTTACTGCAAGTGAGAATTAATGAATATTAAATCACATTCTTACATGTAAATGTCGACTTATTTAATGCGTATAAATCTACAATCCGTCAAACTAAGTTTGTACTAGTATGTAGAACACACTCTTTCGCGACAACGAACTTCCTGGTAGTTAGGTTAATTAAGAATTAAGCAGTAAATTCCAAATGTTAACTATATATACAGAAAGTATAGAAATGAAAAAGCAAGGTCGTCATCGAAAGGGAATGCCGTACATTGAGAAGTTCCAATTAGAACGAAACGGTCGTCTGTACGTGTCCTCGCGTTGATAGGCTTGTTTTTTCAGTATTTCTTAATTACAATATAAGGTTTAAATATTTATTGCAGTTATAAACATTAATGCATTGAAAAGTAAATTATATGAAACTACGTTAACTATATCTGGTTTATAATATAACCTTTATACTTGTTAACTGCCAAAATTTATTAATTTTATCTGTGTGAGAGAAAAAATGTTTGTACTTTGTATACCATCAAACTCTTGACTTGCTAGTAAGCTCGAAAGTAATTGGAATTTTTTATGTTATTTCTTCACCACAAAAATCGCCCCCCTGCTAGTTTCAATTTAATATAGAATATCTGAAATGTAGGAAGAGGGTTCAAACTCATTTAGTCCAGTTGTTACCAAACAATCACTATATTCCCTGGCATGATATTCGGGGGTGTTATACAGTGGTGAAGAGAAGTATATTTAAACTCTGTAAGAATTTGAGATAGACACTGTTCGACATACTATTTTAAATAAACAATTCTTTGAGGTTCCAGTAGTATACGGTTTAATTTTTTTGACAGTAGACTCCCTCTAATTCGGCCACCTCGGGACTGGACCTTAGATCGAAGACAAAAATGACCGAACGAACCGAATAAAGGGAAAAAAAACAATAATTACCTTCTGTATATGTAATGTTCTAAGAGTTTTTTTTATTGTACACAAAATAAATTACATAGACTAAGTCTACTTAGTATGGGAGACCAAGACACAAAATCAAAAACAAAATTAATCTTAATGTTTTATTAGCTTACAAAAATAAAATATATTACGACCAAAACCTCGTGATAGCGATGGGCCAGTCTGCGCATATTGTATTAGAGTGGGTGGAGTTATGCGATGTATATATGGCACTGAGCTGTTATTAGTGAGCAACCAATATCAGACCGGCAATTAGGCTTATCTAGCTTTACGCCCGCCCCTTCTATCAGCGCGCCAATACGATGCGAGCAGCTCTATACGTTTTGCTACCGCGCAACTATCACGAGGTTTTGGTCGTGGTGTATGTATGTATATGTAACCTTAAATGAAATCTGTAACTTTTTCTGAATCTATTTAATTGACTTTATAAGCAAAAACACGCCATTTTTTACAAACATTACATCAACTGCTGTTGCCTTCGTCTGCGGTCAATGTACGTAGCAGCTAACCGCAGTGCTGAATTTCTCTCAGTGTGGCTCATTTTACTCCTGTTATTATCTTCCCTCTCTTCGGCAGCTTCATCTTCGTTTGGCTGATGAATGAGAGACTGAGAAATTTCGCATTTAAAGTTTTATTATCCAGCTCTTTTTCAACAGTTATCCAGTCTAAAATATCTTGCTCAACAATGTTTTCACCATTAGGGGCAGTAGCTGAAGATCGTGTAACAAATCTGTGTTGTCGTCTGGTTCAGAATCAAGAAAAATAGCTTCATTTGCAGTATTGTTGTCTTCACTTCTTGCAACAATTGGCCACACTTTTCTCCAAGACTTCAATATTGTTGATAGGATAACAGCTTTTTTAAAGATTGATCCGTTGATGGGCGTACCTCTTTTAAGTTCTTGTATGAACCATAGCCACAGTGGATGCTCCACCAACTCGTGTTTAGGCTTTTTCAAAGTGCAAAGCGTTGAAAGCACTTTTTCTATTTCTATTTGCATACAATAACTCTCTATGGATTTTCTGTTTCGGCGCCAGATTCACAGTACTTTTACCAACTTTAAAATCATTACAAATATTTTTGGATCGATTCACCTTTATCTATACGCTCTAGAGCTTGTAGTCTTTGTTCCATAGTCACAAATGTACGTCTTCGTTTAGCACTCATTTTCAGAACCACAACCCAACCCATACAAACACAAACGACAACGAAAAATACGTATGTACTGTATGTCAGCACAACAGCAAGTATGAACATGTAAGCGTTCTTCTAGTGCTAGGAAAATTTGATTCATAGTCGGTTCGACTCAGGTAATCCGGCCGATACATCCAGAGAGCGAACCAACCAAGACCAAATTAGAGGAAGTCTACTATAATTACTATTTTTTAATTTTTCATATTTTATCATTGGAAGCAATCAAGAAATTATCGAAAAAGATTTGATATGGAATAATACTACGATAGTCAATAAAATAAAAGAATTAATTTATTTCAGTTTTCGATATTCTCGAAGGAGCAAGCTCTTTAAAGTAATTTATTCCCACATTAGAGATTTAAAAATTAATATAGAAAAATGATTCTCGACCTTTGGGACGTAACCTCTTCTAAATCAGTAATTTTTAGTATTAAAGACAGCATAACTCTAAAAGTGAGAATTACTGATCCAGAACATTTCACCAAGTCAATAAATGAGTGATAAATGAAAAGTAGATACATATATTAAAATGAATACCACAGATTAGACCTACATACAATGCAAAATTCCTTTAGCAACCTTTCAGTTACATCAGGTTACACCAGTACTGGCAGACATACACTTTGATATTGAAACAGACCACATGCGCTTTTAATCCCAATTATCCCAGAATGACATGGATGCGATCATGCGCCACTATGATGCGACGTTACATAGACGTATCTACGACTCTAACTGGTACTGGTATGGGCGTATCCTCCGAAATCTTTGGAAAATACGCGTCTGTATTTCAGGCAAACGTGTATGCAATTCTGCAATATGCGAAAGAAATTAACATGAAGTATTACTCACCTAGATGCACTAATCCTACGATCTCGTCTTGGTTCCTATGGGAATAAGTAGAAGTGGAAGAAGTGACACAACGGAATGTAGTAAAGATCCTATGGATCCTAGGACACTTGGGAATAGCAGGGAATTAAAAGGCTGATGAGTTTGCCAAAGACAGATCCGCATCATTATACTTTGGATCAGAATTGGCATTAGAAGTGACTAAGTGTGCTAATCGGAGAGGACCAGACAGACGGTCAAAAAAACACAACCCAGCAGGAACAGATTCAAACACGGCAACGTGGCAAAGCCTTTATAGGAGCGCCGAAGCAAAATTGGTGTGATTCTTTCATGAGTTGTTCATGAAAACTGCTTAATAAAATATAATTCAATCATTCGTTAAGCTAATCAGAAAAAATTCAAATACTACATTGACTTTAGTTTTTCAATAGTAAAAAGTAGTGATGTGTAAAACTGCTATTTTTCATTAGCAGCTACAAACTGCTACTGCTACTTTTCGTTAGCAGTTAAAAAAAAACTGCTACTTTTTGAAGCAGTTTCTCCTATATAGCAACATACGTACTATATACTTTAAATAAAGCATTTTTCATTAAATACGGCTATTTTTTAATATCTTATAGTCTTACATAATAACTAATAAACGTTACAACATTTTCTGTCTTTTTCAATATTGATTGTTATTTGGTTTTGCTATAATCAATACAAATGCAATTAAATTCTGGTATTTGAAAAATGATTATATGTATTACCTTAGTATTAAAATAAACCATCCATTTTTTATTACTAATACGTGAAAGAAGTTTCTGAATCGATAGTTTATAAATAGTTCTTAAAATAGTTCTAATCTGCTGCATAAAAAATATTGCTAGCTTAATATTACTTTCCGTTAGAGCTGCTACGTCAGAAATATTTACATCGGAAAACTGCTACAAAAAGTAGCAGTTTCTTTTCATATTCGTTAGCTGCTACAAACTGCTAACGATAGTTAGCAGTTTCAAAATAGCAGTTTGCTTCGTAGCAACCCATCACTAGTAAAAAGTAAACAACGAGAAATTAGGTACATTGGGTGGAGTGGCAACGTTGTTGCCACTTCATACGATTACATTATCCATTAGATATTTATCCACCAGATAAGTAACTATAACTTTTGGTGAAGAAAGTCAGATATTTTATCTATCGCATATATTTATCTTAAGGATAGATCAGAATCTTTATCTAGAGGTGGATGTACAACGGGTGGGTGATAAGTATTTCTTAAATATATCTGAAACTTTTTAACAAAATACACTAAATCATTTTAATTTTGTATAAAATAATCTGTTCAGTTTTTGCTAGAGTAATAGATTTATTAAATAAAATGTATTAGTAAACAATAATTCTACAAAGAAGATGAAGAAAAAAACATAAATACATATTTACATACCTTCTTAGCATATTAAGTAGTAGAATTATAATTATTTAATTATTAAATAATTATAATTCTACTACTTAATATGCCAAGAAGTAGAATGACAATTCTTTAATTAATAAAAATATTTAATAAAATTAATTTCGTTCACTAATTTTTTTAATGAGTTTGTTAATAATAACATTTAATTAGTAATATTCATGTTTAAAACAATTTAAATTTTTGTTCTGGCTTGGTTGTCTTCAAATAAGTTAGATACTCGTATTAATAAGTATTTAAAAACATGTAGTTAACATAAATGAAGCAAGGAAACCGTAATAAACAAAGAATACAGATATCTAAAAACAAGCACACACTTAACAACGTATAAAAATGCAAAAGTTCATGGCTGCATATCAATCTTTCTTATCATTAAGCACATTCAAAACATTCGTATTTGGCGATGATAAAAATTATCAGTACAGCCGACGAGTATTGTGAAAGAGGAGATACCTCCGTCCAAAAATAGCAGGAGATTCAAAATAGAAAGTTTATTTTCGAGTCCGTAATGTGTGTATGTATAGATCATACAATAAATAAACGAACAGTGTGTTTAAATATCTTGGATACAACTGTAAGAGTGAGCGTTATATTTACATATTTCGATTTTTTTTGTACAATTTACACTAAGCTTACACAGTTTAAAAATTCTGGAAACTATAAATGAAATAAGAGTGAATTTTAACTATTTAACTTACCATTTCAATGTTAACCTGGTATTATTGAAGAATGGTTATAAATATAGAACAGATATTTCGATCAGAGTTGAAATATTTTTAGCATTAAACTACGTGGCGTGCTTTCCATTGGCAAATAATTATTAAAATGCATTTGCATTTAATATGTAATAGCAAACTGAGAATTTGTAATTATTTACAAAAACGAAAATATTCAATCCATGAAATTGAAAGAAAAACTCAAGACTGTGTAGTTAACTTTTTAATTATTTAAAAATATAAAATAACCCAATTAACACATATTTAATCCAATATAACACAACTGATTGTCTATATGCACGTGTGTATATGTCGCCACACCAACATATATTGTTCTCTGGTTCGTGATATAAAACATCTGACGCATCATGTGTACATACATACATAAAATCTCTTACGCATAATGCCGCAACATATTCACATACATACATACATGTACACCCAATCCCCTACAAAATGTTCGGTATAATAAAATCTTATACGAGGGCGGATTGATATATAAAGTCTCCAAAAGGGCCATTGTGTGAGTAGTAGGGATAAAAACAAGTTATTTTTAAAAATATAAAATATTATTAAAAATCTGGTGTGAAGAACACAAATACAGGTTCACTATTAATATTTTTGCGAACGTGTCCGAAAATATCTCTCCCCAGAGACGACTTTCTTCAGCAGGGGCGTACCGATGAGCCTGTAGAAAGGTGAAATACGTATCTACGTCTCTGGGGAGAGATATTTTCGGACACGTTCACAAAAATATTAATAGTGAACCTGTATGTGTGTTCTTCACACCAGGTTTTTAATAATATTTTATATAATTAAAAAACCTTTGTATCAACAATTGTGTCTCGCCAAGTTGAAGACGTTTACGGTACTTCAGTTTCTGCCGAAGATTGAAGGAATACGGATTGATGTCAAGAAAACCTGCTGCTTGTTCACTTTTGCTCCCAGCTCATCGTGTTCAGCGACTACGATTTGCCCGTGAACATAGACATTGGACAATGGATGAATGGAGCTCCGTATTGTTCATGGACGAGTTTTTGTTTAAGTTCCTCAGATGGAGGAGAACGTGTGTGGAGAAAACGATTTTCAGCGTGTTGTATATCTACAAGAATAGAATTTGGGGGAGGCGGTATAATGGTTTAGGCTGACATTTCACTGTACGCGAAAACTGAGCTTGTTCTCATTGAAAATGGTACCATGACAGCTGTTAGGTACATCAATGAGTGTTTAGCTGATCACATCGTACCATTTGCTCCATTCGTAGGTGAGTACTTTTATCCAATGCACGATAACGCGCGACCTCACACCGCACAGGTGATTGAGCAATATTTGGATGCGGTTAACTTTTGTCGTTAGCAATGGGCAGCTCGAAGCTCGGACTTGAATCCATTCGAAAATCTCTGGGATTTATTACAGAGGTGTGTTCGGCACCGACAACCCATCCGGAATCTTCGAATAGCTCTTCGTGAGGAATTAAAACATTACACAAGAAGAGGTCACTAACTGCATTCAAAGTTTACCACGCCGTATGTCGAAAGTCATTAGAGTTCGTGGAGGTACTACGCACTATTAATCTCTTAAATTGTGTGAAAACGTAGATATAAAACCTAGCAATGAATTTGTTAATTTTGCACAATTTACTGTTTCGTGACTTTTTCTTATTGAATAAAATGTTTCTAATAATGTTAATGTAATAATGTTGTCAACAGATAGGAATCTAATCTTATTATATAATAATTTGGAAGCTCACAATCGCAGATTATAGTAGGTATAAAGTTCTTCTGCATCCATTATATTCACTAGACTTATCATCGACAGACTATTATTGCTTTAAAAACCTGGACGTACTTAAAAAGGGGAAGAAAAGAAAAGAGCTTCTTAATGAAGAGGCTAGAGACATTGTTGAAATCTTTATTTATCAGTTCCAAAAATTCAGATTTGTTCAAATATTATATATACACTTTTCTTAATTATTACTAAAATAATGACTCCATTCATCGTAATTCGGTGATTTGGTAATTTCAAGTTAACATAATTAAAATTCTAATAGTCTAGTGCAATTTTGATATTCACAAGAGTAGATTATTTGAGTTAAAAAAATATTTTATGATTATATCTTAAAATTAGGCGAGATAAGTCCTTTTTTTATTTTTCATTGTTATTTTGTAGATAATGTTTCATGACTTGTTAAGAAAAAAAAGAAATTTTTGTTGTACTAACAGACATTTACTTCGGTGCCTGGAATTTTTTGTCCACGAGTGTATAAGACTTTGAAGTTAAATTTATTTACAATTTACTAAATTTTACATTTTTTCGAATTGAATTTCTAGATTTTCGCATACGTTTAGGCATGTTAACAAGTAATAACTTAAAATTCTATTTAGAAAAATCAAAGGCGTTTTTAACAAGGTCAAATATTTCCAATATTAACTAATTTCCATGTCAAAATTTAAAAATTATTGTTCTTATACATCATTCCCATAATATTTTCAGTAATTAAAATAGCAATTAACAATAGTAAATAATAAACGGATTTTTTATTAATGTAAGCATTAAGAGGTTTCCTTCCGTATATTTAATTTGTAATTCACAAAGCAAATAAAGTGCTAAATCTACATTTTTATATAGCAAAAACTGATTACTTACAAGATTAAGATGACAAATGGAACGTATAATCCAAAGGCAAAAACAAAATGAGGAATAGATTCACAAAAATAATAAAATAAAACCACTGCAAATCACGACAGCAATAACAACGACTATATGAAAACACTCAAACTTATTTCTCACTTATTATTAAGACACAACGATACGTACACATAAAACACTCACAATTTTACAAGGCCACAACACGAAGAATAATTCTGGAGACTATCTCTCCTAAATAAAGAAGCACTTGTGCACTATAAATCCACATACGTACACTGGTACAGTACAAAATAAAAAGTCTTTTATAATCCGGGGTTTGTTAACAAAAAAAAAAGAAAACTAAACAGAGAAACTCCTATGTATTTATTTAAACCTAAAGGACGTACACCAGTAATAAAACGTTTAGAGGTTTTACACATTTAACACAGTACTAGCGACTCAGTGTGTTACAGAGAAACTTGTTTTTAGAAATGCAATAAGCGTTTGCGCTGACGAACGGCGAAGCATACTCGTCTAGCACGTGTATCGCACTGGGACATCAGGGGTAGGGTAACGCTATTAAGGATGCCATTGTTCCGGATACCGGAACGCGCACGCGCCACCCGCATTCCGGTCAGAATTACCTTGACAACATCAACACACTGCCGACAGGTTACCACCCGGGATCCTGGTGCTGTTATTTTTTTCGAGTTTTTTTGCGCTTTTTCTGATTTCGCGCGCTCCATACCGTCTTCTCTAGTGTAAGTGTATGATCCCGGAATAGACCGGAAATGTGTTTTTCCAGGTTCGTGGTTAAGCGAGAAAACCCTGAAATCATGATATAGGAAACGGGCAATGCGCATAACACATTGAAGTAAATAAGTAAAATGTGTAATACAGCTGAGATAATGTATAAAAATAATTTAATAATTAAAAATTTATCATTTCCGATGGCGATTAAAATACAAATTTTAGTATTTTATCTATCTTGGATGTTAAGAATATATATAAATATATAATTCACAAGAAATAGGTAACTTAATAACATTTATTCAATGCTCCCAAGATGTGCAATTTGTTGGAAAATTTGTTTCTCCCTAGCCACATCTAAATACCAATTCTGGATATCCTAAAAATTTCAAACATTAAGAGAATAGCCTTTGTGTAATACAAAAAGAATTGAAAAGTGAACTATTCATAAATTTCTATGTATACATCTAGGGTAAAATAAACATACATATTTCTTTTCTTTCATTGGATGTCAATAATAAATTTCCTTTTTAATCCTAGGATACAATATCTACTTTTACATAAATTGTGTCTCACAAGCCCACCTATTAAAACTCATTAATCTCATTATGTCATTATAAAATACAAGATATATATTTATTGAAATAAAGCTACATTCAAGCCATCATTTCATAAAAAAAACAAAGATAGTTTTGATTTACAATTACTATTGTTTTTGTCGTTATTGTAGGTATTAATATTTTTTTATTCCTATGTATTTATTCAACTTAAATAAATGTTATAAATGGATACTTTTTCGCGCAATTTGCCTATATGTCATTTGGTATTTGATTTCTGGTACGCCCTTCCAAACTCAAACCCCGCGACACGCCACTGTCAAATGGTATGCGCAACTTTTCTCTTCAATATAATTGACGGGGCAGCTAAATGCGTTTATTGTTTTTACCAAATGACATCCAAATTATAACTTTGGTGTCACTCACAAATACAGAATCTTTCTAAAAGATTTAGCAAAGGAACCCTAACCCCAATAATAACCCTAATAACCTATACGGCAACAATAATCGATAAACCCTAATATACGACGTAGCGTTGTGGAGTCTATGAAAAATTTATTGATATTTCAGATAAATTAGGGATGCGCCGATTCAATTAAAAAGATCGATATTTGAATCGATTCAAGATCGAACTGAAAAATATCGATGCATAAAAAAATCTTTACTTATAACAAAAATTGTTTATAAATTAGAATAACAAGTAGATGCATATTGTGAAAGTGCGTTCATTAGCTATATTATAGCACATACCATATTGCTTTTGCGATCTATTTTTGAAGGACACACTGGTTTTCCTCCTGATCGTTTCACTTGTTTGAGCTGTAGATTTATTTTAGGGCTGCGCGATCTGAATCGATCTTTCCCGAGATCGATTCTTTCGTAACGCGATATTCGGTTTTTGAATCAATTTTTTGGGTAGCCGATATTTTCGATTCAATTCTTTTGACTAGAAGATAAAAAATTAAAACAGCTTTACGATCTTCGCGTGAATCGTTTCATGAAATGAGCATCGACATTTTCATTGACGTTTTCGATAACACCGCATTGGATTTATTTACAATATTTAAAAAATACAGTAGCAAAATTTTGTTTCATGTTTAAATAATTGCACTATATATGTATAACATTTTTTTTTTTACTAATAAAAGTACCTCTTTTAAGTTAAAAAGTATAAGTTTTGTGTCTCTTAGAATATAAAACATGTCATATCAAGTAAAATGTTTAAAAACAAAATCTTACGATTTGATTGCTGGGATTCGAATTTTATATTACAACGTATGTATGCATCAAAGCGCTCGATTTTTGAAACACTTTCTTATTCTAAATTGAATCGATCTTCGATTTTCCAAGAATCAATTTTTTCTCTTCGATTTTTTTATGCATCGATATTTTTCAGTTCGATCTTGAATTGATTCAAATATCGATCTTTTTAATTGAATCGGCGCATCCCTAATTTATCTGAAATATCAATAATTTTTTCATAGACTCCACAACGCTACGTCGTATATTAGGGTTTATCGATTATTGTTGCCGTATAGGTTATCACCAGTTCCTTTGCTAAATCTTTTAGAAAGATTCTGTATTTGTGAGTGACACCAAAGTTATAATTTGGATGTCATTTGGTAAAAACAATAAACGCATTTAGCTGCCCCGTCAATTATATTGAAGAGAAACGATATTGGCCATCGCTTACTTTGCCTGTGCATACCATTTGACAGTGGCGTGTCGTGGGGTTTGAGTTTGGAGGGGCGTACCAGAAATCAAATACCAAATGACATATAGGCAAATTGCGCGAAAAAGTATCCATTTATAACATTTATTTAAGTTGAATAAATACATAGGAATAAAAAAATATTAATACCTACAATAACGACAAAAACAATAATAATTGTAAATCAAAACGGAAAAAATCCAAAATAAGGGGCTCATTCAGGCGCGGCTCGTGATGACGTATTTGGGGGTGCAAGTACAATGATGCGAATGCTTCGTGCATTCTCGTGTACTAACTGTAACGTTTTCTTAGTAAGCACCGAAAACACACGAGGCACTCGTATCATTGTACTTGCACTCCCAAATACGTCATCACGAGCCGCGCCTGGGCTCATTTTAAACAAAAATCCACCTACCTTAAAATTCAAGTTTACAAAAACGAAGAGCTGGAACAGCGGAATAGTTTTTATAATGTCATAAAAAATCACTTCGCAAAGTAGGTAGTTTTATAGGTACTATAGTAGCAAAGTAGGTAGGTTTATAAGTAGGAAAAAGAAAGAACAACAAATTTACACAGATTAAACTAAACAAAATGGGTGGGTGTCATTTTTAAAAAATGAAATCCGCTCTGCGGTCCTTCATGGAAATGGATTTTTCCATGACTTTATAATCAAAATTGTTTATTTCGTGCACTAAATTTCGAGTTATGGACATCATAGCTAAAGCATTGAGTCTGTCATTAAGCATGGTATTTCGCAAAAATGTTTTTATGTGTTTAAGCGTCGAAAAAGTGCGTTCTACTTCGGATGTTGTCATTGGAGTCGTCACGATAATTTTTAATATTTTAGATGTTTCGATAAATGTTTCACTAAGGTTATTTTCCATAACAAATAAAAGAAGATTAATTGCTCCAACAATTTCTTTTAAATCTTCTCTCGAGTAAATTACCTTCAACTCAGTTCTTAATCTTGATTTGCTCAACATCGGATAAAATGAATATTCATCGTTTAAAACAGTCACAGGGAAATTTTTTGAAAACTCTGTATTTTTATCTTTGTTGAAAAGATCAGTCGCTTGTAAATGACCCCGGTAAGAAAAGCTTTCCTTCATCTGTACTGTAATTATATCACAAATTATACGAATATATTATACGATACGGTACGATAGTCCCGTAGAGGCAACTGAAACACTGGCCGCTAGATAACTGCGCCGTAAAATATCCTAAATGTTTTTATGGAATCATGTACTATCGGCTAATATCGGGTCACATTCACCAGGAATCAATAATTATTTTTGCAGGCCGCGGCGTATTTGCGCCTTAATATAATTTTGTGGGTTCTAACAACGTTAGACAACGAAAACGGAGTTCAGTTTTTTTAATTTAGAAATTTTAACTACTTATATGAATAATAATAATAAAATGAATAGTAATAATAAATATTTAAATAAACATTTAAATTGTGTTATATTAAAAATTCTAGGAGGAGCGCGCAGCTTCGCGGCCTTATACAGCTACCGCCACTGCCACTACCATTTGATCCATAACGCTGAAACCGCCTTTTGTATTACTGTAGTAGGAGATAATTTTGGACTTCTTTTTAGGATGACCATTGACAGCTGTGTCATGATAGTGCTTAGTAAAACTGCGTTTCCAGACGGTATACCGCATGAGCGAGTCTCCTATAGTCACCTATAGTAGTCGGTAGTATTCGGAAATAGAGTGCCGCGATGGAGGTCTCGCTTATTGCTAGCGCTAGTTGCTAAACATATGTGCAGCTAGCGTTAGTTTCGTACTGGCTGTTGAATGAAATTCATTTATTGCAGTCACATTTTCTAGTAATTCTATTTATTGTTTGCAGTTATCTAGTATGCTCTATTGTTAACGGTTGCTTGATTCTCTTTTCGGCATATTTATTATTATTTTCGTTGAAACTGAGCTTTGGAAATTCTTTCGCGTCAAAAGAAACAATTTTTTATTAAATGTCATCATGTCATCATAAATGTCATTCATTACACGTTCATCACAAACAAAATTTGAAGAAAGGGTGGCTATCATGAGACAGTGCGTCACATTATTAATAATTTTGAAAGCTATGATTGCTTATATCCGCAACAACGTAAACAGAAAAGAACTTCACAAAATGAAGAATCGAGATTTTCTCATTTATGCACCAGTACAAGGATAACCTCAATTATCTAGGAAAAAATTGCTGAGGAACTTGTCTCAGATAACACCGTTTGTGGCTTTTAAAAAATCTATACATTTTTACACCAGCAATTTTAACAATAACAACTTTATAATACATAAATGTGATACCTAATTTGTGACTTTCTCAGAAGAGTATTATTACAAATAAATATTTGAACTAAAAGTACGAACATTTTATAATCATAAAGTGTTCTTCATGTCGTCTGTTAATGAAATGTCTTTGCATGAAATAACATTCAACCAGAATTAGAACTGTAAGTAACTAAATGTGACAGCAATGTTATGCGATTCCAATATAATTAACCATATATCTATAACGAAACGTCTGCGCAAATAAATAAATACAGGCACATGAAAACAAGTTATTATTGATAAATTATAGAAGTAATACTTTTCTGCTGGTTGTGTGGTTTCACTGTTCAAAAAGCTTGGAGATCGGAACCTTGAAACATTTCAGATAATGAATTGTATCGTTAAAATGCGACGATACATTGTTAATTTTATAATTATATACGTTTATGATAAGGATGTGTTAACGAATGCAACGATGATGTATTACTACGATAAAGGAGGCGATTGCAACAGTAGTAATTACGCTGTTATGATTATACTTTCTTTAACCATGATATTTAGGTTGTTTAATATTGAACTTAGAATCTGGAACGAATTACAATGTAAAACAAATGTTTCATTCATTTATTTTCGCGTCTGTAGAATTATAATTAATTATCATTTGCTAGTCTTGCCAATATTAGACAACCTAGGGTAAATGAGCGATTTTAAAATGTGATTGAATTAAGGAAATTAAACTATAAATCTTCTGCAGCAATCATTATTTATTATTTATTTTTCTATGCGTTCGCAATGTGTGCAGTGATAATCGATAGAGATTATTTCTAAAATGTACAAAGTTTGCACATACGCTAACTATTTCGTAACTTTAAGACACAGTTCGTTAATGAAATAGAACACAGTTCGCTAAATAGAAAAATTAAAAACGAACATTACTTGTGTGAAAATTCAGACGCGTGCTTCGTCTTTCTATGGAATTCAACCAGCGCCATCCCCACGATAAGTGTAAGACTTGGCAAGTGGTTTTCATAGGATGAAACCAGACGTAACAGATGGAAACCTGTATCAATGTGTCTCCATTATACGTTGAAAAACTCCGACAACCTAATACAAGTTCCCGTCTGTTACGACTGTGTTTGTTCGATGGAAACCACTTATCATGGGGATGACGCTGATTTGGTTGGCGTTTGTGATGGATAGCATTGAATTTTCTTCCTGGCCGTCTTTTATGCCTCGACTGCATGTGGTAAAATAATCGTTTTTGGGAAATTTATCTATCCACTATTACACACTGATGAGCCCATAGTAAGAAGAAACACGTGGCTGCATGTCTGTATGGAAATTTCAACACAAATATGTACTGCTCTTGTGTTCTCCACACCCGATTGTTTTAAATCCTTTTGATATTAATTAATATTAACATTGTTCTTGTTTTTATAGGAATAGTGATATTTTTATTTATAGCATGTTTCGAATTGTTTTTCTTAATAAATTTAATATAGACTTAATGTCTACAGAATAGCTTGAGGCTCAATATAAGTAAGGCCTGTGTAGTTTGGTTTTCTAAAAAAAATATTTTCTCGATTGTAATTACCGGGTCACTGAAGAAAAAGACGACGTATGGGAAATTAGAATATGTAATATATAGAATATGAAAATCCAAATTCCCTCACAGACGTGAGAAAAAAATGACAAAAGATATTTATAAAATATTTGCGAACGACTATAAAGAATAGAGGTAGCGAAAATATTGTTCCCCGATTCAATTTCAATACATATACATATTGCTATGAACTGTGATCTTGAAATTTGCTTATTCACAATTCACGACAAATCTATCCAGTAGGATACTATAATGCGCCAGTAAAAGAGTATTGACAAATGTTATAATTATATTTCTTTAAGTTACTTGTAATCTTCTTGGAGTAAGGTTAAATAATAATCACAATATAAAATTTAATACAAAAATCAAAAAAAAGAAAAAAAAAATCTTTATAAAGTATAAAGATTAATATTGCCTCATTTAAAAATATTATAAAGGTAAAAATAACGCATGGAAATGACAGCTGCATGCGTGCAAAACCCTTTGTGATACCGAACAAAATTAAAAATAATAAATTACAAATAAACTTTTTAATTTCTCCCTAGAGAACAAAATAAACAAACTGATTTGACAGACCGAAGCAAACTCTAACGCATGTGCAACCACATGTGACAAAAAATGCCCTTGATATACCAACGTACTAAATTTTACAGTTTACAGAATTTTTTTACTAGAAATTTTAAAAATCCTTCTTTGTTATTTATATCAAATATCTAAGACTAAATTACAAAACGATGATAATAATACAATATTCAATTCATTCAATATAAAAATAAGATATCTTTAACAATATATTACTTACGTCAAAAATATATTCAAGACACGTGAGTAAGAAAGTGTAAAATATAACAATTACGAGATCAACAAACTCGTATAAAATATCGGTAATGAATAAAACAGCACCAACAACAATTAAATCAAAAATAACCCGAAGTTACTTAATAAAAAGATAAAGATTTATCTTTTTATAAACACCTCTTTCTTAACTCAGAGTACACTTGTGTCTGTCTCAGGATACAGCTAGCACGCAGGCTCTGCATAAAAAAATACAGCTTTACCATCATCCACAGCAAAACAAACGGCTTGCTCCAACTGCGCAAGTCAAATATTTTTAAAATATTTATGGGGAAAAGTCCACAGCAATATGTGTATATACATCCGATATAATTTATATTTACGTGTTCTTATTAACAAGGGAAACAGGTAGAAAACAAAAACTTTTTTAATAATATAAAAATTTGGTGAGGTTTTGCCTACCCAAGCATATTTCAAATTACTATGGAAACAGGTAGATTTGTTTACCAAATTACAAAGGTTACGGACAACACGCTCTCAATATTTCATATTTGTTACATATTTTTAATACGATTTTGAAAATGATTTTATAAATTAATGCTAAGTTTGCGTAATATAGTATTCATTTAGAGCACAAAAAAACAGTGAAACTGAACAAAATAATAAAATAATCTCACAAAAGTAATCGTACAGCTGAAAAATGTGAAAGGCCACATAAAGCACAGATCTTAATTTTTAATAGTTCACTTGAATACATTAACAGCTGATTTCGTACGTAAATATACTGACATGAGATTATTGAACCTTAGAAATACAACAATGTTATCTTAGTGTTGTAGTTTTTATAACATCGACAGCTGTTACGTATCTAACAGCTTGTTAATGTTTGTTCAATAGAGGTATTTATTATTACGACATTCTGAATTGATTGAATGATTATTTATACATATTCTGAATATTTTGAATTCATAGGCGTCACATAATATAATTTTCAGGGGGTTTTAATTTTGGGGTTCGCATCGTAACTGACACATTAATGGATTCATATTCTATATAATTACGTGCTTCCATTTTTCATACGTTGTCTTTTTCGTTCAAGAACACCTGTATATCAACAATAATCATTTAATATCTAGTATGAGGGTTATATACTTCGGAGCTTTATTTAAGAGTGATCCAACTTCTGTCAATCATATCATTCATATTCGTAGATCGTGTAGATCTTTTTCCGCGATTCTTGACTTTATACTGCGTAGTTCCAAATATTTTCCGAATTCCGAAACAATAAAAATCATGGAAACACCGCTTCATTTTCTTTCGTAAAAGAAAATAATATAATTTACTAATTTCATTTTTGTTTCCACACTAGGTATGTTAAAACTATTTATTTAATTTTAGCTTTTCATAATAATGACTTATTCTTGTTAATCAGTTTTCATATTGAGCTGTATTTAACAGAACGAGATTCAAGGCAAGATGTAAGCTGGGATTGTTCCTGGTTAATCGGTATCCATCGACTACAGCAAAGTTATTTGGCTGGAAAGTGTCAAAATAAACCGCTTCTGAAACTTCGGCACTCGATCAGAGTCAACCTCGACTCAATTTAGAACGCGTGATTTTTGTTTCACAAGAAGCGCAGTTTATCGCCGAATGTTTTCTTAACTCATAATTTTCAGTAGTTTTTCATGACAAATAAACAGTGTAAAGTAAGAAAAAACATTGTTGTTTGTTTTTATAACTTTTACGAGGATGTATTGAAAAATTCTTAGCCTACTATAGAAACAAATAAAAAGTCAAAATATTTTATTATTCAACATACTCTCGTCCTAAATTAATACACTTAATACAGCGATCCTGCAACGCCTCTAGACCTTTCAAAAAGAATTTTTTTTTGCTCTGCAAATCAGGCCTCCACACCTCTTCGTTGGAAGAAAATTTACGAACTTTTAAACTTTTTTTTCGTTGAAGAAAGACATGATAGTCAGACGGAGCCAGAACTGGTGAATAAGGCGAGTGTTCGAGTAATTTGAACCTTAAATCACAAATTGTTTGCATGGCAACATGCGATCTGTGTGCAGGGGCATTGTCCTGCAAAAACAAAACACCTTTGAATAACTTTCCGCGTCTTCTCTCCATAATTTTTTCTCGTAGAGTGGTCAGTAACATCGAATAATAATTCCCAGTTATTATTCTACCCTTATCCAGAAAATCAATCATGATTACTCCATGGCAATCTCAAAAAACTGAAGCAAGAACTTTTCTAGCAGATTTTTGAACACGAAACTTTTTATTCCTTGGAGAACCAGATTGTCTCCATTCCATCGATTGTTGCTTTGTTTCTGGGTCATAGAAATGTACTCAAGTTTCATCCATAGTAACAATACGACTTAAAAAGTCTGCACCACTTTCAAACCGAGCATAGACTGAGAGCGATGCTTCCATCCTTGTACGCTTCTGGTCAACATTCAGACATTTGAGGATCCATTTTGCAGAAATTTTTCTCATGTCCAAATCGACGTGAGCTATATGGTGAACGCGTTCATATGAAATATTCAGTGCCTCAGATTTATTTTATCTCGTTTTTGCCCAATTCGACGGTCTGACAAAATCATGTCATGAACTGCATCAATATCATCTTCAATGATGGAAAATTTACCCCTTTTGAAACTTGTAATCGAATTTTTCGCGGTCGCATATGAAGGACATTGATCGCCAAGGGTATTAAGCATATCTTCGTACATCTGCTTACCTCTTAACCTCTTCAAATACAGGTATTTGATGATGGCTCGATACTTAAATTTTTCGATTTTCACAATTTCGATCGACATCCTTTTTTTCAAATCTAATTGCGCAACTTTAACTTGACTTTTTGACGTGATCCTTTACACTGACACTTCTAATATGTTATTTTTCGTTGTTATGGTATCGCAATGTTTTTTAACCACGGAACCGGTCTAGGCTAACTATACATATATCAATACCCTCTCGTACGTATGTGTATATCAAAATCGGCAGCCTTCGATACATATCAGTAAAGCAGAAGCTTCTTTAAATAAATTAAAAAAAACATTGCATGCACTGTCTTTACTATTCATGAGTGCGAAGTAAATTTGAGCACGCTTCAATATTTTAGCATGTTATCTACATTTGTCGTACGTTGAGTATGGAAAGTGTGCAGCGATGTTTTAAAGTTTCTAAACCATCTTCTGAGGTGAACATGCTTCAGTTTTGTGAGAAGATTCGCGAAATTCTGTGGTTTTTGCTGATTCCATGTGTAGATATAATATTCTGAACCAAAATCCAGTTTATCCAGATGTCAAAAAATTGAAATATTTTAACCATATTTTCTATGACTAGAAGATTAAAATATTTTTTTGAGAAATTTTGGTTTCGTATTGGATATATTCACTATAATTGTTCACATATTCATTTGGATTTCTAATAAAACTCTGAATTTTGAATATAACTTATATCTAATTCGAAGAGGAAATGCACTATTTTCGCGAACAGTTATAAAGTTACAAATAATAAAAGTAATTTATTGTATTTTAACCAAGATTATTATAAAAAATGATTAATTCGAGTTCAATTATGTGCGACAAGGTTGATCATAAATTCAGATAAAAAGGTTTCAGAACAAAACAAACCTTGAGACACTTCAACTTAATTAATTCGACATAGTATATATAAAAAAAGTGTGAGAAATTGTTAATCACAGAGATATGATAAACTCGCTATAATAAATAATTTAACAGTTTTAAATTTTATGTCCACATGCGCTGATAAACTCTTTTAAGTTAGTATTAAATAGGTGCTGTCTAATCCAGACAAACGAATTTTTATATTGGTAGGCAAAATTTAATTTTTTTTTGTGGTGTATACAGTGTTATTTTGAATAAATGTCAGAGAATATAATTTTAGATTAAACACGTTAATTAATATTTAATAAAAAAAATATTTAGAAAGTCCGCTTTGTAATTTTATTTTTAATTTTAAACTATTTAATAAAAGCGTTTTAGAACCACATGAAATACTCAACTATTCTATCGAGAGTATGATGAATCTTACTAAATCGTAGATATCACATATTTACATATAACTTACTTATGTATAAATCCATTCATTGTAAACAAATACATTTGCATATGAATATGTAAACAATTATAGTGAATATATCCAATACGAAACCAAAATTTCCCAAAAAAATATTTTTATCTTCTGGTCATAGAAAATATGGTTAAAATATTTCGATTTTTTTTATATCTGGATAAACTGGATTTTGGTTCAGAATATTATATCTACACATGGAATCAGCAAAAACCACAGAATTTCGCGAATCTTCTCACAAAACTGAAACATGTTCATCTCAGAAGATGGTTTAATCTGCAAGCGACACGGAATATACGGACGGCACATATCGGATGAGTTACTGCGGACAGTGGTACTCAAAATTATTTGTTTAAATTAATTTTTTTTTTCAAATTTTTAAAAATTAAAAATAACCCAATTGGCATATATTTCAGTAGTATAATCTATTAATGACACTTGTTCAGAATAACCGTGAATGTTATTAAGACACTAAATACATATTAATCAGCTTATAGTAATCTCCATGTACATATTTTGTAATAGTTTGTGTTACTTATTTGATTAAATTGTTTATTTGTTAATTAAAATTTGGCTACGTAGATAACTTACCAGTAGTTGTTAGCTATAATCAGAAACAACACTGACAAACGACCTGACAATATTAGGAAAATATTTCTGCATGTGGAGACCAAAGCCAAACGCAACGAAAATTGAGGTATCCTGCTTTCACCAAAACAATGTTCAGGCCAAGAGAGCATTTAATGTGTACTTTGAAAAAAGACTGCCGACTAATAACGCAAACCCAAAAAATCTCGGCGTCACTCTTGAGAGAATCCTTACGGAACACCTAAAAAAAACCGTCGAAAAACAGGGACAATTTCATTCAGAAATTGTGGGGTTTTTCGATATTTCTTTTAAGATCTCATACTCTTGAACTTGTATACTCAGCAGCGGAGTACGTCTCCCCAGTCTTACTCAATATTAAGCATGAGCGGCTTGTAGACATCCAGTTAAACCAAACTATGCGAATAATTTCAGGCACCATAAGGCCAACACAGACCTGGTGGCTCATGTTTTAAACAATATCCCACCGCCAAATTTACGAAGAAACAATACCTTAATCAGAGAATTCAGAAATATCCAAGCAAATCATCCTATCTAGAAGTGAACAAATCGAGATAAACAATTTGCGGTCCAGATATCTCTCCCTACTAAAAGTCAACTCTCTAATTCAATGAGAATTCAATATTACTAATACTTGGGGAAACCAACGAGACGGAATCTCAACATAGAAGGCACAATAAATGCCTTGTATTGACACCAAACCTTCCGAATCGAAGTTATTACGTAAAGCGTGGTCCTGAACCTTAAACAGAGTCAGATCAATGGAAGCTGCGAGGTGGGTCTGGATAGGTGTGGTAAGTTGCTAACGCTGGATCTGACCACGAAGCTGCGAGTCAATTTTTTTGGGGGAATTCTTAAATGCGGCGGAAAGTGCAATAAACTATATTTAATCATTAGATGTTTGTTTGTCGATAATTTATTTCTGTTGTATACTTGTTACTTTTTATTTTTTTTGTGTATTTTGAGGACGTACCTAAACTCGTCCCCAGAAATAAAATTAAGTAATTAGTTAAACTCGTACCTGAAAAAATATACATAAACTTGTCCCCGAGAAGAGTAGGTCCACAAAAATAGCTTCATGAATTCGTCCCCGACTTTATCGCAGTATGAATCACCCATATACTTATTTAAAATCTATAGATAACATATTTATTTACGCAATAAATGAAAAACTCAGTGCCATAAAATATATTTTATTAATTAAGAATGGAAGAGAAATGTCTGTTTGTGTTTTATATAAGCACTAACACATATTAACATTTACATTTAACGTTTATAAAAATAAGCTATACATTTAACAAAATCAAATCTCGAAATAGATACATTTTTATACTCAACGATTTTTCTAGTAACGCACTGCTTACGTCTACACACGAGTGGATCTCGTATTCTTGCACATTCAGATAAACTTTGAATTTTTATATAAGTCTCTGTTTGAAACTGCTTCAAAATTTCAATAAAATGAAAAAATTGATGAATCCGTAAAATAAAAACTGCCATTAAATTTAGCGTGGAAAGATTCGCAAGCATTTGTGCTTCTTTCTATGCTATCGCTGAGTTCTGCCCACAAACTAGGTGGAAAAACGGCTTCTTCTGAAATATAATTGTCAACCAAATAATCGGAAAAGCGTGATAAACGTTTATCTTGAGGTTGTATTTCCAAAAAATCAAAAGCATAACAATCGCCTACTTCCGATGGATTTAAAAATGGTAAACCAAATATATAGCGCAGCCACTTTCCAATTTCACTGGTTTCGTTCTTATAATAAGGAACAATGCCCAGATTTTGAATTTTGCGAAACCATGCTTGTGTTAAATAGAATCTGTAGCCTATAACTTTGGAATCTGGAAAGTCCGCTTTTATGGCATTGTGGATTGGAATTTCAAAAACCGCTACGATGACTTTTGCGTTCAGATTTTAAACCCATGATACTTTTTTCGCAACAGGTTAAAAAGTGTTTTGTAAGAATACCCCTTTTTATTCGGCAATAAGCAAAATGCTAGTGGGAGGGATATAATACCCATTTTGAAATATATGCAGTGTAAATAACAGCAGAAAATGATCAGGACAGTAACTGAATGTACCGTCGACATATACTTTTTCACTATTGCATAAAACAGTCACATTTGTTAGGCACGTGAATATAATTCCTTCAACTTCGTCGATGACAAAAGACAAAATTCTTTTTTTTCAGTGTCGTAATATTCAATCTTGTAACACATTTAATGACTTCTGTAAGGGCGGTAGAAATTCTTCTTTCTTCTATTATATAGATTGTTATGGATGTAATGAATGTCTTGAACGGTGATTGTATTGAAATGACCAGTATTTTCTCTTAGAGATGAGGGTATTATTTTTGAAGACTTCTCACAAATGTCAACGGTTGCTTTACGTTTAACACAAGCACTTACTATCTGTCTGTTTAGTTTCTTCAGATTCTTTTCATGATTATGTTCTATTCCACTGCGCACAATTAAATTTTTTTTTGTGTTTGGTAAATTTCACAGTCTACAATTAGCACTTGATTTCCACGTTCACTCAAACTGACGAAGTTTTTCATGCTTTCTCACAAATAAAAAGCACTTCTCAGTCAGGAATGTTATTTCAGACTGACGAATTATAAACATATAGTATATATGGTAGATTTGGGTAAATTTTAAATTTAGATAAATTTGAATTTAATTTGTATTTAATAGGCTTTAACTTTGCATTTATATTTTTAAGAAAGTATAAATTTCTTAATCTCTTGTCCGGAGACAAATTATAAGGGATTAAAACATCGTAATTAGCATGGAGGCGAATTGATGTAGCAGACATTAGATAGTAGCTTCTCGGGGACGAGTTTAGGGCCGCCTGTATTTTGATATGTGCTTAGATACCATACGTTAAATAAATAAATAAATGAATAAATAAATAGATAATAATTTGTCAATTTTTCCATTTTGTTTGAAGCGTTTCAGATTCGATTTGAACGTGGTGACATACTTTGTTATTATTAGAGAACGGACGCAATTTCCATAAAACGCAATCGGCAATTGAAATTGTGTATAACGTCGCTCTGTACATCCCGGCGTAATTCAATGAAGTATTTGTTTGACTTACTCGGACACCTGGTCTCGCCGCGATAACAATGGACAAGGCAACTATTGTATTTCGAGAATATAGTGCTTTTTAAAGTGTTTTCATGATGCTTTTCATGAGCGTAGATAGAAGCGGGGTTTTTATAATGTATTAGTTTATATTTCGTAAGATAAATAAAGTGCTGTGAGTAAGTTTCTTGTTTTCATAGTTTTAACTGTTAATTACATCGTAATTTTTGTGATAGATCCTGTTTAATATCGTTTGATTGAATCTATTTCTACCAATTATTTCGACGTAAGAGTGTGCATTGAATTTCGTTCAGTTTCAATAACTTACGCACACATTTTTAGTTTTCATTTACATATTTAGATCTAGAGCATTGTTTAAGTTACTTTTTCAGACATGATATGGAAGAATGTCGAGAACGGCATTGTAAAACAATGGCGAGTTGGATTGACGGTCATACTGATTGTATGTCCATTGTCAGTGATTCCGAAATTTATTACAAAATCCGTAAAATATCGTCAAAAATTCGTCACTTAGGATCGCAAACACATCTGAACTCTGTAAAACTTTTATGGCGGCTAATATTCCATTAAATAAACTTAGCAATCCCACTTTAAAAATATTTCTTCAAAAATATACTGGTCGAAATGTTCCTGATGAACAAATATTATGTTTCTAGGTGCTATACGAGAACAGTAGAACGCATTAGAAGCCATCTTTTAAATCAATACATATGGATAAGCGCCGACGAAACGGTGGATATGTTAGGACGCTGTGGTAAATGTTGTAGCTGGTGTACTACATCCAACTATTCCTTATAACTCATATGTAATAGCAACAAATGTTATAAATAGAGTTGATGCGGAAACAGTTGCTGAAACCATTAAGGAGAATATGCAAAAAATGCTTCATTTGGACGCCACGTACAAAGAAAAAATA
Source organism: Melolontha melolontha (assembly GCA_935421215.2). NCBI lineage: Eukaryota > Metazoa > Arthropoda > Insecta > Coleoptera > Scarabaeidae > Melolontha > Melolontha melolontha. The sequence continues at coordinate 106,380,536 of OW285240.1, forward strand.
CTTTTATTTGTCAGTGATAGTGCTGCGTATATGTTAAAAACAGGCAGACTATTGAAGAAAACATATCCTAATATGCTGCATATTACTTGTGTAGCACATGCTCTCCACAGAATCTGTGAATATATCAGAGACACTTTTCCGGAAGTTGTTAGACTTGTATCAGCTTTTAAAAAAGTTTTCAGAAAAGCACCATTGAGAGTAGCTCTTTTCAGGGAAAAATTTCCATCTCTGTCACTGCCTCCCACTCCAGTAATAACTAGATGGGGAACATGGCTGGAAGCTACTAGTTATTATGCTGAGAATTTCGATAGTCTAAAACATTTCGTAACACTGCTAAAGGAGGATGCTAGAAGTATTGGTGAGTGCAAGGAGCTCACACAAATCCCAAATTTAAAAAATCAGTTGTACGTTCTTCACGAACACTTTGGAAAATTGCCAAAACTTATCACTTATTTTGAAAATCGAAATCTCAAATTAAATGACGGATTAACCACATTAGATGTGGCTGTTAATAATTTGAAAAGTATTCCAAGTGACTTCGGATGTGGCCTTCGGCAAAAGTTTGAAGCAATTCTTAATAGAAATCCAGATTTAATTACATTGCAGCAATTATGTATGGAGACAATTCCACAAAATCTAACGGCTAAATATGAAGAAATAAAAGAATATTTCCAGTATGCACCTATAACCAGTTGCGATGTAGAAAGGACGTTTTCTATTTACAAGGATGTACTTAATTCAAAGAGAACAAAATTGATAGAAGAAAACCTTGAGAAACTATTGCTAGTCAATATTAATACTCCTTTACTCAACTTGAACGACAAAATGAACAAATAAAAATGTTCCAATTATAGAAATAAAATTAAAACTTTATAACTACAACTTTTCAACAAATACATATGTATTTCGTAATTTTATAGATCACCACCCGTTTGTTTTCCAATTATATAAATAAAATTAATTAATAAATATGTATTTCGTAATTTTAGATAGATAGATCACCACCCGTATGTTTTCCAATTATATAAATAAAATTAAAAACTTTATAAATACAACTTTTCAACAAATAAATATGTATTTCGTAATTTTATAGATCACCACCCGTATGTTTTCCAATTATATAAATAAAATTAAATATTTTAGAAATACAGCCTTTCGCCAGTACTGCACTGAGTGGTAAGCGTGTCCGTTCTCTAGTTATAATCGGTTTATTTAGTAGCATTTAAGATCAACATTGAACCAAATTAATCATGATAACATGAAACTATTCGTTAGTCGTCTTTCCGAAGGTTAGTTTATAAATTAAAATTTAAAAAAGTATATTCTTAAACAGTCGACACATAAAATCTGGGTACAATTTGCATTAATAGGTTAATCATTAATACAGCTTTTTATACGACTATGATTAATCCACAGAACTTGAATCATTCCGAATGTTTACAGATTAAATATACGAAAGAGAATCTTTATTTTACTCTAAGCGTACGAAATTAATTCCACTGCCAAAAAATAGACGCGTAATCGTATGAGGTCGTTCACCCAATGTTTACAATATTTACGATGAATATTGAACCGATATTACACATTGGAAGAATATACTTTACAAGTTAAAATCGAAAATATATTTTACATTCTTTTCTTAAAATATATATATAAAATAATCTTTACACGCAGAAAAAAAAAAGCAAATATGAAACGCCCAGGTCATTCACCCAGAATGTTCCAAACTGACATTGAAATATACGTATACATCGATTTTATGAACACGAAAACGTACGAGTAAAATATCCAATTTTTATAAACGATAGACTAATAAAATATCATGAAAAATGATTATTGTCTCCGTTCTCGTGAATGAATTTAATGTGCTCTTTAATTGAAGAAGAGAGAGGTCATCCACCCGACAACACTTCGCGATATTTGGGAGTGAAATCCAGATGTTAACAGACTTTAATTCTTAGTTGTATATTTTTATTTTTAGTGTTCCTTTGAGATAACCTAAACACATTTGATTTAATATTATAATCAGTACAAATATAGAATATATATTTTGATTAAATTATCAAGTGTATATAATTTTACTTATTCTTCAAAATTACACGAAATTGAACGCATATACATATTATGTTATGCCTACGAAAATCCTATAATTACCTTCTATTACTTTACTTACTAAGATTCTATATTCAGCGGATATTAAAATATTAAATAAATGTAGACTTAAAAATATATAAGATAGGAATAAAGAGTAATTAGCAACAAATTCTGCTGAAAAATACACTAAAAAAAGGAGAAACTTTATATAATATCCATGTAAATGCAGATATATTAAAGCTACAGGTAATGTATAAATATGTAACTAAAGTTGTTTGATTATACTAGGACTCTTGTTAAGTACATGTTATTTTGCTAATAAAATTTGATGTTTTGGTGACAGTTGAAAATATACTTGAATAATTTAAAACTACAAAGGTTTAAAGTAATAATTTGCACAAGAAATTATGGAATTGGAAAAGTATTATTAAGTATTATTAAGTTGTGGCCTAAGCCATAGGAAATGATTTGAGGAAATCAATTGAGTATTCCATGACGAATCTACTGTAAACGAATTTCAACGTGGTCAACTTTCTTTAAATGACACATTTCGAATTACTAAGCCAAACACGACTGTTATCGAAAAGAATCAATATTATCTTCAATATTTGTGAGTGAAATCCAGATGCTTGGGACATTATCGAAGAAGACCAGCATATTTCTTTAAAGAGTATTTAAGCAACCCTAAAGATCAGCGTGAAAACAATTGTAATACCATCTTACATAAATAGTTGACAGCGTATAATCTTTGTTCTCGTTGAATTTCCCACAACTTGACTCCATTTCAAAAACGAGACCCTGTGAGTACATTTGATGGCTTTGTCAACGGATTGTCTAATTTTTACTATGTACTTTACTATGTAATTGTAAATAGCAATATTAACAGTTCACATTACTTCGCAAAATAACATTCTAATTTAAAATATTTAATACAGCCGAAATTCCAGAGTAAGTGGGGATGTAAACATTGCTGTCTACAAATTACAAAGCAAATCAGACGAAGTTTTTAATTGAAAAATAACAACGTAGACCATATTTTTCAATTAAAAATTTCGTATGATTTGCTTTGTAATTTGTAGACAGCAATGTTTACATCCCCACTTACTCTGCAATTACATACATTCTAATTTAATATTTGTAAATATTTCATATTAAAGCCGAAAAACTCCAATAATTTATCAATTATTATATATATGTATATATACATATATATATATATATATATATATATATATATATATATATATACTTGTAAGTATTATCGACTGTACTATAATAATGAATAATTAATTGATCGGGCAAGCGGCCTGTCAACTAAAAAACTTATTTATTTTAACCTCTATATTTCGCACCCATTCGCTACTTCTTCAGGAGATTACAAGATTAACAAAAACTCACAATATATATGAATATACTAACATACTTACAAAAACAGAGTTAAAAATTAGCAGTGGACGTCAATAAATATGTTAAAATAGGTTTACATTAAATTGAATATCTTCGTTTCACGTTAACCTTTTAAAAAACATATACACGTACGTTAAAATATAAAAATAAAAATATAAAACACATACATATATATATATATATATATATATATATATATATATATTAAAAATAATAGACTTTTTATTGGTTTAGCGACCTTTTATTGAATTATGATGTTTTATTCTACGACGTTTCGACTTTTATTATTTTTCAGTCTTTTTCAAGTAACTAGAAACAAGAATTAATACAATGAGAACATGAGAACTGTGTTTGCTTTTGTGAGATTGAATTAACAATTCAATTAAAATTAAAATTAAAATTAGATTAAAGACTGAATTACCAATTAGATTAACAATTAAAGTTAAAATTTAAAATTAGATTAATAATGAGTAAGGACAATTAAAGTGATTACATCTGTATAAATGAATAGAAAATTTGAATTAAACTACAATACAGTAAGGTAACTAGAAACAAGAATTACTACAATGAAAACGTGAGAGCTGTGTTTGCTTTTGTGAGACTGAATTACCAATTAAATTAACAATTAAAGTTAAAATTTAAAATTAGGTTAATAATGAGTAAGGAAAAATTACAGTGGTTAAATCTGTATAAATGAATGAGATGTTAAACTTTTGATGTTAAACTACATTACAGTAAGAAACAATGAATGACAAAACTCACCGTTTCTTTTGGTTTTCAAAATCACGCATTCTGTGTAACATGTGTATCGGGGGCCCGAGACCTTTTTTTGTAACGAACCAATCGCACTGGTTGGAATATTGTAAGTGTTTGTGGCTTTGTTAAGAGAGGTTAATTTCTGTTCTATTTTGGAATTTAGCAAATTGGTCAGGACCGTGTTTAGGGGTATGTAGTAAAAGTATTTACAAATGGGAACTGATAAAAAGTTTTTTTTGTTTTTTTGGTTTGTGTTTGTGTGTGCGGGGGGGGGGTTGATTTTATCTATTGTTTAATGAGTGGGTAATAGAGTTTAGACAGTCCATCAATTTCGTTTCTGTCGTTGATTGTTCTGCTGTTTTTGAAAATGTGGATCATTTCTAAGACCTCCCTAGCTTTTGTATTCTTTTTCTGTGTTATTACTTTGGTGTTATCAAAATCAAAATTATGTTTTAGTGTCACATCATAATTCAATAAAAGGTCGCTAAACCAATAAAAAGTCTATTATTTTTAATATTAAGACAGGGCCAATAAAATAAATAAGAAAAATAAAATTCTTATAAACACTAAATATATATATATATATATATATATATATATATATATATATATATATCATTGTAAAGTGGCGATGATGTACAGAAATAATAATTGAATAAAATATTGAGTAGTTGAATCGTACTTTGAATGTACTTTGAGTTGGGCGCCTTATTTTTAAAACTGGTAAAGTTAGATCATCAGCCACTCGCATGTAGTATCTCAGGTTACGACTAGAGGTCGGTAGAACATGAATAATAGTTTAAATAAATTTGACTCTTTCTCGGATCATCGTCGATTGGTTTATACTTACCCCTATAAAATTGATGGAAAATTGCTTAATAGTATTACAAACTTATCTCTAGCTACGCAATGATAAATAAAAGAGCTTCTTTAAAAGTGTAAATATTTATTGAATGCAAGTTATCTGTATATAGTGAATAAGTAACGTGACTAACGGTAAAACAAGGAATTAATATAATGTGCACGTGTGAGATTATGGTTATGTATCAAGTGCAATGCTACAGCAAAATATATTGTAATATAAATAAATAAACAAACACAGTGATGGTAAGTACTACAATTCTTAATAAATAGTTTTCTTTTCACAAATTTAAGCAAGATTGAAATATGTTTTAAAGTAAAATCAAGGAGTAATGAATTTAATAAAATTTTGATTTGTTAATAAATAGTTCTTAATAAGACTTTTTCGAAAAGAATTGCATTAAATAAACCTGTGTCTTGCAGGGAGAGTGCAGGTATGAAGGATGGTATCAGCTATTCAGTTATACGGGACCAAAAAAAGGTGTTCTAGGGTTCTACGATGCAGGTATGTGAACGCTTGTTCGAAGGTGTAGGAATCGATCGTAGCTCGGCGGCCAAAAGATGCTTTGGTCGATTATTTGCCGGTCTCGGGTATTATTGTCGCCAAAAGTATTTCTAAAGTTACGCCAATGTTAATTACTTCTTTTCTATATAGTTTTATTATTTTATCACTAGTATTTTAGAATTTATTAAATTTTTAAGACGGAGTATCACTTTCTTAAGGCAACCGTTGTAAAATTTTCTACTGACGCTCACTATCAATTATTTCTTTCCAAAGCCTTATTAGAAATTAAGAAAATTGACTTGATTTTTACTTTTATTACTGTTAATAATAATTAAAATGTATATGAAATGTTAATTCGAACAGGAAAACAAAATTAAAATATTAATTTACAAATAGTTACGACTGGCTTTTCAATGTTAGGTTATGTGTAATATCTAGTACAAAAATAACCTGTTCGCGGGTTTTTGTGATAATTCAAAAAGTGGGCGTGTTCAATTAGTATCGATATAAAAATCGAATGTAAATAAATTAACTATCTTTTTAATTTCGCGTAAATGACTTGAATGAAGAAAATGAAAATTAAAAATATGAAAAGTAAATTTTGAAATAAATATAAATTAATCTGAAATATACAAAGTTATCGTAATATTAATTTATTAACATTTCGATACTAATTTTACAAATTATGTCCGCCAATGTAGCTATACCATTGAGGGAATTTTTGTATTAATTCCTGCTTTTTCATTTACAGATAGCTGGAATAACTGTGCTATTTGCCTCATTACAATATATATATATAGTAAATTCAATCAGTCGGCGATTAAAGGTCTGGTTTACTTCAAAGTATATATATTTAAAACAACCCTACATGTTTCGGCAATGATGCCTTTATCAAGGATATAAAATATAAATGACAGAATACAAATGTCAAATAATTGAGTTGCTATGGTTTAAATTATTCAAAGATACATTCCAATTGAAGTAATAATAAATCATGCCTTAGTATTCCAAAAACAGATAGCAAGGTGTGAACATATGTGTTGTTCGCGAACAACACATATAAAATTTTTTATATTCCTTGATAAAGGCAACATTTGCCGTAGCAATATATATTTTTTCCAAAATGTCCAAGTATATACTGATTTAAAGATAAAATTTGCACTACCATATAGCTTTTCTTAACGAAAAATGCAATATAAATATTACTTATTGTATGCGTTTAATTGCTTTAAAACATAATAAAATGATAAAATGAACGATAAACAACTACAATAAATATTGAATCTAAATCTTTAGATTTGCCATATTTTTCGTTAAGTATCGTATGAAACACGAGTAGGTATATATAATTTAATCCACGTGGGAAAGTGGAGTATCTAAAACCCACTCTTTTAACATTTTCCGTTTTATATTAACATGTTCCATGAATCAGAAATAGAAATCATGTCAAAATAGTCAGTGTATCTCCCGCCGCGATGTTTGTATGAACATGTTTATTTTCCCCTTCTAAAGATTACGTGACGTTTTCTTGCGACGACGTGAGACTGTTAGTAGTTCTACGACGATTAAATGCCATGATATTGAAACACGGTAACGGTAAGTGGATACGCACAAAACAGATAAGTTTCAGTGCGAGCATGTGGAGGCATAATAAACATAGAATTCTAAGATTATTTAAAAATTTACGCAATAAATTTTAAAAGAAAGTACATTTGTATGTAGTAATTAAGAACGATGGTATTCTCAACAGCAACAGGAGCACATAATAAGGAAAAGGTTATAAGTTATAAGACTAATTATTTTCTAGTGTTGAGTATATTAAGTGTTACTTAATTATTTTTTTAACCCTAATGAATGGATATAACCTAGTTTAAAGTGATCAATAAATGTATCGGATGATTTTTTTTAGAAACATTATAAACTTGTTCTAATAAATTATGTAATAAATATTTATGCTAGAGTGCAGGAATTTAAGTGAAAGTTACACGACCCAAAAATATTGGTTGAAAATATTGAAAAGAAATTATAAATACAATACATATTTAATCTGAAGATTTTTTGCATGTATATCCCCAGAACGTTTAAAAATATGAAAATTAAGGGCTGAACGGCGCCAGTGGTAAGAACGTGCAACAATGATTAAGCGCTGGGATCTCGTGAGAGGTTGCCTTTTTTTATCGGTATCCTCTTCAGTTACCCTAAACTGTCGAGAAAGTGTAAGTCAAATCAACATTTCCACCATCTTACGTCGAGGAGGTGTAGTAGCAAAGATATGGAATACTTAACAAACACCATATGCGCTCTAAGCGGTCCTAAGGTCTTGACAAGCTTTCAGTTTAAGATATTGGGCCGCTTTATACACGTCATCAAAAAAATAATTCCAATAAAGTTAATCGAATTACTTCTGAATGAAATGTTCTCATAAGTAATGACCTAGACTTACAAGAGGAATTCCTTTCTCTTTGGGCTTGTAATTTAAGTCTAATCATAATAATATCAACATGTCTAGGTCATTAAGGATAATAACGTGTCTAGAGCTGCGTATTGGTCGATTATAATTATCCTAGAGTTACCTCGACATACTCATTTTACTTGAGTTGGACCTAAAACAACGCCGTCGATGTACGAGGCGGTCCAGGCGCCGAACACGGGACCTTGTAGTTTAGATACTGATCAGATCAGCAAGGACTATTAAGTTCAACTTATTGGACGGATTTACGCACGGTTTTTTGCAAGATGATCTGTGTTGTCCGGAGAGTGTTTAAAGCTATTGAAATCCTCGATCTGACAGGTAGAAAGACACTTAGGGGTCTAATATAAATAGTAGCAGTATTGTTACCTAAGTGCAGATGCCACCACGAGATAGTATTTCTGACATTGAAGTTCATGCGGTAAGAATGGTGTTGCGCATGCGTAGAAGCTCGAAAACTATGAAACTGATTATGATTACTTCTTGACGTAATCTCCCTGCAGACGTACACATTTTTATTGTATTAGCAGCACGGCTGGTGAATGTGCGGCCACGGACAGTGTCTTTCATTGTTAGAAACAGCCAAAAGTCACTAGGAGCCAGGTCAGGTGAGTAGGGAGCATGAGAAATCACTTCAAAGTTGTTTTCACGAAGAAACTGTTGCGTAACGTTAGCCCGATGTGCGGGTGCGTTGTCTTGGTGAAACAGCACACGCGCAGCCTTTCCCGGACGTTTTTGTTGTAGTGCAGGAAGGAACTTGTTCTTCAAAACATTTTCGTAGGATGCACCTGTCACCGTAGTGCCCTTTGGAACACAATGGGTAAGGATTACGCCCTCACTGTCCCAGAACATGGACACCATCATTTTTTCAGCACTGGCGGTTACCCGAAATTTTTTTGGTGGTGGTGAATCTGTGTGCTTCCATTGAGCTGACTGGCGCTTTGTTTCTGGATTGAAAAATGGCATCCACGTCTCATCCATTGTCACAATCGACGAAAAGAAAGTCCCATTCATGCCTCGGTTGCGCGTCAACATTGCTTGGCAACATTCCACACGAGCAGCCTTGTGGTCGTCCGTCAGCATTCGTGGCACCCACCTGGAGGACACTTTTCGCATTTTCAGGTCGTCATGCAGGATTGTGTGCACAGAACCCACGGAAATGCTAACACTGGAGGCGATCTGATCAACTGTCATTCGGCGATCCCCCAAAACAAGTCTCTCCACTTTCTCGATCATGTCGTCAGACCGGCTTGTGCGAGTCCGAGGTTGTTTCGGTTTGTTGTCACACGATGTTCTGCCTTCATTAAACTGTCGCACCCACGAACGCACTTTCGACACATCCATAACTCCATCACCACATGTCTCCTTCAACTGTCGATGAATGCCAATTGGTGTCACACCACGCAAATTCAGAAAACGAATGATTGCACGCTGTTCAAGTAAGGAAAACGTAGCCATTTTAAGTATCGAAAACAGTTCTCATTCTCGACGCTGCCGCTACAATTCCATCTGCCGTACAGTGCTGCCATCTCTGTGACGTATTGACAACGAACGCACGCTCATTTTAAAACAATGCACATGCTTCTATCTCTTTCCAGTCTGGAGAAAAAAAATCGGAGGCCTTAGAACTTGAATGCACCTCGTACTATAGCGAGACGTAAAATAGAAAAAGGGACACTTAAAAGAAGTTTGGGCACACGAGACTGAAAACCCAATGCAAGTCAAAAGAATGACATAATTATAAACACATAAAAGAAAATGGAAACTGAATGCGGAAAACGATGGCAGCGCTATAACCGACTAAAGTGGTGAATCAATAAAGTAGTGTTCATCAGTCTGTTTATTTTATCTATTATTAAAAAGTGAAATATGGTTACACAAACTTGACTATCGACACTTAAAAATGTAGTTTATTTTAGTAAATTTGTGTCATAGAGATCTAGAAGCTCTAGGTGCTGTTTGGAATAATTTTCGATCATTTATTCGCTGTACAGTTCATCGAAATTACATGCCATTAAATAACATTTGCCTGAACGTTGTTAGAAAATTTTCATCCTATTTACCGTTCAACTCGCAATAATCACCATCCTCATCGGCACCAATAACAACTCCGTGATTGTCGACGTTCGATACAAGTAGACGAGGAACGATCGGCGAACCGCCGCATATCCAACCGCTTCAGAACAACAGACGCGACGGTGCAGTAGTCAGGCGGCACAACTGCGAGTTAGGCCGTCGATCAAGTGACTCACGAAATAATAATCTATGTTCTATTTATTTTCCAAAGGTAAACGCGGCACAGTTTATTAGCGTTTGCGTTCCACTAACCTCGATAGAGTTTTGACTTGATAGTATTCTAGTATAAAAGAACGTAAAAACACACGTAGTTTTACTGCAATTTCGATATTTATACGTAAACTATAACAATAAATATAGGTATTTAGTAGAAATTTATTTGCAGAGAGTTGGCTAGTAAATATTTATTACGGCGTTTCGATGTCCATATTGATCATTAAAATAGTACAGTACTTTCTATTAACTTTATGTAATCTGTATTTATTGATACCGAATTAGTATGCCTTGGGCATAATATCATTGAATATTTATACGCTTTTCCTTCACAAAGATTCTCTTTCAATTACAATCAAGTTATGTTTCATTTTTCTTTGTCATTATATTTCCTTTCATTATGAAACAGACATGTAAATAATTTACATATCTGTAACTGTATACTTGGACAAAACCTCGTATTTCCAGCATTTACTTCTGCTTAAGACATGTTTCTGCCATCTATAATAGGCGTCGTCAGTTAAGCTAGTGAAGCAATGTATACAAATGATAGAAATCTTTATAAATAGATCTGTATCTGTATATGCCATTAAGCCGGAATCCCTTACTAGATAAATTTCATCCTATAAGGTGGCACTTATTTAATAAGTGACATCTGACGGGCAAAAGAGACTGACGAAAAAAGGGATCTTTCGTTTGACCAGTTATGCTGATACAAAAAACGAAACAATACGGGTTGTCCATAAATAAGCCAGATGGCGCTAAATATACACATGACACACTTATACATACACAACACTCGACACACTTATGTACAAAGACGAAAACTACCCCACCAAAGTGTGCAAACTGCGGTGGTCCTCACCTATCCACATTCATAAACTGTCCTAACAATCCAAACAACCCTGCAAACAAAACCACACCCAAACCTAAATACATACCAGCACCACCCCCAACAACTAATCCCTGGACACAAAGACAAAAAAACACAACACTTAACACAGTTGACGAATTAGCACTTGCCTTGGGCAATATGCTAATAACATTACACTCGACAAACGCAACAAAAGAACAGATACAATACTTCGTAACGCAGACACAGACAATAATAACACTTTACAACAATAAACATTAAATACACACATAACTGAAACGCAAAAAAATGCAATGATGACCAGTAAACAAACACATATGACTTAAACGCAAAAAAGCGACTGACACACAGACTACAGGACCAACACAACACAGGACCGCACAAAAACACAACAACACACGATTATTTATTAATAAGACTCAAACACGTCACAACCCTGAGAGATACGAAACAACGGAGTGGAAATGGAGGCAACTTCGACCACAAATCAAAATTCAACGACTCATGAAAAGGCTTAATGGTATATACAGATACAGATCTATTTATAAAGATTTGTATCATTTGTATACATTGCTTCAAACATATGTCTTAAGCAGAAGTAAATGCTGGAAATACGAGGTTTTGTCCAAGTATACAGTTACAGATATGTAAATTTTTTACATGTCTGTTTCATAATGAAACAAAAGCGTTATACGTGCATATTAACGTATAGATATATTTAAAACCTTTTTTGTATATTATATTTACTCTCTAAGTGAAATTATATGTATATGTCTCAAATGCATCATAAATGAGCAATAGAATGAATTAGGTCTTGTATAGCAGATTCCAATTTTATAAGTACGAATCCTGCACCGGTGTTCCGCAGGGCTCTAACTTCGGGCCATTGCTCTTCGTCTTTTTTATTAACGACCTATTAACATCCTTATCGTATCGCGCTCTTGCCTGCGCTGAGGATGTGCACATCTTCGCTGTTATCCACAGTACCATCGATTGTGAGAATTTAAAATATATAATAAACGTCCTCACAATATAGTGTATGTAATGTAAATCATTATTTGAATTTCTCCAAATGTTGTGCTATATACACGTAGCGTTAATTATGCTCTAGTAACTTATTTGATGAATATGTAACCTTTTGCTACTAATAATGTAATTATAGACTTTGGGGTCGGTGGTGTATTGTTTGATTCTCGTGTTGGTTTTGGCAAAAATATTATAGAATTGTGTTTCTCGGCATCCAAATCATTGGAATTTGTTTAACGAACTTCCAAATATTTTAAAAATATAGTTCATGAATTCTCTATCGAGCGCATCCAGAGCCGCTTCTTAAATTATTTAAAAGTACCTATCCTCTAAGAGGATACCACTACAGTTTACTCTTAGAGAGGCATCTAATGAACTCACAAAGTACCTATCCTCTAAGAGGATACCACTACAGTTTACTCTTAGAGAGGCATCTAATGAACTCATATTTCGGAGGTAAGCCTATAGTGATATAAACTGATTCCTGGAAGAATTTGCTACTTTAAATTTTTATCTAGCATCAACATCAATGTTCATTTAACCTTCCAGCAGTAAAAACGAACGCTTATTGCAACTCTCCGGTCAGTAATGGCCGATCATCAGTATGAAAATATTTTTTGATCATTTGCAACAATTACATTTTTAATTTTTTCATTTTCACACAAAAGCAACGGTATTAAAATTCAACTAAGTCATGGTAGAATCAAGTACAATAGAATTATTGTACTTGTTGGTTTAAAATAGATAGAAAAGAAAATTTTCTCAAAAAAAAAGAAATAATTACGTTATAGCTGAGGGATAAAAAAACGCTGTGTAAAAATATATGGTATGATTAAAAACCTTTGATAAGTTTATATTTCTTGCTTAAAATATGCTTAACACACTTGGCGATGAATGCCCATCATATGCGGCTGTCACAAATTGGATTGCGTCATTCAAAAGAGGAATACTTTCCGTTAAAGATGAGATGCGGCCAAGGGTCCACCCCCGAAAATATTGACGCAGTTCATGACATGATATTATCAGATCGTCGAATTGGGCTGAAACATGTAGCTGAGGCACTAAATATTTCATATGAATGCGTTCACGTCGATTTAGACATGAAAAAAAATTTCTACAAAATGGATTTCTAAATGCTTGAACGCTGAACACAAACACGCTCAATCTGTGCCCGTTTTAAAGGAGATCCAAATTTTTTGAACCGTCTTGTGACTAGGAATGAAACATGGGTCCATTTTTAACATCATGGTTTTCCAAGGCCTAACAAATTTCGAGTTTAAAAATCCGCTGAAAAAGTTCTTGCTTCAGCTTTTTGGGATATCCGTTGAATAATTATGATCGATTACCTAAAAAAGGGTGAGACTATCACTGAAGATTCTTATTCTAAATTACTAACCATCCTGGGAGAGAAAATTAAGAAAACAGTACGCGGCATGTTAGCGAAAGGGGTTGTTGCAGGACAATGCCACTGCACACAAATCGCGCAATTCGGGATCTAGAGTACGAATTACACACCCGCCCTATTACCTGTTCTCTCGATTGAAAAAAAAGTTTCAAAAAGACGTTAAATTTTGTGTAACGAAGAGGTAATAGAAGCTGTGGAGGGCTGGTTTGCAGACCAAGAAGAATTTTTTTTTATAAGGATCGTATACTTCTATAGTTAATAGTTTTTACCTCGAAATCTATAAAACATATGGAAAAATAATTTCCAGAAAAGAATTTCATTCTTTAATCAGAATAAATTGGAACTTTATGGATTGGATGAGGTTTGTATGAAGGAAAATAAGAAAATAAAACTTCGTGGGAGTCTTTTTTCTTTTAGTGGAGAATATTATACGCATTTAAACATTTTTTATACGGTTTGGATACGGTTATCATAAACACGGCCATAACGCCCATGGGCGTAATAACCGGGCATTATGGGCGGGTTGTGTGAGTATAAATAAGGCCCAAAAAGAAAGGATATACATTTTACAGAACTAATAATTTTAGTTTTTAACAAAGTCTAAAGAAAGAAGCGAAACTTCATTTAAAATAAGTAAAACTTAATAGTTGTTTATTTTCAACAATTTCTAAAGAAAAAATTAAATTTTTAACATTATTTAGTAAAATTAAAACTACTGTTTTCTAAATGTCCTGAAAAATTATGTCGCCCGAAGCTTTGCCAAGTTTGTTAAAGTTCTTGGAGGGAAAACATCTCCATTAGTACTTTGACAAGCCAACGAGGATTTGTCTGATGCTGTAACAGAATTTAATATCATGCTTAAGAAATTTATTTTTCGTGAAGAATAAAATCTTGTATGAACCACTGGCGTTATGGCAATTATAGTGCCCTCAGTCGACATTCATCCCTCGGGCCAAAGGCCCTCGGGCTGAATTAACGTCGACCTCATAGCAATATAATACCCATAACACCCTTGGTGCATAAATAACTATTAGAAATATTTATAAACAAAATGAAGGATTACAAGCATGAATAATGAAAACTTGTGAAAATAGCAGAAAACTAGAACAATAAATAAACAGAACATCCCACATTTGTTTGGATACATGGTAAGTATGTACCCAATTAGATTCGGAAAAATGGGGTTAAAAAAAAGAGTTAGACCTATAATTTAAGTCTGAGTCCAACCGTAGGGTGGATAGTTATCTGAATAAGGAATTCCAAGAATTGAGTGAGGTGCTGGAAATACCAAAAGGGCGAGAAAAAAAAGAATAAACGCAGTCACCACATGAACTGTTTAGCCTCAAGACTGGAGAAGGTACTTGGAGATGATCCATATGTTTCAAAATAATTGTTGTAATTGACATTACGAAACAAAATTAAATAAAATTAATATTGACGAACTTAACACAATTATAAGCAAATTTATTTGTCCAGATGCAAACTCTTGAAAATACATATGTAAATGTAAATTTTTTGAAGTTTATAAACACATTTTGCTAACCACATTTTGTTTCAAAGACATTCATAATTTTAAAACGATTATTTTAAGAACGTAGAGTGCGTTTAGTGAATTTTTGAATTGGAATGGATCCCAGAACGTGTTTGGCACGTTAATACGGGTAACACGTGTCTAAGCATTTTGAATATTCGGTTTAAACATTTATAGTTAGAGTATTTGTATCTAATTTCGATTAGAAAAAGTAAGAAGTGCTAATTAAATGAAATTATAATTAAATTTATATGCTTCTACAAATAATGTGATTATGAGTAGATCGCGGAAGTCAATTAAAGAAGTCGCCAAGTTAGCCTTGAGGTAATTCTAATAATACAAAAGGTAATCATCTGTCACACTTTGACAGATTGCTGTTTGCGAAATGTATATTCAGTTAAAGTCAAATTGTTGTAGAAATATAATCACTTAGAATATCGACAAAACAAATTGAAATGCGGTAAAAGAGAACACGTTTAACCAAAATAAGGATATTTTTCAAACAAAGTTGGCGAAAATTTTACTAATTGCAAAATCGACGGTTCAAAAAACATTGGCAACTTATAAAGTAATTCTGTCAGTTCAAACAAAAGAAGGTTTTGGAAGAAAACCGAATGCAATGGATAATATACCGGAGCGATTTGACAAGAAAGTAACTTTTCAATGAAATATGTACTTATTTTAGGGTAAAAAATATATTGTACTTTTTAAGTTGATTCTCATTCAATTCTAGACACTTAGCCTAGAGACCTCGCAATTTTTTAAGCCGTTTAAGAAGTAATCTTTGTAATCTCGTTAAAATAGATATTCGCTGCGACTTTCACCTCTTTATTTATCTCGAATCTTTTTCTACAAAGCTATTTTTTCAAGTTTGGGAACAAAAAAAAACATTCGGACCCAGCTCTCAAACCCTAACCTTTTGCAGCATTATGTTTTTAAAAGTTGGTTAATTGTATATTTGTTAACACTAGAAAAAAGTTATTGTTAGTGTTTGGTTCCTTAATCTTTTCACTTCCTTTCGTGGGAAGTCTTTATATATAAAACTCCAAGGTCTGTATTATAACTGCATTGAGGAATATTTAACGACACTCTTTAGTGGTTTCAAATGCATTTTCTTCTTTCCATATGTTTATGTTTTCTTAATTTTTGAATCTCATTGTAGAAATTTGTAAATTGTTTATGTTCAAACCTATTTAGATACTTGGAGAAAGTCTTTCACTAACAATTACGTAAAGTACTTCGGGGTCTACTGTTATAAACATAGAAGGCAAAAATGCCCGCGATTCATAAGACGTGCATCTCAGTCTGAACTGTGGAAACATACCTTGTTACCGTACGCTTTCAGTTTCTTTGTTTTTTTTTACTTTAGTAAAATATATTTAAAGTTAAAATTGAATGATTTGTTGGGCGACTTAAAGATAATTAGAATCACGAATGCTCCGGCTGGCAAAATGACTTTATTCATTAGGTATTCAATTAATAAACAAAGTAACTACTTACTTTACATAGACGTCACTATTTTGTTTGCGTAATTACTTCTTAGCGCGATTTACATTCTGCAAGGTGCAAAAAACATTAAAACACCCCTTTTTAAAGACGACAAAGACAAATAACAAACAACGTAAATGATCACGTTTAGATGCTCTGTTTAATTATGTGCATGACGGGTAAATGCAATAAATCAAACAAACTGGTAAGATATATTAACCCATTATCTCCCACTGTACTCACATGGGGACAGCAAACAAAAGTGCATTATAACGCCCCCTCTTAAGAAATAACCCAGGTTAACCACTGAAATGTGTTGATTTTTGTCATTTTCTTCCTAATTTCCGATGTAGAAATTTGTGTGTTCGCGCATGGCAACGAGAGACGCCATTTTGTAACAAAGATCACACACTTGTCTACGAGCGCGTTACATGATCTCACTAATCGTCTCATAAAATTTAAATTCTATTAGTTACCAGTGTTTATTATACTGAAACCTGTTGCTCCGAGTGTAACGTTGTGTATTTTATATAAATTTTCGAAAAATTTTGCAAAATTGAGAGTTAGGTAAGTAATATATATAGATGTCCTCATTTGGGGACACTGGGCGGAAGTAGTCCATGTAAAACACCTATATTATAATTTTGTGGTAATATAACCTTTTCGCTTTAGTTTGTTATGGAGGCAGAAAATTTTGCAGAAATACCTTCACGAAAATTTTATGGAAGGCAGTATCGTCATTTAAGTACTGCTGTAGAAGACGTTGCCACAGCGAGTGGTCAACATGAAATAGATATTGTTGTTATACCGCCTGATGTGGACCCACACACTGATGAAGAGGACTTGGATGATAACGAGTTACTAGTACAGGACAATATATTTCCAACTGACATAGCCGGTGAAATTGAGTTACAACATATAAATAGCAGTGATGAAGAGATAAGTGACGACGAAGATAACTTGCCACTATCAGTATGGCGAGAAAATTTGCTAAAATCACAAGGGGCCAAAATTAGAATATCTCCAACCTGGCCAAAAGAATTTGTGGATACCAGTATGCGGACAACTTCGGGTTGTGCTGACCGTTTAGATATATTAAAAAATGAGCTCGGAAATTGTAATCCAGTTGATATTTGAAAAATTATTCGACGACGAAATATTTGATCATTTGGTGCAGCAAACAAATTTGTATGCGGCACAAAAAAATAGACATGACTTCTTTGTGTCAAGAGATGGCTTGAAACTATTTGTGGGGATTTTACTACTAACTGGCTACCATAAACTACCAAGTGAACGTAATTACTGGAGTCTTGATGAAGATCTTGGGGTCTCTGCTGTCTCAAAAACTACAACAATACTGTTTCTATGGTTACAAACTACGATACACTAGATCCTATTGGTAAAGTCAAACGCAGGTCGTCGGCGGCTAAAGAAAGAGTAGATGTGCGACGGCCAAATATTTTCATAACTTACAACAAATCTATGGGGGGAGTTGATTTGCACGACCAGGCAGTAACCAACTATAGAGTTTCTATTCGCGGCAAAAAGTGGTGGTGGGTACTTTTTACCAATATGCTAAACATGGCTCTGGTCAATGCCTGGAGGCTTTATCAATTAGTAAGTGATAATTCAATATCATTGCTCGAGTTTGACAGGATGATAGTTCGCCATTATTTAGCTTGTAATCAGAACTTGACAAAATCGAAAAGGCGACCTATAGGTTACGTACCACCAAGTGTAAGAAGTGATGAAGGTGGTCATTTTCCAAAAAAAAACTGGACCAGCAGCTACGGTGTACCCATTGTCACAAGAAGGCTAGGTGGAGCTGCTCAAAATGTAGAGTGACTCTTTGCATAGAACGGGAGTGTTTCAGAATTTATCATTGCTAAATCAGTTACTTATTGAAGAGATTTCTTTTATACTGCTTTAGTTTCTTTTTCTTTAATTTTAATAGTATTTTGTATTCTTTTTAAATAAATCAATATCACTTTACGAGTTTTTCTTTTTCTTACACTTTATCCCATCGTCCCCATTCAGGGACATATATATGTTCTATACCTTTAGTTTTAGAGTGTGACTTAGATTTATTTTTTCCTTCTAATAGTGCCCCTAATAGAAAGCAATTAAAAAGTGCTTTTTTTCCAAAAAATTTTTTGGGTTTTAACGGGTTAATATATAAACAATAAAATATAGTAAGAAACTAAATAAAATGACAAATTAATACAACTACATATATGTATTGAAATTACTAAAAGATAATTCATACATTTATACACACACACACCCACGCACGCACGCCCCAGTACGCCCCCTTACTCACTCACTCACGCATTCGCTCGCTCGCTCGCTTTTTTGGCTGTTTAATCGCTGTGTATAGGACCATTTACTTCAGTGGTCTACTACTCAATATGGGATCGCTAACTTGGTTGATGCGACGTCATCTTTTAGACCGCTCTTTATGTTAGTCTGACGCCGAATATCCTGTTTTCTTCCGCTAATTGTGGCATCTCCAAACATAGTTTATACAGTAAATTCTCCAATACTCAGCATACATAGGAGAACTTCTACAACGCACATTCCGATACATAAATAATGTTTTAATGCTACGTTATCAAACACGCAGAAAACACATTAATTTTGTGTATGGTATTTACCATCCACCTCAAAATAAGCCAATACAATGAGTTCATACGTATACAGGGTGTTTCAGGATTATATGAAAAGAATTGAAATTTGGGTTCAGGGTTCCAAAATAAGAGAAAAACTTCCTGTGAATCTGCACCCGAAAACGCTTCGTTAAATAGTTACAGTCCTTCAAAGATAAGGATCTAAATCCAGTTTTTATAATTTTTCTCAAATTTTGAAACAGATGAAAAACTCATATTTGGTATTTGTAGCCAGAGCTAAGGAAATAACTTCTAACAAGTAATTTGTCGATCACCCTCTATTATTACAAAGTGGTAAAGTCCGTCATCCCTACTGTATTTTGCATTGAAACTTTATTTGGGGTGGAATTATGTAAAATAAAAATTAAAAAGTGAGATTCATTTGGAAACTTTTTATCTCTTTTATTTTTTTCATAAAATGTTGGTTTTGTTGGAAAAAATTTAAAGAGGTTACGCTGCATAATCTGTCATTTGACGTTATAATAAACTGACAACATAATTTGAAACATACTTGAGTGGGTAAAACCTCACTACATTTGTATAATACCAAAGTATTTTTAATAATATAAAAAAATATTCAAAATGGGGTGTGAAGAACACAATACAAGTTCATTTATGTATTTTTGAATGTATCTTCTCCAAAGACGTAGATACGTATTTCACATTTCTACATGATTCTCAATACGCCCCTGTTGGAGAAGACACATTCAAACAAACATAACTACGTTACTATCTAGCCGAAATTATTCAGACAGAGCGTGAAGGAATTCCTTCACGCTTCCTTCCTTGTAAAAGCGTTATACGTGCATAAACGTATAGATATACTTAAAACCTTTTTGTAAACATACTGTTTGTTAAGTATACTTAGGGTTAGTGAAATATACGTATCACTAAAAACTGATTTAGTTTGTTATAACACTGAAAACGCTGCTTAAAAGGATATTTTGCATTGATCTATACAATAACTTACTATTTATATTTACTATCAAGCACACGTGTTTGGATGCGCCGTTCATTTTACATGAGGAGTTGTTCCAGTTACTTTTATTTAGAATACTACACAACTGCAATTCCAAAGCAGAAGTCGTTGTATTTGAAAGGATCATTTTCAATAAACTGCTATTTATTTTACTAAATGTTTTTTTTGATTTTATGTAAGAGGAAAGAAAGCTTCAGTAACATTTCGTAAAATACAAATGGAATGTGTAAAGAGCAACAGGTTTTAATTTTTTTTCATTTGCAACGAAATTCAGATGCACTTATTATAATAGCTACGAACTACACAAACAAAGTAAAAGGTATTATTTGTTTTGTCAATGAAAAAAAATATAAAAATAAACAAATTTATGCAATATAAATTTTATACATTTTGGAAAACTAAATCCTAATTATTAGAGATTTAATACGTAATGAAAATTAAAGTAAATTAAATTATGTAAATATCTTACATAATTTAATTTCTCTCTTAGAATAATCATCTAGAAAGTAAATAAAGTAGGCAAACTAAAATAAGGTTTAAGAATTTCGAACATAAGAAAGCAGGTAGTCTGGATAATAATCTAGTTATTCCGAGAGTCAAAGCGACTTTGTCCCAATTTTACCCTAAGACTCACTTCCAACCCACATACACGATTTCGGAGCCGTCTTGAGAAGTTTCGCCCGAAACTTCGGGCCGAAAAAGACGGTCGACCTGAAGGGCTTGCGTGTGACCCGCCGTACTATCCTCTCCCCCTTCGGCATCGTTCAGGTGGATCGTGATTTACGGCATAGATCCCTCGTTCGAGTCGGTCGACGGAAAAAAATAGTGAAAAGAGTAAAAAGGGGAGAAAAAGGGAAGGGAGAAAACAACAGAGAAAGAAAGAAAGTATTTATAGACTGATGGTTTTTTCCCGAAAATAGAATGGAAAAAATGGTGTAGTCGTCGGGCAATTTACGGGATACACGTGAGCGTATGGCTGTTTACAGTCGTGGAAATCTAATTTACAGAAAAACTTCGGAAGATAATTGCCCCTTTCGTTTTAATGAATCACGGCACTCGTGAGGGTGGAGGAATTGGTTTTAAAACAGGACATTTCTATCGTTCAAATTCCTATATATTATACGAATCGGGAAAAACAATTCAATAAATCTGACCATGGGTCGCTTTTATGTTTTGCGATAAAAGTGAGTCGTTGGAATATATGAATCTAAATAATTTTATATCTTTCGATATTCCCAACTTCGGGAAGCAATGTGACGATAGTAGCAATAACTATATATATAAGTCGTGTTGGATCGACTTGATGATAAATAAATTCATGAGAATTTAATAATCTAATCTAGCACACAGTTAGCCATTATATGGTAACACAATAATGCTTGTGACATATATATTTATCCATATTTTTTATCTTCATATATATCACACTCCAAGAATTTATCAATCGATATATAAATTGATAAATTCTTGGAGTTTTTCGGCATTTATATGAAATATTTACAAATACATATTATCAAATTAGTATGTAATTGCAAAGTAAATGTGAATGTAAACATTGCTGTCTACAAATTACAAAGTAAATCATACGAAATTTTTAATTGAAAAATTTTGTCTATGTTGGGTCTACGGTTTGCCTGATCGTTGCTTTACCACTTAAGCTACGATAGACCTTGGTTCAAACTATTTAGAAATGCATTATAAAGTAACAGTGTTAATGATTCAGATGTCAGTTATTGAAAGTAGATGTCAGGTTTGAAAGCAAAACTGACTTCTGACTTGTTTTTTCATTTATTACTGATATATAGTTCCTACATATTTCCTATATTTCCTATATATTTTAAATGGAATACTCTGTATATTGAACTGAAACTAACAGAAAAATTAAAAAAAAGTTAATGCAAAATCAAGTTATGCTTGAGAGCAAGCGTTTTACTCTAATCTGTCAGATTTTTGTGAAAATTTATTAGTATGTATCAGTTATATTGACTAATTACAAGTATTGAAAATGGCATTAAGGCTTCATTCACAATGGGTGTAAACAAA
The DNA here is from genome assembly GCA_935421215.2 of Melolontha melolontha. Lineage (NCBI taxonomy): Eukaryota > Metazoa > Arthropoda > Insecta > Coleoptera > Scarabaeidae > Melolontha > Melolontha melolontha. Next base: position 106,402,930 of record OW285240.1, read on the forward strand.
AAAAATACAAAACATACGCGTAAAGCGTAAAGTTGGATGCATTGAGATCACCGCTAGCGTTCATAATTACTGCACGTATTTCTTACGAATACGAATTAATTACATACACACGTAAAATAAACGTAAAGTGAAAAAATGTTCAACTTTATGTTTTCGATACGATAAATTCCCGGGGAATTGAGTATAATAGAGAGCTATGTGGGTTAATTTGATATGGTTCATGCTTTTGTATCTTTCAAATTAATGTCAATATCAAATAATTAAGTAGTACCTACAGTCTTTTCCAGGCCTTTTCTTAAATATTTTATAAAATTGGTCCACTCGGTACTATCCATTTTCAATTACTCGTCCTGCACGTGCCAGTCTGTAATTAAAAACAGTTTTCACCACATTCAAATTTCTTCCAGAGTATGGTCGAAATAAATGAATACTCAGTGGGAAAGCAGAATTCGCAAGAAATAAATATTCCGCTGTGATATTACTTCTTGGTAATCTATCTCTTAGTGGTAGAGGAATAACATTTAATTATCCAAAATGTACTTCAAAGTAATAATTAACCATTGACTTGGTGCGAATGCTATGACTTAGTCTGGAACCAACTAAATTTAACAGTTCTTCAAACTGCATTGGTATCATACGCAAGCCTCTAGGGTCCAACTCTTCCAAAATAGAGGCTTGTGTGTCATACGGGTATATGTGAAGAACCATTCTTATGTAATGTTCTTGACCGCTATCAATTATTGTTATGCATATAATTGTGTTTCGTATACATTTTATCTATGCTTACACCCATTGTGAATCTAGACTAAAACTAATAGTTAATTGAAATTTTGATAATGCGTGGATATGGTGATCGTCAACGTTCATATGTTTCGTTCGTGTTTTATTTAATACTGTTTATCTCGATAGCCAAATCAGTAAAAGTACAGTGTGCCGAACAATTCAGAAGGACGAAGCATTTCGCCAAATAAAAGATTTGCCAAGAGCTGGACGTCCAAGAACAGCAACTGATGAGACACCAGTCTGAATGTTTTACTTTCAATACAAGAAAATAGTCATATATCGACAACGGAATTGGGACAAATTCACAACATTTCTCAAAAATCTGCCCAAAAAATCCTTCAGTCTGCGAAAGTGAAACCGTATAAAATGAAAGCCGTTCATAAATAGTTGGAAGATGATCCAGATCGCAGACTACATTTTTGCGAAATAAATACACCTTTAATCACAGATCAGCCTAATTTTCTAAATCAAATAGTCTTTTCCGACGAAGCAACGTTTTGTCTCAATGGTACGGTCAACTGGCACAACTGTCGTTACTAGTCAACAGAAAATCCTCACTCGGTAGAAGAAGTCCACACGCAGCACCCACAAAAAGTGAATGTGTGTGCTGGTATACTTGGAAATCAAATAATAGGTCCTTTTTTCATAAGAGAAACTTTAAATGGAAATAGATATTTAAATTTAATGCGGAACGATATCGTACCAGCAATTACAGCACTATTTCCAAATCCCTTAATCTAGACTTCATCTATAAAACGAATCTATTTGCTTCCTACAGGATGGCTCCGTCACATTTTGCACGTGATGTTCGTGACTATCTGAACGAGGTATTTCCTGCAGGCTGGATTGGACGCAGAGGAGCAATCGAATGACCAGCCCGTTCCCCAGTCTTATCGCCACTTGATCTCTTCTTGTGGGGTCACTTGAAATGTCAAGTGTATAAAAATAGACCAAATAATGTAGAAGAATTAGAGAGACGAATAACTGAAGAAATCAACAGTATCAGACCGCAAGTTTTACATAATTCACTAAGACATTTTGTTGATAGATTATATCACTGCCAAGTGGTTAAGGGAGCACAATTTCAACATTTATTGTAGTCTGAAAAACTATTTATTAATACTTTTTTATTTCACGTTAGTTTTTAATTTTTCTGTTAGTTTCTTTAGGATAAAGAAAAAAAAATATATTTCTGAATGTAGTTTTTAATTCTCTTTCCAAAATTGCAACAATATACAGGGTGTTCCATTTAAAAAAATATAGTAGGAAACATTTCCGGTCAAACCGGGAATAGAAAATAAATATGAGCCATAAGTAAATTCGTAATTTTTAACTATATATCAATAATAATTTTCAAAAAAATTACTTCTGAAAAACAAAGTAATGCAGCCGTTCCGGGACTTTATACCAACCCTCTATATATCATTTATTACAATATAAAAAATAATTTTATTTATTTATTACAAGAATTCAAATAATACTTTTGTTTTTTTTGCCATATGAACTATTGGAGCTTTAGCTAAAATATTAGTTCTCGCGCGAGGAACCTGAAGCCGTCAATCATGTGCCATCATTTGGCACAAGAAATTGTTAAAAATTTTGGAAATAGGTTTCTTTCAAAATGTGTCATCAATATCTCTGCGGATAGAGGAAATAATGGGCTGCCCATTATTTATCTCTATTCGATTAATTAAGTTACTTTGTTTAGTATAACTTTTTATAACAGTTTTTAGAATAGACGTGAAATGGATTTCGATATCAAAAGAAACAAGTTTTGTTAAATTTGGAAATTTAGGCATTCGTGATTTTATTTATTAGGTCCAGACAATTTTAACTGACTATTTAGGTCTAAATTCTAAAAGATTTGGCAAAATACTAAACTGAGATGCAAAATTAACCGGACACTTGATTTTTCAAAATATTTTTGACCAACCAAAATAAAAATCATATGTTTGGTGATAAAATGCTTTATTGGCATATTACAAATAAAATACAGTATAAAAGAGCGAAATCTAAGCAAAAAGAAGAAATAAATAAACAAGTTTGGAAACAGAGAATGAAGCTGCTATAAATTGGAAATAAAAAAATGATGATGTCAAAATAAAAAAAAAACTCAATAGCTTAAATTCCCAAAGCGGCAAATTCCACTTGAGCAATTTGCTTCCATTCTGCAGTTAATGCTTCCTTTAACCTGTTCAACTCGGAAACTACGCATGGTTGCGGTGAACAGAACACGTCGTCCCAACATATTCCATGGAATTCAAGTCAGGGCTTCGTGGTGGTCATGTCAATAACGCAATGCCAACTTCTTCTAAGTAAGCCCGCGTAACTCTTGATATGTATGGACGGCCATAATTTTTGCCAACAAATGGCGTAAAAAGCATTACGTTACTATAAACATTGTTGAATATAAAGGTTGGCAGTAATTGTTCCATGTCGGATTCTAACAAGCGCTGTATTAGCAGTCAACGAAATGTCCGTCCATATCAATACACAACCTCCACCAAATTGCACTCTTGGCGACAAGGCAGCTTCTACAAAACGCTCGACTGTCCTTCTTCACACACTATCGCGACCATCCGATGTGCATAGGGTGGCTTTGGACTCATCAGTAAAGAGCACAGCGGACCATTATTTAAGACCCCAATCAGCATGTTCCCGTGCAAATTGCAACCGTGCGGTTAAAAGAGAACCTGTTGCAGGTCTTCTGGACCTCAACCCATCTTCATTTAAGCGTCCGCGAACTGTATACACTCACACTATGTTGTTATGGACGTCGTTCAATCTATATACAAGAGCAGATGCTGTTACCGTGCGATACAGTGACACCTGCATTCGAAGAAATGGATCTTGGATGCGTTTCTTTTGTACTCTCCTGTTTCCCAAAACTTTTGCAGGTTATCCGAGACAGTACTTTGGGGAATTCCTAGGGTGTTTGCGATGTGTCGCACATTTGGTCCGTCATTTTTTAAACCAACAGCTTCAGCAACTTGTTCTGGACCCACGTGACTTTCTTCTTTAACTTTTCAAAAACAACAATTTATCTAAAGTGTCTTTCTTTGCGACACACTCGTTGCAATAGTAATGTCGTGGGGATTTCACTCGTAAACAAGTTGTAACAGGTTCAAACCCAAGCACCTAAAATACAGCACAATAACGTGCGCAAAATTCATGCGCGACATCGTAATATTTCGAAAAATTTAAGTGTAAGGTTAATTTTGCACCTCATTTTATTTAAATATTTACATAATTTCTAACTCAATTTCTAATTCAATCCCTGTACGTGGCTTCTTGCCATGGGTCTCATTGGCTTGTCGCCTCTTGAATTTTAGCTAATCCGTTATTAGCATTAATAACCAGGTTACATTTGCAAATAAAACTTAACACTTTAACTTTGCAGGTTAATAATGGAAATATAAAATGATAATGAACAGGTTTACTTGTAAATACAACTTTTACGCTTTCTTCCTTGATGATGATTGCGTGCCTGTAAACACAACTTTCACCCATCCTTTATTTATTTATCTACTTCAACTCGGAACTAACGAAGTTGTTATTAACTTGTCATTACATCTGCAACACGTGAATGTGACGATGTTTGTATACAACCCTTTACTAAACACTTCCTAAGAGATTTGTAATTGTTACCGTTACTATAATCTTGAAATTGATTTATTTTTTTTAAATTGTTTTGTGAAAGTATTACGTATATTGGCTATAAATAAGATAAATAATTTAACGTAAACATTTATGGATTATAATAAAGTGCTACTTTTGTGATTACAATGTGAACAGAACGAGTCCCGCATTGATAATTGTATTAAACACTTAACCTAGGTATTCTCTCAACTGGAAAATATTCGGAGCACGGCGTAGAATTTATGAAGCGTAACATGAAACACATTTGCCAATATGAATACAATATAAGAAATGTATACAAGACTGACAGGGGATTAAAAGTTCAAAGTGTTATATATTTTTCTGTTTCATTTTATAAATTATTTCTGTTTAATTTAATGCTTAATAAATAATTTTTAATTGCTAGAATTTACTACGGAACATTAAAATCGTTATATAACGTGTGTATAAATTGTCGCAAAAGCTACACGCAGCGACGTTCTTCGTTTGGTTCTGAATAAAAAATCTTAATGTTAAAATGTCGTATCATGCTTCGTTTGTTTTCACGGGGTTCTTGAAGTTCAGACTTTTTGTGCGTAACTAACCTTTGCTCTTCGATATCTGTTAATAGAGATAGATGCAATTTAGTTTAAAGAAAAAATTTTTACTAGTATTATTTCGTAAACGTTTTCTTTTTAATTTAAAAGCTTGTTTTAAACATTTATTCATTAACGTACTTCCACGAAAAACACATTTGGCAACGTTGTAGAACAATAAGTTTGTATTTCAAAGTGAGTTCAATCAAAATCATTACTGTCAAATTTTGACATTTACGAATTTACGAAGCATGATACGACATTTTAACATTAAGATTTTTTATTCAGAACCGAACGAAGAATGTCGCTACGTGTAGCTTTTGCGACAATTTATACACACCTTGTATAGAACTAACTAAACCCGGCCACGCTTAGCTGTGGCTTAGTCTGATATGAAATGAATGGGAAAGTAAATAAAATTATTGTAGCGAACATAGAATCACCGACAAAACAAATCATTTAATTCAATACCCTGCCTTGCGTTGCTGTGGCTATGTGGAATGAAAGGAAAGGAAGAAAAAAGGTGTTTTTCACAAAAAATTATTTTTTACTGCAAAGTTAGTGGATTTACTACATTTCTGTTTGTCAGTTTTCTGCAAAAACATAAAAACCAGACAGTTTACCGACTCTGGAGCATGCGACATATAATTGTCCATGAGAGGCAATCACGAAGTTATAGCGAACGCAAGGCGTATCAGAAATTAAAGTCGTTTGAAATCGAAAGTCATGTCGGTGGGAATGAGTGGTATTCGTGCAAGTAGTACGTTTTCACCTTTATGAGGTCCAATCAGAATTGTTGCTTCAATTAGATTGTTCATCAATTTTTTAACTACTAATCGTAAGCTTTGCACTTGGTCCATTTTTCCGATTTGAACGAAATTGCATGAATATTCAGTTCGTATGAAAAAGCAATTCGGTGATATGAAGCTCGATCATTCAGATACTGTAACTGCGTACGTCTTCGCTGTTGTGCTACTCTTCTTCTCAATTTAGCTCGTAAGACTTCAAGTCTTACTTCGCGTTGATCTGTCGATTCTTTTGCTCGCCTTTTGGAAGTTCTTACTCCAAACGTTCATTTTCGTCTAAACGTTTTGATAATTGCAGTTTGATCTCCTTTGACGTTCTGTGATTGCGTGTCGAGAATGGCGATCTATGTTCGAACGTAGGCGAGGCATCTCTATAAAATCAATAATAATTTCTCCTTGTTTTTCTTCCAAAAACCCAGCTACTTGTTTAATTGATTTTCGAATATCAATATCATTAATGCTTTCGCTTTTCAAATTTGACATTTGTTTGTCATAATTTATTTAAAAATAACAACTTGCTGACATTTACATCTAACCTATAGGTACACATTATTTTCATATCAGACAATTCATTCAAGATTAAATCAAAGCTACTTTCCATTTTATCATTAATATTTCATAACAATATGTTATGAAATCTTAATGATAAATGCGTAAATAGAGTATATGATTAGCAAACGTTTTCTTGTAATAAAAAGTACTACCAAATCAAATATTTGAGAAATTTTTGCGCTACTTATGTCTACTTATTTAAAAAAATTCATTTATTCGAATGCAACGTTTACTTTTAGACTACTTTTAGAGTTTTACGAGTACAAACATACGTAGGCTCAATTTATATATATATAAGCTACATCAATAATAAAAGTAATTTCAATTATTCTGCGAGGATTGCTATTTATGTATCCGGAATAAAAAACAAAAGCAAATATTTACATTGAAAATGATGATATTGTTTCCCAAAATATTATCGGTGATGATCGATACATTTTTGTATACGTTTGGACCAATTCTCACAGCACTTCTTCCTTTCTAATCTTCAAAACATGCATATTGATCGCATCAATCACTCCTTATGGGGTCAAAAATCGTTGACCATGTAGTTTATTCTTCACATACGAGAACAAAAAGAAATCGCTGGGTACCAGAGGGTTGTACGGCGAATGATTCATCAATCCGATGTTTTGACTGGTCAAATATTAAGTTGCTTTTTCCGATGAGAGCTCGCACTGTCATGGTAAAGAATGATCCTGTATCGCTGGTTGTTTTTCCTTATTTCTCTAAAGGCTTCTGTCAAATAAATGGTTGTATACCATTATAAATAGATCATTCTACGATCCCCTAGTGATACAGCAGCCTTATGTTCAATTCTTGAGCGAACAACTTTTATTGGGTTTGGCTCATTTTCGAATGCCTACAGCATCAATTGTAGTTTGTTTTCGGACTCATACGCATAGATTTAAGATTTATTACATGTGCAGATGTTATATTTTTCTTTACATCAATCGACAAGAGCCCTTTCTTAAGCGATTGTAAAATTATGCGGGATTCAATGCGAATAAATATTTTTTACGGCTAAATATGCATGCAATATCTTATGTATGCTTGTCATACTAATGCCTTGGGATGTCTCAATCTCAAGGTATGTCACATGACGATTTTACATTATTAGTTCGTGTACAGCATCGATGTTTTGTGGCACAACAATCGATTTTGGATGACCTTTTCTAAATTCGTGCATGAGCAAACGGCGACTACCATTCAATTTACTAAACCTGTGATATACAGTGGTTTTAGATAGTGAAAGTCATAGTAAATCATCGCAGTAGAATTTAATTAGTTAATTAGCTAGAAATTTAGTTAATTCCATTTTTTAGTAAGATAAAATGTTCAAGTCAGCTCCGGATACATAAATAGTATGCTCTCATAAACAGAAGAATACCTCCAAGAATAAGGCAGATAATTTCAGTAATTTTGAAATTAACAAAATAACCATTAAAGACGATGATTAGTATCCAATTATTAAAATAAACCACTCCAAATGAAGAATTGTTTAGTGCGCGGGCGTTGAAGTTTAACAGGCTATAAATAAGTGAGAAACAGTTTCCCATTGCCCATCCTATTTAGGCTATGAAACATATTATCCAAACTAAGGTGGAAAGAAAGGTATCGAAAGTTGCATGGCCCTAAGAAAAAGCGTGTGTAGTGTTTCCCTGAGAGCACCGAGCAAAACCCTCTTGTATCTGGTCAAATATCAAACGGATATTTCCGTTGCTACTCATGAGAACAGTACGGACAAAGTACAAAGTAAGAACATCTGAAGCTGAGGAAGTTTTCGTGAGTAAATAAAGCCGAGAAGGCAGGATGAACTTGGGTCATCTACTGAAGTGCATACACAGGATTGCGAGGATCAGCAACGTAGAGGAAGTGGATTTAATGTCCGGCGAGGAAATCCAAATAGCTAAGCTATTTGGAATTGCCAAGGCTAAAATGCTGGTGAAACAAGGCTAGAACTACATATAAGCTAAAAAGTCCTAATTGAGGCTGACTTCACCAATCATATGCAAAGGAGCCAGACAGCTTTAGAAAAGGAACTCAAGCATCAAAAAGGCTTTTTTGAAGAATAAGGCTACCCATGGCTAAGGCTCTATGGCTACCTCAAGTAATCCATTCCAATCTATGAGATATGTTTAAATGCTATGAGTTATGGACCTTGATAAAGAATGCTATCGCTCTATGATCGTTTATGATTTTATAAGTTTAAAGTATTCGAAGAATATATGTAGTGGTTACATTCAGATGCGAACCATAAAAACGGGCAACAGACTATAGGTGGTATAAGAAATTTTTCAGGGACAATAGGCCTGTTCCGTAATTATTCCCAGAAGATGTGGCATATATCCGCAAAATGTGAGGGTGGAGGAATTGGTTTTACAACAACACTTCTCTATCGTCTAAATTCCTAAATAGTATTGGTTTTAAAACGGAACATTTCTCTATCGTTCAAATTCCTAAATATTATACAAATGGGGAAAAACAATTCAATAAATTTTTCAGGGACGATAGTTCTGTTCCGTAATTATTTCCAGAAGATGTGGGACATGTATCCGCAAAATGATAACAGGCAACGATCCGTGCATTTACCAATTGACAGAGCACCTTAAAATTGTTACGTATTGGATTCCATATTAACTAACAAAATATAAAAAAGCTGAATGCTGGATCAAAGTCACTGAACCTGAATCACATCACTTTACTTTAGAAGAAGAGATCCATTATGTATACGAGTTTCTTGACTCCCCTTTGAAAAAACACGCATGCCATTATAGTTTCTGCACTATACATAAGGAATCTAAAGTGATATTTAGCTAAAAAATTAAATATAAATTCAAGTTATTTAATCGTCATCATAGTCGTACATAATTAACGAAATTATTGCTTTCAAAATAAATAATATTAACTTGACCACAGTCAATTTATTGAAGGTGATGTTAGAAAATACGGTAAATATACGGTTTTGTGATTTTCTGGTTAAACCTCGTACATGCCCTTTCCTATTAAATAATTAAAATTAACAAACGATAAGCGTCGTATGATTATAAAAAAAAGTTTCTTCTTCGTCTATTCCTTCCATTCAATTGCACACAACCTCCATTGTGAGAGTTTATTCACCCCTTACCGAAGGCGTGCTATATATAAAGACGGGTTTGCTTGAATACTAACAATATCCACTTGTCATTGATCTCGATCTCTAACTCGTATAAGGCGATGCATAAAAACAACAAATCGATGGCATAGAACAATTAGTGGTCATAAAAGATACTTTAATTATTAGTGAGTAGCAGTATAATTTATTGCTTGTTTAGAATTTGATTTATGAAGCGATAATAGATAAAAAGAGTTATTGATTTCATTAATAACTGAGGTTATTATTAATCCATAAAACTCGGATTATATAGGTACATATATGCAAAATGCATATTTTTTGTTAAAAGGTATATCAAGAAAATTATGAGATTTCTGGGCTTATTTAATTGTTTTCTGAATAAAATAAGAAATAAAAAAAGCATATAAATATGCATCGCCATGATGCATATTTCATGTAATATTGAATATTTGTGTTACAAATTTTCTACTAAAAATTCCAGTAGATGGCAAGTTTAAAAATAACAAATCAAAAATAATTGGCGATGGGAAATCCCATATTTCCAAATGTTTTGGGAAAGCCAGTTAAAACACTATACATTTTGTGGGGTAAAAAATTAAAATAAATACAATGCTTCTACATAAAATACAATGTTTCACAATACTTTCGAAGCTGGTTCGGAAACTACGTAGCCTAACAAAGAATACGCGAGTTTTTTTGACAAAAAAAAAACAAAAGGCAAATGTTCGCCTCTAAACCTGCTGCAGTTGTCTCGTTCGAAGTAATTTTCGAGATGACTTTTTCGTAAGTTTCGGGGGCTACCTCGCCTATGATTCGGCAGATGTTAGCTTTAAGTGTTTCAATGTTGCAGGTTTGTTGGCGTAGACACGACTCTTCAGAAAAATCCAATGGCGTTAAAGCGCATGATCTCGGTGGCCTGTTGACGTTACCACTACGTGAAATAATGCGACTTCTGAACTTCACGCAAAACGTCTAACGTTGCACGCGATGTGTGGCAAGTTGCGCCGTCTTCCCGAAACCACGTGTTTTCAACATGAATATCTTGAATTTCGTGCCAAAAATAATCGGTTAACATGCTCCTATAGCGCTCACCGTTGACAGTTACTGTCTGACCTTCATCGTTTTCACAAAAACAAGTCCAATTACGTCGTCTGATCACAATGCGTATCACCCAGTTATTTTTTGGGCATGCAATGGTGCCTCGTGTATTACGTGAGGATTTTGCTCGCCTCATACGCAGCAATTTTATTTCTCAAACTTACCCAGAATGTTGGAAATGTGCCTCATCACAGTAGAAAACTTTCTTTAAAAAATCTGCGTAAATTCTACGCTGTCCATGAGCTCTGGGCTTCCGTTCTTGAGCTAACTGAATTTTATACGGGTGTAGATGTAAGTCCTTATGCAAAATGCGTAATCTTTCCGTAAACGTCGATGCACAGCTCGTACAGAATTGTTATTTCTGTAGGGCAATTGAACAATTTTAACGCGTTGAGCGGTGGTTAAGCGATCCATTTCGTAAATGTGTTGGATCAAAGTAACATTTGATGAGTTTAACACGCGCTATTAACGACAACTGTCCAATTTACAGAATTGGATCGCCCATTAAAAGGACAACTCAGATGGTTTGGACATGTGTGTCGAATGCCAGATGACAGAATAAGAAAAGAGCACCAAGACTCAGATGTATCGACAGAATTAGAGAAAAAAGGAATGACATGGGATGTAGTTTAAGATCTGACATAGAATAGAAAACGGTGGAGACAAAAATATAAGACTGACCCCACCAGCCTTACACCTAGAAAGGTAGATGGGTCCTATGAGTAAGAAGATTATTTGTCTTATATATCCTAAAACATCTTATTTGTTTTACATATCTCGTTTTACTCCTTGTGGATTATGCAAGAATCTATTCATCTTATGACGTAGAACTAATTTACGACAACATTGATATATTAAGTCGTTGGTCATCATCGAATAATCTTAAATTAAGTGTTACTTGTGGCTCGCAGGGATAGTCACTGTTTACAATTTCTCTGTAATTACTACCTACTGAAGATGACAACTTAATTAATGAAATACGTATTTAAGATATGAATATTAGTGTGGTAAGGGGATTTATACATTTTTTTAGATTTTAGTTAGTGACAGTCTTCAAATAAAAACATTTGTTTTTACTTTTTCTCAAAATTTGTACAATTTATTAATTTTATTTTTTAATTTCGCGAGATTCTCTAGATATCCGTGAATTCTCATTTCCCGGGAACAAAAAATACACAAGAAACTTTACCCCCTCTTCTTTTTATGCCCAAAATAGACCTTGATTGGAAAAAAATGTAATTTGATAAGCCTCGTTTGCCAAATATTAAATACAATTTTGTAATTAGCATGAACCTATCCATTTAATCCAATATTACGTTGTAAGCAGAATTGAATACATGGCTGTTGGCAAAATTTACATAATTAATAGGTAATATTTAATAACAACTTTGTTAAATCATTACTCATGCATAACAGAGTGTATTATGTATGCGCATATGCATATTTGAACACATCACACGTCATCGGCTTTCGTTTAACGCTCGTAGCCGTACGGATATTAATTCGTTTAATTTAGACACGGGACAATTTCAATTAACGAATTCCGAGTAGGATCTCGGCGCCGGTAAAAAACAATCGCCCGAATAAAGCGTCCGTAAAAGCAGACAATTTCGTATTTCGCATGTCACAACGTTGCGTTGGTTATGCCATCGCCGTCATCCTTCGCGACGACAGATGAACAAGGACGGAAGTACACCAGCAACGGAAAGCATGACCGTTCTTTCTCTACAGCCAACGAGAAGGAGGTGGCACCCGTCGTTACTGCATCCCGCGGTAACCATAGCGACCGCGTCCGGACTAGAAAGTCCGGAACTATATATTGGACCAAACGGATGACGAGACGGTCGTGAAGTATAGCGAGAATATAATATTGCAAAAAAGAAGAAAATGAAGAGAGCTTCGTGTTTAACAGGGCATTCTTTGTTTTACATTAAACTAGAGTCTATATAATTTTAAATGTATGTTCATAAATATATAATTAAGTTTGTCGTAGGTATTGTTGAAAAATAAAAAAAAAGGTTTAATTTGTTCTATTTCATTAATTGATGTAGCAGACACTTCTTGGTGAAACATTTTGTAATTAACAAATTATTATAAAAACACACTTGGCTATTTCACAATTTTTTATTAGATCTATGTCTAACATATGTTTCGGCTGTTACGCCATTGTCAAAGAGTATCTTAAAACTAACTTACAATACGTGTCCTTTTAACTTTTATACCTATATTTTAGTATTTCTAATAAATCTAGTCTTCTACTTTTTATTACGTTATGTAACACGGTGGAGCTATTCATATCGGGCAAATGGTTTTGTTCGATACAGTGTGTCGAAAAACCTGTGTTTTTATTACTATACTTTATATCTCTTACATGTTCGGATATGCACAGATAGGTGGATAGGTACAGACAGGCAACTAACAGAATTCTTGAAATTATTAAACTCATTAAACCCCAAAATACAATTCACAATAGACAAAGAAGAAAATAATAAATTAAATTTTTTAGATATTACCATATACAGAAACAATAACAATCTAGCATATAAAATTTACAGAAAACCAACATTTGCAGATAATATAATACATGCGGAAGCGAAACAAGATACTAAAATAAAAATGTCAACATTCCACAGTTATATACATAGAGCAACTCACATACCATTGAATACTGAGGCTTTTAAAGAAGAAATAATATATATTAAAAAAATAGCAGAAAATAATGGATACAATCCCAACATAGTAGACAAAATATTAAATCGAAAAGAACAAAAGAATATTCAGAAAAAATTCTTATATCCGGAAATAAAAGAAAATAAACCCATTTGGCACGCAATTACATATATCCCCCAAATCACAGACAAAGTAAACAAAATATTAAGAAAATTAGATATTCACATCATATGTAGCAATAAAACAAAATTAGGTACAATGTTAAATAATAACAAAGATAAAATAAAAAATATAGAAAAATCAGGAGTATACACAATAAAATGTAATGACTGTGAAGCTATATACAGTACAAATCTCTTCCCTATAGTCACCTACAAACGTGTATTACGTATGTGTGCGTTCAAGACGCGAGGAGTGGGGACGCACGAAGCGATGCATACATGCCATATGCCATTAGTTACAGTTTACTTGTGAAGTTGGATGGTTTGCTCAACTTTTGCGAATAGTCCGTATTCACGATGGATATTTTTACCCTTAAACAAAACAAATATGTCGTAAGACAGTATCATCTTGGTCACAGCATAAGAGAAATTGCACGGGTATTTCAAATTAACTTTCAACGTACCATTGCGTTTGAAACGATAATTACGGGCGAAAATAGTTGAATCTATCCTAAATATTCAACCGCAAACGATTTTAAATGTTCAGAGAAACTTTTATGACAGATTAGGACATTGCTTGTTTGCATTAGGAGACCGTTTTGAGCATACAATACATTAAATAGTTTACTTTTTATTTTTTAATTCTAGTTTTATTTATTATGTATAGAATATAGAAGTTATTAGGATTTACCGCTTTATTTATTGTTATTGTTATAGGTATATCTGACATTGTTTTAAACGTTAAAAATATTAAATCTTCCAAAAAGTCCACACTTATTTGTGTTTATTATTACATAAAGTCCTTATTATTGACGGTAGTTCCACATTCATCGACGTTTATACTATGTATGTGCTTAGTGCTTACATCCAAACTGATCTACAGTACATACATACATACATACATGCTATGTGCGTCCCCACTCCTCGCTTGTCGAACGCACACATACGTAATACACGTTTGTAGGTGACTATAGGGAAGAGATTTGTACTGTATATAGGGCAAAGTGGAAGATCCATTAAAAAACGCATATCCGAACATGTAAGAGATATAAAGTATAGTAATAAAAACACAGGTTTTTCGACACACTGTATCGAACAAAACCATTTGCCCGATATGAATAGCTCCACCGTGTTACATAACGTAATAAAAAGTAGAAGACTAGATTTATTAGAAATACTAGAAATTAAAAAATCACAAAAACAAAATAGAATAATTACGAATACACAGTTAGAATTTGTTAACACTCCCATAATAGACGTGATTGTAAATATCTCCCAACCAGCACCCTAGCACTAAAATATAGGTATAAAAGTTAAAAGGACACGTATTGTAAGTTAGTTTTAAGATACTCTTTGACAATGGCGTAACAGCCGAAACATATGTTAGACATAGATCTAATAAAAAATTGTGAAATAGCCAAGTGTGTTTTTATAATAATTTGTTAATTTGTTCTATTAAATCACACGTGCAAACATTTCCGTATATTTACAACCGAAGAATTGGAGACTGTCCTTAACTCACTAAGATCCGATAAAGCTCCCAGGCTTGACGTAATTCATAATTAATTTTTAATAAATATTAGAACAAAAGCAAGAACTTGGTTTTGCGGGATGTTCTCTGATATGCTTCAGAATTGTAATCATTAAAAAAGCCAAAATCATTGCGTTACTGAAAATGATCGACCGGAGAGCTACAGCTCCATTTCCGTGCTGAGTTGTGTCTATATATTATTGGACAACAAAATCTCTGACAAAATCTTAGAAAGGATTCCCTTGGAACAGGTAGGCTTTTTAGTCATTGTTGCGTTTAGTCATTGTTGCGATCAGGTGCTGACTCTGAGAACATATACTGAGGCGGGTTTTCAGATGAAACTTAAAAACATTCGTAGCGTTTATTGATTTAACGGCAGCGTTTGATTCTGTCTGGCGAGAAAGTTTGATCTACAAGTTCCTACAAATGATCTCCTGCGCAACAACTACCCACTTGATAAACTAGATGTTGTGTGACAGATATTTATAAGTCACTATGGGCGATAAGATCAGTAGAAAAAGAAAGTTACATAATGGTTTTCCACAGGGATCGGTGGTTGCTTCACTCCTTTTCAATTTTTTAATTCGGACCTCCCGAAAACTCTCTCCCGCAAATTTTGTTATGTGGACGATATAGCACTCACAGCAAGAGCTGAATTAATGGAAACCACAGAAAAATACTTACAGAAAACCTTCAAATTATGGCAGAATATTTCAGGAAATAAAGACTATCCCCGAGCGCCAGCAAAACTGAAGTATGTTGTGTTCATATAAACAATAATCAGACTAACAGAAAATTGGATATCGCCTTTCAAGGCGTGGTTCTGACAAATAATAGTCATCCTAAATACCTAGGGGTGACAATCGATCACACACTATCTCATAAAAAACATCTCCAAAACCCAGCCAAACTTAAACCCAGAATGAATATAATTCACAAGCTTTGCGACACGTCAAGTGGATCATTAGACTAGTATACTCGGCGGTAGAGTACTTCTCTTCTATGTGGATCAATAGCCCCTATATACGCTACATCGATATACAACTTGACGATGCCCTGCGAAAGATATCTGGTTTCCTAAAACGCAACCTGCTTCAGCGGCTTCCGATCTTCCAATACATCAGGACATCCCCGATGTGGAAAAAACTAGATTGAAATCCAGAAAACCTTAACATATCGAGAACTAGCCTCAAATGGTTTTGACCCCAAAAATGAGTGAAAAGGTGAATGGAATGCAGTCACACACCCACACAATCCGCTTTAGCCTGGTCAGGCTGTGTTCCCAGGATTCTAACCATACCGCAGGATCTGAGTATCTCTAAACAGGTTCCCTACGGGGATTGGAAGATGCGCTTATATTCTAAATAAATGGAGAAAAATTTCTGCACCGTATTGCGACTGTGGACATAACCGTTAAACAATGCACCATATTGTAACCGACTGCCCCTTGCGAGCGTATTCGGGCCCATGGCAAGATATCCTCGAAGCAACACCAGAAGCTACTGCTTGATTGCTTTAATAATAATAATTTTCTTTGTCTTGTGTGTTGTCTTCGCATTTTATATTTCGTTTAGTTCGTACTGTTTTAGTATATTTACAATGTGTATTTGTTTGTATTTCACATATATATGTATAGGTGTTTTTTATTTTTTCCTTGTAGACCATACGCTAAAAATAATAACAATATGTTACGTTTATTTCATCAAACGACCCTCGTATACAACTTTCGCACTGCATATTGAAATCATATTCAGCCAATGGAAGATGTGTAGAAGAGTATCATAGTGGACGTGTGCGTTAAGATTCGGCAGAGTAGCGAAGAAGCGACCGTTTGCCTTCAGGCACTTTCGTTTTGAGATTTCGAAGAGGTGGATGTTGTATCAGATTTAAGCCTCTTTGGTAGTTTGATTAGTGCATTGTGTTAATTGCAAATACCCCTGCAAATTGCAAATATCACCTGCTGTGGTTGATACGCGCCTTGAATCTGAAGCCAAGGGCTTTGGTATCAACTTTTATTTGAATTTGTCGACCCGAGAATCATATATTCGATAAGAGACGCTATTTCTTTTCTTTTCCCTTGATGTATTTTATTGATCCCTTAATACATGTGGTATATTGTCCATCAGGGCACTAAGCTTACGCTAAGCAGTTTGGAATCGAAATAAATTTTAAGTCCGTCTGGATGAGCACCGATTGAAGTTCCTGCCGGTGTTACGCAGCGCGGTAATTGCCCACGTGGTCTGCTTCTTAACCGGAAAATTATCGTGAGCTGAGGCCAGAAACTAGACTCTTTTCGCCAAAGATAAGTAACGATTCGGTGCCATTAATTGTGGCAACTAATAATAATAATTAGTATATTTGAATGATTAAACAAGATTTTAATATTAGATATGGATATGGATATACGAATACAAATATTTTTATATGTTCAAAGAACTTGTTAAATTGAATGAACAAATATACATCGACAACTTGCGACCTGCGACGGAAAATCAACAGAAAGTACTTTTAGAGGTACACCAAATTACAAATATTTATTTATTAAATTTTTATGAATGAAATTTTGAATAATTTGCTTAATTAGAATCACAAAATAAGCTTCGAAAACTTCAAAATCTATGAACTTAAAAAATCAATAGAAAGTACGCTTAAACATACATTAAAAATGCTTTGATTTCATATTAAAATTTTGAAAGTGTTGCTTAAATAAATATTGTTACCTTGATCTGGCGATATTTGAATGCAAAACACCTCTTTGCGTATACCTGTCCGTATAGTTTGTAATGATGTAGAGTTGACAAATACTCCAGATATCATCCAGGCTTTTAGTGATCATTTTTGGAGATATTTCAATCCTGACTGTAAAACGTAGGCTCAAACCCCAAACGAATTTATTTTAATATTTTCCAACTCAAGTTTTTTACTATAAAAAGCATAACGAATTTAAAACCTATTGTGTTAACTCCTCATGACTACATACCAAATTCTGCAATACGAAAATCTGCATAGTATATTGCTGAAGCACTCATGGACTTCACAAATTGTTCCTAAAAATAAGTACGTTTCCGCAACTATAGAAAGTTGAAACAAACGTCTGTTTTTAAAAGGTATGATATCTTAAATGGTCCAATTATCGATCGATATTTATCCTATTAAACTTTGTCAAGCTTTAGAAGAACCTTTTTATGTTTTGAAATCTTTAGGAACATAAAAATCACCTCATTTCTGAATATCATCACGGATTTATCCAGGGAATGGGTGATTCATTTGGAGGTACTTTTTTAGGTGGGGATTTAATGGCTGAGCGCGCATGCGACGCGTCAGCGGACTGCGCATTCTGGTTCAGTACTATTTGACATTACGTAATGGAAAGACTTAGCCCGGCACAGCGTCTACAAATAGTACAGCTTTATTACGAAAATGGGCGTTCTACAAGGAATGTGTATCGTGCGCTTAGAGCAACATATGGGCCACATAATCGGCCTACCGAAGGCACAATTCGC
Source organism: Melolontha melolontha (assembly GCA_935421215.2). Lineage (NCBI taxonomy): Eukaryota > Metazoa > Arthropoda > Insecta > Coleoptera > Scarabaeidae > Melolontha > Melolontha melolontha. Next base: position 106,421,363 of record OW285240.1, read on the forward strand.
TATACCATCAATAAGTTTGAAACTCAATTTACAATAATGGATAATACGCGACCACATAGATCTCATCCAGCACGTAGTGAAGGAAATATAGCGGCGGTAGCAGCGAGTGTACGCGAAGACCGGGAAGAATCAATTCGTCGCCGTTCTCAACAGCTTGGTTTGTCGTATGCAACATCTTGGCGTATTTTACGAAAGGATCTTGGTTTAAAAGCATACAAAATTCAACTAGTGCAAGAACTAAAGGCGACCGATCTTCCGAATCGTTTCCGTTTCAGCCGTTGGACTCTTGATAAACTTGCAGAAGATCCACTGTTTTCGACAAAAATTTTGTTCTCCGATTAGGCCCATTTCTGGCTTAATGGGTACGTGAATAAGCAAAATGCCCGTATTTGGGGTGATGAGCAACCTGAAGAGATTGAAGTGCTACCATTACATCCAGACAAAACAACTGTTTGGTGCGGATTATGGGCCGGTGGAATAATTGGTCCATATTTCTTCAAAACAGAAGCCGGCCGGAATGTGACTGTGAATGGCGACCGTTATCGCGCCTTGATAAGGGACTATTTGCTGCCTGAACTTGACACCCGTGGTCTACAAGACATTTACTTCCAACAAGATGGCGCCACTAGCCATACAGCTCGTGAAACTATGGCTTTACTGCGAGAACGATTCGGTGAACATTTAATTTCACGCTTCGGACCAGTAAATTGGCCGCCTAGATCTTGTGACATCACACCATTAGACTTTTTTCTGTGGGTCTACGTGAAGTCTAAAGTCTACATGGATAAACCGGCTACAATTGAGGCATTGGAGGCCAATATTACTTGGGTCATTGGACAAATACCACTCGAAATGCTAGAACGCGTCATTGAAAATTGGAACAGCAGAATAGACTACGTTAACCGCAGTCGCGGCCAACATTTGAGAGAAATAATCTTTAAAAAATAATTGTAAAGAATGGTTCTTTTGTATGATAATCAAGTTTCTTAAATAAATTGGTCTTTTTCATTTGCTCTTTGCTTTTGGAAAAAGTATCTCTAAATGAATCACCCATTATAACAAACTTAATACATATCACACAATTTATAAGTGAAGTCTGCAACTGCAACGGATACACATCAACACGTGTCGTGCTTTTACTGGCGTAGGTCAAGGTTCTAAACTGGGCCTTCTCCTTATCTTGTTTATAAATGATTTAATAACATCATTAGACTGTAAAGTATTGGCTTATGCGGATAATGTAAAAGTATACAAAAAGATTACAAACGACGCCGACTGCAATGACTTCCTGAAAAATCTTAGTGTTATACAGAGTGGGGCAGAATGGAAAGACGTTTTTGAAATGAGAATAACTTATAATAAATGATGAAAAATGAAAGCTTGCCTGTTACCATTTAACTATAAAAAAGTAAAATTATCTTCTGAAAATGATATCAGACAGATGACGTCCATTTTCTACAATGCACTGCTATAATGGTTCTTCACCCTCATCTATTGGTGGGGATGTATGTAACGAAATCGAACGTAGTTAAAACACAATACTGAACAAAGAAAAAAATCAGAAAATTAACAACAATACTAAGAGTAAACACGCACAATAACAAACTGTCATATAAATTCTACTTGTCAACCATAAAAGTTATTAATTCCTTCTACTACTAGGCAAGTGCCTTCAATGCTCTTTCTCAATAATTATTTCAAAAACTGCAAAAGTAATGAAAAAATTATTTAGACAAAAGTTATTTGCGTCTTTTTGATTAATATTATGCTGCATTCAAAAATATACGATTCCATAAAAAAAGAAGTTTACGTTCAAATTTCTACAAGGTGATAAATAAATGCAAAACTAACTACGTCATTCTATAGACTTTAAGAGGTAAAGCAACTTTCATTTCAAACATTTATTCGTAAATATACAGGGTGAGGAGTGCAGTCTGTAAACTAAAATTAGGGACACGCGCTATATAACACGCGAAGCGCTGGTAAAGTGAGCCTTCCGATCCTCTCCCTTGTCCGTGCCTCTGCGAGGCGACCGAGAATGGTGGTGTTTACCCATAAGTCACTATATCTTTCACAGCAGGTAACAAATGCATTTTGCTATTCTTAAGCTCACTTAGAGACTCCACTGCTTTTGCAGTACTCCCAGTTCTTGTTTTCTAACATTGCATGTTTCGTACTTAAATAACGTTTCAATAATGAAGGTTTCATTCATACTCTGGTTTGAAAGAATTGAGGCTCGCTACCTACATATGTGATCGTAAATCCAAAACTAATGTACTCACAATCATATTACAACTTTTCTATAAATAATTTTCTCATCTTGACTGGCCGCATATTTAGATTGTATAGCAGCGGCTGATGATACAGGTACAAGATTATCAGCTGATTATTTTATGTATGCTGTTCCTCTAATAACCCACTTAATCATGTTAATATTTCTTACGCCAACTATACAACTGTAAATAAGTTGTTAAACAAACAAATAAGTAATAATAAAGTTTTAATAGGACAGCTGATTAACAGCATAACATACTTCAGTTTTTTTTATGAGTATAACAGAGGACGAGCACAGTTATAACAACAATCAAATGACTCGCATATCACACCGCCGACAATTTATAAGCCAATGGGTGAATCTAGACTACAAATATCTCAGACATGCGTAAACGCATGCGCAAGACCGCAAATGTTCGAAGTAAATATGTTACTTTATTTTATCGTGTCTCTGGTATAGTATTGGTATTTGTTTATGCTTTGCGTACCAACATGGGAAGCTCTACGTACTATCGTGGTACGCGTACCAAAGTTTGAAAATCCCTGCTTTATACAACTGTCTCCGTTTTACTATATCATAAGCCTGTTTAAAGTTAATAAATAGTGCTGCTGTAAGTTGTTATATTCAAAGCTTTGGTAAGATGTATACACTGCAAGTATTTTTAGACTACGAGGTCTGACCAATAAGTAATGAGATAAGTCCAGAAAATACGTATATTTAAAAACTAAGGTACATTGATATGATCCCCTTCAAAGTACTCCCCTCCCACAACTACACACTGGTTCTAATGTTTCTTCCAGCTTTCGTAACATTTCTGGAAGGCTTCGACTGGAATGCCCTGGAGTACCCTCGTCACGGCGGTCTGGATGTTAGTTATGGACCCAAAATGTGTTCCTTTCACGGCCAATTTTGTTTGGGGGAACAAAAAGAAGTCACAGAGTGACATATCCGGCGAATAGGGCGCTTGCGGCAACACTGCGATGTTTTTAGAGGTCAAAAACTGCGACACACTGAAGGCACGATGGCATGGAGCATTGTCATGATGAAGGATCGTTTTGGCAATCTCTGGACGGACTCTAATGACTCGTTTTCGCAGCCGATCGAGTACTTTCAGGTAGAAATTGAACATCGTTGTCAGTTCGAGCTTCAACCGGCCTCCCACTTCGCGGTTCATCCCCGACGCTCTCACGACCATTTTTAGAATCTTTATGCCATCGAAACACCTGAGCACGACTCAGGGCTTCATCATCGAACACTTTGACCAATTTACCGTACGTTTCCATAACAGAATCGCCGAGTTTAACGCAAAATTTAATCGCGTACCGCTGTTCAATATTACGTCGTTCCATATTCGTGACACGCTTTACAAACACGTTGTTGCAAGCTCAACACAGCTGGAGTACTAACGAACGTACGAAAGTCGCGCGCACATGTATCGATAGAGGAGGGATGGGAGATTAACCGACTGAAGTTTCAGGTTCGGAGTGTTACCACAAACGCGGCTAAAAAATCAGTCTCGTTACTTATTGGTCAGACCTCGTACATTAAGAAGAGCTATGTCTGGGTAGTGTGTCTTATTAGTTATCATATCATATATCCTGAACCAGATTTTGTAGTTGTTTTTGATCGTTCTTAAAAATAATATCATTTAAAGCTCTGTCTAACTTATTTAAGTTTTCACTTTTTTTAAATAATTTTTAAGTACCATAAAACGCAAGTTTATTTACAAACACAGTATTTTCTTTGTGTAAATTCAAAAGATTATAATAAACTCACTTGATACATATATCGTATATTGTTAAATAAATAAATTCTACTCATTTTAAAATGTCGTAAGGTAGAGAACGAAGAATTCGTCTAGCGTAATAATGACTAACGGACTACCGGTATAAATATGTAGGTACGAGTCTTATCGATTTATCGGGTTCCACGCGAAAGATGATTTATTGGAACGACTGAAAAGCAACTTCGTATGGCAGTTATTGTTGTCGATCGGGTCGATGTATTACAGTGGAGCAAGCGTCGCTTGGTGTGTTCTCTTTCGTCTTTGGATTGACGGCGGCGGAACGAACGATCCTCGAAAAAGAGACGACGAGGATGATCGCTTGTCGCTTTTATGGGTACCGACATCATTTTGAGCATAAAAGTGATTAGTTGTAGTTAAGGTGGTTTTGATGGAAAATGATCGACAAATAAGGCGGCACCGAAAATGGAGCAAAAACAAGTTCATGCTTCATTTTGATTTATTACCCAGCGATAGATGTAAGTTCCTTTGAATTTTCATTTACGAATTGACAGAAATTTAGAGAATCATTAATTTTTATTACTTTCCATTATTTGAAGATTTAATAAACATATTTTATTGAAGTACAATAACCTATCACCTATCTACCTTTATTTTATATTCTTGAAATGTTTGATTCTTCTCGTGTAACAAATGAAAGCTGTATTTTAATATCAACTGTATTGGGGCTGTAATACACATATTTTTGCGAAACGTTGTTAGTAATAAACATTGTTTTTAAGCAAATACATTAAAAAGTATCAATCACAGAACATAGAATTGAAGAGGCTCATGAAAGCAATTTAAAACACTTCAAAAGGAAGTCATAAAATTTGATACCGTGAACTGTTAATTTACACTAAATTAAAACAGTAATTACAAGTACATTCATAAACTTTATAAATGGAAAAACAGGTACACTCGTATTGTCCACTGATACAAGTGACAGGATGTGCAATGTATATAAATATGTACTACTTAATTAGTTAGTCAATGTACTATCAAAGAGCGCAAACGGAAATTTTAATTTAATGATCGTACATATTCTCATGATCGGTTGTGTGATAATCTTATAGTAAATGGATAGTGGATATTTATTTTAACAATTAATTTGAAGTAATTTGCTTTTATCGCCACGCTCAATATTATTATTTATTGCTTATTGCTGATTAAAAAAGCCACTTTTAATCAATAAGCAATAAGACAATCGATAATAATAATATTAAGTGTGACGACAAAAGTAAATTACTTCAAATTAAGTGTTAGAATGCATATCACTATCCACTTTATATATAATTTTATAGGATTATGTACGAGGGTATATCAGATGTAAACGAGACTGATTTTTTTAAACTATTAATGCTTTATTGAACAAGGTTAATACAAATGTACTATTTTTCTACATAATCTCCCGCCCGCACAATACATTTTTCCCAACGGATTGGAAGCTTTTTAATCCCGTTATCGTAAAAACTTTTAGGCCGGTCACACAGCCACTGGAGCACAAATGTCTCTACCGCTTGGTCGCTGTCGAAACGCTGACCTCCAAGAGCTTTAGAGGTCCAAACAAATGGTAGTCACAGGGTGACAACTCTGGACTGTAAGCAGGATGTTCCAAGATTTTCCAGTCGAATTGTTCCATTTTTTGCCTCGTAATATTTGCCGAATGTGGTCTGGCGTTGTCGTGAAGGAGAATGACATTTTTAACGGATTGCGTCTTTCTTTTTCGTCGTAAAGACAATTTTGCGGCATCCAAAACGTCGCAATAATATTGGGCCATTAATTGTGCGGCGATCATGAAGAAAATCAAGCCTCAATGTTGGCTTCGGTAACGCTCGTCCGTGGGCGTCGAACGTGGCTCTGGTTTTCAACTTTCTCCCGGCCTCCAGAAAATTGTTTATGCCATGCAAACACGCGAGGTCGTGAAAGGGTGTTCTCCCCGAACTGTGCGTGCAATCTGCGTAAAATGTCTGTTGGATTCACCCCCTCATTGGTCAAAAACTTAATAATTATCCGCTGCTCCACGGAAACGTGCACTGCTTGCTCACTCATGGTCACTGCACTACTGAACGGTCTCGACGGAATTTCAGACGTTGCTCTCCCCACCCTAAGTGCTTTGTCTACATAGCCACCTACTTCGCCGATTCAAAAAACTTTTGTACGAGTCATTAAAAAATCAGTCTCGTTTATATCTGATATACCCTCGTACATACATAATAGATTAAATTAGTCGGCGATTTAAGGTCTGGTTCACTTTGATATGTATATATTTAAAACAATCTTACATGTTTCGACACATAGTGCCTTTTTCAAAGAAATTAAAAATATAAATGACAGTATATCAATGTCAAACATATACATCTGTAGTTGGTATGGATAAAATTAAAATATTCAAAGATACATTCAAGTTTAATAATAATTCATGCTTCAGAACTTTCGACAGCAAGACGTCAATTACGGGGGATTGGCAAGCCATGAGTTATTATTATGCCTGCGCCCGTGGAGCGATTTTAAGCTGACGGCATTCGCCTTGAACAAGAAGGAAGGAATTTTTTCGTTTCAAAATAATAAGCAAGTTGTTATTAAATGTCATCATCTTGGAAAGTTAATCAGATCAATTATACGTTCATTACAAACAGAATTTTAAATATTATTAATAACTTTGCATGGTTGCTTATATCCGCAACAACATAAACAAAAAAGATCTTCACCGAATGGAGGACGAGATATTCTCATTTGTGCTGCAGTGGAAGGACAATTGCAATTATCTATCAGAAAAATTGCTGATACCAGATTGATAACTGGTTGGAGCGCTATTCGCTGGCCCGCTAGACCGCCTAATCAAGCCCAAACGATTTCTTCTTGTTAGTTTAATATATAAATACTGACGACTTACGGAGAAGGCATTATGAGTCGAAAATAAATTAGTGTTTGGTGTAAACAGTTCAAAAGTGGACGCACAGCTTTGAACAATAATCCCGAAGGTGTGCAAAAAAAAACCATCAACAACAAAAACGGTTGAAAATCAATTAAAGGTCGATACGCTGATTAGAGAAGATCGTGGGTTGAAAATACGAGAAATATCTGTTCATGAAATCGTATCTGAATTACGCTATCGAAAAGTGTCCGCGAGATGGGTACCAAAACTGTTGACCGACCAACACAAAATGCAACGAATGGCGACGGCAATGGAAGTTTGAACGCGCTATCGTTAGGAAAATGGATTTCCAGAGTCTATACTGACAGGAGACGAAACCAATCAAAAAAAGGTTCGATGACGTGGAAGCATTCGAGTTCACCAAGTCCGAAAAAATTCAAAGTTCAGCAGTCTGTGTAATGGGATATGCAAGGCATTTTGCTCATAGAGTTCTACCACCGAAAACGACAATCAGCAGCGATATTTATTGTCGCCATTCGGCAGAACGAAGAGGAAGGTTGACGAAAGGAACCAGATTATTGCATGAAAATTCAAGACCACACATCTCAAATCAGGCTTCAGAAATATAATTGGGGAGTTATTGTCCAGCCGCCCCATAGTCCAGATCAGGCTCCTTTTGATTTTCATTTGTTTGGGTCGTTAAAAGCTCATTTGTCTGGTAAAAGGTTTGAAGACGACGGCGAATTTCAAGATGACGTGCGGCAGTATTTTATAAATTTGGATCGCACCTTTTACGAAGAGGGTATACAGAAGCTTGTGACTCGCTGGGATAAGTGCCTTAATATTGGCGGCGATTATGTTTAAAAGTAGCTAGCAGTTCACGCTTTTACTTAGTGTATGTTTGATTTCTGAAAATAAAGTAGTCTGTCTGTAATTCAGAAATGTACCTTAGTAGCCGGATATTTCTAGTACACTAAATACGGATGCAAATATTGAAAAATAGGTAATCTGATGCGACCAGACCGTTATTTAAGTATTCGTGAGATTGCTGAAACTGTAGGATAAAGAATGCGTAAGGCAAATTTTACAAAAGAACACGCGAAAACAAATCGACGAACTGGTCAAGGAAGGTATTAGAAGGAACTTCATAGGACCAGAACCTGTATGTGGAATCGCTTAAAAATTTCACTAGAAGGAAGATCTGGTTATGGTTAGAAAGAGAACATAAAAAGAAATGGAGGCTAACGAATATAAGGTCAACTTCATACTAAAACACTACTAAGGGACCTGGACGCTAGGTTTTCAAATAATAAAAAAGAAATTAAAATTATTAACTAACTAGGCTTCATATAATATGCACTTGTGAGAAACTGAAAGGACTCGGACAGAAACATTTCAGATCAGCTGGATCTTACGAGAGTACTCAAACTTCCCCTGAGGAAGAGTGGATTTTATTGAGGACACAAGACTAACAGAAAGGAACTGAGAAATCTCTTGGAGTGGTACAAAGAGCCCTGTGCTCAAGTGCCTGGACGTGGAAGAAGAAGAAACATCCCAATCAAAAAAAAAGAAGCTCGTTTCTGGCCAAGTATAACATCACAGTGTTTGACTATACTCTTTATTCGTTTGACTTAATACCATGTAACTTTTATCCGTTCCCCAAGGTCAAATCTACATTAAAAGGAACAAGATTTCAGGCCGATGAAGAGTGAAATGAAAAGCCGTACGCGCCGAATACTAATAATAATTTTCTGAACGAGCTCACAGAAAACGACTTCCAGCACTATTTTGCACAATAGAAAATTCGAATGGAGCGGTGTATGGATAGAGGAGGCGGTGTATATATATTGAAAGAGATAATAATTAAATCGATAAGAAATAAGTACTAAACTTCTAGTTTAAAAAATTTTATTGCAAATCCACTACAATATTGTTTCGCCATACAATGGCTTCATTAGGTGGATGAAATAATGTATTTCATCCACCTGATAAAGCCATTGTATAGTGAAACAATATTGTAGTAGATTTTCAATAAAATTTTTGAAACTAGAAGTTTAGTAAGTATTTCTTATCGTTATAATGAAGTTTCAACAACTATCTCCTTCGTCAATTAACGAATTAATAATTAAATATATGTATATAAATTTAAAATAAAAAGTTTTTCAGCAACAGTATTTTCTACCGAAAAACTAAAACCAAGATAATTTCTCTTTATTACAAAAATTCGCAAATTTAAGTTTTTTGAGTTGAATATTTTGGTAGGTTTCAACTTTTACAGCATCATATAAAATTTATTCAATCTTATAAATCATAATAAGAAAATAGTTTTAGAAACTATAAACACAATTTAATATTTTAATAGACATTCACAAAACTATTACGGTTTTCTTTCTATGTAGGTACTACATTTAGAAAGTTATTCGTAAAGACATCGTGATAGCAAAAGTAAATGCAGTTATCAAATTGCATTGTTAATTTCAATTAATGTACATATATTTTACTGTAGCACCCATAAGCCGGTCTTGTATCAGTATCAATATATGTCCATTATAGCAGCTCTTATTAGTGAAACGTTTAAGAATACTTTGGCACCTGTTACATCACCGACCGTACGAACAATCCATCTGCAAACCATTTACACAAAAAATCTGCTTTTTTCAAACTACCTGAAAACCTGTAGCGCGTTCTCGACAGCCCCTTTCTTCATCCCAACCGAAGGAGCGAAGGGGCGCCTATTGAGACGAAAACGTTTCTTTGATCGCCGACGCCCGCCGTACAATATATTTAATTAAAACTACTACAATTGCGAACGCAGGGTTTCGTCGAGGGAAGGGCGGTGATGAAGTGAAAAGGAGAGAAGAGGCAAACAGTGCGATGTTGTGAGGGTAGTATAGGGCGACCGACCCTCAGTCACGAGCGAAGGGATTCAGATAACGTCACCATGACTCATTCGTACGACGATCAAGGGAATTTATAGGGTTATTAGAGTCCGTGAGAGGGCGATTCGGCCAAGCATATGCGTCAAGAAAGTTTAATAAACACAGCTACTTGGCGAATTCGTATCGAAAGTTTGAATTAGAACTTTCGTAGATTCATGGGCAATATTGATATATACGTATCAGCGAAAAAATATGAAGTTATAATTATGTGTGTTGTGACTCATAAACTTCTTTGAACGGTAGCGATTCTTTTTGGTATCAACAGTTTATTTCCTAGAATCGAATTCAATAAATGAATGACTAACAACGAATACGTATGAACTACGTATTAAATTTAGAATTACTTTTCTCCTTTACCAGCATAACCTTATTTTCTCTACTGTATAGATAGTCAAATAGACATGCATATTTCAGAAAAATCTTGATTATTATGTATTCGTGATTTTTATTATGATAATCTGATGTAGTCTTGTAAATAATATCTATAGGTTTGTTTTTGCAGGCGTTTGAAATCGTTTGAAGTATCAGGAGCGTGCGTATTGAAGAAAAAGCGTTCGAACAGAGGAATAAAATCAAACGCTGATAAAACATTTGTCGTTTTTGCAGTTTTTAAATCGTTGTGAAATGATTTTCAATCGGTTGGAATGGTTTGAGTATTTTCGTAAAACCGAATATTAGACGCATGCGCGTTTCATTTTTATGCACGGAAAGCGGAGAAATGTGTAGGCATTAGGGCTGGGCGAAGTATCGATACATCGTCCAATACCCGATACCAGTTATGGTATCGGGTACCCGATACCTCATATAACGAAGGTATCGATTCCAAAGCATCGATTCCAAGGTATCGATTCCAGGGTATCGATTCCAAGGTATCGATTACAAGGTATCGATTCCAAAGCATCGATACCTATCGATACTTTACCGATTCCAGTACTCGCTAAGTATCGATGTATCGGGTAGCGATGTATCGGGTAGCGAGGTATCGATTCCAAAGCATCGATACCTATTCCGATTCCGGTACTCGCTAAGTATCGATGTATCGAGTAGCGAGGTATCGATTCCAAAGCATCGATACCTATCGATACTTTAGCGATTCCAGTATTCGCTAAGTATCGATGTATCGGGTAGCGATGTATCGGGTAGCCATGTATCGGGTAGCTTACCTTTGTGCATTTTTTTAAATGAGTATGCGTACATCATAGGTATATAAGTTGTTGTTTTATGCAAAATGACAATTTAGAATTTTCTTATTTTTCATGCAAGGATTAAAAAAGAACTACATACATACATAAGTCTGCAGCTAGTATAATTATAATTTTACCTTTCGGAGGCCAATATTTCAACGTCAGTAACTTCACTATCACCGTCTCTTTTGTCTTTCTTTTCAATAGTATTAAAATATGTAAAAGGATGAACACATTTTATATGCTTTAGCATATTTGTAGTATTACCAGTATACTTATATTATTTTTTACATACATTACAACTCACGCCCTGGTCGTTAATTTTATCAAAGTATTTCCAAACTACACTATTTTTTTTCGACATTTTGGTACGTACGTATCCACTTATTACACCAAGTTATAAGAACAAAGTGATGAGATGAAGCTTAAAATGATATGAAATATAAGTGCTTATATTAAACCTTAGACGACGAATAAAGGTAGGAATTATAATAAATCAAAACTAGGGAACAGCAAAAATTTGTTGACACATAATTTGTATAAAGCAGTGTTGGGAGATATAGGTGATATTCATATTCATATAAATATAAAACACTTTCCTGTTCTATAGAATGCACAATACACAATACACGACTGTAAATTGGAACTAAAATAAACAAAATATAATATAAATATGTAGTATTAATTAATAAAATAAGGTAAAAAAAGTTGGGTCAAGAATTCTTATCAAGCTATTGTAGGTATAAAACGTGCTTGGTTTGTTTCTATTTTGAAATGAATATTTTAGGCTTTTTGTATAATTTTGTAATAGCACGCATATTTGCCTATATTATTTTATCTTTCTGCGTTTTTTAAATGTATATAAAAATAACTTTTTAAGTAAAGAATTTTGAAGTATGTATGCATAATATATATTTTAAAGACGTTGGTTATTATGCGTAGCAAATTCCATATTATGACATAACTTTAATTATTACAAACAAAAAAAACAAAATATCACAATATTGCAAATTTCATACCGTAGTTATGGTAGAATCGGTAAATTAATTTTACATCTCTTGAAACCGATATCAAACAATCGACACCTAGAAAACGGGTTATGAATACTGATTCCTAGGTATCGAATCAAGGTATAGATTCCAAGGTATCGATTTCAAGGTATCGATTCCAAAGCATCGATACCTATCGATACTTTACCGATTCCAGTACTCGCTAAGTATCGATGTATCGGGTAGCGAGGTATCGATTCCAAAGCATCGATACCTATCGATACTTTACCGATTCCAGTACTCGCTAAGTATCGATGTATCGGGTAGCGATGTATCGGGTAACGAGGTATCGGGTGGCGAGGTATCGATTCCAAAGCGTCGATACCTATTGATACTTTAGCGATTCCAGTACTCCCTAAGTATCGATGTATCGGGTAGCGATGTATCGAGTAGCCATGTATCGGGTAGCTTACCTTTGTGAATTTTTTTAAATGTACATAAAGGATGCAATAACTTTTTAAGTATGTATGCATTATATATTTTAAAAGAATGTTATTATTATGCGCATCAAATATCCTTATTATGACATATCTATAATTATTAAAAAACAAAATATCACAATATTGAAAATTTCATACCGTAGTTATGGTAGAATCGATAAATTAATTTGATATCTTTTGAAACCGATATCAAACAATCGACACCTAGAAAACGGGTTATGAATATTGATTTCTAGGTATCGAATTAAGGTATCGATTCCAAAGTATCGATTCCAAGGTATCGATTCCAAGGTATCGATTCCAAGGTATCGATTCCAAGGTATCGATTCCAAGGTATCGATACTTTACCGATTCCAGTACTCAGAATCGATACCGTGCACAGACCCGATACATCGCTAAGTATCGATACCTCGATTGGTATCGGTACCCGATACCGAAAACGCCGGTATCGCCCAGCTCTACTAGACATCGTTGTGATCATAGGTTGTGATTCTCACTGAATGTTTTTTAAATCGCCATCGCGCTTGTTGTTTGACTGTTTTGTGTAGATCGTAGTGGTTTTATGAAAAGAATGTCAGATTTACTTAGTTTATGCACTAGCGACAATAGTAGTACTGAGTGCGAGTTTACCAGTGAAGAAAAAATACAATTTAAAGATAAAATTAAAATAAGGAATGAAAATTATTTTGAAAGAATTATTCCTCAATACACAGATAATGAATTCATAGAACATTTTCGCGTTAGGAGACATGTTACTCAAGAAGTATGTGATAGATTTGAAAATTTTGAAATTCTACTATTTGTATGGTAGATGTCACTAGCTGCCACGAATTTGAAATTCGTTTTAGCAACGATAAAATTGGGGATAGTTTGGAAACGATTGTAATTGACGCATGCGTATAAAAGTGATTATAAAATGATTTTCAAACCGTTTCAAAACGCCTGCAAAAACAAACCTTATATTTTACAGAGAAGAATACGTTTTATAATTTTAAATAAATCTTTGAATAACCTTACAAAATAATTAATTCTATGCCTTGTGAAAGTGTAGACATTTTCTAATATTACACACATTTAGAATATACAATCTGAACACCAGTTAAAAGCGAACGATTTGTTAGGAATGAAAGGAAGTGTTATGATTAAAGCATTAATATAGTAAATAGAAACATGAATACTACATGTTAAGTACATAATAATTCGGCGTTTGCTTGAACGGAATTTACTTACGAAAATTTACGTAAATTTACATAAAAACTGACGTGTTTTTATGTATTTATCCCACCTTTGAGGTGGGTACAAAAATATTACAGAAAGACGGTAGATAAATACAGTAGATACTCGCAAGTGTGCACCGAAAAAAAGCAATGTTTGTTATTGGTTTAATCACTTTAATGAAGGTTATAATAAACACTGACAATTAACAAAATAAACAAATATAAATAAAATATAGCAATTCTAATAAAAAAGGAACAAATGAAAAAAACAGTAATAAACTAGTATAGGCATCATTTTGTCCCGACAAAATTACCTTATGTGTGTGCGACAAAAGGCTTTATGAAACGAGTTTTTTATACTATTTTTTCTATTTTGCATTTTTTCCATTAATAAATTGAAATTATTTAATTTCAAAGTTGAGACTTTTATTTTTATATAAAGTATGCAGTTGGTTACATTGATACTTGACATTTTCAAATTTAAATACCTATTGCTATCCCCGAAATATTATTTATTAATTTTCGTTAACATTACTTGATATTTTATTTAAAAATATAAACATAAGTGACATAGAAACTAATATATCTTGTACTCCATCCCAATATACGTTGTTTGTGTGGCATTTTTCTTTTCTATGTAGGTGTATCATTTTTGTCAAATGTAATTAAAAGTTTTAAAATCAAAGGACAGCAATAAGATGTTTATTTCTGTTCGAACAATGCCAATATTGAAATATGAAAAAAAGCGTATCGAAATGAAGCTCATTTCGATATTGTTTTAAGTTTCAGAATGAGTTCAAATCATTACGAACGCAAAATAGAAAAAATATTTTTTGCCCAAAAAGTCAGAATGTTTGTTTTTGGGGATTTTTTATTTTTTTGCATAATGGCTGTTTCTGTTATTCTATAATTTTAAGGTCCGTAATATCAATATCATTCTACTCGCGAGTTAAAACATTTAAAGCGTTTAGAGCGCTATCTAGTGAAACTTTATTCAAGGATTGAGATTTTTTTTCGATTAGCTCCTCACATTTTCGAATTCAAAATGTTTCATTCAATTTGAGTGTCACACTGATTCCACTCCAGAACATCAGTTTCTTCAAATGAGCCTATTGTACATATAATTAGGACAAATTTGCAAACATATTGCTATGTATTGTGGAGCTGATAAATTATTTAAATTGGCCCACAATACACAGTAGCTTGCCCAGTTTCACTCTAGTCAGTACAGCCTTCCAGGAGCTCTTGTATCTTCAGGGTTACCCTCAAAGGGTATGTGTTAAATAAAACAAAAGGTATTAGCAAAGAAAACAAACATTAACAAAACAAACATGTAATAAAAAGGAAAAAAAAAGAAAAATCGACTTTATAGAGTATAAAGAAGTGCTGAAGCAACAAATAATGCAACAGCGTGAGGAAAACTTGTATAAATATTGACTGATATACAAGAAAAAAACCTCACGTGACCGCGAGCTAAATTAAAACTAATCATATAGTTGGAAAAACTTTTAAACTTTAAATTACGTTATCCCACAACTTCAAACGTCAAACAGAAAATTATCTGTCAGCGCGCAACTCAAACAAAATGACAAAAATCATGCGCTTTAATAACATGATCAAATTCCCACCAAATTTCCCTGACCTTCAATACAGCTACAGCCAGCCAAGAGCAAAAACTAGCTAAAAAAAATAAAATGTTGAAAATTTTTCTGACTATAAAATATTATAAACTAAAAATTTTACTGAATTTACTGAATTGACGAGCTCAATCAATATACAGATATCATAACTAAATTTATATATATATATATATATATATATATATATATAAATATACTTGCAAATGTACACGTACATTAATTAATGTGGTCGTCACACTTCACTAAAAAAATTATACTAAAAGAGAGATTTCAGATAGGTCGCACAAATCAAAAATTACAAGTATCAGAAACTCGTAATTAATCGAGAATTACTTTAAACACATAAGAATAACACAAGTAAAAACATAAACCGAAATTAACTATAATATACTGAATAAAAAGGAGGTCTTTATTCAGAAAAAATTAACTCAACCTATCTGTTTAACGGATGGAAAATCTCTAACGCTGCACTACGGAAATGGATCTCTCCATCCCTAAAACAAAATCAAAGGAGCGACTACGACAATATACTTCCGCAGTGGCGGCAACCTCAAACATCAGGACCACGCTCGAACATTCTACAGACGTGGACAAAAATACACATTATAATCGAAATTTAAATAAAATAGAAAATATCTCTAATTATATTCCTGGAATAAAATGTACATAAATATATAGTCTTTTACTGTTTCTTTAATTTTTCTTCGGGGAAAAATTCATGACAATATGTATTATGGAGATGGAACCAATCCGAGGTGCCAATTTGCGCCGAATTTCAAGAGATTTGGACATTGAATTCTCAATGTCTCACTAGTATTTACACTTTTTATAATTTCGGGATTAAGTTGACTGTGTCGCTAATAATCAACTTTTTCAAGGTATCGGAAATATTGTCGTTTTGTACTACAGTAGATAGAAGACTGCTTCTGTAGTACAATTTTGTTAGTTTAATTACATTTTGGTACGTCGGCTGTACACTTGGAATGTCATTAGGGGGGAGAAACATTATTACAATTTACCCGTCCTCACTTCTTATTTAATTCATTTTCATTTGGATGCGATGGCGCGTTATCTAGTAGAAGTAATGCTTTTAACAGAAGACCTTTATTCTTTAGACCTTTAAACTTCAAAGTAAAAAATTTAGCTTAAGCTTAAGATCTAGGAAATTTATTTGAGGTATCAACGAATAATGAAATCAGTGTTTGAAGATGCTGGAAGTCATCCAAGCTGATTTTGAATGTTCATAGTCCATATAATCAGTTGTTGTTGAATATAAATACATAAATGCTTTGCCATGTTCTTTACTAGGAAATTAGTACCTATTTTTTCCTCCTATTCTATGAACGGCCATATTTTTTCGAGAGAGATCTTGGGATCCCTCTCTGGGTGCTTTTGATCATTGCTTAAGCTTCAATCTTCACGTAAAAAACATATGCCTTTCGCAACTAAAACATTAGATTGTATCTTACGGTCTATCATACTTTGCAATAACGTCGATCTCGTCAAAACGTTATATTTTGCGTTTGCTGTGAGCTTGGGTATGGATCTGTTATTTGGTATTCCTTATGCGGCGCTCAGAATGTTGCTGCAGAGAGAATTCAGCGCCGTTTTTTGAAATATCTAACTAATCAGTGGTCGGATTCATTGTTCGGACTTGCTTTCTGGAGTTAACTTTCGTTTTCCACGCATTACTTTTTGTCAATGTCTCACATTTGCATATCACATTCCTAACAATTTAAAAAAGGTGTATAACCCCTTACCACAATTATTAGTCGTATCCTAAATACGTATTTCGACAACTAAGTTGTCATCATCAGTAGGTAAAAACTACTAATTAAAGTCACACGGGGTTGCAGTGTATAGTAGTTGTGCGGAAGCGTTCATCTTACTTTATTGTGCCCCGTGTGACTTTAATTAGTAGTTTTTACCTACTGATGATGACAACTTAGTTGTCGAAATACGTATTTAGGATACGACTAATAATTGTGGTAAGGGGTTATACACCTTTTTTAAATTATTATTTAACCACAGTCTCCATTGAAAGAATTTTTACATTCCTAACACATACATCTTTTGGAAGACCTCATTAACTCACATGGTGAAGGATGCTGAGATAATATACGTCGACATATTTACTGAGAGCCGGCGTTGAAGATGAAGACTTAAATTTCTCTTTATGTTTTCTTTTTGTTTTAAACCTGTATTTTGAGTTATTCCTTTTATTGTTACTTTACTAATTGGGATGACCAGTTGGGAAATAAATGATATTATTATTATTATCATTATTATTATTCTTAATATTTTGATTATTATATACTCGTAGCTCGTAGGTAAATCAGTAATAAGTAAATACATAATAAGAAAAACAGTAGAGAAGTTGTCATTATTGACTCCACTACACGGAACCAAAATATACCTATCTAAAAATACGCATTCTTCAAAAAAAATTATAAACGGTTTTTATATCTGCAGCGCAGTATGGAATGCAATAATTGCCTCAGATGTTTACAATAATTTGCGGTGTTATATCTAGTGAAGTTTCTAAATTACTTTTAGTGTATATTCTGTCGTACAAAACCCAACCTATAAAGTGTACCAAACAAATAAACAACGCGAAAGCACCCTGCGTTGTGTGTAAGATATGTTCCTGAAACCTAGAAATCTACTCAAGAAGTCTATAATTAAGAAAAAATATATTTCCAGAGGCAATAAATTAATTAACTATGTTTTCTTATTATATAATTAAGATTTGCGCAATTCTCGATATTTTTCCTATTCATCTGCGTGAACTGAACATTTGTTGGTGTTCTATTGCGCAAAAAACAACGAACGCTCTCAATAACACTAACCGACTGAACACGGCCAAAAACATTAATTATTCTGTGCAAATCCTTTGTCGACAAGCGTTCTGCGCAGAGCTCGCTAACATGTTCATTTACATGCCATTTGGTTCTGCGCCATCGAAAATGCGCAAATGAATATGTTCTCTAACTGACGTGACTTACTGTATAAATTGGAAAAACTATAAATGTTAAATATAAAATTAATTGGATATTAACGTGGTATAAACATAGGTAAAATTAGTACATCCAAATTACATTTTAAAATTTTGAGTAGTTAAATCGAAATAAAAGATAACATTCATAATTATAAGTTAGGTCGGTGTATATGAAATGTCGATTTTTCCTTTCGTATAGAATGTGCGCAATATTGTGCGATATTTGTGACAAAAGGCAAAACTTGTAATGTGGACATTTATTTAAGTCATTCATTTCTGCATTTATTTACTCAAAATTTAACTTTTCAACATAAGATATAGATCAATTAAATATACAGATGTCCTTGAAATAAAGAGACAACGTATGATAAATGGAAATATGTAATTATATAGAATATAAATCTAAAATATTGCCAGACAATTACGACGTGAACCCCGAAATTAAAAACAGGATTGTATTACGTAACGCCTATGAATTCAAAATATTCAGAATGTGTATAAATAATACCTGACACGCACATACGCTACAGCGTATGTTTACATAAGTAGTAGCTGGATGAGGTGGACAATAACAAAACTATTTTTTTGTTATTGTCGGTCAACTTATATCTTTTATAATATAGTCGATCGTATAGTGGTTATAAATTTGTTTTGAATATCTTTATCATTTCTTTTCGCGCTTGAGAGGGAATTTTGGGAAAATATTTTGGATTTATATTCTACATAATTATGTCTTTGCATGTTTTATACGCTGCCTTTTTATTTCAAGGACACCCAGTACATAGTAAATAGAGGCAAGTTTGATTAACGGACAGATTAACCAGAAAGAACAAGACAAGTATGTGGGAAAGAAAAATCATAAGAATCTTTGGAAGTGAAAAAGAAAGGGAAATTTGGACGAGGAGCACAAATCAAGAAGTTGAAAAAGTATATCGAAAACCGAAGATGTGCACAGGTAAAAGGAGCTAGGTTGATATGGTTGTCTACCTTGAGAGAATGTCTAGCGACAGAGTACCAAAGAAATATAAATTTTGCTGAACCACCAAAGAGATGGCACTACGCGGTTCGAAGATATGAAAAACGAATCCAACGATGGAAATAGCCCAAACAACTAGCCAACGCATACATACTTCTTCATGAGTTCTGACGCGGTCACCAAAACCAATCATCATCAGAATTTCAATTGGTTCTTTTTCAGTTAATTGAACCATTATTAATATTTGGGCGTCTACAAAGTTAATTCTGACAGTTTAAGTCAAGTACTGAATTTTAATTCCATGGCTTACTAAACATAAACATGATTTTAAAATATTAGTTTTAATTAAAGATCTTTGTCGTTCTTGAACAAAAGAGTGCCAAACCTTATTATTGCTGAAGTCCCAGAGCAGAGATCTACTGAAATGCGTAAAAATATATAGGGTGTTTCATTCAAAATAAAAAAGTTAACATCCGGTTAAACCAGAAGTCCGATTTCAATTTAATTAATTGTCGAAAGTCTTATTATAGTTGAGGCAAGACTAATATCGATTCACGTATTTTATAACGTATTATTACGTCACACTACCAACTTTAAAATACGTATTTGCCATTGTCCATAGTATATGTAAATTGTGATTTATAATTCATAGATTAAGGCGTAAATGATTGAGATTGCTACACTTTGACGCATATGATCACTTTCAATAATTAATTAAATTATCTTAAAACACTATTATCAATAAACGCTAACCGAGTTATTCCCATATATTGGTATGAAAGTACACCGTTGTCGCTTTGTATTTGTCAGTCATTTCTGACATTTGCGTTGTGCTTGTGCCGTTCGTTTAGGTTATAATAGTTTATTAAACGCCTAGTTTTGTCTACGATATTACATATTTTATCAAAATTAGTTCTTATTAAAACTTCTAGTAAATATTCACGATATTTGGTGACTGTATTGCGCTAAAATGCCGAAGTATATGCGTAAACAAGCTAAAGAAATGGTTGCATCGTTAATAACCTTCTTTGAACAAGAGCGTTACAGTATTCGCATTCACGGACAATCTTTGATACCTTTTGAAGCAGTAAGGAAAGTAAGTGGTGTATTTTCATAAATATAGTGTTCAAGCAATGAAAACTTTTGTAATTTTAACGTATTGCCGCAGCTTTAAATATCAGCATATCTTCTGATAGTGCAATCTCACAAGCAGTGAAAAACAATGAATCCCTCACTGATCCGAAAACAAATCGGCAAAAGTCTAAACCTGTGTTAGGTATAGATGATGCTACAAAAACATCTATAAGGAATATGAAATGTATCGTACTAGTAAGTACATTATATACCATTTTTAATTTACTTCTAAATATTTTGTATATTTTAGAACAACACATTACACGGCATAGTGTGCTACAAATTTTGAGGGATAGGGACATATTTCATGGAAGTGTCTCTTCTCTAGAGACTATTTTAAAAGAAATAGGTTTTCGTTGGAGCAAAGATAATCCTCGACAAGGATTGATGGAATTGCTTCATTTAGTTTTACTCTAAGTGTATTTATTTTATTTCATTTGCACGTATATTTAATTAATACATTATACGAACAAGTCTCAAAAATCATATGTATTTGATAACCTTGCAGAATACTATGGTCTCAAAGTTCTGCGACAACCTCCTTTTCATTGCATATTTAACCCTATAGAAAATATTTGGGGAATCACGAAGATGTATTAACGGGTGTTCATTTGAAAAGTCAATCTAGTAGCATGTGATTTACTGAGAACATTTTGAAGTATGTCGTAAATTAAAATTTACTACTTAACCTACGAAGTCGTATATTTTGACAGTTTCATACATACAAATAAATAACAAATGTGATTGACATTATCAAATGTCATTTGGATTTACGTTTACGGAACAAGAAACACATACTAATATATATGCGTCTTATTCTATCAAAATTTCAAAGTAACCTAGATTGACTTTTCAAATGAACACACGTTATAATAAACACATTAGTCGAGATGGGTTTGGTGCTGATAAATGTATTAAGATGTGGGAAGAAGCGCCTTAAGCACCCATCACAAAGACAACGTGAGAAAATGCAATTCATCACACAGACAAAGAAATTTGTGATGGGATAGGGAGGTAGGATTTGATAAAGAAGATATCAGCCCAATAATCATACACCTCGGAGAAAGTGACTCAAGTGACAGTGATATGAGTGAATAAACAATTATAAATGAAATAGGAAAGCAGTGTCTTTACAATCAAATAAAAATAAATATTACGTTAGAAAAACATGTTCGGTATTATAGAAGAGATACGTGGATATGTTTAATCCATAATGTCATAGCATATAGGAGGGGTAAGTTCGCGCAGGATTAGAAGTAGGAGATTTGTATTTGGTTTTACATCAAATGTCGGATAATTCTAACCTCTGAGCGTGTATCACTTTATGATCCCCTAGCAAAGACATTATGTTCCGTCAAACGTCAATGACAAATGTATTTTGACAATTACTTGAGTAGTGTGGGTGAACGTTTTTAAAAACGGCTTCTGCGCACCCCCTCCTTGCGCCAACTTAATTGGCGCTTGCTATACCTACATATAACTTATATTATATTGAGAATATTTTATAATATATATCATAATATTTTATTTATTTATTTTGTAAATCCTTATACACCAATAAAATAAATTTTGTTTATTTAACTTCTTATTACGTTATAAATAATAATATTTATTTTGGTTTATGTGCTCTAATACCGTATTCGTATCGAGAACGTTGCTAAACATAACCCAATGTTCACTATTCACTGACAAGAACAAATCATATGTAATTGCCAAATTATTGAGAAAGTCGCTAAACCTAACCTAATGTTCATCTATTCACTGACAAGGACAAATCATATATAATTGTCAAATTATTGAGAACGTCGCTAAACATAACCTAATGTTCATTTATTCACTGAGAAGGAAAACCATAGATGATTGTCAAATTGCTTGGCAAACGCGCAATATATTACGTCATTAGCGATCCATAAAGGATTACGTGCATTGATATTTATCTTGCCTCGATCGTATAATTTAATTAGCCATATCAAAGAAATTGGAATGGATTCATACATTTGCCTAACCCGGTATATGCAAAACTATTAAAATGGTAGAAGGTCTAGCTTATTATTGCGCTACATCAAGTTTATGTGTTTCAAATTGACTTACAACCTTGACTGCTTCTTCCAGAATTTCAAGTTGAAGCTGCGGTCTTAACACCGCTTCCTTCTTGGCCGACGTTTCGTTCACTGTTGTGTGGGATATCTTCAGGACTGCTACTACTGTTGTTGCATTTAACTTGGACAATGGACGAAACGTCGACCAAGAGGGAATAATACCAAGACACGGTTCTAGCCTGGATCTTAGAAGTAATTATAGGCAACGACCGCGGAAGCCTATAAGCTAGAATACTAACAACCTTGTTTGTGCATAATGTGACATGTACTAATATACATTTTACAAACTATATGCATCACCACATTTCAAAGACTTTTATTCTGCAATGTTCAATTTGTTTTTTTTAATAATTAAAAAATCGAAATCCGAAACAGTTGTTAAAGGATTAAACAAATACATAGTCCATTCATACTAATAAAGAGATGAAATAGTATTTATTTAAATGTTCTCAAATGCTAAGTAAATTATCTCTCTTACATTATTTGTGCTCATATTAATTTTTGGCTTATTATATACACAACTTTCCGTAATTTATCAATAATTTACTTACAGCAGAAATACTACATATAAAAAGCAAGGAAGACTCTCATCAGCAATTGCGGAGGACACATCGTCTAGCAAGGCGATTAGCTAACTGGTTTGATGTTATACATATACGATCAAGAATCGTTTCCTTTTCGCAACGTTTGCGAAGATTACAATCTTGAAATCCCGATTTCGTCGGTCGGCCTGGAAAAAAACGGCGATTTAATTACTGTAAATCGCGTTTCTCATTCTCCTTCCTTCTTAATCTCTATCTGTGCTTCCTTCTCGTTCACTGTGTATTTATAAAACGGTACGCGTTTTCACTTTCAAGAACGTAGCGTGAATAACACCAACAAAAAATATCTGTAATTAATTAGACGACAGAAAAATCGTATTGCGCTCATATAAGACAAGACATAATGTACTTGTGAGTGATTACGCGTCGGCGTATGTAATTTAAAACATTGGATTATAAAAAACTATTTATTTTATGTCACTACACTTATATATAATATATCTTTTATTTTATCAAAACATCCTTTCTATATTTACTAATATACTCACTAAATAAGGCACTTCCTATAGAATAAAGACCTTAATAGTTAACCAACCAGACACGATTCATCAGATCCTTCGACGGTTTAACAACTTAGGATCAGTTCGGAAAGGGAATGAATTTTCGATTTCTGGTGGCTCCATCTACCGCCAAATCGCGCAGTATAGGGATTTATACCCTGGACTGGAGGGAAAGCGGATTTCCGGGCAGCGTACCGACAAACACATTAACTGATATTTGGTTGCAATTATTTCACAAATTGAATTTGTGATGCGATATAGCTTTAAAAAGTTGCCAGTAATTATCGTAAATCGAGCGGAAAGTATGTTAATTTTGTAAATTTCGGAATTTCAAAATTATTTTGCTACCTTTAGATTAAAATGTTCAAATATTACGTATCGATTTTTGTAAAAAATCTCAATTAATATTCATGATATAATTTCTGAATATTTTATGGTTAGGTTTAATTTAGCGTAATTCGTTTTTATAACTGCTTAAAAACTCCAGGTAAATCCTAAAAAAATTATTTATTACAAGTAGACTATATCATAAAATTTTAGTTAGTAAAATTACGTATTTAGTAATTCGTCAGCCTAATATAATTCAGAAAAATACGGCAAGTATCGTATGTCCAACTTTATTAAATTTTAAATGTCAGATGTTGTCTGTCAAAAATTGTTAGAATCTCACATAAAAAATTGTATAGTTCTCGACAAATAAAACGGGACACTTTTTCTAATTATTGTAAGTCAGGATTACAGGATATGATTTGAATTTAGCAGTAGATGAAAAATTTTATTTGTCGGTTTGACAGTACCCAAATTTCAAAACTACAATTAAATCATATTTATTCAAATTCACATGTTGTGAATCAGTTTTTAAGGTTATTGAGATGCAAAATGTCAATGTATATGTCAATATAGGTATATTATCTGTCATATGCTTCTATTTAAATATTTTATTTATAACCTATAACAATTCATATGTCATTTTTGAGACATTGTTAACCCATTTTACAATGCAAAAAAATGAGTCGGACAATTCTTTTGTCCGCTAGTTACAATGGGCAATAATACCTCCTTGCTATGCATATGAAGATTTTGCTTATTAATGCATATTGCCATTAAACGCCATACATATTTGACATTTATAATATATGTGATGACAAAGAAATTCATAACATTAATTATTTTAGAAAATGACTTACTTACACAAACAAAATTAAGCTAAAATCGTTATAAGACGTGTCCCGTTTTATTTGTCGAGGACTATATTATGCATTTTAATAACGTATATAAAGCATTTATGCTGGACTCGAAATGGTCAAAAGATCGATGGACAATGGAATTCAAGATTGTATAGAAAAATTTCAAGATTGAATAAACCAACTTTGTTTTTGAATACAAGAAAGCTTAAGACAAAGGTGAACATTTGTTTGACACCGTATATGTATATATTCAATGCAAAATAATAATATTCATAATTGTTTGGGTCTTTTTTATTTTACATAGATTTATTTTAGTTTATCTATATTTAGCTACTTACTTACCTTAAATTCATGCTCATAATGTATTTAATATACTTAAAAGATCTTGCATTTGGGTCATATGAATTGCTATTCAATGTTAATTAGCTATCTTTATAATCCATGTAAAATGCGGAAATTTCCAAATGATGTACTTAAAATTTCCTAATTGATTTAACATAATAAATGTAATTCTGTAACCCATCACGTGCCTGTTATGTGGTTAAATATGCAAAAGCGAAATTGAATGTAAAGGTCCATTAAGGGTTCTACCTTTACAGTTTACAGCCCTCTTTGTCCTATTCATTGAGGGTTTTTCCGTTACCTATTAACTAATATTCTAGATTTCTCAACATAAATTTAATTTAATTTTATTACCTTGTCGGAAGAATCGTGGATGCGAACCCATAATTTACCTGCGATAGAAGAACAGTTTCTACGAAGAACGTGAAAACATCTAGCGAGAACTCGTAAAACATCGCGCTAGACAGAAAACTCGGCATTCGCTCAGACATTGAAGTATCTTTTATAGTATAATTAAATAGTTATGTACATAGTAGATTAAAATATTTTAATTTTTTATTCGGAGAAACTTTGCATTACAAAAAAACCTCTAAACCATGGAAGCTGCAACAGGAAGTGTAGAACGACAAGACAGTAGTGGGCGACCAAAAATCTGAACTAAAGAAGCGATTAATAATGTTAAATAATGACTGATGCTTAATCCAAAAACGATACGGACTCTCGCTCAACAAACTGGATTGTCAATAAGTTCTTGCCATAAAGTTTTAAAACAGGATTTACAGTTATTTTCATGTCGTATAACTTGCTTGTAAGATATCCTCGATATTGATAATCCACGAGTAGTATTTTGTAAATGGTTTTAAAAATTTTCTTTTCGGACGAAGCATGGTTTCGTGTTAGTGGATTCGAAAACTCACAAAACACGAGAATGTTGAGTCATACAAAGCCCAATAATTTTTATGTTGAAGCTCCTCTAAATCCTCAGAAAGTTGGCATTTGGTACGCGATAACTAGAGGAAGGACTATCGTTCCAATTTTTTTATGGTAATGCGGAAGGACAATAAATACTCTTGGCTTTCTTAATCAGCTTCATGATGGTGAACTAGCTTTGGATTACATTCAACGAGATGGCGCTAGAGTTCACACAGCGGGTGAAGCAATAGATATGATACGAGAAGTAACTGGACTTCGCGTAAATAGTTTAAAGAGCGAACATGAATTTCCTCCAAGATCTTGTGATCTTACACCGTGTGATTTCTTTCTATGGCCTTTTTTAAAAAAATAATTTCAACAGGTATCGATGCAAAATTATATAGATCTGCAAGATAGAATTATACATAAAATGAATTAAATTAGATATAGCCTCTTACTACAAAATATGTTTGACAGCATTAGGAGGTGGTGTGCAAAATGCTTGGAGGAAGGCAGTGGACAATTTCAACATATTCTATAATTTATTATGCTTAATTTTAATTTTGTAATTTAATTATTCTCACAATCCAAGATCATTACTTTGATGACGAATTTACACATCCAATATAGGATGGAGAATTTTATACAAAACTACATTCGCCATAAAGTACATATTGCATTTAAAACTTATTTCTGTTTTTGAATGTATAAGTTGGAATTCCATTACGGGTGACCCAAAAAGAGTGGTCTGATTTTGAAGTTAAAAAAATCATACATTGTAGATATTGAAAAAACAATTTATTATATAAAAGTGTACGCTTTTTGCCATTACGTTTTAAATAGCATATCTTGTAAAATGGTGGTAGTTCTAATCTATGCAAAGCTGAACACGATTTCTGAACGCAGGCGTTGGATCTCTGGGCCATAAATGGAGGAATTCCGGCGATTTCATTTTGAATGTTAACCCTAAGTGCCTGAAACATTTGTGGCCGATTCAAGTAAACTTTTGAATTAAGAGCCCTATAAAAAATAATTGTATGGTGCCAAATCTGGTGACCGTGTTGACTGAAAGCGACCTGAAAAGATCTTTCGCAGAATTTCCAAGGCTCTTTGAGGGGTGTGAGCTGTCGCTCCGTCCTGTTGAAACCGAGTATTTCTTATGCCAATATTATTCATCTGCTGCTGCGAAAAATTTTCAAGTATATATAAATAAGGTTGAAATTCACGATAACTGTAACACCTCCTTCCTCAAAAAATAAAGGACTTAATAATGCCTAAACTGGTAACCGCACACTGATAGCCTGTCACTATGCAATAGTCTTTCATGAAGTTCACATAGATTTTGTACAGATCAATATTTAAATTTTGTTCATTAACACGACTGCTCAGATGAAAATGAGCTTTATCACTATTCAACAAAGCTTCAGTTTGAAGAATTTGTTCATACAAAATGCGAGGATTTGCCAAATCGCGTTCACTGAGCCATTGCACAACAACCACTTTGTAAGGATGGAATCGCATTGCATGTAAAATGGCTAGTTCAATACCTTGGCAGCAGCATGTTTGCGCGCAAAACGTTTTGGAGATTTGAAGATTAGGGTGTAGCTCTAAAATCTCCAACCCACTACCAAATGGATATCTCTGATCGTGCACGTTCTGTTTAGGAGACATGTTAAAACTCTGACGAAACGTTCGTTGTGTCGCAATTGACGAACTCTTGTTAGAAGAAAATGTTTCTGCAGCAAAGGCAGACTGCCCGTCTGGCCCGTCTGCATGTACGTTAACTATTGAAACTTAATCCCCCTCCCTTTGCCGTGAGTTCTAGGAAATCCGACTATCCCTTTTTTTAACATGTACAAAAGAGCTTACAAACGTTATTTAAAAAAAAAACAGAGCACTTAGAAAATCATCGAAGTTACGTACGTGCACAATGAGAATTCCGTTTACATGTTCATCTTCCGCCTTGTACTCTCGTTCAAAATAAGAAAACCATTTCTGTTTCGGCTAATAACGGGTCAAGCAACAAGAAGAAGAGGTGGTACTGCAATAACTGTTAAGACTTCCAAGAATTTGGAGACACTTGTTCAAAAGCTGAACGTTTTCCTCATTCAACAACTTAACGTTTTTCTGTGAATGAAAACTAATTTGCAACATGATCGAACAACTAGTCACACAGTTGAATGAACCTTCTAAACCTTTTTCCGAACAGCCCTATCAGTAATAATGGTGATGTTCAATAGCCTCCACGATCATCTCAAATCGAAGGCTTTTGAGACATTCCCAGCAACAACGTAGAACTTATAAGTGCGGATTACACAGAAGAAGTTTGTGTAATAACATCGACGGTACTACAACGTGTCAGTGAGAATTTCAGTATGACATTCAAACGATGTCTACAAAATGAAGGTTGCCATCTCCTTGGATTTAGTTTCAGAAAGCAAACCTTTTTTTTGTTTGTATTCTAATTATCATTTGTACTCCTAAGATGTGTATATATAATCCAACCTTCTTCTACCTTTAAATGGTGCGGGGTATAATGTCTAATTTTTGACAAATTTCTTCCACTCTTTTGCTATCTCGAGTCATCACAGCGGCCTCTTTAAAAGTTTTGCTGTTTGTCAGGATTCCAGCATAATCTTATCCCATGTCTCTCTTTGTCCTCTTTTTTTATTCTTTTAGATTTTTGCTTGGCATATTTTTTTTACTGGTCTTTCTTCATTCATTCGCTACCTTTTATAAATCTTAATATCGATTGGATCTCAAGGTCTCTTCTTATATTTACATTCTTCATTCTGTCTTTCTTTGTCACTCTTCGAATTCTTCTTAAGTATCTAATTTCCACTGCTTGTATTTTACTCTTTTGTTGTTCCGTTAGGATCCATTCATTCACAGCCAAAAGTCATCACTGATCCATATATAGTTTTGAAGATCTTTAGTTTTGTGTGTTTCGATATTTCCTTTATGTCTATGAATTTAGTTTTCAGTGCATAATAAACTTACTGGCTTTTTGTACTATCATTAATATCTATCTCCTGTGTGCCAGCCCGATCTGTGGTTATTCCTAGGTATTGGAAATGATCTTCTTTCCAACTACTTCTATGTTCAAGTTTTCTCTATTTTGTCCGATCATCATTTCTTTCGTTTTAGTTTCATTTATTCTCATGCCACTTTCCTTCATTGTTTTAAGTTTATTTGCAAGTCCTTCTCGTTTTTGGCCAATATCACGACTTCATCAGTAAATGCCCCCTCAGTTATATGTACCTTTTTCGGTTGTCAATAACCTACATCCAGTTTTTTTTTGTTAGGGGTTTACATTTTTTAATTATCTCATTCACGAACACTATGAAATCCTCCATTTATTGCAATAAATAAATTAAAAAATGTTTTCGTACGTTCTTAAGGCCTACAAAAAGTGCAGTTTCACTGCCCGACCACCTTATTCAACTCTTTCAGTAAACACAATATTAACAACAATATTTAATAAATCAACATTATATACTCCGACAGAATCATATCATGTTTCCCAACGTTAAACCCCAAGCGAAATAAAGGTTACTTCAACAATTAATATGAATATATGCAGTTACTACGAACACACATTAATTGGCTGTGCATCCGTTCTTAACGGCATATTTTGAAGGTCAAATTACTTGGACAAGGTTTCACTCTCACTACTCTCAATTAATCTTACGAATTCTTGATATTCATGTACTCCACCGACGTAAATAGTTTCGACAAGTGAAATTGAAAATATTTTTCGAAATTTCCACAGATGTTCTGTAAAGGGGAGGACTGATAATATCAAAGTCTATTAATAATAATTACGTAGATTGTTACATTAATGGTCTTGTCAAGAACGAAAACAAAGTTGTAAAGTGAATAGAGTCATTACGAATACGTATTTAAGAACAGGTAAGACATTCAAAATCAACAACAAATCATTTAAGTGAGTAACCAGGCATAATGACAGAATGAATATACATACTTACAAATAATTTTTTTAAGTTTTTAATACGAAATGACATACCCATGTATGTTTGTACATAAATATATCTAAATTAAATACGTTTTTTTCTTCTTATCGACAATGTATACATAAAGATTTATTACTATCCTCGAATCTAGGTAGAGAAACTAAACCAACCTGGCGCGGTAAAAAATTTAAGATTAACACATAAATACGAAGGATAGTCGAGAAATTTCGGGAATCAGTTTAGTTTGAAAAATAACGCATGTGCACTGGTATACTCCAATGTGTCAAAAATATGACGTTTTTGTTCGACTGTCGAAATATCAGTTAGTTTGTGCAGAGTGCAGTTTTAAAGTTTGCTAACCATATTGAAAATGGAGTTAACTCGTGAAAATGCTCACGCTATGAATTATTATGATTTTTGTTCTAATTTTACTCAATACCAGTGCATAGAACGTTTAATTTCTGCATTTGGTGATGAAGAAAACGGTATATCGCTGGTTTCAAGAATTCAAGTGTGGTCGTACTTCACTTCAGGATCAAGCAAGTTAAAAGCGTCCTCTAAGATACTGACTTTCAAGAAAATTCGAACATCCAGTAGGAGTTGATCAATTTTAATAAAATTTATACATATTTGTTTAATCAAACATAAGAAATGATAACATATTCAAACTAAATTAAAAAATACCAATGTTATTTAATAATGAGTGGGGTCCGTCAGGGTTTCTTAATGCAATATTAAAACATTTGAACCGGATTCGGAAGGTGAAGATAGTGTACTGACTGTTTGTATTGTGGAGACTTTTATTCGAGTTTCATAGAGGGATAGATATGTTGTTCTAGCTGTCACAAATGGGCTTATAATTCATGTGCAGTGGTAAAATATGAAGACGATGAAGCAGTCCTTATTTGTGAGCATTGTCAGTAATTTTTGTCACTTTAACTATATTACCCAGTTTTGCTCTATATGACAGGCATAACGGGGTACTTTACATACTCGTATTTGCATTTTTTTCGTTCATGTTTATTTTCTTGTAAGTTAAAATATTTTTAATAAATATTTAAAACTGCAATAAAGGAGTTGTCTTATTTTCAGTCTTTCAGAATTGCAAGTTTTTCTTATATTGCATTTTAAATTTTAAGTACCCCGTCTTGCCCCCCGTGCCCCTACAAATATTATTATAAAATTTCGAATTTTCAATGTGAAATTATTTTTTATTAAAAATCTGGTGTGAAGAACACAAATACAAATTCAATATTAATATTTTTGTTGAATGTGTCTGAACATATCCCTCCCCAGAAACGCAGATACGTATTTCATCCTTCTATAGATTCATCAGTACGCCCCTGATGGAAAAAGGATATCTTCAGACACATTCACAGAAAGAACTACTTCGCTATCTCACAGAAATTATTAAGAACGAACGTAGAAGTATATTCAGCGCTGCATATTGTCCGACGACCGAAGTACTCGCTCTGTCTACATAACCAATGCAGAACTAACGAAGTGTTTTCAA
This sequence comes from Melolontha melolontha, assembly GCA_935421215.2. Classification (NCBI taxonomy): domain Eukaryota; kingdom Metazoa; phylum Arthropoda; class Insecta; order Coleoptera; family Scarabaeidae; genus Melolontha; species Melolontha melolontha. Next base: position 106,453,005 of record OW285240.1, read on the forward strand.
AGATGGCACTGCCTTATCTCTAGAAACTGTATTTTGTTTGTGTCTTCACTCATACTTACGGGATAATCGCATGTGTAATATAACAGAATAAATTGAAACATTCGTGAGTGGGTAAACCCCCAACAGTTTTGTATAATACAAAAATATTTTTAATAATATAACATATTATTAAAAATCTGATGTGAAGAACACAAATACAAGTTCAAACTGTGACATTGTTTTATTTGATTCAATATTTCGAATTTTTTATTTACAGTTCGAATTTAAAATTTGATATTTCGAATTCAAAAACTTTTGAATCCATCAGAATTAGTAAATATGAACACTGTAGCGTATCTGTGTGTAACTTTAATAGAGGTAAACATAGGTGTAGGTTTCCGCAATCGTTTTCTAAATGTAGATCTCGGTTTCCGGGTTGGAACCGCGTCGAGTTAGCCGGAATTCCCAACGTTTCGTCCACTGTTTCAAGGGACATCTACAGGGCTGTACGTAGATGTTTGTCGATTCACAGTAGCTGGAAGAATGCTAGGACAGAGACTGGCACAATTTATATAGGGGGAACCGGGTTAGATGGTGGCCTGCTATTGGTTGGAGACAATGAGCTAATCACATGCGTCGTATGGGCGTGGAATTTCGTAGTTGGATGCAATAGAGTTTGTCACGTTGGATGTAACGTATAACCATCATCTTTATTAACATTGCGGGATGTTTGTGAATTTCAAATGATTCACGGTTTTTCTTAGGGAAATAATGCGATTCACAGGACAGAAGTTTGAATAGAATTTGATGACCGGAGTTGAGTTTTGTTCTGCCAGCGCTGAACCGGCTATATTTAACAGTCTAGTACGCCGACTTGCTGCTTAGTTTCGCCAATGTACACACGAACGTCCTTGTGCTTGGAGAGGAGATATTTTGTCTTTAACAGAGGGTAAGAGGTCCGAAACTTTAGAATGGGGTCTGAAGACGGTTTTGATTTTATTTATCTTTTGTTCTCTATGCTAGCATTCTTCTAGTTACTGCGAATTAACAAATATCCACGTACTGCCCTGAAGATGTCCCTTGTAACAGTCGGCGAAACGTTGGCAATTACGGGAATCTCATCTAGCTGTTACATATTGCTGTGAATAGTGGGTTTGATTGAAAGGTAGTCCACAGTTCACCACAATATGTCCGAACTAAACTCAGTCAAGTTTTCTTCTTAATTGAAACTTCTTAATCCAGGGCTTTCTCGTACAAGAATGTGGAAATTCAAAATAGTCAATAAAAATACACAATTTTATTTTATTTTTTATTAAAAAAAAAATTGTCTTTACAAAGTGTAAAGACTCCAACTGTAACATAATACAGAAGCGGAGAGTAAAAAGATTGTGTGATACAAGACACGCACACAATGAAAAATCTCTCATGAAACGCGAGCAAAAATGAAACTCTAATAGATTGTTTAGAAAACTTTCAAATTCAAAATTTAAATAATTAACCCCAAATTCAAAAACGTAAATAGACCAATTGTCAAACACGCGTAAATAACTTTCATTCATGCGCACTAACATGAGCATAAAATCTCCCTCCAAAACCTTACTCTCAAAATATTCTAGAATAACATGACAAAAAACTCCCTCATAAAAAAAATATGATAGTTTTCTTCACCATCTATATTTTAAGCTAATATAACGATAAATCAATATATAACTAGGTAAAATTACAATAGAATTACAAAGAAAATAATTAATATAAATGTAATATGAAAAATTACTTACGTTAACGTAAAATTATCACAAAAAAAACAGAATAGGAGAGATTTCAAGTGGATTTCAAATATTCATAAATATACGAGATAAAACAACACTCATAATTAAACGATAATGAAATTTAAATTCACATCAAAGCACAAAAACCAAAATAAACCGAAGTTATAAAAATATAGAAATAAAAAGAAGTTTTTCTATTTTGCGTTCGAAATGAACTCATTATGAAACCAAAAACAGTATCGAAATGAGCTCTATTTCGATACACTTTTTTTCATTTTTCAATGTTGGCGTTGTTCGAATACAGAAATAAATATCATTGCTGTCATATGATTTTAAGAATTTATGTACATTTGACAGATATGATATATGTTCGTATTTTACACAAACAACGTATGTTGTATACAATTGACAACAACATATATATGTTTCTGTCACTCATGTTTATATTTTTAAATGAAATATCAAGTAATGTTAACGAAAATTAATAAATAATATGTAATATAATATACTTCGCGGATAGCAAGATTTAAATTTGAAAATGTCAAGTATCAATGTGACCAACTGCATGCTTTATATAAAAATTAAACTCTGAACTTTCAAATTAAATAATTCCAATTTAAGCAATTTATTAATGTAAAAAACGCAAAATAGAAAAAATAGTATAGAAAACTCGTTTCATAAGGCCTTTTGCCGCACTCGCTCTTTAGAAAACTCGCCGCAAGCGGCTCGCTTTCTAAACTGATCTCGTGCGGCAAAATGATGCCTTATGAAACTCGTTTTTTAATATACTATTTTATCTCTAAGACATGTTCCACTTGAAGCACAAAGTATCTCCCTCTGACCCGGAAAAATATATCGGACATAGAGTACGAATAATCCAAAATAATCACTCTAGTCGATCCACTTCCTGTTCATATCGACTACGGTAAACAACATAAATGTAAAAAAGTATATAGGCGCGGTCAATAAAACAAGCCATAATAAATATTTAAACAAAATTCAAGAGATTAATAAATATACATCTGTAAACAAATTGTACATAATAAATAATTATTTTTTAAAATTGTTCTTCGGGGAAAAGTCCACTACAATATGTAAACATATGACATAGCGTACGTGTGTGCGAGATATTTATTATTTAGACACATTCTAATATTTTGAATTCATAGGCGGAACGTAATATAATTTTCAGGGAGTTTTTAATTTTGAAGTTGGCGTCGTAGTTGCCTCACAATTTTTTGGATTTATATTCTATATAATTACATTTTTCCATTTTTCATAGGTTGTCTTTTCATTTCAACGACTCTGTATATAGATATACTAAGTCCAATGAATTTGTTAATAAGGAATTCTTTGGTTGAATAAGTCGAAGCACTACATTAAAATTTATTATGTGAATATATACATTTCTGAGAAGCTATAACAATTATGCAACATAACGAAAACACATTAAAATATAAATGATTGCGTAGTAAGAATATTCTTCAATCACTCATTAAATATATAATACTAGAAAAAACTAATGAAGTAGTTATCCGTATACGTCGATGCATATATGTTTGAAACTTTCAGAAATTGTTTTAGCACGCGCACACTCAATACTATTTATAATTATATTTTTATGGCATGTCTATATTTTGCAATATTCTTTGTAAATGTTATATAACTTGGAGTGAAATTATATACGAGTTCGCCAAAAAGGCTTAAACAATTTATTCCTGAATTTAAAAATTAAATTTAAATGATATTATTTTTAAATTTAGCAATTCTTCAAAGAATAGGTTTAACAGTTATTTGAGAACATTGATAGTTGTGATAAAGGAAAACTGGTTTAGTTTCACAAATAATTTTTTCCGTTGAAAGATTTATTAAAGTCAAATCATTTATTTAAGTACAACGTGCTTTTCGAAGAAATTTTATATTCGTACCTACGCGTCCTACCATTTCACATATCTGCCTATAATCGTTAAAATGAAAAAGAATCCGTCAGGCAATTATTCGTAGTCCTAAAAAGTTGTTGTACAAGGCACGTCTTTTTAGCATATAACCCCACAGAGGGCGCTAGTGATGAAGTGTCAGAATTAATCTCAATATTTCGCTAACCTAAATCTAAAGTTTCATCAAGATACGGCTAGCGATTTGGTCATAGTGAATTTTGATTGTTTATAAGTTGGTCGATAAATGAAATTGAGTCGAGAAAATTTTCACGCAACACAAATTTTTACAACCTTCGACGAGGATTAACACAATAACCATGTCTTGCTGAGTTAGTTTCTGTTTTTGAAGATGAAGCATCACATCAATCGACAGTTTCACGTTGGTACTGTGAATTCCAACGTGACCAACGACGATCACAGAACAGGTTCGCTAAGAACAGCAGTCACCCAGAAATACATCGACCCTGTACGCTACCTGATTAAGAAGGATAGACATGTGACATATCGTGAAAATGAGACATCCGTGGGTATTTCTAAGACCTCCATACAAACGATCTTATATGATGAAGTGGGTGTGAAAAAGTTAGTTTCCCGTTGGATTCCGCATCTTTTAACCAAAGAGCAAAAGTCGGCTCGCGTTAATTGGTGCCGAAAAACTTCGGTTCAAAACGGAAACTCCAAAAACGTCTATAGCATCGTCAGTGGCGATGAATCATAGATTTATTTCTATGAACAAAAAATAAACGTCAGTCCGTTGTTTAGGCGTTTCAAGATGAAGAGAATCCGATAAAAGTTATCAGTTCGCGAAATGTATCGAAAAAGATGGTCGCAACGTTTGCTTCAAAATCAGGTGATGTAGCTACAGTCCCTTTGCAAGATCGAAGAACGGTTAATGCGGATTGGTACACAACCGTTTGTTTGCCAGAAGAACAACAACAATGCGAGTTCGCACACAGCTCGAAAGAAAATTGAGTTTTTGAAGCGGCAAAATAACGAATTATTAGATCATTTTCCGTATAGTCTCGACCTAAGTCCCAAAGATTTTTTTACGTTTCCAAGGCTTCCCAATGTATTCGGAACCACAATCCTTAATAGCTTAGTGGCAGAGCATTGGTTCAACAAACCATGCACGTGGGTTCGAACCTTGCTAAGGGCGAATTTTTTCAATTAAAAATTCGAATAATTAGAGTCGTAAAATATAGAAAGCAATATTTACAACACCATTATTACTAGATTATAAGTTATTAAGATAAAGTGTAGAAGAACATTCAGCGCCGCTCATTGACTAATGTTAGCATCACGAACGCCAAGACAACCATCCATTGTGTCCGACGCACATTTAATACAATTTCCGCAAGTTGCGGCTATGTCCGTCAGATGGAAACCCCGTGCTAAGCCTTACACTTGTTATGAAGACAGCGATGTTTGTTTTGGAGTTCGTGATGTTGACATTAGTCAATGAGCAGCGCTGAATGGTCTTGTACGCTGTATCTTAATAACTTTTATCATGTAGTAAGAGTGTTATTTATGGCGAAAGTATCTCTCCAGCAGCATGTACTGATGGTGTATGCTGTAAGTTGGAACGTCTGGAAAGATACTTTTACACAAATATTAGTTATATTGTGTTCTCCACACCCGATTTTTAATAATATTTTTATATTATTAAAAAATGTTTTTGTTTTATACAAAATGTTACTAAGAACATGTAATGCAAACCTAATTAATTATCGTTAAAAAAGGCATAAAAATCAGATAAATTCTCTATATTTAGAATAGAATCTTAACCAAATCTCCCTACACATACAGTATAAATAACTTTTATTCTCTTTAAAACGCATGTGTTTTATATACGCGGTTAATTTTTAAGCACCTCTTTTATAATAGTCATCGTGTCTGTTATTTAAATATTATGAATAAAACAGTTAAGCTTCCACGTGTAATGTAGCGGTTACAAACGTTATACACAAAGCAATTAAAATGTTCCGATCAACGGTCCGTGTCCTATACCGAAACTAAAATAATTGCTTCTATTATTCGCATGTAACCATTTACAATAGTACGATTCCTAACAAAACTAATCGTTTAACGAATCAGATTGTATCCATTGATTACTAGCGTATTTGTGATAATAGTTTACCTACAAATTTGTCGCGTAATCGGTAGATATCATATTTATGTTTATAAATAAAAGATAGTTAAGAAAAACTGCTTTATCATATGTTCATAGTCCTTAAACATTGAGGCATTTTCTGTAACTATTTCGCAAATTCATAACTTTCTCGTATACAACATGGAAGCTTTTTTAGTTTTTCCGTGTGTGATATATATATTCTTATTATTTTTATGATTTCTTTTGTCTGCGTCACTTGACAATAATCTTGTTCCAGCTATTGATTTAGTTATAGTACACGTATCGTTTGGTGATTATTTTGGGCAAGCGTTAGTTTCGCACTGCTTTTAGACAGGTGATAATTTAAAGAAGTTATGTATTTCTGATCGCCAACGGTAATAATTGAAATAATCAACTGTGTTTTGTCCTATGATATTGTGTGATATTGCTATTGCAACTGCATTTCTCACACGATGAAATTATGTAATGCGCATGTCAGTACAAACGGTACATGCTTCATTTTGTGAACTTTTTTCGCTGTTCCGTGATTGATTTGTGTACAATCAAAATTTAGTTGGAATACTTTTAGTCTCGTTCAATGTACAGTAAAAAATGAAGTTGGAAAGCTTTTTCTGCAGTGCGCATATCCCGACCCTCATTGTACGGTTTTCTCAGTGAGTTGGAACAAACCTTATAAAAGCAGAAGTTGAAAATAAAATAATTCTTTTACTCAAATACAACCATTTGAAATATATTAATAGCTTAGAAAATGCCAAAAATATATTTCGATAAAACTTTAAAACAAATTTGGGAAAAGTATTAAAAAAAGAAGAATATACGAACAGCCAAATTTATACGCATTTTATTTAGAAGTATTGGAGCAGTTAACAAATTCCTTAAAGATCCCCAAAACTATAGAGACAAATTAAAAAAAAGATTGGAGGTTACCCACATTAAAAAACTCATCTCAAGGAAAAAAGGCGACATTGACGCGAAAGCATCTATGAAAGACCGAATGAAAGCAAATTTTTTGCTCGAAAAATGTTTCACATTATCTTTACAAAGTGGGAAGTATCATGGGTTTAGTAATCAAATTGTGTAAGGAATAAATTGATCTCGTAATTAGAAATAATCAAAAAGTTGGAAGAAGTGGAACGTACTTTTTAAAATAATCAAACAGCAATCCATACAAAAAACGACCACTACCTCCAGACTAGAATATGTTTAGCAGAATCTTATAATAATAGTTGTTCACAGTAGGCCTGGAAATTCTGTGAGTTTGCAAAGTGGTAGATCAGTTACAAATACAGTCATTCGTTACATAAAAGGTTAACGCCATTAACTACTTATTATTACCTTAAAGTTAACTCCTTCACGACAGCCTCAGTACAGCTGAGCTAAAAAACCTTATCCATATTCAAGGCGGTGCAAGATTCGAAGCCTACTTGTAGTCTAGTCACCTAAAGATGATCAGAGTGGCAATTTCGAAAGAATTCGCAATAATTTATCGAAGTGGAAGGCAGTTTCCAACCACAGCGGTGGGAACTAAGATTCCGTCGGACTTGTTCAAGTTATAAACCGAAATGAGGATATTAATGAAATAAACTGAAATGATACCAATTTGCTCTTTTAACACGATTCATACTTGCTTTCTTAAATATATGACATTATGAAAGCATAAAACATTAAACTAAAGTACGGGAAAATGTGGAGAAAAATATTCCCTAAAACATGGCACAATCTATCAATAAATAATGTGATGAGTCATCGACCGCTCGCGTCAGTTGGTGATGTCACCCACCGAACACACCATTAGACGCCGGAATCTTCGAGAAGCGAAGCGAAGAACGACTTCCCATAAGATATAAATGTAGCACTTGGAAGAGATTAGGGACATTAAAGCTGAAGTCACGGCCGAGTTATATGTGAAATAAATACTGTTATTAGCTATTAGTTACTAATAAATATGGCATATTGATGCCACATACATAGTCGGAGATATTTCGCGCGTTATCGGGTATACTATTTCTTTAAAGTAATAGAATTTTCTATAATACAATAAATTTAATAAAATAATAAAATAAAATCGAATTAATGCGGTAACAAGTCGATAGCGTCTGTGACAGTGGCAGCGATTTCTCGAAAACTGATTGAGCTAGAGCCGTTTTGACACCGGATTTGAGAAAAAGAGAGAGGCGACCTTGCTTTTTTTTAGTTGGTGACAGTCCACGTATTCTGTCACAAACGTATAATTTTGATAGTTTGGTTATGTCATGTAAATGTATTTAATAATTAGTAAGTTTTCAAAAAAATTTTGTTACAATAGTCAAAATTAAAAGAAAATAATACTAAAGCAGATGGAAATGTTGACTATTATTGTGAAGACAAAGTTAATCTCTACGCTTCATACTTTCAAAGCCATTTATTAGGATTTATTGAGTTATATCAGTACAAGGATTCACAATAACTGCGAAGCTCTTCAATTTAGTGATGTCTGGTTTTGAAAATGATATTCTTTAAATATAGAAAAATAAAATAGTCTAAAATTGTCAAATCTGGAGATCTTAGAGGAAAATTAATAATTCTTGTATGTATTAAAAAATTCTTGCAAAAAAAGGTATTATTTTTCGAGATTTGTGCGCTGGTGCATTATCTTGCTGGAAATATTCTTCCGTAAGTTCATTAACATGAAGTTCATTAATAAATGGCTCTAAAAATTAATGTCGATATCTTTCAGCAATTATGGTTTGATTAAAAAATATAGGCTCAATATAATTAGTCTTCTTGAAACTGCTAGCCAGAGACGCCTATTTTTTTGTGGATGTAGCGTAGTTTCCACAAATTCATGAGGGTTTTCTGCAGACCAAATTCTCATATTTTGCTTGTTTAAATATCCTGAAAAATGGAACCAAGCATTATCCGAAAAGAAGCATTAGTCGAGAATGTCATTATTATTTATGTTATTAAAAACCATAGACAATAGCGTTCTCGTAACAAAATCTACCTGTTTGGATTTCGTAACTGTTTGAATTTTATATGTAAACAACTTTAAGTCCTTTTTTTAAATAGTATGATATATTCTCACTGACAAATGAACTTGTGATAGTTTTGCGATTGATTTTTTGGGTGAGTTGCCCATTCGACGTTGAATGTCCTCTATCCAATTTGCTGTTCGTTTTCTTGCCAGGTTTACGAGTTATTACCCCTGTTTCACCAAATTTAATAACGCAAGTTTGAATTTGTTTTTGCAGTTGTGCGTAAGTAACTGGGAGATTAAGATACTGTTGCCAAAAATCTGTAAGCACTGATTAGTGGAATAAACCCAATCTTCATTTTCTAATTTTTGACCAGTTCTATAGTATCTTCGAAGAATAACTATTTTATGTTGTAACTCTAACATTATAATTAAATAATTTAAAAAATATAAGCGTTTATAATTTGAATTTATATATGACAACTGTTAGAATTTGAAGCTTTCTAAAGATTCGCGTGTGCACCAATCTTTGATTACTTAATTACTTAAAAAAACAGCCTACTATAATGAGGAAAGTTTTTGAAGGCACGTTATAATACATCATGCGATTTAATTATAAGTCATTATTATCATACTGAAACTGCTATTATTCGAATCTATTTAGTGTAATCTATGTTTCAAGAAACAATTTATTTGTATCTCAAATAATAGAATAAAATCATACGATAATTTCCAGTCATCTAATTCTCAGGTCTTTATAGTAAATTTTGGAAAAATAAATGTTGATTATCGATCCTCCTTTATCCAATTTGTGCTATCAGATTTGTGATATTAAATTTGATAGAAGCATCCTCCTCACGTTCATAACAAAATAATGCGTTCGTATCGATAATGTCATTACTCATTACAACCTTGTTTTAACTGTTATTATTAGCACCGATGTATCCCTTTAACAAGGTCATTACTATATAAAAACCAATTGTAAAGTCTTGTTTCATTAGTAATACATCGATGTTAGGTACTCTACATTTCGCAAACATATGCCAACGAGTTAATTTCTGTGTATCTATGTGTATATGAAATGTTTGCGCGCGCCTCATAAAAACAGCATTTAATACACTAATAATAGATGAAGCTGCAGCAAATTGAATCATTACTTGTCACAATGCCAAGGCTGTTGTCGCGCACCGGCACACCAGTAAGCGTCGGACAAGTAACAGTAGCTTAGCTTCCTTCGTTCGATCCGCGTGATCTTATGAATTATTCACGGACTTCGATAGCGATTCATCACTCGAAAAAGAATTGGGAGTGCTGTAGGAAAGATGTCGAGGACAGGCTGGATAAAAATCGTCTCGATGTGCACTGATCGGGAAAGTTTCTAATATGTCTGAGTGCTTTGCGAAAACTTGACACAAAATATTTTTCGTTTGGAAATATAGGGATCACTATTTGGTAGCCTCTTAAACTTTCATAAACTTTTTTTAATTTTCGAATTTACAACAGCTTACTTACTATCAATAAGCTAAAACTTGCTGTTACCGCCTACTTATTTATTAAGTAAAGGAATTATAAACTTTTATAGAAATAATCTTCGAATTTATATCTTAATAAATGACAGTATTATAAATTGATAACACTGACTTGCGATGGTTTTATTGTCGCCATCCTGTATTGCTTTTTAAGATGACTTGCATCCTGAATCAGGATCCGACGGTGATTTTCCAACATCACATCACGTTTTTTTTTTAAATCTTGTATTACGTTTTTTCATCATATTCACTAATTCACTTCTTGCGTTGTTAGGTGTTGCTTTAATTAATATTTCCGGATTCATTTATTAATTCGATGTCCTGCAGCCATCTGACAACCCTGTATAATCACGTTCACAGTCTAGAGTCGGTATCACTGTACAACACAGCAGGTTTTGCTGAGTGGCGCCATACTGTTGTTGCTTTGTTCGCTACAGTTGTGTTTCGCTTGCTTGTGAAAAGAGATTTTTGTCGTCATTAGTGTTCACATATTGGGTTAATCTTTTTATTGAACTTATATCAACATGCCACGTTGTGGCTGCAAGATCAGTCCAGATACATTCTGCTATGTGGGTGGAAGTTTAGTGGCGATAAGGCACCGGCGCAATATAATCGAGTTCGTGAGAAAATCCTACTATGCCTACTTCGGCATCAAACTGGGAGACCAAGACAAGCCGTGGGCACTACATACGGCTTGTAGAATCTGTACAGAGCAGCTACGGTAATGGGTGAACGGTAAGCGAACAGCGTTGCCATTTGGAATTCCAGTGGTATGGCGACAACCTAGAGAACACAGTACTCACTGCTACTTCTGTTCTGTGAATGTGAAGGGATTTAACAGCAGGAATAAAAGTAACATTGTGTATCCAAGCAATATTCCATCCGCATTTTTACTCGTTCCTTATGGCCATGATATACCTGTACCACAGCAACTGGAACATTTACGGAATTCTTCCTCTTCTGAATCTGACGCAGAAATGGCCAGTCCTACCTCTAACTATGATTTCTTGCCTGAAGGTGTTGAAAAAGAATCGAAACTTTTCAAACAAAATGCAATCGCATAAATTTGTATCAGACAAAAAAAAATGTGGCGAATGCAACGCACAACGTAAATTTTTACTAATGTGGACGCGCCTTTAAAGTTGTTAATAACGCTGTGTAAAGTACAGTGGGAAGTTCGGTTTGCAAAATTATTTTCGAACGCCTTGCAAAATACCACAGAGAGAACGTCCCTGATAGATTGTTTTTTCCCTTAAGCGTAAGCGTTGCCATTATAATTTAAGCGTAATGATATTAGTCAACCCTCACTAGATGCTAGAAACGCATACACAACATCCGCAGAAATTAAACGTTTGGGCTGGTATTTCCAGGACTGTATTACTGGTCATTTTTTCATTCATGGTACACTCACTAGACAGAGATATTTAGATCTTCTCCGTTATCAGGTTCTTCCTAATATTGAGGAAGATGGGAAATTACCTGTAAGTGGTTGGTTCCAACAAGATCGAGCACACTCTCACTATGCCCTTAATGTTTAGAAGTTTTTTAAACGAAACCATTCCAAATCGGTGGATTGGTCGCAGAAAATTCATTGAATAGCTCCGCACGATCTCCAGATTTAAATCCCCTAAATTTTTTCTTTGGAGTCACTTAAAATCTGTGGTTTATACTAGACGACCGCATAATCTGGACGAGTTATGGCAGAGAATAATTAAGAAAGTACAATTAATTCGTGAGGGGGTTTTGGCAAATGTCATTTAAGAATTATTCACAGACTAGCATATTGTCAAGAAGTGAACGGTCATCATTTCGAGAACTTTCTTAATTTCTGATATTGATTTTGTTTATATTTTTTGTGTTCATTTTTCTTGTTCTCAATAAAATTTGCATTACATATTGAACAAAAGGGTGCCAAACCTTATTATTCCTGAACTCCCAGCGCAGAGCTCTATCGAAATTCGTAAAAATAACCCTGTATATTTTTATTCATTTAAAATAAAAAAGTTATCATTTCTGGCTAAACTGGAAGTCTGGTTTGAAAATAAATATGCTTTTTGAATTCTCTATTTGCATTAACTTAAATGTTGAAAATTTTATTAAAAGCTAAGTAGCCGTAGCAAAGATATTCGAATGGATTCGAACATTTGTCTAAGCCTGTATGTATTGCAATATTATTAAAATATATCATCGAATTGTGACTCAGCTTCTAGACACATTATATTAACTACGAACAGATGCATATTATTGGTTCTGGGCGTAGCGGCATAAAGCGTTCCAGAATAGCTAAATCCAAACCTCGGAACATGGATCAGAATCATAGACAGAAGTCTGATGCCAATATTATCGAAAGTTTATGAAAAGCTCCTTTTAACACGGCTTACGCCAATATTGAAAGAAGAAAATTAATGCCTTAATATCAGTTTGGGCTCAACACGATACAAATACATACAGATACATGTACAATTCTAAAGCAAATTAATAACGATTTAGGATGCAAAACATACTGTACGATTACATCCAATTTCGTAAGAAATTAGATACCCGCTCAATCTATAATTTATCAAAGGAACATTAAATTTGGAAGCTTATGTAGAACTGTAGTGTATATCTAAATATTCACGATAATAATATAGTTTACATAAATACATTTGTTAAAATAAATTGTCTGTTATACACACTTCTTACTAGTATATTACGTAGTATATTGATTGAGGAATTTTATTACACTATTTCTATCTGAAGCAGTAAATAAGTTAACACTTTCGGCGCTCTCTGATTTACATTCCGCAAATTAAGTTAAATATTTACGATAATGCATAACATAATTTACGACTATTATACACATATATCGATAAAAGACTCGGTTTTTTTAAACCAAGTACGATCTTAGTTTGATATGATACACCTGTTTTTTTTTCAAAACGATTGCCAAGCATTTAGAGAGTTTACCTTGAAATGATATTACCTAGATGCTACATAATGTATAACGTTTCTCATCGCAAAAATTTATAATCTAAGTTTTAAAGGTCATTGATCTGCCGTTATTATTATAATTTATAAATAAATACGCTAGAGGTAGACTAACTATAAACGCATCAATAGGATTTTTGTAGATAATAATAATTTATCTTATATGATGGCACCGCGCACAGCTCGTATAGTTTTAGTATTTATATTTTTTGATAAAATAATATATTAGAGGAATCGTCACTAAAATAAAATAATTATTTAATAAAGAAATAAAGACATTATACAATTAATAAATAAAGTTATAAGATAAGTAGAGACGCCACATACATAGCCGGAGATATTCCGGATGTTATCGGGTTTGATATCGGCAGCTAGCAGTGCGAATGAAAGGAACCTTGAATGGCAAATTAGTATGCAGTCGTGTCATATAGTCATATAAATATGCTACGATCGGTGAGCTCGCTTAACCGTCCAATGTGGAATACAGTGCGTCAAATTCATTGACAATTTCCTGTATCTAAAATACGATGAATGTAGAATAAAATGCACAGTGTGCAAAAGATTTTTGATGTATCGTAAGAGATTGCGAAATACACGTAACAGCATAACTTAAGGCAACAAAAAGGGGTGTGCCAGAAAAACATAGATTTTATTTTGATTTATGTTTAACTCTGCATTTACATAATATACCGTTTGTTGTACTAGACCGCTATACATTTATCTCCTTTTGGAATAAATACGCAAAGTGCGAATTGCCAAGTTAGACAACGTTACGGAACTTTCTATCTTCTGCTCGCAAAGATATTGAAACAAGAATTATATCGGAATTGAAAGATAAAAAACTGTGGTTGTGCGTGGATGAAACGACGAATCGAAAAAAACAATCAGTGGTTAATGTAATGGTGCGTACAATGGAACCTCATCAACTGCCACCTGCTATGTTACTTGCTTCCAGACGAGTTGCAAAGTGTACTATCAATGAGATTTTGAAGGTGTTGTTGAAGTCATTCGACAAAGTTGAAATTTCACCAAAGCAAATATTAATGTTTGTGAGTGATAGTGCCGCAAACATGCGGTCTTTAGGTCGATCTCTCAAAGAACATAACTAACCTCTTACATGCAATGTGCAAAATCCACGCCTTGAATCTTGTGGCACAAACGATTCGTGAATGTTATCCACGAGAAAATGATTTAATAGCTAGTACAAAAGCAGTGTTTCTAAAGTCCCCAAAACGTACTCGACTTTCTCACAGACTGTGTCCCGAAATACCTGAGCCGATAATTACGCATTGGACAACATTGTATATTCTTTCTTCTCGTCTTTCTTCTCTTCTTTATACTCATACAACATTAAACACTGTAAATAAATTACCGGTCGTTATGGGCCATAACGCCCGGTTATTACGCCCACAGGTGTTATGACCGTGTTATGGTAACCGTATCCAAGGTGAAATAAACAAATAATACTTAAGTGAAAATAATAATATTTTAAAATACGTAAATAAAGTTTCATAAGACATGATTTCGCTGGATGTGAAACTGAATTGGACTAAAAAAAACTAGTTAAAGTGACGGATAGGGAGACATAGTCGTTCTTCCGTTGTAGAAGAGCTGTTGGTAAAACCTGGCGATTAAAGCTAAGAGTGGTACACTGACTGTACACAGTAGTAGTAATATCAATGATTACTTAGGAATGTCTTGGTTCTAGTAGTCTGATGGAGGAGGATGGGAATGTGTTGGGCAATCAAATTCCTCACGACTCTAAAATGGCAGGCTCTACTCGGAATCATAGTAGCAATGAACAGCACAAAAACCGCCTCTATGGAGACCATTGTGAGTCTTCCTACACTGGAACTACTAATGCTGAGATCCTGAAGCTGGAGACTAATTGTATATAGTATCCCAATAACGTAATTGGAGTCACATAGATACTGCGATATTGAACTAGCAGTTATTACAAATGCCGGCGGACAGTATGGCACCTGAGATTGTGTTTACAATTAAACTGAATATCTCAATACTGGTACCGTTTGTGGGCCTCCACAGGTCGGGTGGAGGAGGTTATCGGAGAAACGGAAATTCTATGAAGCATTAGAGCCAGCTTTTTTCTAACTTAGTTCGATCTGACCTGCACTTAGTGTTGACCAGCTCGTTCGCGGATTTTACTTTCTCTACATCTCGCAACTTTCAGTACTGTTTTTTTTTTGACTGTTTCGTTTTGTGAGAGTGTGCTATTTTTTAGTGTCGAAATGAATAGAATAAATAACCTTTGAAAGAAAAAAACAATTTTGTTCATATTCACTCTTCAATTAACATTTAATTATGTTTTTATATGCGCGCTATTTAAAGACCTAAATGTCATATTTAAAGACTAAGTATGCCCAATGCCGAGGGAAATACAAAATCATCTGCTACCTAGTATCGATATTTAGGTAAGATAAGTACTTACTTGATGCATTTTTAATTTTCAAATGACTTTTCAATTTAGCTACATAAAATAATTTTTCTGTTGGTGTTTTTTTGTTTGGTGATAAGTTACTTGAAGAACTGAACTAATTCAAACTTTTCTATTAAATGGGAGGAGGGGAGATTGGTTTTACCACACAACATTGTCACGAGCTGCCCGTGCTATAATCTGAAAAAAACTTGGAAAAGGTTTTAGAATCATTAATACATTTTTTAGATAAAAAATAATTTTAAAAGAAAATGTTACAAAGAAGTATTTTTAAATAAACTGAACAAACATAATTAAATCAAGGTCTAGATAATTATTAATGCTAGAGCAACCTTCACACACATGACTATATTGAAATTTTTAAGAATTAAACATTGCTGAACAAGATAAAAAGAAAAACCGAGACGGTAAAACAAACACAAGACATCCCAGACTGCTTTTACAATATAAACGTTCAAATGTCAATATTTAACCTGCAATAAAGGTGAATTTACATAACTCTATTTTATCCAATTAACCTTTTTTCCCTGCACGCGAAATGCAATAATAATAATAAAACATCATTACCACGAACCAAAAACACGTTAAATAACCTGTTAAGCGTTAATAAAGTTTCACATTATATTGTCCATGTTGGTCGGTAGATAAACGACAACAGGCCGAAGAGATACGGTATTTTGCTATGTTCGTGCTATAATTGCGGTCATAATATCGGAACGTTTATTAGTCAAGTTCATCGTACATATTTAGTTGTATACATACACACGAACAGTTCACATCTTGAACTTTATGTATACGTACAATGCGGCATGCCACCGTTTACAACTACTACGTACGTATGTTAGAAGGATAGCCGCAAATAACAGATTCTTTCGTTAATGATGTATGTGCATTATGTGTGTAAATTTTTTTATTTACGGATAGCGGAACCCGCATAATATCTATATAATGTTGTGTACACAATAAATGACTTGTAGCGCTAGTTTCAGTAGTAAGTGTGTGTATTTATGTATTCGGCGTCTCCAGGGTGTTATTCTTTAGAGATAAAAAAACCCAATTACACTTTTCGCGCAAAAAGAAATCGAAATTTTGGTCAATAAATTTGTTTAAAGAGTTTTTTAAGTCGATATTTGGGATATTATTGTCATTGTCGTGCGAAAATTTTCAATGGTGACATCACTTTTCTTTGACCGACAAAAAATGTTGAAAGGGAGACATAGAGTAAGTATATAATTTACTAAATAAAACACTTGGTATATTTGTTTCACAAAATGTATTTAAAATATATCTGACATATGTTTCGACTTATACAGTCATTCTCAAAGAGTCATGTAAACTAAGTGAAAAGAATACTCCTACCAATATTTATGGCTTATTTTTTAAAAGTTTTATTACAGCATCGATTGTGGGGGTATTTGAAAAATCCAATTGCGTGTTTGTGATCTGTCTGTTGAGATTTATGGCTTTTTTTTATTTCTAAAATTTCTAAGAAGTCAAGCCTTTTACCCTTATTACAAGAGTGTAAAAGTTTAAAATTATTAGCGTTAAACAGATGAGAATTTTGAATACAGTGTTCCGCGAATCCCGTGGTCATATTGCCATGTAGAATAGAACTTCTGTGCTCTTTGATACGTTCTTTTATAGAGCGTCCTGATTGGCCAATGTATACCGCGTCACAATCACTGCAAGTTAATTCATACACCCCTGACTTATCACGCAATTCTGTTTTTCGTTTATTGTTAACTAGAATATTTCCTTAATTGCATTTATTTACTAGGATGACATTTAAACCTAATTTATTTAGTTTAGTTAACCCCAGGTATATAGTTTAGGGTATGAAACACTTTGTTAGTTTTTATGTATGTATGTCCGGAGTAAAAATTATTCATAAGGAAAGCGCGTTGTTTTCTGTAAATCATTTTGTCTAAGAATTCTGTTTTGTACCCGTTATTTCTAGCTATAGTTTTTATGGTATATACTTCTTTTTCAAAGTTCTTATTATTTAGAGGGAAATTAATCAGTCTGTGTATGAAACTGTGAAAAGCTGTCATTTTTATATTCCACGATTGGTTGGAATTTGCCGGAATTACTGTATCTGTTGTAGTGGGTTTTCTAAAGATATCAAATTCAAATCGTTCATCAACTCTTGTTAATTTTAAGTCTAAAAAGTTAATCGTTCCGTCTACCTCTTTTTCTATTGTGAATTGTATTTTTTTATTACGGGAATTTAAGTAGTTAAGAAATTGGTCAAGCTGTCAGTGCCCGACCACAAGCACAAAATATCGTCTACATATCTGCCCCAAAAGGAAATGTATTTTAATAAAGGACTGCTATGTTCGAGCCAACCGTGAATTCTATACATTAGAGTAAGTATATAATTGTTTCAGCCTTTACTTGATGAAAATCCATTATAACTATTATCAGGATAAAATAATACAAATTTAAATGAATTTCACTTTTTAATTGACACTGCAACGATCGTTTCGCTCCAACCTGAGCTTCATCAGACATATAACTAACTTATTTACAATTTTTTTTTTTTTAACACAAGTATACGGCAACAAACACATGTTTTATTTTAAATATTTGAAGGAATGGGTACTTTTATTACTAAAATGTCTATTCACAAACTTTCACTTCGGTTTATACAATACTGTTCTTAAGTAATAAAAACTAGGGGTTTACATTATATTACAGGGCGGTAAAGAAATTCTATGGAAAAATACAATATGTGACTGTCTGAGTATCAAATAAATAAATTAAGTAAGGGTGAATTATTTGTTTCTAATTGATCATTTAATATCTCCCTAACCGACAAGATATTAAATGATCAATTAGAAACAAATAATTCACCCTTACTTAATTTATTTATTTGATACTCAGACAGTCACATATTGTATTTTTCTATAGAATTTCTTTACCTCCCTGTAATATAATGTAAACCTCTAGTTTTTATTACTTAAGAACAGTATTGTATAAACCGAAGTGAAAGTTTGTGAATAGACATTTTAGTAATAAAAAGTACTCATTCCTTCAAATATTTAAAATAAAACATGTGTTTGTTGCCGTATACTTGTGTTAACAAATTTGCAAATAAGTTAGTTATATGTCTGATGAAGCTCAGGTTGGAGCGAAACGATCGTTGCAGTGTCAACTAAAAAGTGAAATTCATTAAAATTTGTATTATTTTATCCTGATAATAGTCATAGAGTAAGTACTAGGTCCGGTAAATACCGCGAATGTTCCAATATACAAACTCGCTTTTGCTCAAAAACTGTATCACAATGGCCAAAACCATTTAGATAACGCTTTATCGTGCGAAAGTGATTATTATTTCGTATGAGAAGCGAAATAGAAATTGAGATTTGAGTGTATAAATACTTTTATGACAAAGAAAAAGAGTCATAAATACTAATTTATAACCTATTATCTAAATTTTTCAACCAGTCCAGAGGTTCAGGAGTTCTTTAGCTCAAGACGTGGATGCCACTAGCGAAACTTCTTCTAGGGCAATAATTTACTATGTGGACCATAGTTTTCCGTAGTCGCAAAGGCTAGAATCTACTAGTTTTCATTTATACAGCATTCAATTGCACATTCCGTGGCTTGTGCGCTTGACAAAGGTTCTGAAGGATTAGATATTAAATCTCTATTCCTCAACTCAAGGTACTGTTCGAGGAGGGTTATCCAGCAATCATTTATATTAATGGGATGCTGCTATCATATCCAGCCAAATCGGTCTCCTAGATTTTAGTCGGATCCTGGGGACGCTCTCCAAATCATCATGTATGGGAAGATCGATGTTGTTGGAAATCTTAGCCCATTCATTCTGTGCTGCAGCGAGACGTCTGATATCCAGCGAGGCAATGTTAGAAAGAATCGGCAACCAGAAACTAGGAGTGGATCTAACAGTACCGGTGACGATCCTCATTGTATTGTTAAGTTGAATATCTACTAGCTTGGTGCGATTCCAAACAGCAGCACAGTATTCAGCAGGAGAGTAAGCCAATTCAATGGGTGCTGTTGGCGGGGTCTCCCCATCCGCTTCCCATGAATTTCTGTCAAGTTTATGTAGCATATTATTGCGAGTCTTCACCTTTTGACTGGTTTTATAGATGTGCCGTTTGAATGTCAGAGACCGGTCTAACGTTACATCCAGATATTTAGGGTCAGGGTGGTGGTTGATCCGACTACCACCAAATTCAACATTCAGCTCTCTGTTGGCTTCCTTGCTACAAAAATGAAAGGCACATGATTCAGATTTTGAAGGGTTTGCTTGTAGGCGCCATTTCTTATAATATTCATTTCAAGCTTGTAGATCTTCAGCCAGAATCGATCCTTGAGGAAGGCCATTTGTGAAGGTTTTGTTATTACTAGTACGATTGCGAAAGTGATCTGCTGTCTGCATCACGATGTCACAGGTAAGAAATTATTACAGTCAATTTGCTTCAAAACCTTAACATTGAAGCAAAGAAAAGCATAAAAACAGTTAATCGTTTGGTCAACCGAAACGAATTCATCGTGGATAAATTGTCTTGGAATCGAAAAAATAAATGAGTATCATCTTTACCTTTGATTTTCTCAAGCGATTTTTTTCGAATAGAGCTCTTGTGGTGGTCTTTATTCAGCATTCTGGCGTTTTGTTACGGACTCATACCTAATAGTTCCGTTATTAACAACGATCGCTTCAAGGAAGTTTCGGTCCTTACGAGCAGTTCTTGCAGATTCCCGCAGTGCTTAATACTATATATTTTTGATGCAGAAACATATTTTGCTCCACAATGGTTGGTGGAATATTACACACACTTAACATGAGTATAAATACTGTCAAGAAAGTCCAGTATGGTATTTCATTTTTTACATTTGCTCTGTGTTTCGCCGATTGCATGTGTCGTTTACAGCCCTGCTCGTGGTAAATTATTAAGTCCATATTGCAAGCGTCACATTTTATGGAATTTCCGCGGTATTTAATGAATGTATATAACGTGTTTTCAAAAACTTTTCTCATTAGAGACGCCCATGCTCTTTCAAAATTATACGCATGTGACGGATTACGTGCACTGTCACCAACCGTTATTATTAAGCGTGGCCGTCTCTAATGAGGAAAGTTTTTGAACGCATGTTATGTATTAGCTTCCTGTAACCCTTGTAACTAGTATTTTCCTTTACGTAACATTTTCACCCATGATACACACTCGAGAAGAACTAATACATAACTGACTATCTTTATAAAGATTACGATTCAATATTGACAGTATAAATTATAGTAATTCACTGGCGTGTTACCTTACAGTAGGTACTGTTCATTCAACGTATGAATTGGTCTTATTGAAATCTTTGTGCTTGGTAAATTACAAGAATTGATGCTATTGATAGACGCAATTTAGATTTTTATTAGTCATTTAATCCATTTAAATAGGTATTTATTCTGTAGTACACTCTAATGCGCAAATTTAAAACAAAGTTCCAAGCTCTAATACAGACATAGCGAGCAACTAGCGGCTAGCAAAAACGGCAATGTTTAATCATTACCTTATTTTTAATTATTTTCATTATTGTTAGGGCGCCGGAACAAAACCAACGCGTCTGTCTTTTAACAATTCGGCGCTCCCACATGGTGAAATATAAATCAAGCAGCGCTCGCATAACAATATAAAAAACTAAACTGAGACAGAAAAGATATAATAATAATCTCTTCTAATAGACCGTAAAAAACTAGAGCAGAACTTGTAATAAAGTCCTGCACTAAAATGGTCACGCGGCTAATACTACGCCGCTACAAATTATTATTAATCTAGTTTTACTCATTTTCGTCAACCCGCTTTAGTACATCCATAGTGTAGTAACTTAGGTAATAAACTAATACGATCTAAAGCATAGTTAACTGCATTTCCAAAAAATTAAACACGTTTCCGTTATTAGAAACTTTGTAATCGAATTAGAATTAGGAAACCGTTACATTAATGCTCTGAAAAGAGGATTATACGTTTACAATTAAGAGATTTTAATTCTATTTAAATAGTTTTCAATCTTAAGAATCTACATTACATCAATGAATTTGCGCTACGGTTCAAGCGACGAACTTATTAAAACCCGACATACCGACCTATACAAAACACGTTCATTTGCATTTGCGCTAGTCTCGATGAACCTCTTGAAAAGCGAACGCCTCTTCAGAGAAGAAAATCCCCATTACAGTGATCACGGTACGTACGAGACGAGTTACATACAATCCGAAAAACCGGTTTCCATCTCGCTCCGATTACGAAGCCATTAGAATTTTTTTTGTTATGTCACACTAAACCAAATGCATAAAGTAAGAGAACAAGTTCGTTTTGTGGTATGCTTTGTGTGTTGTACTGTTGTTTATGTTGCTATCGTTGAATCTTGAATGGCCGGTTAGTTTCAGTACGTCCACTTATAAATAAATATTTGTGTTTAGATCATATGGTATGTATGTTAACAGTATGAAGAATACACTCGTTTGGTAGGTATGTAAGGTTGAAAGAGGTTCTTAACAGTGAAAAAAATGTGAGGTGTTAAGTGACTTGATTTATACTCACTTATTGTTCCATTGATTTGATTTTTCTCTCCCAAGTTTGGATTATGTTCTGCAATAAAGAGAAATACAATGTTACATGATTATGTACTATCGAAAGTGTAATAATAAAAACAATAATATATTTGCCTTTAACAAGTAAACAAACAATACTAAAAATATTTGCAGATTATCAATTTTATATATACAAGGTGTGTATAAATTGGCGGACCCACTGCACGTGGCGACATTCTTGGTCAAATTTTGAGTTAAAAGTCCTAATCCTAAAACGATGTATCAGGCTTCCTTTGTCTTCAGAATGAATTTGACAGTAGTAATGTATTTGACTAGAACAACATTAGGCTGCCTACTTATTGTTTTACAACGTTGTCAGATGTGTTTTTCGTCAAAATAAGTTAATAAACAAATATTAAAAACAAACTTTAAAATCAAAAAGAAAACTTTAACGAAAGGATAATAACAATTCTTCTTTCTTCTAAATTGTAGCTCTTTCTGTCAACAAATATCGAGTAATAATGCTTATTTCAAGACTGAAAGTCCGAACTTTAGGAACCTCGTGCAAGGATATGGAGCATGGTACAACATTTTCGTATTAGGATTTTGGACTCCGAATTTAACGAAGAACATCGCCGCGTGTAGGGGGTCCGCCAATTTATACAAACCTTGTATTATTACACTTCGTGTATATAAGAATATTTTAATTTAATTTTAGATTATATTTCTTCAAATATATCTCGAATTTAATATAAATTAAAACTTACACATTTTCTATATATATTCGTATTTGCAAATAGTAAGTCTTTCTTTTGTTATCGTAATACAATCGGCCCTTGGCCATCTACCTGGACATTAACGGTCAATTCATATCTAATTTTCGTTTACAAATATTATACATTTAGTTTAAATTATTTAATTACGTACTCTTCTTCATAATTACATCATGTCGCATATAATTTTAAAGCTTTTCTCACAAGGAATATTTTAATGATATTTGTGTCATCGATATCGCAACTCTTAGCTCGCGCTTTTAACTAGTTCATTATTTAAGACGTCGACAACTTCGATTTACCCTCTCTCAAAAACTGGGCCACAAAAACCTTTTTTTCTAGACGAGTGTTTTCTTCTACACAAATTCCTTTTTCTGTTTTCAACTCTTGTAAGACACATATCGTTTAAACTCGACACGTTCTGTTCTAGCACCCTAGTGCCGTTCAGCCTTTTCGCATGTCCGTATTCGTACTTTTTTTTAACATCCAAATTTATTTACAATCTGTACGATGATACTACAATAAGTAAATTGTATATTTGACATGCAGGAAACTGTCCACTGACAAGTTTCTGTATACTGTAATTAGAAAATTATTTTATGGTACTTCTAGAACATTAAAACCAAAATATCGTAAGCAGGTCAGTAGGATTGAACCGTTTGAGTCTACGCCTTCTGATGGGTCGAGTCATCAGAGCATTTGCTAGAGAGTTGAGATGATTAGTGATTAGGATGATTATACGTTGATCAAACAGGAAAATCGTTTGAAAAACGTATTGCTAAACATTGTTCTTTGTTTAAAAATATAAAACAAGATTCCACTTTACCAATAATCTAATACAAAGAAAACCCCACATTCAATAATTATTTTCGATTTCTACATTTAGAATATAAAAGCACAAAATTAAATTTACTGGAAAGTTTAGAAAGAAAATAAATTAAAACAATCACAAATTTTACTTAACGATCAGTTGGATTTAAATAACTCACTTTTTGTTAAATTTGTTCATTTAGATGATAATAAAAATGCACATTTACTTCGTTAAAATATTTTATTTTTAAAAATGTTTGGTGTCCAATAGTGTAATAGTAGAAGCCGACCAGATAAGCCACATAATATTTGTCTAAATTCTCATATTTTAAAGACATTGTAAAATAATATTAACGTTTTGGTATTTATGTATGCCGATGTTAGTTTGTAACATCCTCTACTAAGTACCTCAAGAAGCCACTGTGCTGGCGAAACAAACAATTGTCGTTTCACGAACTTATATTAATAAAGTGAAGATTTTAACTATTAGTTTTATTTCTACTTTAAATTATGGATCTTCATCAAGTAAAAGCCGAATCAATTCAATTACATTTTATTTAGTGTTCAAACGCATTCAAATCCCAATATTATTTGGAAAAATATGCGTTAATAATAAACTAACAATAAATAACATCGGTTTAATGTAATTTACGGAATTCCTTTCATTGCATGTCAAATATTTATTACCTGTGTTTAAACAGTAGTTTTTAAAGTTATAATTAGCGAAAAATATCGCACAATAAATCGAAAAACAATAATTTTTTCGCTAAATTTTGTGTAAACAGTAAATATGGTTTTGCAATGTATATTTTTTGGGGAATATTCAAATGAACAAATTAAAAGATGACTGCATATTACGAAGCATAATGTGGAACTTTAGATGTATGAAATGTATAATCTCGTAGAGATAGCCGCAGAAAAACTCACATTCCCATTACTAGCAGAGGAAACACGCTTAACTGAACCTAAAATTTCCTACATAGTCATTGGTTAAAAGCGACCGGATCTGTTGATCGCGTAACGGTCAATAAATCACTGTTATAAAAAGGCAGTAAAAAATTATCCAAGGCAAAATATCCTAGGGATTGGGGCATTGCACGATTGGAAGTGCGTTTCATGGCCTGATAAAATCCAAATTATAATTTTCCGACAAAAAAGAAATATTACCGTACGATGACGTACACATGAAGAATTTTAAAAGGCTATAATATAGGGGTATAATTAGGTCTGAAGATTGTTAAATTGAAAACGATTGATATAGCCCATAATGCTTTCCAGAAACTATTAGAATATGATTTGTCGACTTTAAATTATTAATTATTTAACAAATGGTAGTCTTGATTTAGTTTTTTAGTTTTCTTGATAAGAATTTAAGTTCTAATTTACTCAGACAATACTGTGAAGTGACAGTCTTAATCATTATCAAACAAAACTTTGAATTTTCCTTTAAATATATAGAAGCTGTTGCCAGTAATTTACACATCCAGTGTTGTGTCCTCAATGTACCTATTTATTTAACGTGCTATAGTGCGGTCGGTGAATAATCTAATATGTGTGAATCGACGCAGTCTTGTCGTTAGGTAAACGATTGCAGTGCATTTAGGAGCCGCCCTTTTCATGTCGCCCTTTATGTGAAAATGAAACTTTAGTATATTTCATCTTTTTTAAAGAAATATTAGGAAATTTCGATATTTCTTTGCAAAGTAAAATTTGTGACATATTTCTGGAGTTCCAGAAATTCTTTTTCGTTTTGGTGTCACCATGAAGCTATACAATCTGTTCAATTCCAATGGGGACTTCACTACAATGTGGAAACTTTTAGTTCATAACCTAGGTTAACTTTACGGTCACATGATCTTAAATCATTTTAGTCAGCCAACTTCAGCTTCATCGTGTGTTAATTTAGATGTACTTGCACCCTTTTACTATATTTATTACTAAACTGTTTGTTCAGTTCTGCACAAGCTGAAACTTACGTATATTGGAGATAGGTGCAACGAAATGTTCTCGACCTGACAGAGAAGGTATTGTAAATTTCATAGTTTTATTTTTCAATATAATTTCCGCTACTTCCAATACAGTAATAAATTAATAATTTCAAGCCCTTGCAAAAACAATATGATGTTTGCAACTCAATATCGGCATGAAGGACGATAAGATGATCCATAAGATTGCTTAAAAAAAGAAAATAAAGAATAGTGACTGTGAGCAATATCAGGACTATACGGTGGATCAATGTATGCAATAAACAAGCATAATATATGCTGTTAACAGTTGTACTGCGATATTTAAAGTCAATCGATAAAATGTCCTTACAATCCCAAAATATAGTGATTTACAATCTTTCTCGCCGACTTCTGTGTTTATAAGACGAGGTTGATCTGGTCATCGCCATCTCACCTTCGTTTTTTGGAAAGAGGATCATAGAACAGAACCACTGCTTTATGTCTGTGAAAGTGAATTTCAAAATCGGTTTTATATTGTCTTCACAGATGTTTAAAAACAAGCACGCATTGTTCAACACGACGATTAAGAACAGAAAGAAGTCATGATACCCATGTTGTAATAACCTTATTCATACTAAAATGGTCAAATGGTCTACAACCGGTAAATAGCAAAAATAGACCGCACAAAACTGGCTACAGATGCGTTACAATATAAGGCAAAAATACTGCAGAGGTCCAAAGCCTTACTTGTCTGAAAGGGTTGATGATAAAGATACAATTAAACTAGACAGTACCCGGGCTACCGTTAGTGAAGACGACGTGGGGTTCTTAACGAAACGTTGGTGAGTCTCTGATTATAATAAAAGAGAATAAGGGCGCCACCGTAAATTACGGTTAAATTGTAACTAGAGTTCATACGTCACACGTAAGACGTATATTCTATAAAATACCCACAAGTCGTAATGTCTACAAAAAGAATTCAAATGCAACATATAAATCAATAACAGTATAAAGACATAACAATATTTATTAAATACGTTTTCCCAAAATCCACAAATATATAGATATATAATTACAAACGGACCTGTATATAAAAATGAGGTACACTGAAAGTTTGACATTCCTGATAATGTACATACAAAATTTACGAAAATAAGTATAAACATAAACTATTTAAATCTTACGGAGAAACATCAAATAAAGTATTAAATGAAAATATTAATATCTGATGAAAACTAGATTCATATGTCTCAATAAATTTGATACATTAATTTTATAAACAACGAAAAACAACACTACTACAAAACACTTATCTGCGAAGCCATAACTGTCTAAACGATACCAATCCAGCCATGCTCGAAAGTAATTTGTACCTGTGCTAGAAGGCTGATTAAAAGAAAGGGTACAGATTCTACTTCTTTGGATGAATAAGCGTACTAAGAAAATGGCGGCTTACCGTTTAGATGGATACGGGCAATTCTGACATTGCGTGTGTTTAAATCAACAAAATGGCGAATTTTATAAATGGCGAAAATGCCATTTGTAGAATTCCACAGGCAAATGTCCTGACTTCCCCGAATCTCCACAGCCGATTCTTACGTGCTGGGGAGCATTTCCAAAAAATTTAATTCGTAGTTTTACAATTTGATCCTAAAGAAGCAACTGTGATCAAGGAAAGTCAAAAGAAATTCCTAGATGCTCAAGTTGAAGCAGATTTACATATAATTTATAAGAATTATAAAGGAGTAGTTGAAGCAATTGATAACCTACAAAGTCCTTCGTTGCCATCAGTGGATTCACTGCAAATACTGGACACTATACAAACACAGCTACATGCTATCAGCGACAACAAAAATATTGGTGTTGTAGCCAAAATAGATACTGTACTATAGAAAGATGCAGATTTTACAGTATTAAAACAAATTAGTAGAGACACAAATCGTTAAGTATTAACAAACATTACTTTAATTGCGCAAATATAAAATCATTAGATGTCAAATGGTCGTTCTCTTCATATAAAAATATATTTTCTCCACGACGAAGTCGATTTGCTGAAACAACTATGGAAACATAACAGATGTTTCAAATATATAACCGATTTTATCCTATTTGTGATTGTGATTATACTTAAAACACTGCTTAAAAAGTGTTTTATGTTTCATAAATTAGATATAACTATTTATTTTTTTTCAGTTACTATCAAGCGCAGGCCTCTGGTGGGCCGACTTTATTTCGCGCTCTACTTATATGTATCTTTCACCCCCTTTTTTTCTTTGTCCCTATACAAAACTAAGGGTGTATTTTGAGAAGATAATAAATAAAAATTGTCAAGAGAAGGGCAAATATTGATTTTAGGGAATAATACAGACTGTAATTAATTCTTTGGAATTATAGTGAGAAGCAAAACTAGTAAATGTTTTGGTTTCGAAATTGTAGCGTGTACATAGAATTTCTGGGTACAAAATATTGAAAGTAAAATCGATAAAAACAAATACAACTGATGTAGGTTAATATGTACTTAATTTCATTAAATGACATTTTACTTTAGCACAAACTCAACAAACTGCAGGTAATACACAGGTATTTTCTGGCAAACATTATCCGACACGCGACATGTATTTGTTAATGTTAACAAACGAATTCGAAAAAATATGTCTGCCCACATACAATCATATTTACAAGTACACCAACGCATTAAAACAAGTCGAGTAAATTTCTCAGAGCTAAGTGCCTTCGTGCTGGACTTCACATATAAATAAAAGTCAACGGCAGACTCTTAGGCGACCTTGTAATTTTGCCTGCTTCCTATCCTTTTCTTTCTAGTTTCAATTTTTCTTCCATCTCATTCAATACTTTCTAGTTTTTTGTTTGCCCTCTCGCCGCGATCGTCTTTCTATAACCGAATCAAAACGGAAAATAAAAAGAATGGAAACGAACTCGTTTCGTTCGACAAATCCTTCCCGTCCGGACGCAGCGAGACAGTTTGTCTCTGGATGTCTCAATTTCGTAATTCGATAGGCTTATTTTCGGTGAAGAAAACGATTGCGAAAAATGATCACTTTCGGGTGTCAGAACAGGGAAAAATTTATTGTCGATGGGTATACGAAATCCCCGAGAATTCATTAAAATGAGATATTTTCCTTCCCTCGTATTTAAACAAGCAGTTTACCGAAGTATATATTTATTAAATTGGTGATTTCAATTTTCTCTTTTTTTTATAAAAAGCACAGAAAAAATTAAGATATCGTAATAGTGGTGCAAGTATATTTGCTCCAGTCAGCAGCTTGGGAGGACGCCTAAGTAATAATGCGCCACTCATCAAAATCAATGCGTCTTATAAAAGATTAGTTTTAAAACCTTTCGGTAGGCACTTTAAAATCCTTAGCCCCACATAAAAATAATTTCTAGATTGTATTATGTGTCGCCTATAAATTCAGAATGTCTATAAATAATATCTTTACTAAATACACACACTACAGCGTATGTGTGTGTTTTACATACGTAACAGCTGTCGATGTTATACAAACTACATTACTAAGATAACACTGTTGTATACTAAGGGTTCGCTAACAATATATTTACGTTCGAAATCAGCTGTTACAAATTTATAGTTTTATTTTGTATGTAAGTTAATTATTAAAAATTAAGATGTGTGCTCTTCAGGGCATTTTTCGTTCGCAACCTTCGTAATTTGGTAACAATCTACCTGTTCCCTTAGCCCCACATAAAAATAATTCCTGATTGTATTATGTGTCGCCTATAAATTCAGAATGTCTATAAATAATATCTTTATTAAATACACACACTACAGCGTATGTGTGTGTTTTACATACGTAACAGCTGTCGATGTTATACAAACTACATTACTAAGATAACACTGTTGTATACTAAGGGTTCGCTAACAATATATTTACGTTCGAAATCAGCTGTTACAAATTTATAGTTTTATTTTGTATGTAAGTTAATTATTAAAAATTAAGATGTGTGCTCTTCAGGGCATTTTTCGTTCGCAACCTTCGTAATTTGGTAACAATCTACCTGTTCCCTTTATCGGAACACGTTAATAAGATGTAAATGTAAGTTATATCTAGTCCAAAATATCAATATCCCTTTTGTTAACCTGCTGGAGGGGGGAGCCCATTCTATATCAACATACATGTACGCATGTAATTATGAAAACTGATTGAACCGGGGAATAATTATTTCGCTACTCCTCTTTATAGTCGGTCGCAGTGGCGGGATAAATATTTTATAAATATCTTTGTCATTTTCTTTCTCACGTCTGTGAGCGAATTTGGTGAAAATATTTAGGATTCGTGTTCTATGTAATTACATCTTTCCATTTTTCATATGTTGTCTTTTTCTTTCAAGGATACCCCGGTACGCCATCCAAATATAAACACCCGGTATGTTGTTTACTTATCAAACGGTCAAATCTTGGGTACATTTTCTAAAATTGTAAACATCCAGCCCATTAATACAGGGTGGCCCAAAATGACCGAAGGGGTTTGAGTTCATTATAACTTCTTATTTAAGACATAATTATTAAATTTTTTTAATTTTAAATACAGTATATTAATGGAGAACATTTTTTTAATTATGAAAAATTATATCTCGCAAGTGGTGGCCATTTTCTGCTTCGCATATTCGTGCTCTTTCCAAAACATTTTCCATAACCTTTCGCAAAACTTCAGGTGTTATGTTGTTGATTTCGTGGCGTATATTATTTTTTAATTGCTGTATGGTTCGAGGCTTATTAATATAGACTTTTCCTTTCAAATAACCCCAAAGGAAACAGTCTGAAGCGGTTAAATCCGGTGAACTTGGAGGCCAATTAAAATCGCTTGTACGGGAAATAATTCGTTAACCAAAGATATCGCGTAAAAGAGCCATTGTGTCCCTCGCAGTGTGCGCTGTGGCTCTATCCTGTTGGAACCATACTTGCGGATGGTTTTCCACGGCTGGCCTTAAAAAATTTTCCAACATTGTCCGATATCTAACACCAGTGATGGAAACGGCGACACCGTGTTCATTTTCAAAAAAATATGGGCCAATTATCTTTTCCGACGAAACACCGCACCAAACGGTACACTTAAGTGGGTGTAATTCTCGCTGTTGAACTACTCTTGGATTTTCCGTAGCCCATATCCTGCAGTTTTGCCTATTAACGCCCCATTTAATTGGAAATGGGCTTCGTCGCTCATAATTAAATTATGAATAAAATCATGATTTTCTTCTGCTTTTTGACGAAAATAAATTGCATAATCAAGTCGTTGCTGGTAATCTGTCGGTTTCAATTGTTGGACAAGCTGAATTTTGTATGGAAACATTCTTATTGTATGCAAAATTCTCTGCAGCGACCCTCTTGAGAGGCCAAGTTGTGTCGAACGTCTCCTGGTTGATGTTTCTCCATCTTCCCGAATACTCTCCTGTACCAGTTCAATATTGCCATCCGTGTGCACCGTTCGTCGTCTGCCGGCGCCAGGAAGGTTCCTTACTGCCCCTTGTTCTCGAAAATGTGCAACCAGACGGTTTATTGTTGACTCTGAGGGTCCAACCCGCACATTAAAATAACGACGATATGCCCGCTGAGTCAAAACAATGGATCGTTGATTTGAGAAATACAGTTCAACGATTTTGGCACGTTGTTCAATTGTGTACTGTTCCATTTTAAATTCCCCAAGTCTTCTTTACAAAATATTGAAAACAAAAAAAAAATTATAATAAAAAAGTTATAAGGAATTAAAACCCCTTCGGTTATTTTGGTCCACCCTGTATAAACGCACACACAAATTTGCATAGGTAAGTGTATGCGTTTAGGCTGTTATTATTTTACCGATGCCCCTAAATGAATTTAAATTCCACTCATTTGGCAATATCAATAAAACTTTAGCGTCGTTGTAGCTACGAGGGAACCGTAAACGATCGTGAACGCACCCAATAACAAGTCCTAAACAAAAAAAAAAAACGAGGTCAAATATAGAAGTACGAGATAGTACGCTCGCGCCATTTGCAAACATCACAAAACAAATAAAAAAGAAGAATACAAAACATTTTATTTCCACATAAGCACATAATTCACTCACATTTATTAAATAAAAATTGCACACTAACCATATTGTATTGTAATTTTAACAACATTGATTTAATTGAATTGTAAAAGTTTTTGATAGAACACACACACACACACCATTTATATGAACTCTAGTCAACAAAAGTTACTCCGTGATTTTTAAAATCCCTTAACACAACTATAAATAACGAATAAAAACGCAGTACTTAATAATTGTAACACATACGAGGGCTGATGGGAATATATTTTTGCAAACGATGTTTGGAATATATAAAATTTAATAAATAATTAAAAAATAAATTTGTTTTGCAAAGCAAGCAATACAATTTTCCACACGCTGGAACCAATTTGCTAAAAAAATTTTACTCTATAGTTAAAGCTTTGGAAACCGGGTTATCAGTTTAAACTGTGTGTTTTTCCTGATCGATGGAAGAAAGTTAGAATTACACCGGTTCCCAGGAGAGGTGATGTATCGAGTTTGGAAAATTATACCCATACCGATTTTGTCAAATTTTAGTCATTTTTTTTTTGCTTTTCATTGATTTATCTCCTCAAATCTTTCAATTGTTCTGTGCTGGCCTGCTCTGGTGACACTAATTAATATTTTGCAAGATAATATTAATGTGTTCAAAAATTGGTGTCTTAAAAACATGTCAAAGGTTAATGTTAACAAATGCTGTGTCATACCTTGAACTCGTAAAATTAATACAGTGGCACCATACAGTGGAACTCCATCAGTGATCTTGACGTCAAATTCGACTCGAAATGTTCTTTAACTCCACTCGGAAATCATCTCATCTGCTTTTAGGATGTTGTGCTTTATTATGAGGTCAACCAGAATTTCAGAATTTTGTTTGAGTAAATTGGAATATTTTTCAGTAATATGGTCCCCTTACTACACGTCGCATGACTCCCTACTTGAATGGGTTGAGAAAATTTCTGAAATTCCTTTCCTTTAGAGGTGATGGTAGATATCCAGAAAGAAGTATTGACCACACCCATGTATTAGACAGATATAACTTCAAATCCTTAAAACGTCGTTGAGAGGTTAATACTGTGCGATTTATGTGTATGTTAATTAATGGTCGAATTAATTCACCTGATATATTAAACTGTATAGCTTTTCATGTGCCTCGAATGACGTCAAGATATAATCCCACTGTTTACCCACCAAGGGCTAGAATTAACGGGCTTCTAAGAGCTCCAATTAATTTTAGGTACCGTATGACTTTTTTTATAGGAGGTGTTTAGATTAGGTCTTTGTTTTAGTTTATTAGTGTACTCATTTTATTTCATACATTTATATTCTGTATTTTCTTATAATTTAGTACGCATGTTTCTTTTTTATGTATTTGTCCTAGAAATGGAATTATCCGTTAGGCAATAAAGATTATTATTATTATTATCATTATGAACAGCTGCTTCAGACGACAACAAACGTCGTTGAGAGGTTAATACTGTGCGATTTATGTGTATGTTAATTAATGGTCGAATTAATTCACCTGATATATTAAACTGTATAGCTTTTCATGTGCCTCGAATGACGTCAAGATATAATCCCACTGTTTACCCACCAAGGGCTAGAATTAACGGGCTTCTAAGAGCTCCAATTAATTTTAGGTACCGTATGACTTTTTTTATAGGAGGTGTTTAGATTAGGTCTTTGTTTTAGTTTATTAGTGTACTCATTTTATTTCATACATTTATATTCTGTATTTTCTTATAATTTAGTACGCATGTTTCTTTTTTATGTATTTGTCCTAGAAATGGAATTATCCGTTAGGCAATAAAGATTATTATTATTATTATCATTATGAACAGCTGCTTCAGACGACAACAATCGCTCACCACTCATTTTGTTTGTCCTTTTTAGTAACAAATAGAAATCACGAGGTGATAAATCAGTCATTAATTCAACATTTTTACTAGTTCAAAATTTAACCATTTAACGTTCTAAGTCAGAGATGGCATTGCCATGATAAAGAATAACTCACCGATTTAGATTTATTTCTTTTAACTTCCGGGAAACAAATTGTGGTATACTAGTCAGGATCATCTATTCTTCGATTTTTTAAGGTTACAGTTGCCACGTCTTCATTAAAACCGACGAAATAAGAGTGCATTTGCTTGGCAACACTGCATTTCAAAAAAATCTTTCGTAGGTTTTGGTGGATCGTTTTGCAAATGTAAATCCAAGCTTACGCGACGAAGTTTGGTGTTGATATTCTAGATTTGAACGAGCTGCGATAAATTTTTTAGTATTTCTTTGCAGCATTTGACACGGCCTTGTTCCTGAGCTTCTGTCAAATAGTATAAGATTCAACGACTGCAAATGAATATGCAAAATCGGTATCGGTCTTAGATATACAGCATGTCGAACTCGTTTAATGATTTTACACACAGCATCAACATTAGTGAACCACAGACGTCGAGTGACGACCTTCACTAACTTTGTTCTTAAGCGTGTTACGTTCATATATAATTTCGGTAAACTAACTGTGAACACTACTCTTAGATGGTGCTTCATCCCCGAAATCCAAGTCGATCGACGTATTTTTTCAGCGTTAAACTATATTCGAAAGTATAAAAAAAATCAAGTCTTGAAAATTTTTACGCGAAGTCCCATTTTGCACAATTTTTTTTCCTAAATGCTATCTAAACAAAATAAGTTCACTTAAGTACGAACTGTTGATTGAATTATTTGCTAGAAGTGTCAAATTTTGCAAATATGATTAAAAAAGTATTGTTTGAATTAACTATTATACATCTGTTTGTCCCAGTTCTGGATATCTATTGGGCATTTAATAAATTATTATTATTATTATTAAAAATGGACCAAAAAAGTCGGTTGAGCAATTGGGTTGCCGGCACCTGGTATACGGATGGATCACAATCCAATCGGGGCACAGGTGCAGCTTTATGTGGAATGTGCCCTAGAAGGAAGATATTATTAATACTTGGGAAAC
Source organism: Melolontha melolontha (assembly GCA_935421215.2). NCBI lineage: Eukaryota > Metazoa > Arthropoda > Insecta > Coleoptera > Scarabaeidae > Melolontha > Melolontha melolontha. The sequence continues at coordinate 106,487,849 of OW285240.1, forward strand.
ATACGACGTGTTTCCATGCTGAATGGTGTGCAGTCGCTGCCTGAGCTGAGGAAATTCGGGAAGCCGATTACGTAACCAAAAAAAAAATCAACATAATGACGGATAGTTAGTTAAACCCCATTATGAATCCATCTACTAAGTCTAATCTGGTAAAACATTGTAAACGAGTCCTAGCACATGACAATACTGTGTCACTGATATAGGTGCCAGGACATGAGGAGATCAAAGGCAATGAGCCGATGAACTGGCCAAGGAAGGCTCTAAGAGGAACTTCATAGGACAAGAACCTATATCTAGAATCGCCAAGGATTCCGATAGAAGGGAGATCTGGTTATGGCTAAAAAGAAAACGTAATAAGAAATGGAGCCTAACAGAAGGTCAACGCCATACTAAGACACTACTGGAGGAGCTGAACGCTAGGCCAGCCAACTTAATTCGTAGTAATAAAAAATAAATTATAATTATTACCGGCTTGATAACTGGACACTATCCTTTAACGAAGCATCTGTATAGCATGGGCTTGGTTAGCGAGCTATGGTGTCGAAGATGTGAAAAACAGGAGGAAACTAGCCTTCGAAGGGACCCCGACAGAAACATTTCGGAAGAGATCTATTGGATGCTACGAGGGTACCCAAATTTCCTCTGAGGAGGATAGTGGCTTTTATCGAGGACACAAAATTAAGAGCGTAGACTTGAGAGATCTATTGGGGGCAGTACAAAAAGCACTGTGGTCAAGTATCTGGACTTATTGACTATAGATAGATAGAACGGGGACATCATTTGAACAACCAGATTCCGGAAATTAAAGTAATTCAATCTGCATAGAGTTTTGACATATGATCGCTGTGGCAAATAAAATTTCGCCGCTCGTATAGTCACCCTCTTCAAGTACTGCTATCAGGCAGACTCTTCGTTGTCATTTATCCTTCTCGTAGTAATTTTGATACTTCTCGATATTGTTTACTTCTCCAATGAATTTACGATATTTTTGCATAGTAGTTAGTAGTTCAGCTCTTTTAAAATATACTCGCGGAGTGGTACTCCTTTGTCATATCTTCAATAGTTCTTCCTGTGTGTACAATGTACCTCTTCGCACAGTCACAAATTAATAATTTCTTGTTTATGTATCTTTGATTCCAGAAAAGTAAGTAATTACATGATTATAGTAAACCTTAATTGTATTCTTTTCCTTAATATTTTTCCTATTTTGTCGTTAACACCGTAAACATATGGCGTACATGCAAATCTTCTGACTGGTTCTGTTTTCTTTGGTTGCGTCTTAGTTTTCTGGAAACTCGTTATGTAAGTTATTCACCAATGAAGTTCCAATATACAGTATAGAGTAACTGTTAATATTAGCGATTTTTTTGGCGGAAAAAATGATATGAAAACGAAAAAGAAAGTTGTTCTATATCGAGATAATAATCAAATTAGGAATAGCAAAGCCTACTTAACTACTTAACACAGTGTTATTGTTCAGTACCAATAGAAAAAGAAACAATTCAAATAACGCTGCAGGAATACAAGACGATATTGAAGTAAACATTTTCATATCATCAGTGTAATCAAGTACAGAGCAATCAAGATACTCAAAAAGTCATTTATACAAATTAGAAAAGTCCTGAGGATTCATAGAAGTGCAAATAAACTCATAGAAGCGAAATCCATTATAGCCCCTGATGAAGATTAAGTTCTACTTTACAAAATGATAAATTCTAGCTGCATAAACAAATGATGCATGGAGACGAACTATTTAAAAACTTCAGATTTGTTTCTGTTAAATAAGTGGTTGCTAATTATGTGCCCGCGACTGGAAATCTACTAAAATAGACTAGAAAGTCGAGAGCGCTTACTCTGTGCACACAAAATCATCGTTTTATTTGTTTCTATTTGCCGGTTGGACTCTCTTCGGCTTTGAATCTCGTAAACAACGCCGCCAAAGCATCGTTCCGTGTATTTGCATACAGTAATCACCGACGAAGACCTCGTAGAAATATTACACATGGTTCTGTATGTATCGTTAGTATGCTGATGGGAATTCACCTTGGATTATTCAATATTGCCTTGAAGCTCCGGGCGCGCCTTTCGTGTTAGTACAATCAATGGCGCAACAAATACGTTTTTTTAATAACTAAGATAAATATCATATTTTTATGAAGATTATCAATTATAGACAAACATTTTTCTTAAAAATTTGAAATATTAATACATACTAAGCTAATAGAAATGATGAGAAAGAGCAGAAATAATTTTAACGGGCAAGATACATGCCGTTTTCTCTTTATTTAAATTATGGCTAGAACCTGTATTCATTTCTTTAATTTTTTGAATTTATATAACATTTAGTATTAAAATCTTATCAATAAATTGATGTTCGTGAATTGATACGCCATTTTCACAGAAGATATAATAAAAATTAACGCTTCAAGAATAATCAGAACAAAAATACTTATAAAGGAGCATTACTTCAGGATAACTTCCGTATAAGCGTTCTTTATCGTGTTTGGTGGCAATTATATTGAAACTAAGGTGTGTTTTCTGAGTATTTTATTTATTTAACAAAAAACACTTAAACCTAATTTATTAAGGTACATTTCCCAAATGAAACACTTAATGTTAACTTAAATTTTTACTGTTATGCCTTATTGTTAACATGAGACTCTGATTGGGACTCTTGTTATATGACTCTTACGTCTTGTTGTTGAGATCAGACTCTGGTTTAGATTCTTGTTGCTTGTTAAGTTATGACTGTGCATCTTGGTTGCAAGTAGGTAAAATAACCATTACCCCAACAAACTATTACATAATTAATGCGGTATTGGTTGTACGGATGACAACATAATTAGGGACAATTTCTAAGTGAACAATTATTAGTAAATGATATACCTACTGCCAATAATACCCTTCAAGAGTTTATTGCGAATTAAATTACAATTTAATTTTAAACTATTATTACTACTAGTACTAGTTGTAAATCTAAGTACAGTTCAGAATAAATTCTATTGTTTAGTAATGTAACTTATTGATCTCTATTTAAGAAACGTCAATTTAAGAATAGATGGCCAGATTAAACTTTGTCTATTGAATTCGTTCACTAATAAATCCAGGTAATAATAAAAAAGCGGTATAATTCAAGTAACAAACTTGCAAATATAAAAGATGCCGCTTCTTAGAATATAGAAAAACTTTTACAATTTAATTATTCTGTTTATACAGTGCTTTCAATTTGAAAATGAACATTGAGTATTGATAAAATTGGAAATGTTATATATTGCTATTACTTATATTTAACACATATAACAAGGAAATAAATTTCGTTTTCTAACGAAACACCCACGTAGAAGCAGAAGTGATTCAAGGACTCTGTTTTATTCTGGAAATTTATAAACAACAAGAGAGGCACTGCTATATCTGGTTGCATGGCATTTAATGACCAAGCAACTACTAAGCCTCAAAGCATAGTAGACGCATTTGGTGAATTCTTTGTCTTTCGTTCGCGATCTGCAACTACATCTTTTACGAACACATACATTGATATGATCACTATATATCATGTGATATATATTTTGTTTGAGATTCTGCATGTGAACCGCTAGCAGTCATCTTTAATTATTAAATAGCACCCATACAAAAAGATACTTAAATGTTAAATAAAAAAACTAAAAAGTAATAATTAAAGGAGTGTTACAAATGTCAAGCTTTAAATTAGAAATTAAATTAAAAGTTATTGATTCTATCCGTTTCGGCAACACAAAATAACAAACTCGTAGAAACAGTTAAAAAACAAAAATCAGGACTCAAAGTCACGAGGGTAAAAATTAAAATCCGCGATCGAGCTCGTCAACACGAAGTGCAAGTCAGATCTAACTGAGCCAGGAAAGAGCTTGCTCCAATGTTTCATAGAACTGCCAGTTGTCTGACCATCTCACACGCCAGCTCTCACAAGCATACAAAACCAGCTAACGGTATTTAATGTTTAATAGAGTTTCTGTTGGTGTTTATTGTTGGTAATAAGTTACTTATAAAGAACTGAAGTGATTCAAACCTTTCTATTAAATAGTGAGAGGGGAAGAGAGTCACGGTAAAATTACAAACAAAAATCTAAAGCAAAAAAATAGCTTTCATAAATAAATCATTATAACAAGAACTAAAAATAGATAACACAATAATTGAACACTAATGTGAATGACACGTTTTCTGGAAATCGAAATTTAAAAAAATATGAAAACATTAAAAATAGAGCTAAAACCATTACGAACTGAATTTAATGACACCACATGAGCAAAAACAGATGCATTAAATAGTATACGCGATGTTAGATGCAAAACAATTTTCAAGTATGTCGGTTTTGTGTAGTCTAAACAAAAGTTTTACGATTGCTTATGATTGCCGTTTGCTTTTTACTTTCTTTTTACGGGACGGAAACTTTCACACCCATCAAATATGTATATTTTTATACCAAGGCACACAAACGCAATTTTCTTATTGAATAGCAATTTGAGGTACATAAAAAAGTATACATATCAGTATTTTTTTCGCTAAAGCAATCGCTTTGATCTCACGTGTAAAATTAGTGGAAATTATAAACGAATTGCTAACTTGTTATGACTTTCATTCCTTTATCATGTCAAATCAATCGAAAGCGTGATAACGAATCAAGAAAAAAGTTTACTTGATTTGAAAAAAGTTCTTTGGAAATTTATTATTTCGTTTTGTATTATATAATTACTTTTTGCTAGGACATACATAAAAAGTAAAATTCAGAACCACCAATCAAATATTTAGTTCTATGAAATTTTTGGATGTCTAGTATTACACAACCTACAGATACTCACAAAAAATGTAATACATTTTCTGAAAGTATATCCAATAATTTAACTAAATTATATCGGCGGTCAATAAAACTGGGGTACTTTTGGTAATAGAAAAGCTACGCACGATGAATAGATGTCATTTGTAAACTGGATAAAGTCACCATAAAGTTGTAGATAATAAAAACAAGTCAAAATGACTATTTTAACGACTATTATTAATTTTTATAAAACAAAACCATTTTTTATATAAAAATGTTATTAAAAAAATATGCAGGAGACAATACAAGTTCATATTTGTGTTAAAATATATTTCCAGATACGCTTACTATAGAATCATCAGTGCATGCTGCTGGAAAGATACTTTCAACATAAATAATATTCTTCCAACACCATGTACTGATGATTCTATAGTAAGATGAAACACGTGTCTGCATGTCTGGTAAGATATTTTCACACAAATATGAACTTGTTTGTACTGTGTTCTCCACACCTGATTTCTAATATTATTAAAAATGTTTTTATTTTATACAAAATATTGTGAAGAACTTGTCTTTGGGTTTGTAATAAAATAAATAAAACTAACGGTAATTAAAAACACAAATTATAAATAAACATATTATAACACTATATTAATAATTATATTAATATATATTATAATATATATATTAATAATAAAATACGCTTAAACGCTTAATAACTAATAACAGTATTTATATTCACATTTATATAACAATATTTATTTTACATTTATAACTACAAGATTAAATACGCGCGGTAGCTAGTTGAATAAGTCCCCTTTCAAGCTTTTGAGCGCTATATATATATCCAAAGTGAAACTCTCGAACGCTTGATTTTCTAGTATCTTCTGTCCGGTGTTCTCCAGACAACCCTGGATGTGTTGACGCGTATGGCGGGTGACGTCTTTGCATGACTCACATCACAATATGGATTATGTTAAAAGTATTGTCCGGAATATTATCGATTTTTTTACCAGGTAAATGAACTTGAATTACAGCTGTATTTCGGTAAATATAGAATAAACAAAGATATGGACCGACTTTAACTATATTTTGGCCCCAAAAATTTAGAAATATTTGATGAATTACAAAGAAATTTTTTTTTATTTTCAGTTTGACATTTATTGCACGGGTGCTATTCAACGATAATCTGTATACATTATTCTTATTACATAGGTTTCCTATACAGTATATAAAGTTAGATTTCATTTTTTCTTTTGTATAGGAAATGTTCTAAAGTGTTTATACCTTCTAAAATTTGGTTTAGGCTATTATGGGATATTTTGTGCCAATGTTTTTTCATCATTTAAATATGAGACTAATTTTTAGTGCTGTACGTTACTTACAGTAAATTTTGGTATTATTTCTGATAAATTATTATACAGACTAATAGGTTCTATAAATTGAATTATTAATTTAGATTCTTTCCTAGTCCCCGGTATTAATTTAATGTAGTCTGAGGTCACTGTATGTATATATTTTTTTGGATAGATGATATATATAAAATAAAGAGATAACGTATGAAAAATGGAAAGATGTAAATACATATATATAATATAAATCCAAAATATTGTAAGTCAATTACGAAGCAAACCCCAAAATTCCATTATATACCGCCCATGAACTGAAAATTATGAAAACGTGTATAAATAATAAATACCTCTATTGATACAAAAAGGTTTAGTATATCAATACGTTATGCACGTATTACGCATTTGTTACAAATGAAACAGACATGCAATATACATATCTTGTCCATGTGTACAGTTACAGATATGTATATTGCATGTCTGTTTCATTTGTAACAAATGCGTAATACGTGCATAACGTATTGATATACTAAACCTTTTTGTATATTTATCGCCATCTGGCTCGTGTTAATGGACTACACCTATACGTATTTTTTCGTTTATGTATCAGCATAGCTGGTCAAGCGAAAGGTCGCCTTTTTCGGCATAGTCTCTTTCGTCCATCAGATGTCACTTATTAAATAGTGCCACCTTATAGGACGAAATTTGCTATATCTTGTAGGCGATTTCAGCGTAAATGTATATACAGATACAAATCTGTTCTTAAAAAGATTTGTATCATTTGTATTACATTGCTTCACTAGCTTGACTGATGATGCCTATAGATGGGAGAAACACGTGCCTTTAGCAGAAGTAATTGCTGAAAATACGAGGTGTATTGTCCATGTCTACAGTTACAGATATGTATATTGCATGTCTGTTTCATTTGTAACCTCTATTGAAGTTATACACACACATACATACGTTACAGCGTATGTTTACATACGTAACAGCTGTCGATGTTATAAAAACTATGAAATTGTTGAATGCTAAGGTCAATAACCTCAATATATTTACGTACAAAATCAGCTAAACTTTTAGAACTGACCTAAATCAGCTATTTCATGTGTATTACGTGAATATTTTTTTGATACAAGAAGTAACAAATACAAAATATTAATATGTATATAAAAAAAGACTGCTATTGCAAACACATACTGCGTTATTAATGTTTAAAGTAACGCTAGAAAATAACATTGTGTATAAGGCTAAGAAATAAGTAATTAAACTTCTAGTTTCAAAAATTCTTTTATTGTAAATACCACTACAATATTGTTTCGCCATACAATGGCTTCATCAGGTGGATGAAATACTCAGTATTTCATCTACCTACAATATTGTTTCGCCATACAATGGCTTCATCAGGTGGATGAAATACTCAGTATTTCATCTACCTGATGAAGCCATTGTATGGCGAAACAATATTGTAGTGGTATTTACAATAAAAGAATTTTTGAAACTAGAAGTTTAATTACTTATTTCTTAGCGTTATAATGAAGTTTCAACAAGTATCTCCTTCGTCAATTAACTATTGTGTATAAGTTTTATGTGGTAAGGATTCGATAACCGGGTACGAATGTCAGCTGTTAAAAATTTATATTTGCCTGTGAATTTATAAAGACGATGTATTAAAATAAAAGAACAGTGTGCTCTACGGGCACTTAACGCCCAATTTGGTAACAATCTATCTTTAATCAAAGACATGAAAATCATATCGAACGTAGGTAGCGACTGACAATTGACTGAATCGGAGAGGAAACTTAAAGCTAAACCGACAATAACGAAACTCTTCCTTTTATTATTGTCGGTGAGCTTTAAGATATCGTCTTATAATATAGTTGGTTGCATAGTGGCGTGACATTTTTTAGAATTTCTTTGTGATTTTTTCGCGCCTAATAGTGGGTATATTGGGAATATATTTTGGATTTATATTCTATTCATTTTTCATACGTTGTCTTTTTATTTTAATGACACCCAGTATAATGATAATATATCCTTCGTTAAAAATTTGTTCATCCTATGAAAATAGATTTGGATAGTTTTGAAAAACAGTTTCTTTATCACTACTTCACTCCGAAGATTATTTTTCTATAATTTTCGAGTTGGGAATGTTTTCTTGTTAGTTTTAATTCGGTAGGTAGTTATTATTGTCGAAGGTCAACTGTAAAACATAACATAAAGAGAAGGAATTGTTCGGATGCAGAAGATTCATGTATCCGAACAATATGTATTTCGCTATACGAAAAATTGCCTTCCATCTTTCAACATAGGCTTTCTTGTTATTAGAATGTTCCCACCAGACAGCGTAGTTACACATAAAAACAGAAAACATAGACGAGCACTTATCTATACTATCGAAACAGAACGAATTTAATACAATTTGAAAAATATACTAGGTCGATACTCCACTTATTCACGATCAAATCTCTCCAACGGCTTACTGTTTTATCAGCTGTTGCACTCTAAGGTTTATAAATAAAAGTTATTTTTGTGCGGACTTACGCGAGTTAGCGAACACGTTCACTCGTTCGTTGGTCCATTTTGTTGTAACGTCTCTTTGTTGGTGTTTTTCTCGCGACTCCGAGGTCCTCCCGTTCGCGCGGCTCGTAATAAACCGTTGATGGTTTTATTTTTAGAATTCGGAGGCTCTAATATCCAGTTAAATATACGCATGTACGTAGGCTTGATGGCGATCTTGTCAAATAACATGTTTTCGGCGAAATTTTGCAAGAAGTGAAAATGTTATTTACAAATAGCAAATGTCTTTATGAAAGAACAAAAGCGTATGATGTTAAAGTATAGTCAGTGTGGATAAATAACATACTTTATCGTACCAAGAAAGTGTATACTAGATATTGTATTTAATTAAAACTAGAATGACAGATACTTTTAATGTAAATACAAGACTATTTATTACTACTATCTCAAGACCGCGATACAAAATTTTAAATTTAATAGTTCTAATTTTTAAATATACATAGTTAACTGTGAGTTTTACTATGAAATTCATTCTGATAAAGTTTTTGATGTTTATTTTTACATAGATTTTATGCTATAATCTATTTACGATTACAGACGACACACGTCGTAGTCCGTAATTATTAAGCACAGTAACATAAAGGACACAAATTACTAACATACGGACGGACCCAGTTATTGAGGCATTTAGGATATGTTATGTTATCCGGCCTTTATAATGTTATCAGAGTGTTTATATTCTCACAACTGTCATTATTCGTCTTGCTTTTCTCGTAATGTTTTCTGTCCATTCGTTGCGTTTACAATAGTTCGTTTAAAAACTAACAAATCATGCCTAAACGTGTTAGTACAGTCAAAAGAGCTAGTTTTTTCTCTAATTACATATCGCGAAGCAGAGCGCGCTAATAATGGTCCTCTATTATCGTTAAAATGTGTACGACAGGTAATTTATTAATAATTAACATTTTATTTTCAATAAGCAGTATGTATAAACGAGTTAGAACGGCCTCACTGCATCGACTGTCTTTTCGTCTTAACGTTGACATAGGCGACCCAAGTCTCAGCACCTATTACGATATGCCTGAGGAAATCTTCACCTTCAACATCGTAACGTATCAGAAAAGTTAGTGCGGATCTCATTCTCTTTGTTTTATTGTCTTCGGTAAGAAGTTTTGGCACCCATTGTGAACAAAATTTGTGGTAACCTAAATCAGTAACAACCTCGTAGAAAACTGCAAGTAAAATTTGAGGACAAAAGGCACTCAGTTCTGTGATTGTTAATCCTGGATTTTCACGAATTTTTTCTTCGACATTACCCCCAAGTTTCTTCGTCACAATAGTTAGTCCTCCAAAATAGACATTAACTCGTGCTTCTCGAAAGATACGGCACCATCTTCGAACCATACTGTCTCTCATGACATTTTCACTGTAAACAGAACAAAGTTTACCATGAATCTCAGCAGCTTCAGCCTCTTTGCACACAGAAGTCGGATAACAGCACACAATTCACAGTCGGCGGGATTTTCAGTTGCAGTAGCCATTTTAAACTACCCAGACCCACACTGAACTAGACTACACAGCAGCGCTGCGATCGCGCCGACATCTCCACTCTTCTGTTCGCTAGGCGGAAATAGAACTTACTTTATAAATCGCCCTTGTAGATATTGTGAAAGGGGAAAATGCGTTAAAATGTCCACATTTCAACCATTTTGCTTTCTTGCTGATTATATGCAAGATCACTTCTTTCATGTTTTCACTATTCCTTCAGGGTCTTCTTAGCTTTTTTCTCTCTTCTAGGGCTGAACGTTCGTCCTTGAACCCAATCGTCTTCTTTAAAGCCCCTGATGCCTCGGACTGTTGAGAAATTTATACACGGGTCGATGACGTGGGATGCGGTTTTATTTTGTGGGACGCGCGTCAATTGAGGAGTGAGTGGTCCCGGAAGGTTGTGGCTCCTGAATCTTCGATCTCGAGCTGATGGAAGCAACACTCTATGAAGGGCGTAATCATATAACCGACAATTTCTGTCGCGCGCGTCCCTCGTGTCGAAGCACAATTTTCGTGATTAGGGGTTAACGCATACCGTAGAACGTCCCCACGTACCCCGGCCTAGTTTGAATAGATGTTCCTCAGAGGGTCTCCGTGTCTAGGTCAGTTCTAAACTGGATATTTCGCATGAATCAGAGCGCCTTAGCAACCATCCTCAGAATTTAATTCTGAAGTGTTTCCAGGGTTTTAATACAGCATTTAGCAAGGTTCGTCCAGGCCAGGGCACTATACGTCTTATAATCGTCTTATAAATTTGCAGTTCTATCCTCATGGAGAGCAGACGCCGATTCTCCAGGAGCGGAAGTAAAAGATTCCATGCTTCAAGATATTTATTTTTGATAGCCTTCACGCGAGGTCCCTATGTCAGCCTCCGGTCCACGATAAGGCCGAGGTATGTGGTTTGTTGGAACCAGGTGAGTTCAGTATCACTGAGCATAATAAAAAAACTATAAATAAGAGCGAGCCAGGTTAGAGCCCTGCAGAATTCTAGGAGAAAACATGTAAGTGCGAGATTTATAGTCATTATACTCGAAGGAAAAATAATTACATCTGTTTGTCAAATAAGGCTGCATAAATTGAATCAATGTGATTTGGGTGGGTACTTATTGCAAATAATATACCGAAATAAACTTGTTTTAACACGGTACGTTCGTCACTGCTGAGACATTACACAAAGTGGTGCAATATGCATATGTTGCATACTCGCAAAATATAAATGCTTGTTACCAAAACTCGGTGTAATTTCTGTTTTTAAATTCATTTCTAAGACGCTGAACTACATAACTAGAGTTGTTATTTTTGCCCACATTCTAGAGTCCTACTCAGTTCAAGCTAATATCTAATATACATTTTGTTTTGTAAAGAAGGCGAGAGATCTACGTTTAACTAAAATATAAACATCTGGACGGCACACAATGCATAAAATGAACCTGCTTCTCTCCAAATTCGCAATCTTTCTTTTGTAACTGGATGCGTCTCGTACAAAATAAAACTTTTCGTAAACATCTCTTACAATAAGTAATTTCTTTATTTATCTTAAATCTTATTGGACTGTATATATTAACAAAAATGCTGAGTTGTAATTTCATACGAACACGTGTTCTTTATAAAATCCGATGTGAAAACGTATATATTAATTTATACCGAGTAGGATTCTGGAATGTAGGGAAAATCTGACAACTCTATACATTACAAACACCTAAAAATTTTCATGTCACAAATTATGTGTTTAACAGTGATAATTGTAAATTATTATTTATATAACCAGCTTCCTCAAAGGTGGCGTAAATCTAATCAGCTTAATTTTCGGCATTTTGTAATACAAGATCTAAAATTTTTTCTTGTTCCGTATATTTTGTCCAGGGACTGTAAAAGTCTATTTAATTAAGTTCATTTCAAAATATAATTAGTTTTAAAATTAGATTAATTCAACGATTTTAAATTTACAGCATCATAGAAATATGATTTTCTTCTTGGAGTTAAACTTCATTTGATTTATTTCGTGTCTTATTAAGGTATAACCATCAACCATCAAATGTCAGAACGAGTGAATATCGTACGAATGGAAGCGTACACAAGATCATCTGTGACTATTGTGTCTTTATTTATAAAGTGTCCGTATATTGTGTGTGGGGACCGCTTGACGCAGGTATGTCACTAGAATGCCAAATGGCAAAATTTCAAAGCTATTTTCACGATTACAATATAAATTCCAGATTTATTTTTAAATTAATTTTCCTTCTTTCAAGACTCGATGTTATGTTCTTTTGACATTTTCGATTTATCCACATTTATCTTTTCATGTTTGTTCGCGACCTCGACGCGATTATCTTGTTTGTTTATACGTTCATCTAACAAAAATTCGAGATATCTACAAATAACCCCACGATTGGTTTTGTCTTTTATTCTCTAATAAATCATTTTCGGTAAATTATCTCTGTTCGTATAAATTCGTACCGCTCTTAGAAGCGCAAATATCTAGGGAGTGCCAATATTTGATGAACTTCGTTTCAAATTCGTTCGAGCGAATCAAGAAACCGAGCGTTTACGGAAAGTCGGAAGTTGCGAGCTGTATAAACTTGTAATTATTCCCATCCGGAAGCCGCATTTTCTGTAAATTATCGTCCGAATTTGCAACGCGATTTTCTCTCTAACTGCTTAACGAACTACGACTGGGAATTATAAAGGATCAGACGACTATTTTGAGTAGTCATTTAATGAGTTTGAAATACGTAAATGATAGTAAATAGAAGTATAATTTTAAGGAAACAAGAACAATATATGTTTATGTAACTGCTAAGAATGTGTAAATGATTAAAACCTTATTATAAATACACGTGCATAATCTACACTCGATTAGCGGCTATTGTTAGATAACTGTCATATATTCTATTTATATTCGTTCTCCTTCTCTTGCTATTCAACGCGAATCCTTCCAATTTAATTCTTTTTCAGTAACTTCCAATTTATTAAAAATCGGATGTGGAGAATACACTGCAAGTTCATATTCGTGTGAAAATTGATGGAAACCACTTGCTTTGTGCTATACTAGTCATGTGGACGGCAATAGTTGATTTAGCGTTCGTGATATTGACATTAGTCAGTTAGCGGCGCAGAGTGGTCTTCCATGCTGTCTTTGTATGTAGCAAGGGACTTATTTATTGTGAATTTGGTTTTCTCAGTATGTATCATGCACTGATGAATCTATAGCAACATGAAACACGTGTCTGTATGTCTGGAAAGCAATTTTCACACAAATATTAACTTGCATTGTGTTCTTTACACTCGATTTTTAATAATATTTCGATATTCAAATAATACAAATTTATACGAGGGCATATTGAAAACTAATGCCTTCACAGCCATAACTTTTATAATGACAGGCCAGACCGTGTCAAAAGTGGTTTGCCATTTACCTTAAGCATTTGTACATAAGTCCCCTTAGTGGAAATTCTCAACAACATCGCGTGTGCGGCATGGACGTGCGGTTAAAGCGACGAGCTGCCATTGAATTTCTTATTGCGGAGGGTGTAGCGACATCCATCGAAGGTTGAGTGCTGTATACCGTGATGCGTGTGTTGATGTGAGTACTGTTAGGAGGTGGGTAAGGATTGCGAAAGACACAAATCCTGCTGAAAAGGATGTCCATGATCGAGCACGCAGTGGCCGACCAGTGTCTGCGTGTGATGAAAGGCAGGTGGTTCTCGTGGATGAACTGGTTCGTGAGAATTGACGGTGTAAACAAACTGACATTGTCAACAGGATGGGTATTTCACAAGAAAGAGTACATCACATTATCTGCAATGTGCTGTAGTACAGAAGAGTATGCGTGCGTTGGATGCACCGAATGCTTATTGATGAAATGAAAGCCAATCGAAAACAAATCTGCGAACAACTCTTGACTCGATATGAAGCAGAAGGTGCTTTTCTCCACATAATTGTGACCAGTGATGAGTCGTGGGCGCATCACTACGACCCTGAAATGAAAAGTCAGTCCATGGAGTACAGACGTTTTACTTCATCCATCTTATAGCCCCGATCTTGCGCCTTGTGACTTTTTCCTCTTTCCGAAGCTTAAGGAATATCTCAAGTTTATCTTCGGATGCAGAGGTTATAATGGAGATACGGCATTGGTGTCGTGGGAAGACTTCAGACTTTTTTCGTGGCAGATGAATGAATGAATGAATATATCAGTGCGTATCGGACAGTTTATACTATTATTTCACATTTATATATAAACCATATATCTATTACTAATAAAGTTATAACCAATAGTTGTCAATATGCCGTCCTATAAAACATCTGTATCAGTACACATGGATATACACCTCGCATTTACTTGTGGTCACTTCAACCGCAAACAGATGCGTTTCGATCTTAATTGATCTCATCAGTGCGAGTTTGCGAAGTAACGTCTTATGGTTAGCTTTTATGACGAGGTCATTCGCGAGAAAACGCTTTTACCGGCAAGTCTCTCTTGTCCGACAGATGTCACGAGATATATCTTGTTACCTGACAGGATAAGTTCAAATACATATTTCATTTTTAACAAACTTACTTTGAATACATCGAAATGAAGATAAAATAAACAAGATTAAGTAAAATAATTGAACCTGGAATCTGTGTGAATAATATCAAACACATGTCATATCTACTACATATTTGATTTAAACAGTTTATAAATTAAAATCGCGTTATAATACTCCTAAATAGATCTAATTCGTATGTAATCCCAGTTAATTAGCCACTGATCATTAACGTCTCGGGTAGAACGCATCTCACGAGATTCGAAATAACAAGGTCTTGTATATATGAAACGACATTACATAAACAGTTAACCTTCTCAGATATACTTTAATTATATCGAACGCGAGGAAAAAAACAACACTAGCACTCTCTCGCACGCATACAGCTGAAACACCAACATAAATGATACAGCGTTCAATGTTGTTCGACAGCGACTCACATCTCACGATACAGTTTTACTTATCAATTGTTTATTCTCGCGGTATGAACGTCGCTGTAAGACGGAGATGGATAACGTGAAGTTTATATGAAACTCATTGCAACACACGCGCTGTTAATTTGTCTAGGCTCTGTTGACAATATTATTAGGAAATCTACGACACATAAGATAAAATTGTTTACGCGTTTGTTTTGTGTATGTATCGTATATATAGTTATAATAACCATTATGACATTATACAGAGACGCATATGTTTAGTATCCTATCTGTGTAATATCTACGATATCGGTCAAGAGCGTAAAATACCATATCGTATTACAAACATCGACAACGTCTACCCTAAAGGACCACCTAGAAGTGCCGACACTTATTATAGACATTTTTAAAACATATATACTTTGTAAAACTAAGAAAAAGATCAGTTGCTACCGAATCACTGTCAGAGTGCCATTGTAGTCAAACTCACATAATATATTATATATTTTATGTTAAATTTAAATATTAATATTATAAGTGTAAATAAATAGTTTTTAAAACCACAAGTGTGTTATTCGAAAACATAATTGGCGCAGTCAGTAAGGATCCAGAAAGGTAGAATCAAGAAGAATAAACTTCATTTTCAACCTTTGGTATCAACCATCAATTCTGGACCGAATCGACGAAGAAAATAGGCTCCGAAGAAACTTAAAACAAGTAAGTTATTGAGTTCCTATTTTTCTCTCAACCTCATTTACCTTGAACAGCAACAATCGCTTTAATTTTAAATAATTATAATTTATGACAAGTAATTTTAGTATAGATAATCTCGCTGAATCATTAAGCAAAATGACATTAAATATTTCAAATATTCAAGCAGCCAAAGCCATTGCTGATTGTCTTCCAACGTTTCACGGCAATTATATACAGTTAGAAAGTTTTATTAGCTCTTGCGATGAATTTTATAACACGTATGGTGTCACTACTGACAATAATTTAAATCATTTCGCATATGTTTCAATAAGATCAAAATTAAGAGATGAGGTAGCAAATTATATAATGTGTAGACCAGATCTAAACACTTGGACCTTAATTCGTAAGGCTCTTAGAGATCAATTCGGGGATAGGATAGATAGACAAACATTAAATAGAGAATTTTTACATATGACAAAAAACCGCAATGAAAATATAATAGATTTCTTAGAAAAAATTAAACAAATGAAGTCGCGATTAGATTCGAAAATTAACTCAGACTCATCAATTCCGACCGAACGCAAATCCTTGTTTCTTGACCAAAATGAAAGTAACTCTTTAGATATTTTACTTGTTAATGCAGATGATACATTACGAACAAAAATTGAATTGAAAGAAGCAAAGACCTTAACGGAAGTCACTGATATTGTCTTTCGACACTTTTATAATACTCAGCGAATAAATTCGTTACAGGATATAAACAAGAGCAGAAATCCAATTAATCCAAAACCAGTTATACCGTTCAATTCTCATTTTAAACCAATACCTGTTTTTAATACACATAACAATGCATCAGTTAGACCACCGGTTCATATCAATCGAGGAAACAATTCAAACTTCTTTCATCAGAATCCACCATGGCAAACACAACAAAACCGTTCGTATTTCCCCAGTCAACCCATTAATATACAGCCTAAACCACAAATGCAGCAAAAATATTTTACGAATTCACAAGTTTTTGGCAAACCAAAGAACGTATTTACACCACAAAATTCTTATCAACCTAATTATAGACCCGAACCAATGTCAACAACGTCACGAATTCCATCTGTCCGTACAAATCAAAGTACCAATAATAAAAATAACATCTTTCAAAATCGAGGACCTAGAAACTTTATTCCAGAAGAACTCACAAATATTGAACACGAAAGTCAAAATAATTATGATTATACAGGGTGCTACAGTCATGATGAAAATTCTGAAAATTATTATCAGACATCTCATAGTATTCCCAACAATTTACATTCCGATTATTCTGAAAGTAATCTTTATGATACCTATGTATATAATCATTCTTATGATCCTAGTTATTTCAGCGAAAATAACCATCCCTCTTATGAATCAACCTCCGAAATTGACTATCATCTCAATACGGAACAACATCAAAATTCTCACAGGTGCGACACATCAGGGCACATAGACCTCAATAATATTTCTCCAAATTCTTTACCATTTATTCAAATTAATGAACCGCCCATGAAGCTATTAATAGATACCGGTTGTCACCCATCGCTAATGAGACCGTATATAGCAGAAAAGTATTTTGCCGATACGATATTTAAAACAGACACACCTATTATTACATGTGCCGGTTCATGCAAAGCTCAATTCAAAGCTCATATCCCTGCATTCAAAGAATTTAATTCCTCAAAAGGTGATTTAGAATTCGTTTTATTCAATTTTCATGATTATTTTGATGGAATAATAGGTATCCGCGATCTGAGAAAATTAAATTTAAATATTGATTTCAAAAATAAACTTCTATTTAACGACTATATTGCAATCCCTCTACAATATAGAAGTGACTTTGAAACACAGAAGATTGAAATACCCCCGCTGTCCTCCATTGTAAAAGAAATTAAAACAAATCTTCCTGACCACGAGATTTCGATACCCGAATTAAAAAATGAGCAAAACACAATTGTTATTCCAGAAAGTTTATTAAGTATAAAAAATGGATTAGTAAAATTAGAAATTACAAATACTGCAAATGACACACAAATTTTTGAAATTAATAGAGATTTTCTAACGCCTTTCGCATCAATTTTCATCGAAACCGATTATGAATGTTTTTCTTTCGAGCAATTAACAACTTTGTTTGCTAGTGAAATTGAAAATAATGATGAAATATCCTTGTCCAATGTAAGAACGGATCATTTAAATTTAGAAGAAAAACAAGCATTACGAAATTTAATTAACGAATATCAATCTATTTTTCATGACTCTAACGACAAATTGACTTTCGCGAATCAAATAAAACATGAAATTAAAACTATAGACGAAATACCTGTTCATAGTAAATCTTATAGATATCCTCATGTTCATAAACAAGAAGTCCAAATTCAAATATCCAAAATGCTCCAAGATGGTATTATTCGACCATCACAATCCCCGTGGAGTTCTCCTATCTGGATAGTCCCCAAAAAGTTGGATGCAAGTGGTAAACAGAAATGGAGAATAGTAGTTGATTACAGAAAAATAAATGAAAAAACAATTGATGACAGATATCCATTACCAAATATTTCAGATATTTTAGATAAGTTAGGTCGTTGTCAATATTTCAGTACCTTAGATTTAGCCTCCGGTTTCCATCAAATTGAATTACATGAAAATTCCATTCAAAAGACAGCTTTTAATGTAGAGAACGGTCACTACGAATACCTTAGAATGCCATTTGGCTTAAGAAACGCGCCCGCTACTTTTCAACGTGTTATGGATAATGTATTGAAAGATCTTCAAAACAAAATTTGTCTTGTATATATGGACGACATCATTATCTTTTCCACCTCTTTGCAAGAACATATTGGTAATCTTAGACAAGTTTTTTCCAAATTAAATGAAGCAGGCCTTAAAATACAACTCGACAAATCGGAATTCCTATGCAAATCTGTAGAATTCTTGGGACACGTAATCACCCCAGAAGGTGTACGCCCAAACCCAAAGAAAATAACAGCAATTGAGAAATTCCCTATTCCTAAAACCGCGAAAGAAATCAAGTCTTTCTTAGGTCTTGTAGGTTACTATAGGAAGTTTATAAAAAATTTTGCCCACATAACTAAACCGCTTACACAATGTTTAAAAAAGAGTGTAAAAATCGAACATTCTCCCGCTTTTGTGAATTGTTTTGAAACCTGTAAGAAAATACTGATAAACGACCCCATTTTACAACATCCTGATTTTTCCAAACCGTTTAACCTCACTACTGACGCTTCAAACGTAGCTCTTGGTGCAGTACTCTCCCAAGGACATATAGGTCAGGATCTTCCAATAGCATATGCCTCTAGAACCCTTAACCCGGCGGAATGTAATTATAGTACCATCGAAAAGGAACTTCTCGCCATTGTATGGGCCGTCAAATATTTTAGACCTTACTTATTTGGTGTTAAGTTCAATATCCTTAGCGATCACAAGCCTTTAGAATGGATCTTCTCCCTTAAAGAACCAAATTCTAAATTGGTAAGATGGCGACTCAAACTCGAGGAATATGATTACAATTTGAGGTATAAAAAAGGTAAATCAAACACAAATGCTGATGCCCTTTCCCGAATAGAAATCAATCCTATAAATACAGATGATAACGCTTCAATCATTGCGAATCCTGGAGATTTCGAAGATATTCTGAAGGAACTCTCACAATTAGGTCCCCAAGATATCATTCTCACGGATATTGACGATATTGACAAAATATTGTCCGACGAATATAGGAAATATCAAACTCCAAATCCTTCACCTACCACATCTAGAGTAACAATTTTACAAGACATACCACTAAAGCCAGATTTTTTGGAAAACGATACCATTCACACTAGCGTAGAAAACCCTGTTATGGAAATTCCTTATACGGAGAAAAATCTAAACACGTTCGCAAATCAAATTGTAATATCTCTGAATAAAACAAAAAGTGAACGAAATATAAAAGTCAATAAAATAAAAGTCTTTGATAATAATCGATTCTATTTTAAAATTTCTGTCAACAACATAGAAAATGATCTCCTAAATGTCATAAAAGATTATTTGGAACCGAAAAAACTATATTGCATATATTTCACACATAAAGAATTAGAAACACCTCTTATAAAAATAATACAAGAGTTTTTCAAAAATAAAGCCTTCCACCTAGTAATTTCAAATAGCTTTGTAACAGATATATTTGACGAAGAAGAACGCAGAATAAAATTAAAATTATATCATGAAACCAAAACATGTCATCGCGGCATTCAAGAAAATATCAAAGCGATCAAACAATCATGTTACTGGCCTAGTTTGGATAAAGATGTCAAAAGGTATATAAACGTATGTGACATTTGTCAAAGGTTCAAATATGAACGTCATCCAACCAAATTCGTTTTCAAACCAACACCTTTAGGGCATGAACCGTTCGATCACATATACATAGATACCTACAAATTCTTGGGACAATGTTTTATTACAATTGTTGACAGCTTTTCAAAATTTGGACAAGCTTACCCTTTACAAAGCCCAAATTCCATAGAAACCACCAATAAACTCATATTATTCATAAGTCATTTCGGTCTTCCACGAAAAATAACATGTGATAATGGTACTGAATTCAAAAATGATGTTATTCAAGAATTTTGCAAAATACATGAAATTCAGTTGCATTATACAACAATCTACAATCCTAACAGCAACAGTCCAGTAGAACGCCTTCATTCCACTCTAGCTGAAAGCCTTAGGATCTTAAAAGAACAAAAGAAACGAGAAACCGTGTCAAACCTTATGAATTATGCTGTACTCCATTATAATAACAGCGTACATAATGCTACAAACTATACACCCTTCCAAGTCATTAGAGGAAAACTCGATTATAAGAACCCGTTCGAATTAAATGAGGAAAACAGAATAACACAGTACATTCAAAACCACTCCGAAAATTTAAGTATTCTTAATACAATAATTCTTAATAAACTAATAGATAAACAACAAGAAAACTTAGAAAAAATAAATAAAGTAAGGAAAAATCCCGTTATTAATATAAATGAACCTCTCCACCGTAAACAAACAAGGTTTACTGAATCGAAAAAAAGCACTCCACCTTTTATTACTGCTATAGACCCTACTGTTGTAGATGATAATAAAATCAAAATAAATTCCAAAGTTTATCATCAATCGTTGTTGAAACCTCAACGTTTTGGTCCAGATAACGATGGACACGGGTCTGACCAACGCAAAGTTCATGCTAACACTCAAAATGCCTATTTGGTACCTTAGACTCTGATAGCTATATCAATATTGACTCTCAATTCATAAATTTGTATAAAAATAATGAAAAATTGTATAACACCATGTGTGACCAAAACAAAAAAAAAACATATTGAAAGAGTTAGTAAAATATACCATAATAGCTTTGAGACGTTGAAAACAAATTAAAATATTTTACAGAAAGTCTAATTCATCAAAATGTTGTAGTAAGCTTTCTCATTTACTGTCATTTACAGTTTAATGATACAATTATATTTTATCCAAAATTTAATCAACAACATAGAGACAACCTTTACTGTTTTCAACTCAAGTGATAGTTACAGCCAAAGCTGTTCAAAATCCATACACCTATCTTTGCTGTCCCATACAAATATTTCCAGTTATACTCTGGTCCTGTCTTTAATACTATGACAATACCCGCAGAACCCTTCCTTTTACTCAATAACACAGATTACTGGATTACATCAGAAAAATGTGCAAGAATCGAAGAATTCACACTATGCAACGCCTGTTAGCATAGAAGAAAGTCAGTGCAACAACAACAGAACCCTCATGATACCAAATCAACATCGTGGCCGTTATCAAAATTATGTAGGTGACCAAATATAAATAATACACGAGAAATTCGCGAACCTTCATTTCTCGACTTAAAGAGGGAAGAGTTATAATAACCATTATGACATTATACAGAGACGCATATGTTTAGTATCCTATCTGTGTAATATCTACGATATCGGTCAAGAGCGTAAAATACCATATCGTATTACAAACATCGACAACGTCTACCCTAAAGGACCACCTAGAAGTGCCGACACTTATTATAGACATTTTTAAAACATATATACTTTGTAAAACTAAGAAAAAGATCAGTTGCTACCGAATCACTGTCAGAGTGCCATTGTAGTCAAACTCACATAATATATTATATATTTTATGTTAAATTTAAATATTAATATTATAAGTGTAAATAAATAGTTTTTAAAACCACAAGTGTGTTATTCGAAAACATAATTATATGCATGATGCAAACGGACATATTTCTCTCTATATTATTAAATCAGGTGCAAAGTAAGTATGGGAGAAGGTAGAGAAAAGATACAAAATGACGAAAGCAACCGGTTCTCTCTTGAAAAAAAAAGCGGTCTGTTTTAACTTTGGAACAAGTGGTCTGATTTAACGACAGGTTTTTAACCCCCTTGTTTATTTGTGTGTTTATATTTTGATGTGTTTAAAGTGGGGTTAGTTTTTTTCCGAAGTACAGTCTGAAACATAAAAGCTTGCGCATTATACCTCATAACAAATAAAGCCCAGAAAAAACGACCTTGCAATACGTAGACTTTTTAGTAAGCGATCGTAACACTGCTTTTGACCTGAATGGCGCTCGGCAACGTTTTGGCATCCTATTGAATTACTTCTCCACATAATACGTGTTTACTACGTAAAAAGAATCGCACGTTTCCCATAGACTTCGTGTTTGGTGATTGACAAGGTCAGTTTATATGTGAACATTATTTTCTTTCTACTTGCAGACAAGAGCATCTATTATAATGTTATTATCTATCCTTTGAGAATCCATAGTGATCCAACGTTACTTCTAATGGTATTAAGTGTTTTTAGCATTAATTTATCATTTCCTGTGCATTGAAATTTATTTTAAAAAATAAGGCGCACGTAAAGGTATATCGAAACATGTACTTTTTGGATTCAAGAATCTGCACTATAATTTCTAGTCAGAATTACGTTGTTTAAAACCTTCAACCTCAGTTAACTATTTATTAATTGTGAGAAAAGCAGTTTTATTCCAACATCAATTTATATTACGTTCCAATAATCGTTCTTGTTCAGTCATCATATTAATGTTTATACTTTGCCCTACCAATATTGTGCTTATCTGAATGCAGCAATACGTTATTCTCAAATGAACAAAAACACTTTATCTTGTTGATTCAGCATCATCTACTTACGAGGGATATTTGAAATTTTTCCAGCCTTTTTAATAAAAACAGATACATATTTTGAAGCAAACCAAAATTTATTTCTCAACGAAATCTTCCTGCAACTCGATACATTAGGTCCAACGCTTTTCTCATCCCTTCAAACCATCAGAAAAAAAATTGATTGTCCAAACCTGAAAAATACTGATTTACAGCGTCTTCAACCTCAGCATTTGACTCATATTTTTTTCCGCCGAGATATTTTTTCAAATTAGGGAACAGGAAAAAGTCGCCGAGAGCTAATCTGGCGAATAGGGTGGATGCCGAAGCAATTCTAACTTCAATTCGTTCAATTTTGACATTGCGACTTCTGTGGCCTTCTATTTCTCTAGCAATACAACGCAGTACTGGTCGTTGATTGTTGAACCCTTTGCAAGGTAGTCGACAAGAATTATTCCTTGACTATCCCAAAAACTGTTGCCATCAGTTTCCCTTTGCTTCCTTCGGAGTTGGTTCTCCCACCGCTATTCACTGCATTGACTGCTGTTTGGTCTCGGGCGTATGGTGGTGTACCCAGGTTTCATCGACGATTATCAATTGCCGCAAAAATTCCGCCAGATTGTTTTGATATAGGCTAAGACACTCGCCCGACATGTTCGTCAGTATGCGCTTTTGGTCGATCGTCAATAAACGAGGTACACATCGCGCGGATAATTTTCTCATATCTAAATCTTGATTAAAATCTTGTGCAACCGCTCAGATGATATCTCCACAAGCCCTAGCTATATCCATAACAGTCAATCTACGATCTACCATCACAACTTGATGCACTAAATCGACCATTTCGTCAGTTGTAGCAGTCTTCGGACGTCCGAAACGTTTCTCGTCTAAAATGCTCGTACCACCACGTTTGTACTGGGTCACACAATGTTTTATCGATGTAAATGAAGGGAAGGCTTGATCGTATACAGAAGCTAACTTATCTTTTATTTCCCCTTCAAATGAAGGAATTTTATCACAGCGCGATACTCAAGTTTCTCCATTGTTGAATGACAGTGTGAACTAACAACTTTAGAAGAGTACCAAAGAGAAATGAATGATCAGTATGACATGCAATGTTTACAATTTACATATGTCGAGGCCATCTATCGGACGGCGAAAGAAATTGTTTTCTACAATTACTTTATGTCGGTAAGACTGGAAACATTTCAAATATCCCTCGTAAATACATTTATTAATATTAATAATAATCTCTATTTGTGAACTGACTACAGATTTCGTGCAAAATTTCATTGTGAAATAAAGAAATTTAGTAATGCTCTGCAAAGTTTGTGAGAATATACTCGAAGTTCCTAGATGATATCTAGTAAGCTAATCCATCGCCAAATGCAACTATTAATTACACGACACATATCAATACTTATTCATACTACAAAGTTTGTTTTCTTATTCATATACTGTTTAGCAGATAAATAAAAGAAAGTAGCTGTAAAATTGGCCAATAGATTATATCTACCTTTGTCTTTTAAAATTGGAAAAAAAGAGAAATTTTGTACCCTTCAAGAAAGTCACTGGTTCTATACACTGCACTGTAACTAACGAAGCAGCGATTAATTTGATTCCTAAAATCCATCATTGTTGTCCGTAAAAAAAATTTAAATTATTGAATTCATTTTACGAAAAGCTTCAGATTGGCATAGCTTTGACGGTAACCCGATATACAGGGGTACCGCAGAATAGCGATAAAGCTATGCGAATCTGAAGAATACATAATGTCTAACTGAAAATCAAAAAGAAAATTTATTTGTAATTCATCAAAAATTTCTAAATTTTTAGGGCCAAAATGTAGTTACAGTCGGTCCATATCTTTGTTTATTCTATATTTACCGGAATACAGCTGTAATTAAAGTTCATTGATCTGCAAACATATCAAATTTCGGACAATACCTTTAACAATAAAGTCATATTCATAGATAGCCAATGTTGTTTTCTATCAAAACATACTGGGCCGCCAAATTAAATAGTTTGAACGTTAGATTTCTTTGAAGAGTAAAATTATTATTTTTATAATAAAACAAAAACGTCATAAAACAAAAAGCTCTATGTAGCGTGTCCAGTGAGCTAGATAGCTGGTTTTATTATTTGAATGAAATTACATATTTACATATATGTAATTTTTTTGTTTTTAAATTTGTGGTGGTAGTGATAAATACCGATAAAACAATATAATGCATCAGTAAAGAGAATTACTGAGGAATTAGATGTGGAAGCCCCAATTGCCGGCCGTATATTAACCTGCAACAGGGCCGGACTTGAAGAGAAAAATCATTTTACGTGAACATTGGATCGCGATTATTTGTATGCAAGGCATTACTCATATATATATATATATCTCACCTCTTTTTTCTTGGCCACTATATACAACTAACATTGTATAACAGTGAAATGAGTTAAGAAATATACGAGGACAGGAAACCAAATCAAAAATTAATCATTTTAATTACACAGGCCTGCATAAAATTTGTGATGACGTGATTTTTGTTTGTTAAGCTCAGTTTTTATATAGCAATAACTAATTAAAATACAGTTGGTCTCTACCACCCACAGATTTTTTTTTGCACAAAAGAAAAAGAAAAAAATATAAAAAAAATCTTATAATAGGCGTTTTAATACATTTTAAAATGATTATTACATGTATTAATTTTGGACAAGATTTCCGGGAATTTTTACCTGCTAAATCCTATTTATTATGCTTTCACTTTATTAGTACTGCGAAGAAGGATTTCAAGTTTATCACTCCAAACAAAATGTATATTTTAATGTCATTTACTTCATTATAGCTTTGAGTGTCGATCAGTAAACAAGTAAAATTAATTTGTCTTTAGTGTTGTGCGTGGTATTTGATAAATAAACATTGTTTAAAAATATGTCTAGCCGGTGTTGCAAAAACAAACCAGATGATTTCTGTTATATTTGTGGATATTTCGTATTGAAAAAGTTTAAGAGACCAATTGGTGAATTTGTGAAAAATGCATATTATGCTTATTTCAAAATCAAATTAAGAGATCAAGATAAAGATTGGGCAGCGCACGTTGTTTGTAAGGTATGTGAAGAAGGTTTAAGACATTGGACCAAAAGGAATAGAAAAAGCCTTCCTTTTGGAATACCGATGGTTTGGAGAGAACCGCAAAATCATCATGAAGATTGCTACTTTTGTCTTTGTGATATTAAGGGGCATAATAGAAAAACTTTGAAACATATTTTGTACCCAAACAATATTAAATCAGCTATCAGACCAGTTCCTCAGTGATCATGTACCTATACCTATACCCCCCAAAGTACTACAAGAAGATATTGAAACCTCTTCAACTTCCGGCTCCGTACAGATGGATAGTGATTTTGAACCATCAACCTCAGGTCAAAACCACCCTCAGCTATTTTCACAAGCCGAACTGAATGATTTAGTAAGAGATTTGGGACTTTCAAAAGATCTTTCTGAAGTACTGGGGTCTAGGTTGAAACAAAAAAATTTGCTTGCCCCAGAAACTACCATCAGATCTTCCTTTAGCTGAATATGACAGAAAAACAACCAAACGAAGCTTTTCTGAAAAACGAAAACGTTTCTTTAAGAAGCATAAAGAATAAATAACTATTTCTAATAGTTTCTGTGTATATTTTTGTATTTTTTTTAATATAATATAAAACTAGCTTATAAATGAAATAAATCGTGGTTTTTCTATATTTTTTGATTTTACTGGTTTGAAAAATAACCTTACGTGATACAAAAAAAAATAAAAGCAGATTTGAAATGAGCGCTACCCAATTACTAGAAAACAGTTAAAATTTTTTAAATCAACATTCAAAGAGTTGAAAAATGCAGGCCTGTGTTATTTTATGAGACCATTGGTGAACGTGGATGAGTTTGGTATTGAGATTATTGGTAATTTTTTAATGGCTAAATATTTTAAGGTAATTCTTTTGTAGTAATACTGATATGAGATCCCAAGGCACATTTTTTGGGGTTTATCTTCGATTCACTGCGATGTTGGGTGCTATGTTCGCGCCATCTCTGGGCTGTCATATCATATGTACAGGCATATCAGTAATATACTCGCGATATACTGCATGTAATATACACGTGATATACCGCATGTAATATACAAGTAATATAGAACTGAAAGGCTTGTCTGTTTCTGAATATCGTGTACTAACGATTTCTTATGAGAATCAAATAGCATTTACACCTTTCTGGATGGGCGTGCCTTCACGCATTTCTTCATTAGTTCTCATAACCAGGGAAGACTGACGTCGCGATGTGTTGCGTCTACATTCTAGTACAAACTTAGTTTGGCGGATTGTAAAAACAAACATAACACGTTTGGCGAAGAATCTATGTGGAATGATATTTTAATGATTATTAATTCTCATTTGCATTCAATTCAACTTAATGCTATGTTTTATGTGTTTTATTTCTACTTGCGCAGTTGGCACTTTCAAGTCTGTAGTCTGTAGGTGATGTGATTGGAAACGTACCAAGGAACATTAGTAATTACTCTCAATATCTTATTTTGAAATATTTGAAGGATTTCTATGTTTGACTTGCTGGTAGTGTCCTATTACTGTACGCCATAGGTCCAAACAGGTTTAATGATTGGTTTATATATTAATTTATTTTTTAGTGTAAGTTATTAGTTCCTGTTTGTTAGCCAGTACAATTTTCTGAATCTAGTACCAATCAGTTTTCTTTTACTGAAAATATTTTTTCCAAGTTAGGCGTCAGTCTAAGTATATTTCTAGATATTTAGCACACTGAGATTGTTGCAATTGTAAGTTGTTGAAACAAATAGGTGGGTAAGTTTCTTTTCTTAATTGTAAAAGCTACATGTAACTTTTACAATTTGACATACATGTATAGATTTTAGTTCATTAACTTTTAATCTGCGTTGTTCTTGCCATTCTAAAATTTTATTTTCTGTTGAAGATTTTTGGATACGATGGCAGAATTTTATATATGATTATTAAAGACGGCAGACTATGTGCCCCACACTGTTAAATTTAATAATACACATAAGGTATTAGATAAAAATGTAGATTTTACAAAATTAGGGCAACTTTTTACCAATACTGAAGATCCATTGTACAGATACAAAGAGCACTTTAACTATGCAAATATAACATCTCTCAACGTCGAACAATCCTTCTCAGTATATAAACATATTGTTATTAAATTTGACAGTGTGGGCACATAGTCTGCCGTAGTTAATGATTATAGCACATCGGTATCATATGTGTATGTTGCTATCATAGTTGTTGTTTTGGGTAGACCAGCTGTATATACTGGGAAATTATAAACATAATTTATAGTAAGTAGTAGAGAGTAATTATTGCTTTATAAATATTTTTGATTTTCTTGGAAGTACTGGTTATGAGATTAAAACGCAAACACTTTTCCTTTCTTTCTATAATACTAAATAGTTATAGATGAAAAGGAATGTAAAGTCACTAATAATTATAATTGCATTGCTCTAGGAATCTAAAATTTGGCTTTTCAATTAATGAAAATATATTTCTTTTCTTATGCTAACTGAAAATATCCCACGATATTTGCGAAAAACAAATATTATGTGGTATTACAAAATCCTTTCATTTTTATCACATAGCCATTACATTGCCATTGCACCTACATATATTATAGCACACCTTACACTTTCAAGACGATGTGGGCGTCTCACTTAAAAAAATCACTTGCACATGCATACATGTTTACAGTATACAATTCACGTACTAACTTACGTTGCAGATCAAAAATGCGAAATTAATAAACGTGTCATCGAGTTCCAATCAAATGGAAAAAGGATCAAATCTAATAACATAATCTTTCATACAGAACATTTGTCCGAGGAGATTGGAACTGAACGGTAGCAAAATCAAAAAAGAAAGACAGATATAGATCGTTCAGTTTTTAACAGACGCTTTTATTATTTTTAGCACAGTAGATAAATTACGTTTTATTTTCGGAGCGATGTAATTTTAGAACACAAGTGGCTCTAAATTCTGTCCATTGTTCCACTGTAATAATATTCACACTTTGCGGCTTAATTTAGAACCCAGATTTTTGAACATTGGCACAAAAATAACTTGTACTGGAAAAATATATAAAATATGAGCGGCAATTGAGCGGTAATTAATTTGACTTTCATGGTTTTAAAAAATTCAAGGTTGTTGTAGGGAATACTGAATTTTAGTTTTAAATTCATGCAAAAATTAAAATAAAAAATATACAGCGACTCACAATAACATGATCCAACGGCAGACTAATTTGAATAATAATTGGACCGACATTTTTGTCATTTTTCTTGTACCTAACACAATATTCATTCTTATTTTGAGTACAATAACAATTGATAATAGAACGACAACTGAGTAAATAAAGGATAAACGATTTTAATAACACCGTAAATATCTTATTAGTTGGACTAAAAATACGAACAAAACAGTAGAAATGAGGTTAGGAAACGAAAATTGTTATTAACCAACAAGAAATAGAGCAGGTCGAAAATTTCAATTATCTAGGTAGCATAATTAGTACCGCCTGTAGAATTCATGTCGATGTTATCCAAAAACAGTTCTGAATTCAGAAAACTTTTGTAATTTTGAACATTTGCAAACCGGTTCAAATTAGCTAAAACTTACATGGGATATTTAACAACAATGTTCAAGAGCCTGTGCTGTTTTATGAAATTGATATGTAGGCACTAACTTAAAAAAATCTCAAGATGACAAATGCCTCAGGAGAGTTCTTAAAGTTCTTGCCAAACACCTTTACAAATAGTAAACCGTTTCCCGAAAACATGTCAACAACCTAACAGAAATTTGGTTTGGAAAATATATGCAGGAAAAGTAATGGCAACTCAACGAAATTTTATAAACCCAAACAATTATCTATCTTCATGTTGCATTGTAACCTGCTATGTATAGACTAACGCTAGAAATTTACAAGTCTGGACCTGTTAAGGTGTGCCTAGACGCCCGAGGTCGAGAGGGTCACAGATCAGTATCATTATGGATCGTGTCGACCAACGAGCGGTGATTAAATACTTACGTTTAAAAGAGATGGCTCTCATCTGCAAGATCGACGTGTGACTATTAGACAAATACTTGAAGATACTGGTCTCTCATACCATGTGATATATAATATATTTACAGCCGAATTGAACATGAAAAAATTGTCTGCAAGATGGGTACCACGAATGTTAACAGATGCGCACTAGCAAATTCAAAAAGACTTTTGCAATCGTCTTTTAGACGGCATAGACACGACAAAAAATTTTTCTTGCAAGATTAGTGACAATGGATGAGTCTTGGATCCATCATTATGACGTGAAGACCAAAATAAGGAGTGGACATATTGAGGTCCACCACCGCAGAAAAAATTAAAGATGCAAACTTCAGCAGGGAAGGTCGTGCTATCCGTATTTTGAGATGCTGAAGGCGTAATTTTAGTAGATTTCCTGCGGAAGGGAGCCACATTTATTATACCAACTTTATTCCCAAATTACATGACTTGATAAAAGAAAAACGTCGGAGGAAGTTGCGCGAAGGTATTCTCTTGCAATAGGATAACGCACCCAGTCACAGGTCCGCCATTGCAACAGTTGCAATATCTCAAGCAGGCTTCGAATTTGTTGAGCATCCGCCATATTCGCCAGATTTAGTCTTAGGTAATTACCGACTGTTACCAAAACTTAAAGAACACTTGCGTGGTAAACGATTTTCGTCAGATAAAGATGTGATATGAGTGGTAAATCTGTGCTTTGCAGAGGTTGAACAATCTTTTTTCAAAAACCATTAGAAATGCTAGAACATCGATGGGAAAAATGTGTTATCCTTAATGGAACAGAAATAAGAAAAACACCCTAACCACAATATATAGTATTTCGGCAATTAAGTTGCCATCTTCAGTAGAATAACCTTAAAACTGAAAAAAAATGTTCCAAATCGCCAGTGGGATAACACTGTGTTATCCCACTGGCGATTTGGTGAAGAGCATATCTTCTAAGGTTTACCTTAGCCAAAAACGCTACGTTTAACATTTTTTTTTCAGTTTTAAGGTTATTCTACTATACCACAATGTAATCCCACTGGCGATTTGGTGAAGAGCATATCTTCTAAGGTTTACCTTAGCCAAAAACGCTACGTTTAACTTTTTTTTTTCAGTTTTAAGGTTATTCTACTGAAGATGGCAACTTAGTTGCCGAAATACGTATATAGTATTTATTGATATATATTGTGGTTAGGGTGTTTTTCTTATTTCTGTTTCAGATTTCAAGCCACAGTCTACACCAATTTCGGATCCTTAATGGAGACTATGTTGAAAAATAAAAGAAATTTTCTAATTCTTTATTGTGAGTGAGTCAGGGGTGAAGTAAGGAGACACTCGTATAAATACACTTATAGTTTATACAGTGGCGGAGCCTTAAATAAGAACATGCGCTTGATACGAAGTTAGCCAAACGTGAATCGTTCGCTACACTATAAGCAGCGAATACGGTTTGATTCACATCAGTATCAATCAGAAATGCCTGTGCAAATAAAATGTTGACCCACCAGTAACTACAATATTTTTATAAGACTTTTATTTTAACCGCATTATTCTCTTATTATGTGCTAAAATTCTAAACGTTTATAATGAACTTTTATTTTGTATGAATGGTACTTGTTTCTTTTTGAAATCTTACGTACACTTTTGACAAAAATATCAAATTGATGTGCAATTTGCTTGCCGGTGTGGTTTATTATTTCTAGGTCTCTTATGCTGCTTGGTGCACTTGAATATCTAATACTAATTTTGATTGAATGATGTGTTTGAATTTGTGCTAGTTACTACTCTTAATGTAAATGTGTACTCTCTATGTAAATTATGGGGTTTCTTTTAAACTAAGTAGGCAGGGTTAAAATTAAAACCAATTTTCGAAAATTCTAGAATGATTGATTGGTCAACTAGTTACGAGGTGAAAACCCACAATAATATATTACATAAACCTGCCAGTAATTCATGGGGAACGAAAGGTGCTGTTAGATCCACACCTAGTCTCTGGCTATCGATTCTTTCTAACATTGCCCCGTCGGATATCAGACGTATAGCTGCGACACAGAATGAATAGTCTAAGATTACCAACAACATTGATCTTCCTATACACGATGATTAGGAGAGGGTCTCTAGGACCCGAATGAAATCTAGATGATCGATTTGGCTGGATACGGAAGCTTAGCAGTCCATCAATGTGACTGATTACTAGATAGCCCGCCACGAACAACACCCTGAATTGAGGAACATAGATATAATTTCTAATCTTTCAGAACTCCTGCAGGGCGTAAATCCTCTCATCTAGACAATAGTCTCAATTAAATAGGTTCCGCATAGACCACGGAAGATGTAACTCAGTGCTGCATAAATGGAAACCAGCAGATGTTAGCCTGGAATTTGGGACAAACTCTGGTCTACATAGTAATCGACTGCCTCAGAAGAAGTTTCTTTGGTGACATTCACGAACTGAGCAAGGCAACTCCTGTAGCACTCGACTGGTTGAAAAATTTATATATTAACAACTCCCAAGAAATAGAAAGCTATGAAACTATTTGCATTAAAAGAAAAACAAAGATAACGTTCACAACACAGATAAGGGTTCAATTTCATATTCCTAGAATAGATAGATTATTTTTTAAAGAGGAGTAAGTAAGTGGCCTAAATTTAAGTTTCAGTTACACATGAAACAGATATGTATTATGCATATCTGTATCTGTACACATGAACATGCACCTCGTATTTTCCAACTTTGACTTTAGTCAAAGACACGTGTTTTTCTCTTAATGGACGTCATCAGTTTGGGTAATGAAATAAAGTTTGATGGCTAGCCTTAAAACTAGCAAATTTTGTCCTATCAAACGGCACCAGATAATCTAGTGACAACTGACGGATAAAAGAGACGCCGAAAATAGCGATGGACTTACACCTATATACGTATTTTTTCCCTTCTGTACCGGCATAGCTGGTTGAGAGAAAATCGTATTTTCGGCGTAGTCTCTTTTATCTGATACCATCTAATAGGACGAAATTTGACACTTACCTTTAAGGCGAGTCATCAAACTTTACTTCATTAGCCAAACTGATGACGTCTGTTAAGACAGAAACACGTGTCTTTGGCTGAAGTGAACGTTGGAAAATACGAGGTGTATGTCCATGTATATAGATACAGATATGTGTAATACATATCTGTTTCATTTGTAACAGATGCGTAATGCATTTCAGTGTATACGTTGATGTCAAGTAAAGTGTCTCGCGAACTTTGTGTGTTAGCTTTACTGTTCCTTATGTTCGACTTTGTTATTTCTTCTTGCTGAAAATTACGTATTTGGGATAAGAATACATTTTGGTAACACATGTGGCATGTTGTTTTGTACCTTTTTTTAAATAAAAGTACTTTCTTTTCACCGACAAAGAAATATCTTAAAAGAGTGAAGGAAGTGAGGAATATTTTCCCAATGCAATTTCCTAAAGATAAAATGTACTTTAAAAGTAAAAGTTGCACTATATTGAAAACTATTAAAAGTACTGACGGTTCTAACAGAAATCAAAACCATGAAACTATAAAGAATGGCGAAAGACTCTTAAAAATGCTACAACTCTATAAACGAGAATATTATCGCGTAATTTGTCTACTTTAAATACATACATTGCAAATTGAATGCTTGGTAAATCAGAAATGCACTTTTAACATCACATATATACTTCACTGGCAAACGAAATTTAGGGCGCGATAATCTCTTAAACTGTAAACTGGATATCTCCAGAAACAAAGACCTTTATTGCATTTACACAGATGAACATTATATAGGTATTTACACTCTATGTGGATGGGTAATGTATCTCAACGTATTAATTAATATTTCCAACATAAACCGAACAATATATTTTAGATTAAATATGTGTATGTATGTAGTATGTAGATGGAATATGGAAGTATCATGTATGTAAATCCCCGTGATGGTTAAACTAAAGTTCAACATCTAGGGTTATTAACTAAATTGAGTAAGTTCTGTCTCCGAGGCAACCACCTAAAGAGGTTTGTTAGTTATTAGGTAAATTATTTCCGAACTAGAGTTCACAGAATGTAAACTCTTCGAAGAAAATGTCAACTCAATTAGGGCTCATACACAAGGGCACAGACACTATACAAAAATCTGATATTTTAATGACGAAAACAAACTAAAAGAGGTATAAATTTAACTTTACATCATTGTGTAAAGTTAAATTTATAACTATCTATTTTTAATGATATATCATTTTACTCACTGTCTAGTATTTTTAGAATGCGTGTTTGGTAATTAAGCTGATTATTCGAATTTATTAGCTAATATGCTATAGGAAGTGATGTTATAGGTACTCTCAAACACACATTTAAAAGAAAGGAATACCACAAGGTAAGTTACTAAGTGCAATATTGTGCTCTATACAATACATTAATTAATAGCAATTTTTGATTAACAAATAATTGATAAATATATTAATACTGGTAGCCATAACTTTGTGGTAATTCATTTTGAAAATAATAAAATAAAATAAAACAATAACTTTATTTATAAAGTGGTATAACAAAGTTATTGTTTTATTTTATTTTATTATTGATAAATATATTTTAATAATTTATTAGTGAGTTACTATTATATGTGTTCTCAGCCTGACAGAAAAAATAAAGTTTCAAAAATTTTTTTCGGAGAAGGAAACAGTGTCAAAAGTTTTTACAGGGCTCTTTCTATTCTTAGATATTTTGAAATCATGCAATTTTCTGATCAATGTATTAACATTATCTTTATGATTGAAAAAGATGTTTTGTAGTAGTGCTGGGCGATGTCGTTCCTTTTGTGGACTCGTTCATTCCGGGTCCGTACTAGGATCGGAACGGGTCCGCTGGATTCGGTCCATCCGGACCGACATCGGTATTGATATGAGAGCGTGGACCCGTGTATCGTAGAACCAATGGCTCGTGTACCCATATATGTAGGTTGAAAGGTTCGGACTGAATCTTTAGAACGGAGAACTATCAAATCTATCAATACGTGAAGCTATGTAAATGTAATTAATATTTGCATAGCGCAATAATTATATCAATTATACTTACGTTGTTTTTCGTTATTACTTGTACAGAAATAGTAAATTATTACTGATTGCCAGTAGTTAAAAATTAATTTATTTACACTTATTTAAAAATAAAACAATAACAACTTTTGCTTTTACTAATCAAATTTATTATTTTATTTTTGAAAGGGTACAGATATAGTAAAAAATAAATATAACGAAATATAAAAAAATATATAATTACAAACACAAATAAATTTAAGTCTTTCAATAACCAACAAATTAAACTTACTTGCCTACTTATTACGTAATTTTTTATAGATTTTATCTTTTATACCAGCATTTAATATACTTACTGTATTTATAAAAAAATTTTAGTTACTAAAAATTTTGTAAAAATTTTAAGTTATAATTTAAAAAGACAATTTTCTCTACTTTTGATGGAGACAAGCTACTGCGTCTGTCTGTTAATATTTGACCCGTTTTTGAAAAAATACGTTCGCAAGGAACAGAAGTAGCTGGAATGCAAAAACGACCTTTCATGATCGAATACAAATGTTTATAGACATATCTTCTATCTTCCCACCATCTGAGAGGATCTTGGTTTCTGGTCAGTAAAGGTTCTTGAACATATTTTTCTACTTCAATCGTGGCTTCAATAGTGGGATTGAAAGCAGTTTCAATTTTCATAATCTCTTTGTCAAAATTATTCCAAATGTCTTCTTCTCCACTTTTTAGTACGTCCTTTTCGATTATTTCACACTGTGTTGTTATATTTCCTTCTTTTTTTTTCGTAATTAATGAGACTACCTCTTGCAGAATTTTGTTATACGTCTTTTTATAACTACTTTCTTCATTAAAACCATATTTCTTGAAACGCGGATCTAAAAATGTTGAATCACTGTATATAGGATGTTCTTCTATATTTTGAAATCTTATACGAAGTTCCGATAGTATAACTTCACATAATGAATTCAATGTTTGCATTGCATCTACTCCAAGAGATTCTTTTCCTAAATCGGATTCTATGTTATTAACGTAGGTCACTAACATTTTATTATATAACAAGATTTTTGAAATTGATACACTTGATTCGCTACTTAGTAATGTCTTTAATATTTTGCAGGACCAAGAAATAATTTCGAAATCACAAGTTGATAATATATGAGTGGCGTTTGTAACGGCTATAGCTGATTGTAATGGATCTTTAATTTTTGTAACTCTATCACACATGTCATACGTGGAGTTCCATCTTGTACTTACGTCTTGTTTCATATTCAGCACAGGAAAAGCCATTTGCTTTTGCAGATTTTGTAGTTTTGCTGTTGCTATGGGACTTCGTTTAAAATATTCTACAATAGACTTCACTTTATTCTGTGTAGCGTTTATTTGATGAAGACCTTTTTGTACAATTAAATTTAACGAATGCGCAAAACATGGTATATGCTGCCACCTTAAGACACGGACTGCTGCTGTAATATTTGCTGCGTTATCTGTAACCACGGCGCAAACATTTTCAGAAATTTGCCAATCAGTTAAAGCTAACTTTATATTATTAGCTAAATTTTGTGCAGTGTGACTTACTTCGGTACAGTAACATCCCAATAGAACAGACACTAATTTATTTTCACCGTCAATAAAATGCGCTGTTAATGCTTGATAAGACTGATTACTAATTGACGTCCCTCCATCAGTAGTAATAGCAATATGCTGAGTAGATGACAGTAATAACTCTTTAACTATTGTGTGAACTCTTGTATACAGTTGTGGTAATATCACGTTTGCTATTGTCTTTCTTGAAGGAGGTGTATAATTTGGATTCAACATTTGTACGAATTTTCTAAATTCTCTATCTTCTACCAAACTAAACGGCTGATATTCAGCAACAATCATTGTTAATAACTGTTCATCTAATTTCACTGATTGTAGTTTAGATAAAGCCCTTCTTTGGAAATTTGTTAATGTTGTTTGAATAATTTTCCTTTTTTTTGGTACAACGGATGTATTAGTACTGGTACTTGGAATTGCTAATTCTATATCAGAAGTAGCAATTGAAATATCTTCGGATACATTGGTTTCTGAATCCTTCACTGAAATATCTTCCCTTCTCTCGTCCGTTAATGAAAATGGATGTTTTCTTTTTAAATGTCTTGTTAAATTTCCAGTAGCTCCTTCTTTGTAGGAAAATGGTCTATTACAAAAATTACACTTCGCAGAATTTTCATTTGTTACAGTAAAAAAATTCCAAATATCACTCCGTTTTCTTCCATTATAAAGTACTTTTTGAACACTTCTTTATATTTATACACACGTATGCACGACTAAACAACAGAAAAGGTGGAAGATTACTAATTCTTGCGTACCCTCTTGAGAAATTTAGACCAACACCCTAGAACATTTATTTAAAACTTATCTTATTTTATAAATATACAACGACATCGACGGTATTCATTTGTCATTTTATTAATTATGGTGTTATGGTATAAGACGAAAAGTGCACTCTGTATACATACATTGTATGTATACATATATGTATAATACATAGTCACATTAGCCATAATTCAGATAAAAAATATAAACACACATATACATATCTATATATATGTGCCTCATATAATAAATATCAAATACCTACCTTCGTCAAATAAAATTTATTGCTTTTTCAGTATATGTATATGCGTAATATGCGTATCTCTACAATATTCAAACTCTTTAAAACGTAAACATCCCAGTAAGTTATGTGTCTGACTGTCTGAATCTGAATCACTAATGGTTAGATGGTTTACACTTCGAATATCGGAATATGATATGCCTTGACGCTAGCGAGAATCGGTACCGTACGCGTAAGGAACGAATTCAATAAAAGTATTGAATTCGTTCCTTCGGACCGAGTTCAGACAAAGTTGCGGACCGGGTCCGATTATATCCAACAGCGGACCGAATCCTTTGGACCGGGTCCGGCTGGAACGACACAGCTCTATTTTGTAGTCCATCAAAAGGCCTAAAAATAGCAATATAGTTGGAGACGATCAAATTCCTGCGTTTGAAGTTAAGGTCTGTACCGATATCCTCACTGTCTCTTCAGCCAAGGTATTTAATTTAATCCTGGATTAAAAACCTATATGTCTCCAAATGCTTGGAAAGTTATACCTTTCTAAAAACTGGTGATATCTGAAATATTTAAAAGTTTCACCCTATACGCATATCATCTAATTTCGCCAAAGCTTTTGACATATTTCTTTATACCGTGTGTAAACGAGGTAAGAAAACGGCACTGCTGCGCAAGACGCGTCCCCGCCGCGTTACTTCTCCGATATGTTTATTGAATGTATAGTGTAGCATTTGATTGGATAAGCATAGGTCAGCATAATGTAGGTGTGGTATACAGATACGTATGATTGGATAAGAAATGATACGTTAGGAGTAGGTGTGGTATACACATACGTATTGTGTATGTACTCGTATTTCTGTCGTATCTATCGTCCACGATTGGGCACAGACACGCCTGGCACTATAACCGTCCCTTCTCCCTTATCTAGTATACTGGTGGCGTATCGTTTACCTTCCCGGCCGGTCTCTCACCCCCAGTTCCATACGGTATAATCATTTATCCTCAGCAATATGGTTTTATACAGCACATATCTACAATTACTACAGTAGAATCTCACAAATTCGAACCGTCACAAATTCGAACCGTCCAGAAATTAGAACCGGCCATTTCAATGTATTGGACGCTCTGAAATTAGAACCTGTGGTTCTAATTTCTGGAAGTGTTTTTTTTTGGTTTTTATTTCCACTAGAAAATATTTTTTTTCAATGATTTTTGAACTAAATAGGCGAAAAACCAAATTAAACGCTCTAAAATTAGAACAGGGGGTTCTAATTTCTGGAAGTTTTTTTATCTTTTTTGTATTTTCACTACAAATTATTTTTTTTCGCTCATTAAAGTAAAAATAAAACGGGGAATCACCGAGTTATTCGTGGTGTGTACAATTCGGTCATATGCGTGTGAAATTTGATATCCTTGTACAAATTTGGGTCTGTTGATGACTGAAGGTCAAAGTGAAGTGTTCATACGTGTGAATGTTAAAAAAAAATGCCAAACAAATGTAAAAAAAATACCTTATCTTTGGATACTAAGGTTAAAATATTAAAAAGACTTAATGAAGGCGTGAGTGGAAATCGTTTAGCTCAAGATTTTAATGTGGCAAAATCTTCCATCAGCTACATAAAATAAAAAAAACAAGAAATAATGGATGCAGTTACCAGCACCTATCAGAAAGCAAAAAAAAAAATCTTTACATAAGGCAGAATATGAGGAAATGGAAAAGCGCCTTTATAAGTGGTTTTTAAATAAACGTGAAAAGAAGAACACAGTGACAGGACTCGTATTAAAAGCAAAAGCTCTGTCAACTTAAGTGAAATGTGTACCCCGATAAAGATGAAAACGCATTTACTGCAAGTGATGGATGGTTTTCCAAATTTAAAACCCGTAAAATACGGATTTTAAAAATTGGTGGTGAAATACTTTTGAGTGATGTTGGTGAGGTCACTCCATTTCTACACAGATTTCATGCAAAAGTCTCGGAAATGGGGTTATTGGAAACACAAATCTATAATGCTGATGAAAGCGGATTATTTTTCCGTTGCCTTCCAGATAAAACATTTGTCGCTGCTTGTGAAAAGTGCCCAAGGATTTAAAATTCAAAAAGAACGCGTTTCAATTTTACTAGGCGCAAATTCTGATGGCTCACACAAATTAAAACCATTGGTTATTGGAAAAGCTAAAAAGCCAAGAAGCTTCAGAGGATTTGATAACCCACTTCATTATGACTTTTCGAAAAATGCGTGGATGACTTCCCGGATTTTTCATGAATGGTTTCACAAGATATTTATCAAAGAAGTATGTTTAACCAATACATATTTTAAGTTCCATATTTTAAGTTCCATATTTTTTAATTTTTTTTTTTTGTTGTGCAGGTCATCCGATTTCTGAAGACAATAATTTGGCCCCAAAAGCTCTTCTGCTTGTAGATAACTGTTCCGCTCATGCACCAATTCATAAACTTCAAAGTGAGGATGATAATATAATTGCATATTTCTTACCGCCAAATGTAACAGCAGCTGTGCAGCCAATGGATCAAAATCCTATTAAAATGACAAAACTTATTTACAGAAGTAAGTTGCTATCTCAATTAATTGGTGATGGTGGTGATATTGATAAGCTTTTGAAACGGCATTCAATCCGAGATGCAATAATATTGTTGAAACAAGCATGGGATGAGGTACAACAGACAGTGTTAAAAAATTCTTGATCCAAATTATTAAATTGGGACTCAGGCGATTACGACAGCGATGATGATTTGCCACTAGCACAATTGGCTCAACGAAATCAGGATTGCAATGAAGTTCTTCAAATAAATCTTGATCTTTTGAATGAAATTATGCCAAACAATTCCGTAAATGTAAATGAAATCGAGGAATGGAATGAAGATGTGTTTACTGACGGATCTGATGCAGAGAATAGCGATGAGGAGGCTTCAGATAGCAGCGACGTCGATATTATCGACATAACGCCAGCTATTCCTCATTTAAAAGTCCTTGAAGGCATCAATAATGTTATAAAATGGTGCAAAACCAGTGATATATTTTCCAGTAAACACATGTCTAACCTTTTGGACGTCCGTAACGATATCGTTGTATCCAGTTTAAATAAATCAAAAAAACAAACAAGTATTACTGATTTTATGTTAAAAACCAATTAAATACCTAATAATTAAAAAACTTTTTAAAAGTTTTTCTATGAATTTAATATGTTCAATTAATTAAATGTTAATAAATAAAAACTGTTTTGTGTTAATATAAAGCTTACATAACTAGTTTTACATATTATAATTTTATCATTTTCTGTAAAAAAAAAATGTCCAGAAATTCGAACTTTTCAGAAATTCGAACTGCCCGGTGCACAAAGTGGTTCTAATTTGTGAGATTCTACTGTATTTCCACTCAATTGCTGAAGTTTTGGATGACCATGGTACGACACATGATTTTTCTAAAGCTTCTGTTCGTATAGATGACGGAATTATTTGGTTCAAGTTTCAAACGTTTAGATCTAGTGACTCTTTAATTGTTATCTTTATATCATACGAGGGTGGTTCAATAATTTCTTAGAAAAACAAATTATTTTAGAAAATTTTCATTTTATTTTTTAATATAGTCTCCTTTTAGCTGAATGCACTTTTCCCAGTGTTTCTCCAACTTTTTCAAGCCGTCCAAAAAGTAGAATTTCGGTGGAAGGTCCTCAAAATAGGCGATGGCCACCTCGTTCGGTGTGAATCGTTTTCCGCCGAGCCATTTTTTCAAGTGTGGGATTAAAAACAAGTAACTGGAGGCCAAATCTGACGAATACAGTGGATGTTGTAATAATTTGAACTTTAATTCCCGGTATATTATAATAATTATTATTAAATCTCTCATAGCTTGACATGGATTAAATACTTTTATGCATTTATTAATAAGTATTTCTATACAGTTCATTAAGTCGCCTTAGCCTCATCATTCTTGTTTATTTAACTCAGTATTTATACTTTTAAAAAATATTAATACTATCCAAGTATCACTAGATTTAAGTCATTGCTTTTCTTTTAGTAAATTCACTATTTATGAACTAATATTAATCTATTCTTTAAAATAGGAACAATATTACGAGAATAAAAGAATTACATAAAACTAAATAAGGAAAAATATCATTTTTGATTGGAAAAATCAATATTGGTACCGACAGAAGAAAAATTAGATAAAAGATAATCCTTAAATCTGGTTGCTTAGAATCCCCTAACGTGCATTATTTCGGATATTCTGTAATTACTGTACGCTGTGCACACCAAAATGATTAATGAACCGAATTTAATTCGCTATTTCGACAACCATTATCGGTTATTTATAGCGTAAATCAAACCGATTATATCCTCCCCCCGATATACATACATAAAAGTCCGAAATGAGCTTTCGATGCACCGAATTAGGTACACACATAACAAGTGCGTAGTCATACTACTTATAGTCGGGCGAATGCTGTTACACTGCTATCGATGATCGGTTAGTTATTTTTGCGCTCGTACACATATGCATGCATACACGACGGCAAAGCCAAATAACCAATAATTAATACACGATCAATTAGAGCCGAACAAGGTCGACGCCGATGTTGGAACGTTCCCTACTATCGTTTTCCGCTCGCTTAGAATTGGTATCTCTTACTGATTAACTGGTTTACTGGTCAACAAAGTGCATCTTAAACAACCTTGAACGAGGTTAAGCGATAATGAAAGAAACAGTAAGTGAACTTCACCAAATTGTTTAGTCGAGCTTGGAATTGAACTAAATCTTAAGATTGTAATAAAATACATTCATTGATTCAAGATTGTTATTGAAGCAATTGAAAGAGAAAATAGCACTGCAGAACTGAATGTATACTCGTATTTAACATAAAATATGCAAAGCAGTATTTTTGTATTTAAAGTACAAAATCTTAATAAATGCAATCAATATAGGAAATGAACTAATAAACGAGTTATTTAAAATTTTACCCGAATTTAATAAGCAAATGTTATTTGTATTTGGATTCAATTAAAGAAACTACCCAATAATGAATGAATCTCATTCCAGATCGACATTTATTGTTTAATACGTACGTAATACTTTTTAATTAAAATTTCCCAAAGGTTTTTTTATATGATTTATATCGAGAATACGACTGTGTTATTAGAATTGTGCCTTTTCGAAAGAGTAAACATGTAATTGTTAAAATTCCTCTACAATTTCTAGAAATTAAACATTTTAATATACGAAAAAGAAATAAAACTAATAGTTAATTAATTGGTAATTGGTACTAACTAACTTTACAAACTAACATCGCTATACATAAATATAGCAAGGTTAATGTTATTTTACAATGTCTTTAAAATGTGAGGTCTATCTGGCCAGCATTTTTAATAAAGTAAATGTGAATTTTTATTATCGTCCAAACAGTTGCTTCAAATGAATAAATTTAACAAAGGTGTGTTATTTAAATCCGACTGATTGTTAAGTAAAATTTGTGATTATTGAATGTGTGGTTTTCTTCTATTAGATGATTGGCAAAAGTGGAATCTTGTGTTCGACCGAAGTATGGGCTGGGTCAATAACTCCTTATAAAATCCAAGAGATGGCGCTAGTAATATGACAAAAATTTGCATTTAGTAGGCGTCATTTGTCATTAGATTGCTGTCAAAGTTCTAGCTAAATCCATCGCGTGGGTTCATTTTTATATTCGATTGAAACAACAAACCTTGGTTTATTTAGAAAAATGGAAAAACATGAGTTTCGTGCGGTGGTTAAACACTTTGTTTGAAAGATTTAACATCAAAAGAGATCAAAGCCGAGTCGGATGAAGTTCATGGCTCATTTGCTCCTATGTTTGCGACTGTTTAGGATTGAGTAAATGGGACGTTAGGACGTTCAGTAAAAATGACTTCCTCCGAAATGATTGACAAAATCCACGATATGGTTTTGAGTGATCGACGAATGAAAGTGCGCGAAATAGTTGAGGCCACAGGTATATCACAAGGTGCAGTGCTTTCGATTTTACACGAAAAATTGGGTTTGAAAAAAATCTCGGCAAGATGGGTGCCGCATTTGCCCTCAGTGAAGAATAAACGCAATTCTGTGATCGAATGGAAAGCTGGTTTGGCACTGTTTCGTCGCAATCCTGACGAGTTTCTACGTCGCTATATAACTGTGGACGAAACCTTGAATACACTACTATACTTCAGAAAGAGAGCAACAGTCAAAACAGTGAGTTTGTAAAGGCGATCCGACTCCGAAGATGGCAAAGACGGTGAATTTGGCCAACAAGGTGAGGGTCAGTGTGTTTTGGGATGCACACGGAATCATATACATTAATTACTTGGAAAATAGGCAAACGATAAATGGAGAGTATTATGCAACATTATTGCACCGGTTGAGAGAAGAAATCAAGAAGAGACGTCCACATTTGACAAAGAAAA
Source organism: Melolontha melolontha (assembly GCA_935421215.2). Lineage (NCBI taxonomy): Eukaryota > Metazoa > Arthropoda > Insecta > Coleoptera > Scarabaeidae > Melolontha > Melolontha melolontha. The sequence continues at coordinate 106,532,090 of OW285240.1, forward strand.
AATTCTCCTACACCAAGACAATAGCGAAAATCATCGAATTAAAGTTTAAATTATTACAATATCTACCGTATTCGAAAGATTTGGCCCCCAGTGACTTTTTTATTCAAGAACGTGAAAAAATGGCTCGGTGGAAAACGATTCACGTCGAACGAGGAGGTCAGTGCCCAAACATATACCTAAGCGATGACAGCACACTTTAGAAACTACCGGTGACTATATAAGCACTGAAACGAAGAGGATTCATTCGACTAGTGATTGGTGTGAACTAAACATCGTAGAGATAAATCTACATATAAAAAATAAATATAAATATTATTAGCTATTGCTAGTAATACTAAGTTATTTTTAATTACCGTGCGGTTAATTAATCGAACCCGAACAGAAGATTTGTCATAATATCAATCATTCGAAGACTTGCCTAGATTATTTAATTTTTTAAAAATGTGAGAATTAATTTGCAAGATTTCTGTCTTTTTTTTTTATAAATTATGTATTTTAAGAAAAGACTTCTATTCATAAATATATGAATTTGGCTATTTTGATATAACTTAACAATATGATCGCTACTGACTTGTAGCTGTGTTACTTTTGTCAAAAATATTTTCCTTTTTAACAAGACTGACAAAATATATGAAAAATCTGAGGCTTAACGCTGATGCATAATTAGTTAGTTATCCAGAGAATATACTTATGGAAAATACAGAAAAAAACGGAATCTCTAGTTTAAAAATAACAATGCTGCGATATTTTTAAAGAATTTGGTATTTTAATTTATTTAGATGCTTGTGCACTTTCCATTCTTTGAAAGAAGTTTAACAGAATATTTAATATACAATCTGTCCTTGAAATAAGGAGACAACGTATGAAAAATGAAAAGATGCAATTACATAGAATATAAATTCAAAATATTGTGACGCCATCCCCAAATTTAAAAACCCTCTGAAAAAAAAAAAAATGTGCCACTTAAATGAGAATGTCTAAAAAAACCCTCGATGGAATTTACACACGAACATAATGCTGAAATGTTTACGTCTATGAAAACTTTAAAAGATAATATTGTTTAGACGACTGTCGATGTTATGAAACCTGGACAATTGAGTAGGTTTCTTTATTTAAGGTTCAATAACCTCAATATCATTACGAAAGGATATATCAGCTATAAACTCTTTCTTTATGTTTGATATAACAACTGTTGCTTGTTAGTGAAAAGAACCGATTTGTAAATAAGTGAAACAGGTGGTAAGCTTAGATGAAATGTTCGAAGTGTCCGCCTTTAGCGTGGAGATACACCTGAATAATTATCACGAACCTGATGAAAGGGTGCCTCATATTTAATAGGCTGCGCATTTCATGAGTAGTAGAAGGGTTACTCTTTTTTGTTACGAGAAGTAAAAAAAATATAAAATATTAATATGGATTCATAATGTATAAAAAATATGGCTATAGAATTTACAGGCTGCAATGTTTAAATTAAAAAAAATCTCTTCAAGATAAAATTATTCAGACTGCTTTGTATATGCTAAGTGTTCGAGAAAATCAACTGTTAAAAATTGAAAGCGAGATCGACAATAACAAAACTTTTTTTGTTATTGTCCGTCAGCATTAAGATATCGTCTCCGACAGTATTTATTATATATTCGCAGAGTGGCGTGACAAAAAAATTTTAAATAATTTTATAATTTTTTTTCTCGCTTATGAGAGGGAATTTTGGGAAAATATTTTGGATTCTATATTCTATATAATTACTTATTTCCATTTTTCATACGTTATCTTTTTATTTCAAGAATATAAAGATTGATTGTTAAATATTATTAACTCCCAGTTATCAAAACTACGGGTAGGTATATAATTATATGATTTTAATGAAAAAATTGTCATTAAAATTAATCGATTGAGTTAAGCTTATATTTTCTGAAATGTCTATTCATGATACAAATTCAACACTTCCTTCTTAAACTGAAGAACGTTCAAACTTTATTTTTGTATTTATATTATATTATTACATTAAAGTGTAATAACATTCATATATATTTATCTTGCACTGCTTCGTATTTGTATATATATTAGGAAGATGATAACTGGATTAGCGAAAATTGCACAGGGAATTTTTAATTTTTTATTTATATATTTAGTTATAGTATCTAACCTAATTGTATAATAAAACTTGAATATAATCGATTTAAATTACAATGGTATTGATATGCTTCAATATGTTTTCGTTTATCTTTTAATAACGTCAACAATCAATAATTGATATTAAGCAAGTAAGTAATTTTAATTCATCGTTCTAAAAATGTGCGTCTCGATACAACGTGACCTAAATAAACCAGTTGTCTGGTATAATGATATCAATATGAGTCTTCTTCGATCATCCTCAAACTACTCTTTAGACACCGCGACGTTCACACGGAGTGAATCAAATCATAACCGATGTTTGAGAATCGTTACTCGTATGCTCTTAGTTTACTAAGATCTTTGTAATATGCTATGAAAAAGATACCATATCGATTTTAATAACATTACAGTAAAACAGAAGTGTTAAAAACATCTGTACATATACACAACGCATATTTAAACAATGCGACATTAATTTTTTCATTTACAAAAATATACTTTTTTGCAAATATAAAATGCTCAAATGATTAAATCTTCTGCGCAATATATTTAGTTATATTTCTTATTAAATTCTACATATTTCTTATATAGGGTCTTTCACGATAACAGACGAGACACGTGATAAATAGTTACAAAACAGGGTTGACAAATCTACATTGCTTTGAGTCAGCTGTTGTTAGTAAATAATTTATGAGGTTAGGTTTATGTCATTTTAAAATATTCACAACTCCTACTAATATGCTTTATGTTGTTATTATATATACTATATTATATATAGGCATGATTTAGTTGTGAAAATAACTGACCTTATATATAATATCGTTTTATAAATGAAATAGGGAGGAACTTATAAATATGAACTCATTGTAAACAACTTATTCGAATGACATTTGACAGAATCCAAGCTGGCAACCATGCCCAGTTCTGGTAACATAATATATACACTTAATAGAGAGAAATACTAGGATTATTAGGTATTATTGTAATTTAAATGTTACTTGTTCCGAAGTAACTGTTTATCACGTGTCTCGTCTGTTATCGTGAAAGGCCTATAATTAATTCTTACCATACATATAGTTTTTTCAATTCCATAAAAATCTGAAATGTATTTTCTCTAAGACAATAGTTTTTAAATGTTTTTATTACAATTCTAAACATTTCCTAAATAATAATACAAACCACCTCAAAATCAAAAAAATAAAATACAGAAATATCTCAAAATATATACAACGTAATAATGCAATAATGCAATTCTGCAAATGCCAATAAATAATATATTTCCAATGCGAATTAAAAAGCAATCACGTACACTTTGTTCGTTTTCAGTTTGCAGTCACATGACTAACTATGTCATACTTTCTCAGACAAAGAATCTATATACTTTGTTTTTCAGATATATTGAGCTACAAATATTCAGAATTGAAACGTATGTCATTTGATACAAGACATACGTTTTTGAAATTTCTTCGTAGCAAAGACAAAGAAAAATAATATTAGCATGTCTTGTATAATATGAGATACCGACAACTGTTTTAGTCAAAAGAGAAAATACAATACGTATTTATCGACATATACAGGTTATGTTTAGTGCGCTCTACTTCTTACCTTGTTTGTATTTTTTCGTTGATATTTTAATATTTCTTATTTATAAAATCTGTTCTTCTTGCAACAATAATAATCAGTTTCGAGTAATTAATCGTAAGTATTTAACGTAATATTTTTTAATTAAATTATTTTACTTTGACACTGACAAATAACATTTTTTGATAAATTGATAAGCATATCGCAAAATGTAATTTTCATAATATGAAGTGATATAAAATTTCATGTTTGTGTTCTTTTTGTTGTAGAATATGCCAGGTAAACGTCTAGATTCACAGGCACAAAATCTAGTTGCCAACCTTCTTCATTATTTTGAAGAAGAGGAATATAATAGAGGTCCATTATTGTCTGTTGATTCAGTTTATGAGGTAAGATAACACCAAATTAATATCTTTAGATTAATGAGGAAAAATATTTTTAGAGAGTAGCAAGTGCTCTTAAGATCTCTCTGAACCGTTTACAATATCAAGCAACGTGGGACATCATCACCTGGAAAACAAATACCCCGACGTAAACCAAAAACCAATGATTTGCCAGAAAGCTTGAAAATGGAAGTCCGAAATACTTTATACGACATGTTTCATCAAAGGATTCTAAGCAATTTTACTTTCATAAATGATTTATTTTTTAACAATATACTTTTTTAGAAAACATGTTACATTGAAAACATTGAAGACTGAACTGGAAACTAAACAAATGGTGCAAATAGGAAAAACATCTCTTTCCATTTTACTCAAACATGTCAGTTTCAAATATAAACAAGATGATAATAGAAGAGCATTAATGGAAAAACTTGACGTTAGTGTAATGCGAAGTGTATTTTTAAGGAAGTACATTGAGAATACAAATTCTAGTTTGCGTCAAGTTGTCTTTTTAGATGAAACATGGATATTTTCCAAAGGATCGAAAACAAGATCATGGCAAGATGATACAGTAAAAAGTGTTCGAAAACCAGAGGGCTATGATGGGAAGAGATATATTATTTTACATGCTGGTACAGTGGAGGGATTTATTGATGGTGCTGCTCTTATATTTCCATCTAAATCAACAACTGGGGATTATCACGGTGACATGAATAATGAACTATTTAAGGCGTGGACACAAGATAAGTTAATACCTAACTTAGAAGTCCCTTCACTTGTTGTTATGGATAATGCTCCTTACCATAGTGTAGTTTTAAATAAATCCCCGAACACTTCATGGAAAAAGGCCAATATTATAGAGTGGCTACAAAACAATACCATTAATTATTCTGTTGATATGACAAAGTTTGAATTACTGCAACTGGCAAAAAGAAACCGTAAAGAGAAAGTTTATGAAATTGATGAACTGTTAAGAAATGCAGGACATGAAATTCTTAGACTGCCACCATACCACTGTGACTTCAATGCTATTGAGCTAATTTGGGCAAAAGCAAAAACATATAACAATGTGCACATCGGTAGGGATGGTTACACCGACGAAAAGGTGAAAGAAATGTGGAAGGAGGCATTACATACATGTGATAGTAATACATGGAGTAACTGCATAAGGCATACTGATAATTTAATAAAACAATGGTATGAAAGAGAAAACTGCTTGGTAGACTTGGATATAGATCCAGTAATAATCAATGTTACAGAATCAAGTACAGAATCAGACTCTGATTCAGATTAATATATGAAATTGCAACTAAAGGTGTCATATTTTATGTTAGTACAAGACAACATTATTTTCTGTCTATGATAGTGTTTTTGTGATTGTATTAGAAAGATTCTATATTTAAGCTTCCATGTAAATATGTTTTATTCAAATAAAAATTTCTTATTAGACCGATTGAATTATTTGCTATTTGTACATATGTACTTCTATTCTCTAATATGCTCAGTTAATATATGAACAACTCAAGAGTTTGCAGATACAACTAACATAAATTGCGAAGATAAAGAAAATAGCTTTTGTCACATACTGCACTACTGTTGTTCATTGAGTTTAGTATGCTGTATGGCATTTTAAAATCAGGTTTTAATAGTCTTATGCAGAATAACATTAAAAAATATCAGCGCTCACTTGTGCAGTCACATCCATATCTGTTAACACTAGAATAGAATAATACATGATACAATTTCGCTATTTTGTATTTATTGTATTGATTAAAGTATCTGCATTTAATTAAGTTGACTAGTTTTTATATGAGCAAGTTTAACAAACAGTTATGATATTTTTTTAACATACTGATTCCAAATGAAGTTATATCTTCAATGGTTTTACTTAGCGTAGCAATGTAATAATTGAACTGTATAATTAATTTATACATAATACTAATAGTTCTCTATAGTTTTTGTAAACAAATTAATTATTCGTGTAATTATTATTAACCATTTTCTTGAAAATAATAGTACCAATATAATCAAGGTGAGCTTTTATTTATTTAATTTCGAATGCAAAAAATTTGATTATACATATGAAACAATCAAAATTTAGCTTCCAATTTTCTTATTTCCCAACCTTTCTGTTCTACTTTTTGGTTATATTGAATTGCTTGGTAATTCATTTATGTTAGTGAATTTCTTCTCGTATGATTTCTGCAATTTCCAGATTATTTCTTATTCCAAATTTATTTAATGCGATTAATGCTAGAAGTGAAGCATCTGTTTACAATACATGAAAAGCTGCATTTTCTACATGTACCATTGTCTGCTTTAAAGAATATTATTTTATATGCGTATTTGAGATTTAAAACTTCCAAAGTTACTGTGTTTATACTTCAAAAATTTTAGGTTATGTCATACGGCATCGTTCCAATTTCATTACCATTACATTGGTCAATAACATCGATTGATTAAACAGGAAAAACATTTAGAAAATAAATAGAAAACATTATGTATTTATATCAAATAGATATAATGAAATAACAATTTTATATTTATAAAATACCTAAACCTCTTTTGACTGGAAAGTATCGACTAGATTGATACTACTAAAAATAAATGAAAATTGATCATGTGACTGCAAACTGAAAACGAACAGAGTGTACATTCTATTATTCTATTTTGCGCACTGTTCGAGAAATATAAACGGGCAATTCTCACCTGCTAAATAACCCGAAGTCGTTGAATTGCATATAATCCGTAGTTTAGTGGAACAGTTATAAATAAGCCTCGGATAAAAATTGATTGTTTATATAGTCATTTGTAATATATACTGAAGTTTGTGTAATTATGAATTTGTTAAAAAACGTGAAAACATTTAACTAATCACAGTAATCACACATGTTTCAAAAAGAACTTCATCTCAGTAGGCACTGAGTAACTAGTACTTGCAAATTATTATAAGCCACTTGCCTTTTATTTATAACTATTTATTTAAGGTCATTTTGACATTTGTCAATTTGTGACTAGCAATATAATCTTTTTTACAATTATTTTTTTTACTTAATAAACAATACTATTAAATAATATATAAAATGCAAGTAAATATTTCTATTGTTGAAGTATATTTCCGAAGTGCACAATTTCTTAAAGAGGAATGGCAATATTCCTACGCGGAATGTAAGCGACAGTTTCACTTGCAGTTTCCTAATAGAGTTGTGGATAATTCCGCTTCACATCATCACATTCGTCTAGTCGTAGAGAATTTTCGGTTTACAGGTCTGTCTTAAAAGGCAAAAGTTATGGTAGACCACATACACAGCAAAATATTGTTGAACACAGAAAACCTCGTTGGAGAAAACCCACATGCATCGGTTCAAACGAACTTATCTTCTAGTACCTACGTTCATAGAATTTTGAAGCGTCGTTGACATATGTATCCATACAAAGTATCGATTATTCAACAGATCTTACCTCGAGATCACACTAGTAGGCTTAATTATAGCAACTTCTTTCAAGAAAATTTAAATAATGACGAAATTCTTGATCTAAGTTCTTTTACTGATGAAGCATGGCTTCATTTAAGTGGGTTTGTAAATAAACAAAGTTACAGAACATGGTCTATAAACAATCCAAACAATCACATCGAAGTCCCTTTTACAAGTTGGAGTGTGATTAGCTGTATCTCGTCGTAGAAAAATAGGACCAATATTTTTTTCACAATAATATTAATAACCAGCGATACTGAGATCAGTTAAATGGGGGTTACTTCCGCCAAGATGGGGCTACTGCGCATACAACTCGTGAATATTACTTCCCTCATCGAGTTATAAGCAGAGATGTTTGATCAGCAAGGTCACCAGATCTTACTCCGTTAAATTTTTCTATTTTCGGATTGCTCAAAAATAAAGTATACAAGACAAGAATGAATAAATTAAATGACTTGATGAATACAATTACAATTAAATGTAATGAAATAACACCAAATGAATTGCAGAATATTTTTGACAATATGAAACGTCGTATTGCATTATGCATTCAACAGAATAGTGACCATTTTGACCACTTGTTATAAATTATAATAACTAAAATTTCTACAAATTAGTTATTTACCTTGGTTGTTTGACTAATATCCCATCTTTGAAGTAATCTTATTAAGTAAATTAATAATCTAATTGTAGTTGTTATTAATTTCATCACCATATCTCTCGATGATAAATTTTGAACGTGACAAGTAGATAACCTTTATACAATTTAATCTATATCCGCATTTCAAGAATGAAGAACATCATAATTTATAAGAGAAATTCATGGACAACTAGGTATAATTCTTTTTGAAACATGTTGTATTTTCTATTGTTCAATGCAAGACCTTCTCTGATTTCATTGCCAAATGCCTAAAATTCATGTATCGAAATATGTATAGAATCGACTAATCGACAACTATTAACATCATCAAGATGGCACACAATTGAAATTCAGGAAGGTTTTGCCGTTGGATGACTTAATTGACTGGAGACGACGCCCTCACACGTGCAGAACTGCATATCAATCGCAAATAAATCTACCTGAATGGATTAGTTAGTCCTCTAAGGAAATAATTCTTGAGAAAATTCAAATGCGGCGAGTTCTACTTGCCATTCAGAGCACGGGTACCATTTCCTAGCTAACTAGTAAATTAATTTGAAAGATTTATAGGTCGAAACGTCGATAATAATAGAACGGCCAAACACATAAATGAACTTAGTTCGTAACTTTACACTAGTTTTCGGATATCCGTTGCCAAACCTCTAATAATGTTCAGCGTTGAAACGAATATTAAAATCAAGTTATTCTCGCGCTAGTAGAATAGTTTATGAAATACTAATAATAACTCTATTGCAATGCGAACAAATTTTTGCAGTAATTTTGCTTATATAATACAGTAATGTTAGCAAAAATATTAAGCAACAAAACTATATCTTAGAAAAGCGAATTTTAAATTATGTTTGGAAAGTGCTATGCATCTATTTAGCTCTTCAAAACTAATAACTAAAGCTCAGATTATATGCATGTAAAAATAGCAAAATATCCACATAATATTGACAAATGTCCTCTAATATAGAAAAATATGCATCAATATGCTAAATTTTTGATAACATTCTAACAAAAACCAAATCCGATTCTAAAAAACAAAACTTTATTTTACATTTAAGGTCGGTTGCATTATGTAGCATTGTTGACAATATGTGTACAAAAACTTAAAATATCATTGGGCATTACAAATGCTATTTTCAAGAATATATAATTACTAGTATTTAGGAACTATTAATTTGAAGAAAATATGCACAAATATGCAGTATTACATAAAATATGATTTTTTAAATTGCCTTGTTTTATTCAAAAAACATTAAATAAACCCAGAAAACCATAAAAACAGAAAAATTTTTGTTTATATACCTTTTATTTTTGTTTCTCTATAATCCGAGCTTTAGTAATAATACTGTTCTATAAAATTTAACTGCTTTTAATAATCAGAACTAAAATATACTTCTTTAAAATTACTTTTTATTCTGATTTCAAATCTGCTAACACTTTCTTACCAATATAACAACCCTCTTTGCATATAGAATACTACAAAATTTGATAGTTTTTTAACCATCTTCAAAAATAGCAAAAAGATTAAATAAAGAACAAATAAATTAAGTAAATTTAAGTTTACCGAATAAAAACGAAAAACATAGTTATTGCTAAGATCGTAAATTTTAAAAATTTGTTTCTTAAGACTTCGTTTATGTACTTTATGGTTGAACAGCGCCAATGGTAAGAGAGTCGGGCAATGGGAGTGGGAGCTCCGTTGATCGAAGGTTCGAATCTCGCGACCAGAGTGCGACAAGTTGAAAATCAACATTTCTACCCTCTTACGAAGAGGTGTAATAGCAAAGGCATGGAACACTTTACGCACACCATAAACACTTTAAGCGGCCCTGTGATCTTGACAAGCTCCAAGCTTTAGACATTGGGTCACACACCAGAAGAACGAGATAAGAAAAATTAGGCTCGCCACGACAGTAAGCGCATGCTTTGATTTCAGAAACTTTGGCACCGTTTTTTTATTAAATGAATGAGTTCACCTTGTTAATCGCATACTACCCAAAAGTTTTCAGGAAAAAAAATTAAATGTGAATTGTCTTTATCAAGGACATTCGGCAAGTCATTTTTTGATATACACTTAATAGTTCTTCTACACCATCTTGATAAAGTGGAAACTTTTTGTTACCAAGAAAGTTGCGACATAAGCACTTAAAAACCTCAATTCACAATCGCGGAAATTAATTTCATATACGCCGAATTTATGATTAACACCTGTTTCATCTTTTGCGTTTCCCAGAAACCATTTTATTAAGTTTCCAGACCGAAAAGCAACTTGAAGATTATGTTCTTTAACAACACTATTTAGATTATTCCTAATTTGATGATATGGCAAACACATGTGAGCGATTTTATTGAGGTAAGAGACAAGTGGAATAGATTGTCTTTTTTAAATTGCTTTTTATAATTAATTTATTAATAATTTTTGGGTAAAAACCATTGTATCTCGCAATATTTCTAATAAAATTTTTTTTGGCATGTCTCTTTTGTTAACGGAAAGTTTGGCAACCTATTGATTAAAAAATTTAACGAAGCCGTCTTTTGTTAGAAAGCCACGAATCCACGGTGATAAACCTATTGACACTGGTTTCTTTCCTGAAAATGCCCATTTCTATTTTATGCCTATTTCTAATTATTAATGTATCGAAAGTATCCTATTGGTCATTGGTTTCCTTTATCACTGTGAATTTAATAGTTGGAAATTTTGAAATTTAAATGGTTTCACAAACATGTCCAATTCACATTTTACATAAAATTTCACTCCGGAACACTCTATTTTTTTATATGGTGAAGAAGTGAAGAAATCTTTAGCGCAGAGCATTTTCTGATATATTTTGATTACCCCGACAATATATTGATGAAAAAAATAATTGTATTTCGTCATTGCTATTAAAAATTAAAAGCAGATATAAATTATGTCTAGTGACACTGTATATGTAATAAAAGATTATTAAATTCTCTCGAATTATGCATATATACATTCGTATATATTAGAATTATAATAAATCATTCCCTAAGTAGTAAGTATCAATCTGTTGGCATTTTTACCAAAGCATAAATAAATCTTCGTACTTTTCTTTGATGACAATGGCATAAGAACAACATTTATTCAATCTAATTTCATCTAGGTCATTGCTTCTCGTTAACCGTCACCTCAATTCTTTGGAGCCGGTCAGTCACATTTGTGTATGTTATGTTGGTATATTTACAATTTTTGCTTTGTTAATGACCGAGTATATTTTTATAGCGTTGAATTTGTTTAACTTGTCTAATAAGAAATTGAAAAATGTATGAACTCAAGTCTGTTGTTATTAAAAAAAACATAAATAAATAATTCATCTAATTTTATTGATATATTAATGTAACTTAAGCATTAATACTTTCCTTTCTGTTTTCGTATTATATTTTTTTGTATTGATTACCTGGATTTAAACCGATTATTTATATTTTTTTTGCTTATTTAAATATCTCACACACATTTCTAGTTACAGATGAGTGTTTATAGATACATTTAAATTCGATACATTTAATCACAACATTTCTATCTAAAAATTAGTTTAGGCATACTTATTTCTAATAAAATTTCTTTTTTTCCTAAAGGTCACTATGATCATCTCTAGACAACGAGTTCTAGTAAGGAAATATTAGGTTAATTTCATGTAATGTAAATAACATGTAATGTAGCTTTCATAGTGGAAAAAATCCTGTTTCTAAGAATAACATTGGAATAACATATTTTGTCTTTAAAATACACAAGGTTAAAAAATTAATTTAAACTTATTTCTGTTGAGGTTGAATTTGAAATATCTTTCTAAAACAAAATAGTCAATTATAAACTGAGGTGCAAAATTAACCGAACACTTAATTTTTTCTAAATATTTTCGACCCACCAAAATAAAAATCATATGTTTGGTGATTAAATGCTTTATTAACACATTACAAATAAAATCCATTATAAAAGAGCGAAATCTAAGCTAAAAGAAAAAATAAATAAACAACTTTGGAAACAGAGAATAAAACTGCTATAAATGGGAAATAAAAAAATGTTAATTTGATGTCAAAATAAAAAAAAAACATTCCCACCACGAGTCTTAATTACAGCTGCCACTTGATCAGGTATGTTCCTGATTAAAGTGACAAATTTATCTTGAGGAATTTGGTTCCGTTCCACAATTAGCGGTTCCTCAAACCTGTCCAACCTCGTAAATTCCGCATGGTTGCGGTGAACACGTCGTCCCAACATGCCTCATGCATATTCCATGGAATTCGAGTCAGGGCTTTGTGGTGACCGTGGCAACAACACAATGCCAACTTCTTCTAAGTAAGCCCACGTAACTCTTGCAATGTGTGGACGAGCATTATCTTGCATTAAACGAATCAAATTATCATCACCAAATAGCGCAAAAGGTATTACATGTTCCTCTAAACATTGTTGAATGTAGTCGTCGGCAGTAATTATCCCACTTCAGATTCCTACAAACTCTCTATTAGCAGTCAACAAAATGCCCGCCTATATCATTACGCCACCTCCGCGGAATAGCACTCTTGACAACAAGCAAGCTTCGGCAAAACGCTCGCCTATCCTTCTCCACACCCTAAAGCGACCTTCTAATGTGAATAGGGTGAATCTGCACTCATCAGTAAAGAGTATAGCGAACCATTCTTTGAGACCCTAATCAGCACGTTCTTGTGCAAGTCATATTCGTTTAAGCATAAGCCAACTTTTTACACTGACACTATGTTGTTATGGACGTCGTTCAACCTTTGCACAAGAGTAGATGCTGTCACCGTGCGATCTCGTAACGCCTGCTTTAAAAGAAACCGATCTTAGATGTGATTTGTTGCTCTTCGTTTATCTTGTTCAGGCCTCCTGCTTTCCGAAAGTTTTGCAGGGCATCTGAGACGGCACGTCTGGGAATTTCTAAGGCAACGCACACTTTATCCGTCGTTTTTTAAAGCAATAGATTGAGCAACTTGCTCGGGACCCATATGTGTTTCTTGTTTTCATTTTTTAAGAACAATTTCTCAACAAATTCAACGTGTTGCTACGCGAAGAACTTTCCAAAAAGCTTTCTTTGCGACACACTCGTTGTAACAGTACTAACGCAACTCTTATCTGTGTAATGTACCACTATGTTTATTAAAAATCACTCTTCAACTTTTTACAATGTAGTTTATTGTATAACAACATTTACATTCATGTTACAACAATTGCTTACTTGACTAAGTGATGGACTAATTCTAACTGTATATCTTTGTGTGTAACGCAACGAAAGATAAGAGAGTGTACGACATGCAATATGTTTATGTGTTTTTAAGTGGTAACGTTACAGACAAGGTTATTTTCTACGCAATAAATTTAAAGCTGTGGGAATATTGAAAATTGAAAGGAAAGAATAACAAATACGTTAAATGGAAAATGTATGTTTCCTATGTGTTCTAATTTATGATAACTATTTAGTAGATGCCGTCTGTACGATGTGAGCGTAAATAATAATACACCAAAAATTTGTGAAGAGAAATATAAGAATACAATTTATATTTATGAATAAGTATACACAAAACTTATTGATCATTGTTCTGACTCATTTATTAGAGTTTATTACATCTGCATTGCTCGTATGAGGTGCGCGCGCCGATTTCGCTCTAAACTAGTTATAACATGTTCAAACCTAATCACCTAAAATGCAGTACAAACACATGCCCACAATTCATGCGCACCTTTGAAATATTTCGAATAATTCAAATGTCCGGTTAATTTTGCATCTCAGTTTACATCATTTGAGTTAAAGCAAAAAAAACACACGAAAATACGAGTATATCAAATGTGTCGCGAATTAATTAATTATCTCTTAATACTTCTTTCTTATTTTACCACTTCTTATTTTTCTTATTTATTATACCGCATGAGCGAGCGTCCTATAGTTAGACGATGTTACATGAAATTAGCACTTCCAGGCGTAGGCTGATATATCGCATGCTATACAGAACACCCTACAAACAAGCGTTAGACGTACTTCCAATGTTTATTAAGAAGGAGGTGCATCAAATTTCTCGCATCCCTCTATTTCCGCATATTACCTACAACTCGCTCATACGCTATATCAATGACCTGGTGAAAAAAAGTAAATATGATACATTTCATTTGCGAATAATTCCAAAATGTGATTATCGAACTGATGATTGTTTTGAAACGTTTGCTATTTGTTAAAAAATATAACATCATCTGCCACTTAATTCATTTATACTGTCCGTGGAGAAATTAACATTAAAATGACCGCGAACTCTAATTTTTAGTTGCGCATGCGTATAATATGAATATATATTTTTTAGTAAGTAAAAGTTTCTTTGATGGAGATCCAGAGGGCCATTTTAACAAGTTTTTGTCTTGTTTATTAAATTTAATTAAACCATGAATAAATTAAGTGCATCTTGCTGTGTTACCTTTTGTGACATGTAATAATTGATAAATATAATTTCGAAGATAAATTTTTTTAAACTCGTGATATAATAACTGCAAGAAGTAAAAAATAGACAGACCATATTGAAAACAAATTTCCCAAATAATGTGATGAAACTAGATTGCAAATACATATGCGAAGGTCATTTTTCTAAAAGGAATTTTGCTAATATAAATAGATTAATTATGTTTGCTGTGCCAGATATACTCGTACTAACAAACAATAATATTTCAGATTTGAGATTTGATTCAAAACATATTCAAACAGATATTCATGATGAAAGAAACTCACCAAATAATATGTAGTAGGTAGCTACCTACATTCATTTAAAGCAGCACGATATCATGATAATGACAACAAAAGTAGTATTTTGTTTCGTAAAAAGCAAGTACAGTGCGGAATAAATATGTTCAAATTCTATCTATCTATTTCTATCTACAAACGACTAGAGAAAACTATTATGAAATAACACATTAACAACAAGCAAGAGATGTATATTATAGCTTAAATAAATAAACTGTTTTATGTAATTAGTACTTACATAATATATTAATTATAATAGTAAATAGACTACTGATTATTTTCTTTATCTTCATTAATGTACAGAGTATCCTTGAAAGAATAAGACAAAGTATGAAAAATGAAAAGATGCAATTATATAGAATATGAATCCAAAAAATTGTGAGTTAATTACGACGCGAACCCCAAAATTAAAAACTCGCTGAAAATTGTATTATATGTCACCTATGAATTCACAATGTCTATAAATAATATCTCTATTGAAGTTACACACATACACACACATTCGCCACACATGTGTGTTATATATATATAACAGCTGTCGATGTTATAATAACATTTGTTTAAACAGCTTTGTATGCTAAAGGTTCAATAACCTCAATATATTTACGTACGAAAATATCAACTGTTAAAAATTTATATTTTTATTTTGTATGCAAGTGAATTATTAAAAAATTAAGAGATGTGCTCTACGCGGATTTCACTTCAGCAACCTTCGTAACTTGGTCACAATCTGCCTGTTTCCCATAAGGCGGTGTGCTCGTTCTATGAAATATGTTTCATATGTGTAACAAAAACAATAGGTGATAGAGAGCTGAAATTTTGTGTACGGCTCTAAATTAAAAATTAGACTGGATCGCCTATTTTTTTTAATTTGTTTAACTCGTAAATGTAAATTATGTATATCATACGTACACATATACACATGTAACGATTGAAACTGAATGAATCGGTGGCGTTACTTAACGTTATCCTTACTCTATAGTCGGTCGCACATCTTGAAATGCAGTGACGGGGCAAATATTTTATAAATTCTTTGACATTTTTTTTGTCTTTTCATTCAAGGATACTCAGTATACACCAGTGCAAGTACAAAAACAGTGTAGGTGCATATGAGCAGAAAGAAAAGGTGGCACACAATTGAAAACTGATTTCATTTTTCCTGACATTGATGTCATGGCATATCCGACCCTTCATGCAATTTTTTTTGTGACATTAATTTCAGGTGTATTTCTTTCGCGTTTTGATTCAATTTTCACCGTTTTTTTTTTGTCATAATTTTGTTTAACTTTTTTCGAGTGTTTTATTATGCTATTTTTAAAATTATTCTTGTCAATCTTAAGCTAGTAATACACGATCGTAAATTACATATATTTCTATATGTACTTATTGAACGATGTCCTTTGATCGTGTATTACAGTAAATTTAACGGAATAGATCCTGTCCTATTTTTGAAGATCATTCAAGTGTGTTTCTAGTGAATTCTAGGGATTATAGTTCTTGAAATTGGTTGAATTGGTGGAAGACGTAGGTATATCACATTGTTTTGGTTTTTGTTTTTATTTATTATAGTTATAGCATTAGATTCATTCATTTTTTTAAACACACGTCTTTCAATAAATTTAAAAAAGGCAAAACTAGAGAAATTATGTTAAGGTACTCGAGGTAGTCCCAATATTCTTTGCTATCTACCAACAACAAAATGTCATTCCCCTTTGTCATCCATGATTCTAAATCTTATCGTGTATTGTGTCAAGCGCTTCAATTGTATTTCATGTATGTATTTCTATGATGGTGTATTACAGCCTTTAATGTCTTTGAAAGGCCTCGTTTTCTGTACTAATCTTCAACATATATTTTATCCTAAACTTGTACTAATAACAAATCGATGTTAGTTTTTTAATTTAATTACAATTTGGTCGGACACAGATCTATTTCTTCTGAAATCTGCTTGACGTTTTCCTAAAATGCACACTGCGCAATTTTTAATTTATTCTCTAATCGCGCTTGTTAATAAGTTGTGGGATGCATCCAGCAACTCTACACCTTTAGAGTTCTTCCTTAACACTTGTCAATCTTTAGGTATTTCTCAAAAATTTTCGAAAGAGTTAAGTGTTCCTGTAGTTGTAGCAAATTTTTATTATTATTAGGAAGCATTAGGAAGCATATTACAATTGGCGGTATAATTTTCTACATATTTATTTTTGATTCCCAATATTTCGTTGCCCATGCAGCTTTACTATTTGCTGCAGTCAAAAATAAAATATGCGAAACGCCGAAACGTATCAGTTTGGTTATACAGGGTCGTCCTAAATTAGTTATACAGAAATAACATTTAATTGTAAAGAAATTGAACTGAATAATATAGCAAACAAATCAGTAAAACTTCAAGTTTCATTTAGAATGTTCAATATGGCATCCTCTTGTAACACGTATATCTAATCTGTAAATGAATTCGTCCCAAATTTTACGTATCATATCACGGCCAATGCTTTTGTTATACGAACTCGTAATTCGTATAGACTTGCAGATAGAAGTGGAACATAAACTTGGTCTTTAACCTAGCCCCACACACAGAAATTCATTGGCGTCAGATCAGGGGATCTTGGCGGCCAGACTATCGTTCAACTATGTCCAATCTAGGTTACGATGCGATTGAGGTAAGATGTAGCTCGGTAACGGAAATGCGGAGGTGCGCCATCCTGTTGAAAAATAAACTGTCTGTTTATGTCTTCTTGCAATTGGCATGAGATAATTTTCTAACATATCAAGATAAGTAGTCCCAGTTACAGATTTCTTGATGAAAAAGAAGGGACCGTGCATTTGAGTAGAACTTAGTGGCAAAAAGACATTTAACTTAGGCGAATCTCTTACGTGTTCGACTATCTCAAATGGCTTTAAAGCACTCCATATTCCTACATTATGGTGGTTTATTTTTCCACTTACATGAAATGTCGTCTCATCACTAAACACAATATGATCAAGCAAGTTGTCATCATTCTCCATTCTGTCAAATATTTCAACACGAAATTCACGTCGTCTTTCTTTATCAGCATCACTTACAGCGTTAAGCAATTGTCTTCTGTATGGTTTAAATTGCGGGCGTGTTCTTAAGATTCTCCACACTGTTGTTTGGGGAATATTTAGTTCTAAGCTGGTGGTTCCTTTTTTTTACGTTACGAACGTAGATCTCACGCACTTGTTCGATTGTTTCTTCTGCACGACCTACACGACCAGATTTAATAAACTGAAATATAAATTATACCATGCAATAATTGTCGGTCGTTGTGGTGGTTGCTTGTGATATTTGGTCATAAATTTCCGTTGAACAGAAGTGGCTGATCGCGATTCAGGAAACAACAAACAACAATGAGCGAGCTCCGCACCTGAATACGACACCATCATGACATTGATGATTGACCAAATGATAGCGTAGTAGTGTGATGTACGCGTACTCTAGCGCGCGTATAATGATCTATTAAAACTCCCTAGACTTGCTACTACAGCCGGTTCCACAACTGATTTAGGTAAATCCTGTAGAAAACAGAAGAATTTAAGAGGAATTGAGGATTCGTTTGTAAGTCGTCGCCA
Organism: Melolontha melolontha; assembly: GCA_935421215.2. Classification (NCBI taxonomy): domain Eukaryota; kingdom Metazoa; phylum Arthropoda; class Insecta; order Coleoptera; family Scarabaeidae; genus Melolontha; species Melolontha melolontha. The sequence goes on from OW285240.1 coordinate 106,550,640, forward strand.
GTGTTTCTATTTTTACAACTTTATGGGTTTTTAGTTACACTTAAATCCATATGTACATCTCGAAGATTATCAAGACAGTGAATAGGCAATAATAATAATCATCAATCGGATATTTTCAAATTTATAACGGTCGTATTTCTAACATTCCTAGCCATAATTCTATGCTTTTTCTCAGATTTTCAACGGTTATATTACTTACACATTAAACTCCAATGCAAACGGGATTTCTAAGTGCGGAAACCGATCAAAGACTAATGACGACGTAACAAGCTACACTTACGTATAAATAATCCGCCATGTGTTCGGCATATACACAGTTTACAACAAGTAAATGTCGTCAGATCTTTAAAACGACGGGCATTTATAGTTTCCGCAATTGCCGTAACTAAGTCGAATCGTGATATGTTCGAATAAATTGTTAGAAATTTTTATGTTTTTTAACCGATTTTAGCGTCAAAGTGCACTTATAGACCGCAGCATCGCCAAAATGCCGACGATCCTTGCATCTCATTGTTTGACTATTTAAAAAATCAAAATCGATTGTTCGAATTTATGTCAAGTACCCGGCTGCCGTACAACAATGCCTGCCCCTACAACAATGGACCAATTTATTTGTATTTATGTGCATCGGGTATTTTTTGCGACTAACTTCCATTTACATCGGTCTGTGACGTAAGAAACGTGCGGTGGATTCTCGTTTCCTCATTGCCGTAATATCAGTTCATTCCGCACGTCTGCCCTCTGCAACTCGTGGATGTGTTCAGTTGTACCGCCAGTACACGTAAAATACATGTATAATAAACCTGTCACGGAACTTTAGGTGTTTCAGTAACCGTTAGTTATTTAAATATTTCAGTCAGGTAATTAAGAAAATTAGTATTTAGTACATGAAATTTGGACACTGCAAGTAGTATGGTTTTTTGTAGTGTTCGGGCTTGATGTACCAATGTTTTGGTTGATGTTGGCTCGTGGACCAAATGTTTACAATGACTCCGGTTTCTGACAGTGATGCTTCACCCCAGTTACTGGAATTACAACCCTGATGTTGCTTCATCGTGCACAGGTTGTAAGGCTGTATGCAATTTACTTTTTAAATCTTCGGTGACTGTTAAATGAATAAATGTACTTTCATCTAAATACATATATTCATTTACACTATATACATTTATTTTGGATCTACGATTTATACTAGCAGTGGTATTGCGGCTGGTGTCCCTTGTTAAAGAATGATTGTGATGATGTTAATGTGAGACTGTTGTCTTAAGACTGTGTCTTGTACTGATGTTGAGTTGATAATACTGTCAATTACGCTACTTTTATAACTATTGTTTACCGCTATTTGTTTCGTGAAATCAATATTATAAAACAAATAGCGGTAAACAATAGTTATAAAAGTAGCGTAATTGACAGTATACTAAAGAAAAAACAGTTACAAGTGGCCCTTAGTTTAGTATATCCTAAAGATAGTGCTAATTTGAAACAATTTGTCTCGTTAACTTACTTCGGTAAAATAAGCGAGCAAATTGGAAATATAATTTCAAAAAATAATAGTAATGCTAGTATAGCTTACAAACCATATGTAAAAACAAGTAATTTCATTTTTAACGCAAAACCTAAAACATGTATTAATAATAAATCAGGAGTGTACAAATTATATTGTAATGATTGTAAAAGTGTATATATAGGTCAGACTGGTCGAAGTTTTATTATACGGGTAAAAGAACACATGAGGTCATATAAACTAAAGAAGACAGATTCAACATTCGCAAACCATCTTATTACAGAAAGGCATACATTTGGTCAACGTAAAATATTGCATTTAGCCGAGAAAGGACGTAAATTAAATATTTTAGAGGCCCTAGAAATTTTTAAAAGCCGAAACAACACAATAGATATCGTTTTAAACGAACAGTTGGATCTTATATACCGTGTGCACAACGTCGTGCGATCGATGGATATATAAGTAATGACTGGCCAACTGCAAGTATATTCGCCTTGCTTGAACACAATGAGCGACTGATAGGAATATTCAATGTGTTAGAGAGAGATTATTTGATTCGTACTTAGATCGTATGTAAAATGTGTTGGATAAAGAAATGGAACGCCCGTACAGTTAGACAGTAGAACAGATTGAATATACCTCTCTCAACCCTAACCACATAAACTCGCTATTCGTCTTCGTCTTACTACATTGTGGTAGATCAATCACTCCCCGGCGTTCGTACGGTATACACCTCTTTTCCAATGTTGTATATAATAGTTAAGTATATATGTAGTAGTAATTTTAAATAACATCATAAACCACCCCCATATATTTTTGTGTCATTTATAAGTTCTATGTAGGCCTGTAACTTTTGCAGTTTGATAATGACATTGTATGTCGAAACCGCGGTCACGATTATATGTGAATAAAGTGGTATATATAACAAAGTTATTGTTTTATTTTATTTTATTATTTTCAATATAAAGCGAAATTTCCCAAACGATTTCAAAGTTTTTATTTAAAAAATTTACTAGAACGTCCATAGATTTTTTAAATAGTTTAAATTTTGTCTAGCACCGTTTTCTTTTTGCATTACAAATCAATATATTAAAAATAATAATGGTTCTTGGAAATTTTCTGGAAGAATTCAAAGAATAAAGTCATCATTTAGAAAAAAAGAGAAAGAAAGTCCTGCGCACGCATTCTGGTATCTTCTGTACAAAAGAAAATAATAACCTTATAAAAACCACAATGATAACCATAAACAAGGTCTAATAACTTTGTGTGTCCCTATTCAACGTTGTCGTGGGGGTAAAGAACCGCTCGTAACAACGAGCCGCGCCGCCGATCGTATTTTGTTTTTTCGCCAGCCATCGTCTCAGTTCGTCCAGCGATCGATAAAGTTCAAGGCTGTGCCCACAACTCTATCTTTTTTCGAAATAAACAGAGACAGAGTGAAGGTAAATATCGTCTTCGAATGCTTCTTGAACTTCTTTTCGCGATCTCTTCTTTCTTCAGTTGTTTCGCTTTTCTTCGTCCGTGATTTGTGCGTATCACTTGAAACGGGCGTGTGAAAAAAAAAATAAGACGCACTGAAATGACCTGCTTCGCCGTCGCTTTATCAGTAGGCTTTTTTCCAGCTCTGACTTGCGGTGTGAGAGTCCGAGAAAGTGCGATTATCTACACATATAAGCATACGTGCGCGACGTTTTAACGTATACACGCGGGTCAGATAAGAACGGTTTGACATAAATAGGACGATTACTGACATTCAACTTTACACATGTAGTAAAACTTATTTACATATTTGCGTGACAAATAATTACATTTATATACCGGGGTGTCCCTGATTTTAATTTACAGACTCGGTATATTTACGAATGAATGTTTGAAATGAAAGTTGCTTTACCTCTTAAAGTCTATCGAATGACGTACTTAGTATTGCATTTAGTTAATGCCTATTGCATTTTAACGTCAACGTTTTTTTTAATGGATTTCATATTTTTTAATGCAGCATAATATAAATCAAGAAGACGTAAATAACTTTCGTCTGAATAACTTTTTCATTACTTTTGCAATTTTTGAAATAATTACTGAGAAAAACCATTGAGAGCACTTGCCTAGTAGAAGGCTTTATGGTTGACAAGTAGATTTTATATGACAGTTCATTATTGTGCGTGTTTACTTCTAGTATTGTTGTAAGTTTTCTGAATTTTGTTGTTGTTCAGTATTGTGTTTTGACAACGTTCGATTTCGTACGTAGCTTCTTCAAGTATACTTGAAGAAGCTACTGTGTGGCGAAACAGCTGTCATATATATTTTAGAAATATAGTGTAAATCTACAAACATCATTTGTGTGTTTTATTTTAATTTATTAATATTTACTTACCGAGTATAATGCCACATAGGTTTTCGCGTAACTTTCGAAAAGGCTTGTTATAAGTATACGATTATACTTGAAAAGTTAAAAACGAAAATATATCAAATATATAACGCATGTCAATAACAGAGGAGGAATTAAAACAAACAAAATTTCAATGTAACTATATTCATGTGCTAAACTGAAATACAGTTTTGATATGGCGAGCTTGCAAAAACAATATTTTTTACGAGAATCATTTTGAATCTCATAAAACTATATTGGTACAGAGCGAGTTATACCTCTTTGTTATATCCCAATAATTTTATCATAAATCTAAAATTAGTTTATGTATATATTGAAGATTCCGTTAAACGTTTGTAGTTTAAAAATACTCAAGTATATTTTGCAATTGCCACTGTCATTAACCTTATAATAAACTAGGTTAAGATATCAAACAAAATTTGCAGCAAAAATAGTCTGTTAGAGAAGTTCAGCGGAAAAAAAGCAGCGCACATATGTATAATTATAAAAATAACTTGAGAATTTTATTTTTATAATTAAATTTGACCACGAATTCAGTTAGAAAAGGTAGAGGTCGCACTGAAAGTGACGAAAATATGTTGTTGATCGTGCAACCACCAGATAGTAAATAGAAGGTAGAATATACAATGAATCAGTAGACCTCACTAAGTAAATCCTGAAGATCAATCAAGAACGATGCCCAAGTCATGTTATACTTTAAGGTGAATGCCGACAACCAAATATCTTAAACCGCTCCACGGGCACATGCGTAATAATAACTCGTGGCCTGCCAATACCCCTGTAATTGGTGTTTAGCTGTTGGGAGATGCTAAGGCATGAATTATTATTATCTTCCTCTTAGTCATAGTCCTCATCTTCCTTTCTAGGTGTAAGGCTTGTGGGGTTGAGACTTATATTTTTATCGTCATCGTTTTCTATTCTGTGTCAGATGTCGTTCTCCATCCCATGTCATTTCTTTTTTCTCTAATTCTTTAATTTCTGTCGATCTGATTTCTGGTCTTCCTTTCTTATTTTTTTCTCTTTTTGTAAGGCTGTCATCTAGCATTCGACACAATGTCCGAACCATCTCAGTTATCCTTCTATAATTGTTTCATTAATTGAATCTACAGTCAAACTCGGATATAACGTACCCTAGATATAGCGAACGCTCGGTGATAACGAACAAAAACAATTTCCCCGATCAAATATCCTATGCTCGCAATATATTTTGCGCTTGCTTATAACGAACTCGTTTGTAGCGAACTCTCGCTTTTAAAGTTCAAGTTGTTAAGAGAAATATCTGCAATGACGCTTAGATATAACGAACCATACCCTTATCGCGACGGTTATTCTTCGGTAATTCCCCGTTGTATATGTATAGGTACATCGTAGGATCGAGATGTTATTCTTGCTTTAGTTGTAGTCTAACTGTGATCTGATATACATACATAGATGCTAACGTTTATACATACATAAATAATAATGGTGAAACGAAAAGTGTTAACGATAAAAGAAAAATTATCTATTATTTCGGAATTAGAAGCAGGGCGTTCAAATTCAGATATAAGCCGGCAATTTAATTTACCAAAATCAACAGTGTCCACAATTTAAAAAATAAAGAAAAGTTAAAAGGAGCAATCAATTTACCAGGGCGACAATATGTTTCATTTCGTGATGGACAAGAACAAATTGCCATAAACAATAATACAAGTCAATTGTTACAATGGTTTGCTAACAATTTAGATAACGAATATTCAAGACAATGGTTAGCAAATTAAGAAGAATTAGAAAACCTATAAGAAAAGACGTGGATAATGGTTTAATAAGATGGTTGAGCTACCAAAGAAATCAACGTGCATCGATTACTGGAGAAATGTTAAAATTTAAAGCAGAAAAGTTAGGAAAACTCCAGAATACTAATTTTACATGTAGCATAGGCTGGATAGACAGATTTAAAAAAAGATATAATATCGTTGCAGGAAAAATACATGGCGAAGCCGCAAGTGTGTCAAAGCAAACTGTTAGCTCCTGGATTAAAGACATTTGGCCGAATTTAAGAAGAGGATATGAAGATGTTGATATCTTTAACGCAGACGAAACAGGACTATTTTACAGAGTAACACCTGATAAAACTTTAAAATATCAAGGGGAAAAATGTGTTGGCGGTAAGCATAGTAAAGAACGCATAACCGTATTAGTGTGTGCAAACATGACCGGATCGGAAAAGCGAAAGCTATTAGTTGTGGGAAAGTCGAGGACTCCTAGATGTTTTAAAAATTGTAATCAAGTACCCGTTTCTTATGCATCAAACAAAAGTGCGTGGATGACGTCTGTATTGTTTGAAAATGAGCTAAGACAATGGGACAAGGAATTAAAAAACAAAAATAGAAAAATTTTATTAATGGTGGATAATTGCCCAGCGCATCCCCATATAGAAAATTTAAAATTCATTAAGCTGGTCTTCCAACCTCCTTGTACTACAGCAATATTACAACCGATGGATCAAGGAGTAATTTACTGCCTGAAATCACATTACAAAAGAATTCTTTTGACTCGGTTATTTAACTGCCTTGAAAATAAAGAGAATTTAATTAAACATTTCATTACTAGACGCTATAGTAATGATCAATACTGCTTGGACACGAGTAACTTCAAAAACTATTGAAAACTGTTTCCGCCATGCTGGTTTTCTGCGTAATGCGTTATTTGATGAGGATGATGATCTTCCGTTATCACAATGGATTTTAAAATATGCTGGTGATGAAGATGATGATAACCTTCCTCTTTCAACGTGGATAGATAGAAATAACATTAATAATCCATTTAACAATGAAGATTTGGCCAGATATACAAATGTTGACAGCGAATTAATAACTACTGAAGCTCCTTCTGATGCAGAACTTATAACAAATTCTTTTGAAGATGATTTACAAGAGGTCATGGAAGATTCAGATATGGAAGAAAACGCAGCGAGACTACCTACCATTGGAGAAGTGTATAATGCCTTGAATGTTTTATCAACTTATATTACCTTTACAGATGTAGATCATAGTATAAAAGACATGTTTAATCTGTTACAAAGTAAGATTGAAAAAGATATGTTAACAAAAAAATCTACTCAATTAAAAATCACGAATTATTTTTTGTCTGAATGATGTTTTTTAATACTACAGTTATACTTTCTTAATGTAAGTATGTATTTACTATGTTTATTTAGTTCTATGTGAAAATTAAATATGTTTATATGAATTAAACTCTAGTGAATATTATTTTAAATACAAAGTATGAAAAATACTAAAAATCGTTTATAATGAACATTTGCTTTGAACGAACAATTTTTTTTCCTTTTGCGCGTTCGATATAACCGAGTTCTACTGTATTTGTAGGTTTCGTCTAAATATTTCATTTATTATTTTACCAACGCTGCTATATGTGATTATCAGCCAAACCATTTTTTTAATAACTTCAGTTTTATTACTTTCGGCACTTCGTTTGTCTTATTTGCCAGTATCCCAGTACTAATTTCTGCATCTTTTTCTTGCCTTTCCTTATCGCTTCATCCAATACCGTTGTGAATAGGAGTTCAGTGCTTTATCGTGCTCAACAGTTTTTCTAGTCTCAAATTCCTTGGATTCTTGATTATTTGTTCTTACTATAATCGTACTACCTTTGTATATGCCCTTTATTACTTCAATACTGTTTGCATTTATTCCCCTTGTTCGTAACACTTTCCAGATGTCGTCTCTCCTTATTCTACCAAATGCTTTTACTAAATAAAAAAAGCATATGTGCATTTCTTTGTTCTTGTTAAATAATTTTTCACTTGCTTGTCCGATTACAAATATGAAATCTTGTGTACTTCCATGTTTCCTATGTGCCTTCCAGCGAAATACTTTCTCTGAAACACTTGAATACTTTCTTTTGTCCCCTTTTTTATTCAAGATGAGTAAGATAATGTCAGTTTTCCATTTCTTCGATATTGTTGCGTTCTTCAATACATCGTTCATTTTTTCCTTCAGTTTATATATTTCGGGGTAATATTGTCTTCACCAGCAGCTTTATCTAATTTTGGTCTTTTTATTGCCTCTTCTATTTCTTTCTGTCGGTTTCTTTTTCTTGTGCTTCGATTTTTTCTCTTTCTTTCTCCTCTTGGTTTTGTCTATCCGTATATGTTATCTCTACAAAATATCATCATATATTATAGTGGCATACAACAACGTTGAAAAAAGCCCCCGTCGTCTTCACTGAGACCTTAGCCTGGGTACTGACTAGTTGAGTTGTGTTTTTATTATCAACCCTCCCACAAAAAAATCTTTGGAAATCTACCATATATCGAAAAGTTACCGATTTACTCATAGCAATTATAAAACAATATTGAAACATGTTTTTCTATCATTTAAAATAAATATGTTGTCTTTTCTTATTCCTATTTTGAGTTGGAGACCTTATATATCAATCCGCTCTAGTATTATATACAATTAAATGAGTATATTTAAAAAGAACTTAATTTTAGTACAATTTCAATGTCTCGAGGATCTCAGAAATAAACACTTACATCCAGACACATACATCCAGACACATACACAAACAAATATGTATAGCGTCATATTATGTTACCAGCACGTTTAACTCGCAAAAATAAGCAATACATGCATACATATATTGTTTATTAGGAGTAAACATTCATTATTAAACACAGTTCACAGTTCGATTACCACCAATATTCCGAATATAATTAACTGTTAGAGACCCGATTATTACGGTAGTCGCATAATTATTCATTTTATTGTTTCTTGGTTTATTTTACTTGACTGTCAGTTGGCCTGTTTAAAATTTATGACAATTATGGAAATTATTATAGTCGAACGTTAAAATGATCACTTCCTCTCGTTATTCTGCGGGGAAACAGGTGGGTGAGCAAACACTTGTGCCTGCGATTTCTTTCGTTTTCTTCATTCAGTCGGATATTTACGACCTTAAAAATCTGTTTTCCTTGTTTAATTGCAAAAGCAGTGAGTTCTTGAATATTTTGTAGGGATATTCAGGTAAATTTAATTACCGTATTTATTAGTTTTTGTCGTTTAAATTTACGATTAAAATTAGGAGATTTATTAATTTGTAAACGGCACAGATATTCCATGCTTTCAGGCAAGTTATTTTTGACAGCATCGCTGTCGAATGTAGGGGATTTAAAAACGCGCACAAAATTTATATGAAGCCGAGTTCAAATGTTAAATTCAATAATGCTGCGGCAATAAATCAATATTTCATGGTAAAATTATGTTTTTTTAATTACAAGTTTATAAACAAAAATCATTACAAATGAACGACTAGCAACAATGTATTTATTAGGTTAGTACAAAAAGTTATTTGCATAACAGGTAATGAAAATCAAATCAGTTTTGATATAAATTCTTCATTAATAAATCAAGGCTAATATTACAAAAAATTAATTAACCTTAAATTACCGTTATAAAATAAACTTTTATTTCTATTTATAAATTCGAATGAAGAATATTCATTTTCAGAATAAATTACGGTAAATTTCTGTTCTTTTGCTTTCGTTTTCTTTGTTTATCAGCATTTATATTTCTTATTGTATGCATTAGCGCAGACGCTACCCACACCTAAATGCAAGTTCTCTAGTTTTCCTTTGTTTGCAAAAATGCAAAAAGGTGTTCAAACAAAATTTGTAATTTACTCACTATTAAAAACCAATTAAATAAAATACAGAAATGATTCTCTATATTGATTACACCATTTTCTTTCTAAATTAAAAGTTATGCATGTATATTTTTTGTTTACTTAACAAACTATAAGCTGCACCCAGAAAATCAAGGAATGTGAAAAAAACCATAAATTGTTAACCTAATTGTTACCACCTCCTTCAAAGTACTCTACTTCTGCATGAATACACCGATCCTAGCGACTTGTCTAGCAGTGCTGGAAATCTTCATGTGTTAACGTGTTCAACACTACCTGCGATTCGGTCTAGATCTCCTCAATCGTCTGAAAACGGCGTCCCTTGAGATTCAGTTTTAACTTCGCAAACAGGAAGAATCACAAACGGCAAGATCTTGGGAGTAGGGAAGATAGGGTGGTACTGCGGTCTTCATTCAGGCTATAAATTGACGCACAAGTGGCGTACGGGTTGGTGCATTGTGGTGTCGTAGGATCCACGAATTGTTGCGCCACTTGACAGGCCGGTTGCGCCTACAATAAAATCGTCCATTGGTGTTTCACCTGGTGAGAGTAATTCTTTGTGCACGATGCTATAGCGTCAAAGAAGCAAATCAACATCGACTTACCGTACTTTCTTCAGTCGTGGTAACGATGGCGTCTTGCAGTGCGATGACTGCTGCCTAATGCAGTAATGATTCTGATACTGAAGTCCGCATCCCTTTTTGCAGATTCTTTCAGCTCTGTGCACACATGAACATAGTGCCGTTTTTGTTCAAAGCTGAGTGTAACCTTAGCACAAACTTCGTAGCATTCCGCAGGTTGAGTTCACCGAACAGAATACCCTGAAAAACGCCGTACGACAAGCCGACCATGTTTCAAATGTCATGGATTATTCTCTTTCGGTCTTGCATCACGCTCATCATCATCAACTAACACACATTCATTTTTAAAACGGTTGTACCACTCATAAGTTTGCGTCTGGCCTAAAGCATCCCCACCAAACGCTTGTTTAAGCATTTTCTGACTTTCTGCTGTCGTTTTACTAAGTTTGAAACAGAATTTGATGCATGTTTTTGATTCTTTCACACCAGACACGGTAGTGTTGCAAAATAATTCAAACACCATTCAAGAAATACAAACGCAAAAACTGTTTGTCACCAACTAGCAAAGCACCGTTTGACAGACTGACGTATAGACGTTTACACCATCTAACACTATAGATGTGTACTGCCATTCCTTCACGTGCTACATTTAAATTCTGGGAATTTCTGGGTAGTACCCCTATACCCCAATATGTTCCTCAGTATTTTTACGTATCTCTGTTGTTCGTAATATACTTTTGTCCGTTTATTATCAGCCCTTGTTTCCATAGTATATGTCATTATGGGCCTAATGCATGTTTTATATATTCTGATTTTAGCTTTTTACTCAGGAATTTACAGGGACAAATGATGTCTGTGTGGGCTGTGGAAGATCTGCATGCTTTATTTGTTTGGCTTCTGACTTCCCGCGTTCCATTTTGACTTGACGGACAGGTAATTCAATGTCATGATCTATCCCCCACCACGAGTTTGCACCTTATTTTGAAAATAACTAGCGTTTTTTTTTGCCGTAGATATTTGCATGTTTAGACTTCGTTTAGTCGTTTTGTTTTTCAGTTATAATCACCGCCTCATCAGCGTAGCATTACATAATTTTAATCTCTCCTGTCGTTAGTTTTTTCCCGTTATTGAAGTCTTTGATGTGCTGTATTATTTGGTCCGTTATTTGTTGAACAGCAGATGGATTAACGAGTCGCTTTGTCTGATGCCTGCTAGTCTTGATCTGTGAGATGTCGATTAACCGATATGCGAATACATATACAGGGTGTCCAGAAACTCTCCTGACAAACGAAGACCGGAGATTCCTCTGATAATTTTAAGACAATTAAACCCAAATTCACCTAGTCCGAAAATGCTTCCTAAGGGAGCTAGAGTTCTTTGAAGATGGCGCCTTGTATTTATTTTTTTTTAAATTCCTCCAGAACGCTTCTATTTAGAAAAACAAAAACTGGTATGCTTATTTATCCTCCAGAGATGAATCGATTCCATCAATTGCTAATTTCTAGTACCGGTCATAGGCGTCCGTTTTGGGTAGGTCAACGGTTATTTTAAGGCATAACTTTTATGTCTTTAACTTTTAAGCATTTGTGACACTAGATTATTAAATTTTCAGGTATTCCAGTACTAAAATGTACTCTTACTTTAAGTCGGTAGGATACACCGTTTTCTAGAAAAATCGATTTGTAAATTTTTCGTTTTTTCTTCATTAAAGTTCAATTTATTATGTACCTACTTATATTTTGCGACGAAGTTGGCTTGGACTAACAAGGCATGGATGAAAATTAATTTAATAAATTAAAAACAAATTATTTATTACAATGGAACGAAACTAACAAAAAAAGAACAAGTATCAAAGGTAGATTGTTACAAAAGTTGCTCGATGTGATGACCATTAGTCTCTATGCATAAGTTTACCCCTTTGCTTAGAGAACGCCGAATTCTTGCAAAAATTCCAAAGTTATTTCTAAATTCGTTGCAAGCATCTTGTATCCTTAGCCAGAGTTGTGCGCGATTTTGTATCGGAACGGAATAAACAAATGCTTTTATGTATCCCCAAACACAATAATCGCAAGGATTCAAATCCGGCGAAAAATTTACAAATCGATTTTTCTAGAAAACGGTGTATCCTACCGACTTAAAGTAAGAGTACCTTTTAGTACTGGAATACCTGAAAATTTAATAATCTAGTGTAACAAATGCTTAAAAGTTAAAGACAAAAAAGTTATGCCTTAAAATAACCGTTGACCTACTCAAAACGGACGCCTATGACCGGTACTAGAAATTCGCAATTGATGGAATCGGTTCATCTCTGGAGGATAAATAAGCATACCAGTTTTTGTTTTTCTAAATAGAAGCGTTCTGGAGGAATTTAAAAAAAAATAAATACAAGGCGCCATCTTCAAAGAACTCTAGCTCCCTTAGGAAGCATTTTCGGATTAGGTGAATTTGGGTTTAATTGTCTTAAAATTATCTGAGGAAACTTCGGTCTTCGTTTGTCAGGAGAGTTTCTGGACACCCTGTATAAGTATGGAGATTGAGCTGTTTGATAATTTCTATTAAGTTGTTCGGTACTTGTTTTTGTTTTAATATATTAACTACGACACTTAATCTCATGCTGTCCAAGGCTTCTGTTAGATCGATCAAGCACATGAAGGCTGGTTTTCCGTATTCTATTGATTTTTCTACAATTTGCCTTATTAATCTTATTATTAATGTGGCATCTTGGATTGATCCTACCGATTCTATTTTGTCTATCGAATACTCCCCACCGTATTGTAAGAGTTTATTTCGTATATTGTCCAAACCAGGTGCATCCCTGTTTTTAGTTTTACGTGTAGCTTCCGTCGTCATCTAGGTTATTATTGTTGTCCAAATTTGGGCCGTTTTCTGTTACTTGTTCTTCCTCCTCGACCTAAAAAACTTTGGTGATGTATAATTTGTCGAAATATCTATTCCAGGTGGCTTCGTCTATTTACCATGTTTGTGCGCACTCTGTTATAACTTGTTTCCTTTTTCTTAATATTCCCCAGACATTTCTCTGTGCCTCTGTGTATCCCCCTTCTCTATGTGCTAATTTAGTTATGTTTTTTTTTAGCTTTACATTGCTGCTGATAATAACATCGTTGTTGAAATACATATCCATTGTGATAACTATTTGTGTGGTGCAAAGTATTGTTGACACGTATTTTTAACAGAATTAAATTAGGAATTCCAAATTTAAAGTGAAATTCAGAACTCAATCCTTATTCCATTTACATTAAATTTATTTTTAATTTTTAGAGCAGTAACGCTGGTGTTTCTTCTTGAATTTTAATAAACAACAAATTAAAACGGTTCTTGAATTCACACTAACCAAAATTCTTATAAAACCATTTTTTTAAATATTTTATATACCCTATTAAAACATGTTTCGTCTACTTACATGTAAATGTCTAAAACAAGAAGATGCGGGGGCAGTTAGTAAAATAAGTTCCGTTTCAGTCTAGTGAACGGAGGAGTGGGAATATCGGCACGATTGCAGCGTTGCGGTGTAGTCTAGTTCAGTGTGAGCCTGGCAGTGATAGTAAGAGAATCTTTCGTGCTATTTTGTTTGTGTGAAATAGGTGCTGCAAATGAAAATTAAGCCGACTGTAGTAAATTTCGTGCTGCTATCCGACTTTTGTGTGCAAAAGACATGAAGGCCGCTGAGATTTATTGTGAACTTTGTTCTGTTTACGATGAAAATGTCATGAGTGACAGTATGGTTAGAAGATAGTGCCGTATGAGAAGGACGAATTAATTAATGTCCCTTATGAAGAACGGAGTGGAAGACTAGCTGTTGTGACGAACGAAATTGTGGGTAATATCGAAGAAAGAATTAGTGAAAATCGGCGATTCACAATCACAGAACTGAGTGTCTTTTTTACCTTAAATTTCACGTAGTTTTGTACGAGGTTGTTACTGAGCATTTAGTTTACCACAATGGGTGCCAAAACTTCTTATCGAAGACCATAAAACAAAGATATTGGAATCGGCACTAACTTTTCTGACATGTTACGATGTTGAAGGTGAAGACTTTCTCAGGCTTACCGTAACAAGTGATGAGACTTGAGTTGCCTATTTCAACGTTGAGACGAAAAGAGAGTCAATGGAGTGGGGTCGCTTTAACTCGCCTACGAGGAAACCTTTAAAGTGCCGTCAAACTTTTTCTGCGAGAAAAGTGATGGTCAGTCTTTTGGGGCAAGAAAGTCTTGGAAACCAACGGTTTGAGAGCGATGAAGAGATGCTGGACAGTGTTACAGCATGACTTAATTCACAGCCGGCGGAGTTCTACGAAGAGGACATTAAAAAACTGGTTCATCGTTATGACAAATGTCCCAATCTTGATAGCAATTATATAGAAAAATAGCTGAAAGTATCTATAAGTTGTGTATAATAAAAACTTTTTCATGTATTGGTGTTTTTTTTTTAAATAACCAAAGGGAACTTACTTTACGAATCGCCTTCGTATTTCAAAGCAATAGTTTTATAAAAATCTTACATAAATTGTCGATTGAACATTACGGCTCTGTGTATTCCTGCTTCAATCAGTATTCTTAGTTTGTTTGCTGCATTACAATAGGACAATAAAATGCAAAACAGTTATAAATAATTAAATTTTCTAGTTGGTTGACATGCGCTATACAATGAATGAACAATTCCTGTTAGACATCGAGCATAAGTTAACAGAAGTTTTAGGTGTACATAAATATGGAAGGTCATTGCGTGTAATATAAGTTTTCTGTACAACTCACATTTCAAATTAAAATAAAAATATTCATTTTAATTAAGGTAATTTACTGCATTTTATTATAATATAAACACAATAATTAGTAACTTACTACTTAATTCAAACGTCTAATTATAATCTGTCGTGGTCATCAACTTACGATTCTGAAATAAAAATAAAAGTTTATTAATAAAGGTGAAAGCGGAATTAGCAATAACATGCACGAATTTACATGTAATTAATGTGCATGCCAAGAGATAATTGAACAAGTGTAAGCAGAATCAAAATAAATAACATCAACACTTGAACGAACGTTTGTATATCATCATTGGATTATAAATAAAGCGGTGAAACATCGAGTTACGGCATGTTTTCTTATGAGGTTAACCTTGCAGAGCTTACAAACTACTTAACAAGATTTAATATGCTCGTCTAATTATGAATGCATGTTTCTAAAGTTTTTAAAATGAAAGACTGTAGATGGCGCGAACGAAAAAAATTACGAGCATCTAATCTTGTATATATTTCATTGTTTTTTAAAATTGTCGTAATATTTATAATGGTAAAAAATATTTTGATTTTAAGATAAGTATTCGCTTTATAATAATAATTACAAAAATGTTGACACGAGGAAAAATATTGTTTTGAATGAATAAATGAATGAACGGTGTTTATTGGTCATCAAAAAGATTACATTATATGTCAGCAGTAAAAAAATAAAACATGAAATAAATAAATTAATAAACAAAATCTAGAAAAAAGTTGTATGTAATATTGTAAACCACAAATTAAATCAACACGAAAAACAAACAAACAATGACAAAATGGTAACAAATAGATATTATACAAATTATAATTGCACGCAAAAATAGTACAGTATATGCCGAGGCGAAAAGTAGTTCATTACCGTCGACAGATTAAAACTTAATCTCGAGATGGGAATGAATCCGATTAGGTTTGTATACTATTTTACTCACGATTGGTTAGTAATTCATTATTATATAAACTATTAAATCACCAAATTTCAAAATATAATAGTATTAAATTTCATGGCATTTTGATAAATGCTTTTGATAGGTACTGTTGCTGGTAACGTAACAATTAATAGTGATATTTACCGACATATTACTAAATTATTATCCTACAATTTTAAACATGGCCTTTCTTTAATAGTAAACAGTCATGGAAATTCTAATGTAGAAATTAATATTAATTCCAAAAGTGAATAAATTTTGTATTAAAAACGTTGTCTTGTTATTTACTTAATAAAAATTTGTAAATAGTTTTATTATGATTTGTTTTACTTATTTAAATGACACTGACGTTTCATAAATACTGAAAGACATTACCTAGCCGGAAAAGTGACATAAGCTAGCCGGTAAATTGCTATTATGTAATAGCGCATTTTCTAACCTATTTGAAGGTTAGAAATTTACAGTTTACTAACCTATCGCCAATTTATTCATTTACAATGTAAATAGCGCTGCTTAAACGGAGCCTTTTACTGCTTTTGGAAATTTGTTCGTACAGTGTACAGTTCGTGTACAGTATGTACAGTATACAGTTCGTACAGCAAATGTCCTTATTTAAATCGGTGGGTGATTATACAAAATAAATAGTTAATAATATTTAAAAAAAATAATAGGTAACACAGATATACTACTTCTGCCTATGCACACATGTTTCAAACTCATTCTAGTTCTCCTCAGTATGCGAGGAGTAATTTAAACACAATCTTAGGTCACGTGTCATGGGGAAGCCTCTTGACATATCTAACGGTCAAGAGAGGCACTAGAAGAAAACTATTCATTTAAATGTGTAATCCACCACTCGTAGTCTAGATTGGCGTACAAGATTATGTATAAGCAGTGATGCAAAGCATTAGGTGTGTTTCTCCCCGTACCCTGACGAGAACTAGGATGAGTTCGAAACACGTATCCGTAGGCAGACGTCTCTATTGCGAAATAAGTGTACGTTGTGTATAACCATGTGTGCATATACAGATATGTTTTTAACGTTTAGAAACAATTAAATGTTATTTCAAGAACATAAAGGTGTATGCGCGCATTTAAATAGGAATTTAAAATAAAATAAAACCATTTGTATTCTTTGCCAAAGTTAGTAAAAGCTACCTACATATATAAGTAATCAAGTCACCCTCTACATCGTTATGAAATGTCACAATCATATTTCAAGTCACACACCAATCAAATCGTACATCATTATAATTCTTAAAAATGTATCTATCCAAAAATGTTAAAATATACAGTTGATCCATTAAAAAAACTACCGATGACGCCATCTTTCGAAACAAGTAAAAGTTGTAGAAAAACAAATTATGTGATAGAGTAGAATAGAAATACTCCAAAACTTTTATTAAGGTTAATTTTTAAAAGAATACATAATTTTGCCAGAAATCTGGTGTTCCCACACATATGCCTGACCCTGTATACGATACCCTTGAGCAACAGATGAATATCTAGTGATAGCAATTATACTTTAAATAACTTTGACTTTAAATAAAAAACATTTGTGTTGTTACTTGTTTTAATTTATTCATAAGAAATTCTCGAACTGGAAACTATTATATACTTAATACAAATTATAAAGAAAATGCTTGATAAGTTTCACCATGTTTTATTATTGTTTCTAACAATATTGTTTTGACAATTTCTACCATTATCAAAGAAAGATCTTATTCAACTAAATGTTGGGTCACACTACACATTTAGTTGAATTGTACTATTAGAATCAATAAAAAGAAACTCAAGCTTATCAAATGTTTTTTTTTCTTATAATTTGTATTAAGTATGATATATAAATACAATGTGTCACCAACCAATTGCAACATCTATTAATAAGGTAGATACATATATCGAGACCGGAACATATTTGGTACTAAAACATACTGCTTATTATTTAAAACATCAGTAATCAATACTGATAAAAATGACATTCAACTTTCCTCTTCTTGTCTCATTTGATAAACAAGGAAATATTAATCATCATTTCTTTGACGAGTTTAAATTGTGCGATGACATAATTTTCATATATTCAGTCTTTATCTTATATCGATTCGTTTATTATTAAAACCCAAAAAATACCAAAAAAAAAAAATAGATCAAAGTCAAATATACAACTTGATGACAGTTTTCACACCACTATATATTTCAAATTGATGACAAACAAGTGGCAGTATAAGAGTTATTAAACATTGGATTTATATAGAATCTCTGGAATGCTGTGAACTTATCAAATTTATGTAGACAAGATTTATGAAATATTTATCCTGGATTTCAAGGTAAACATCGTAGATGATCGATTCTTTTGTATCTATAGAAACTACTTGGATAATATAATAACGCAAATGGACCTTTAAAAGTAAAAAATATTATTCTTTTATCCTTATTTATAATTAGCAATTTATAGTTTCTACATCACTTCTAAAGTAAAAGTTAATAAGACAATAGAGTTTTATTAAATAATTATATTATTGATATTTAGCAGGGCATGATATTTTGTCACATATTTTGTTTGATATATTACTAATACTACACAAGTTAAATGGCCAGGACTGTTGACAAATACAAGTATACTAGAGTATTTTTAAACTACAAAGTTTTAATGACAGTAATCATTTGCACAACAAATCATGGAATCATGACTTGACAGGCTTAGAGGGTAACCATCACTTACTCTAAACTAAACCCAGAACTTTGTTATACACTTTTTCCGCTGTATTCAACCTCAAGGTTGACAGATATCGAGCTGTGATTTTTTACAATTTCAAATATGTCTTAAGCCGCAAGGAATGTTTTGAAGAAATCGATTCGGTATTTAGTGACAATTCATGTTTCTTAGTCACTGTAAAGCGGTAATACTATGAATTTTAACGTAGTCGATTATCCTTAAACGATACAGTTCGAGTTCCTAAGCCAAAAAGGGTTGTTACCAAAAAGAATATTGTTCCTGTTCTAAACATGACTGAAGAGGACTGTCACTGCAAGCAATATTCAAACAACCCTGACTATGGTGTGAAGGTGGTATCTTACTCGAATATTTGATATGCAAGTTTTGCTCTCGTTGAATTTTTCACAATTTGACTCCAGTTCAAAAGGAAGGTCATGTGAGATGCTGCTTTCTACATCACTTTCATTCTGACGAACAAATGGATGTCACTTGGTGCCAAGTCCGAGTTGTGAGGCGGGTGGTCGACAGCCCCATTCGAAATTCTTGAGAAGTTCCTTTGTTTGTGCTGCTGCATGAAGGCGTACATTACCATGAAAGATAACAATTCCTGATGACAACATGCCTCTCCTTTTGTTCTGTATTGCTCTCTGCAGACGTGTAAGGTCTTCACAGTATGTCGCTACAGCAATGGTGGTTTCCCAAAACATAGTAGCCAGAAACTTTCTGTTGGACAGGGTTTGTTTGAACTTCTTTGGTTTGTTGGGGTAGTTTGTATACATTCTTTCAATTGGTCTTTCACGTCGTTCACTTCATCGATGATGTAGTCTATTGCTACGGACTTCCTTCCCTGACCGCCGTCATCATGAACATCAGTTCGTCTTTTCCGAAAAATCCTACACCATTTTCGCACGGCACTATCACTCATAACGTTTCTCCAGACACAACACACAATGTTCGATTAAATTCTGTCGCGTTGTTGCCTTTAGCTTGGAGAAAACAGATCATAGAGGGAATCTCGTTTTTTTGGGAGAAACTTCGATTGTAGTAGCCATGAGAAACCAACGCCCACATCAAAACTAGTGCCCTGGTCAGAAAATCCCAGCAGAGTGCCGCGCGAGTGCCGCGTCACCATGGCAACTGAGTATCTTTGCCAGCCTAACGGAACTTGAAAACAACAAACAAATTGCCCACGTATGTTGACTACTACATTTTTAAGAAATTGTGAACTTTTAAAAAAACATTTATCTGTATTCACCTATGGAGAAGAGAAAGAAATGGATATGTTTCTTTATAAACTCAAAACGCGCAACGGTGTCTAACGAAAAGCTTCTTTAAAACTATCTATGAATGGTTGCAATTTTAAATTCAGAACACGGAAAGAGTTGCTAACACTTTCACTTGAACAGTAATATTTTAAACTAGGGGAATATTCTTTGAATTGACCAATTTTATTTCGACAGCTTCAATACTCTTTATGGCTTACATTTTGAATATAAAGTATTAAGATTTTCGTTATACATCTCTCCTAGGGGATATTTTACATTAAGAGAACAAGCTAAATTTAAGATATTCGAATATATCGAGATTATCGAATATAGACGAAACTTCTTCGGAAGTTGGGATGTATACAAAAAATACTATGGGTATCTTGGCTTATTAACTTAACCTAAATAACTCATTCGTCAGTCATTCTATTTTCGCTCGAACAACTACTTGTCTGCAAGGAAATACAGAGAACATGGCCCAGAAAGTTGTTAATTTGAGCTACGAAGTTCATAATTGTTGTATACTACGCGCATACCGTTTAAGTCAACGTTCCAACACGTTCGTCCGTCTACACTGTGCATTACAAGAAGACAACGACCGAGCGAATGTTATATCTACGCATTCACGCACCGTGTCTTTCCACCTTTTCCCTATTTCTTTTTTTATTGAAGTATATGATCCGCTTTCCTTCTGTAACGATGAGTACGTATGGATATGTATAGACATTACGTGACACGCCACGGCGTGGTAATTATGCAAATTGATCATTACTCAACCGTCCTGGAACATCATCGTCGCCGGATCATGGGCATCTTATGCAAATGGAACGATTTAATTATGGTATAATTAAAAAACTCGTGCCGATGTGGAAAAGTTCCACTTCGGAAAAAGGGTCGATTAAATCTAATTTTCTTCAATTTATTTCGCTCTAGGGAACGACGCGACTGGCGTATCACGACTGACTTTGGAATTAGCGTTAATATCGGTTTTTTACAATTATGTGAATTGCTTTTTCGTACTTATTTATCTCGAAATATGCTATCCAAACAATTAAAAATTACGTGGAAAGAAATTTAATCTAACAGTATTAATTATAACACACACAAATAAAAAAATCTCTCGTTGGAAACTGTGGCTAAGTAAAAACTTTAATAAAGGTAGAAAACCCCGATACTAGTGTTTATATTTTAGATCCGCATTTCGATAACTAAGTTGTCATCTTCAGCAGGAAATAATTACAGTGTTTGTAATGGTATCTAAATTTCAAAACGCTTATTTAATTTAAATTAATTGATATATCCGCAAACAGGTGTATTTTTTTTTACATTAAATCACCTAGACATCAGAAAACTACTTACTTCAGTATTAAATAAAGTTCAAACTTAAAATTATTGTTTTTAGAATTGTGTATTTTAAATGTAGGATTTAAATGTGAAATTTATATTCGAAAGGGTGTATAAATAATTTCGAAATTGCATTCTGCGCAATAGCTGGATTATGGTCAGTGCCCTGCCATTTACAAGAATATCATAGAAAATAACCATGACTTGAGCTCCTGCTCCTGTGCTCTTTCATGCCACATTCTTATCTATTTCGCGCAGTCAAAGCAAACTCAGTTTACTCAATGTTACGATATTGTGTTACATTCGTAATTACATACTTATTTTTATTTTATATTCTTATCGACTATTTTTCATTTGCGAGTTATTTTATTTCATTCAACGCGTATTGTATCGCCCTTTGACTTCAATATTTTCTAATGGTATCGCCCCCCTACCATCTCCGATTGCTTTCAGCGTGTAGGTCATTCATATAGAGGCGGTGAACAAATCCTGTTGTGAGTAGTAGTAGTGTGTAAATCTTCGTAAAAGAGGTAGTTTTTCTTCATGGGATCTACGACATTGAGTATTAATCGCTTATGCGGATCCTATCGTACAGCGTGAAATATTTGATAGATTTGCCGTTCATCGATTTTGAAGATTGAGAGACTTGTAAGGGGAAAACTCCCATTCTGGCAAGTATAGTACCTTCTGGCGGCATTTCTTATACGGATTCCGGCATAATTTAATCTACTCTTGCGAAGAAGACAGAATTTAAACACCTTAGTCTGCAACTACCAACGATTGTGATACTCCAATGTCTATTAATGGAAAAGAAAACGTAAAATTTGCATGCAATAACCATGTAACTTCCGTTTCCGTTTGATTGAGTTGTAGATACTGACCTGTAGGCAATTTCCTGAGGACGTAACGAAAAAAAAAAACAGGGTAACTCGTATTAATTTTCTTAAATGCTATATAATATTTGTTACTTCTAGAACTAATTTAAAGTGTTGAAGGTAATTACTCATAACCTATCTTTAGTTAATGATAAATTACCTTTCTAATCTAAAATTTAATTAACGTTTCGATTCAAATATTTATTTATATTTGTCGGAATTGTGTAACGTAATGTATTTTTATAAGATGTTTGAAATCTAATTACGATTAGTATTCTAAAGGGTGTTTCAATAAGAGCGCAAGATTTCAGTGTTCAATAAAACATGGTTTTCTGTAGCAAAGTATTGAAATATTTATTGATTTAGAAAATATACATTTGGGAATTATGTATGAAAGAAAATATCTTGTAAATGGCCGCCACGGCTTTGCTGGCATATGCGTACCCTTTTGACGAAATTTT
The DNA here is from genome assembly GCA_935421215.2 of Melolontha melolontha. Taxonomy (NCBI): domain Eukaryota; kingdom Metazoa; phylum Arthropoda; class Insecta; order Coleoptera; family Scarabaeidae; genus Melolontha; species Melolontha melolontha. The sequence continues at coordinate 106,573,172 of OW285240.1, forward strand.
CAATAACGTTATTGAATACATGTGGTGGTATTTCATTGATACAGCGTCTAATTTCGGCTTTCAATGCTTCGATGGTTGCAGGCTTATTGGCATAAACCTGTGACTTCAGATAACCCCACAGCCAGAAGTCTAAAGGCGTTAAATCGCAAGAGCGTGGAGGCCAATTCTGGTCACCAAATCGGGAAATGACACGACCAGGAGCAAACTCGTGCAATATCGTCAATGTTTCACGGGCGGTATGACATGTGGCACCGTCCTGCTGAAACCACATGTCGTCAAGATCAATAGCTTCCAAATGAGGCACAAGAAACTGTGTTATCATAGCACGATAACGTTCGCCATTCACCGTTACTGCATTACCTTCTTCGTTTTAGAAGAAAAACGGTCCAATTATTCTTCCAGACCATAATGCACACCATACAGTGACCCGTTGTGGATGCATTGCTTTCTGATGAATCATTCGTGGATTTTCTAAGCCCCAAATGCGACAGTTTTGCCTATTAACGAAGCCATCGAGGTGAAAATGGGCCTCATCACTGAAAATGATTTTGTTTGCAAAATCAGCAGGTTGCTCAAGGATCCAATTGGTGAATTCTCTTCGCTGTTCATGGTCTACTGGCAGAAGTTGTTGAGTCAGTTGGATTTTGTAGGCATGCAGCTGTAAATCTTTAGTGAGAATTCGCTGAAGTGTGCCTGTTGAAATGTCCAATTCTTGTGCCTGATGGCGAATTGACGTCTCTGGCCTTTCTGTCACACTCTCGCGAACTGCCGTGATGTTTTGTTCTGAACGACCTCTACGAGCTCGTATCATGTGTTTCACATCACTAACCGAACCGGTACTTTCGAATTTTTCGATTATTCGTTTAACCGTAGATGAATTAGGCACATTATTTCGACCGAACATTGGACGCACTTTACGAATAGTGGCAATTAAACTTTCACCATTTTCATAATAATTTTTGACAATCAGGACGCGTTGTTCTACCGTGTAATGCTCTATGTTTACTAACTCCCATCTGTCAACTTTCGATCTGCAACGTCATAATCATGTGACATTATGACTGTCAAACATGGCGCGCAATTCAAATTTTGCGCTCTTATTGAAACACCCATTATTTATATTTAGCTTTGGTGATTAATGATTTTATTTTTAACGTAATATTATTCTTTTTACTGTATTTGAATTTATTCTAAATTTCTAATCTTTTTGGTACATATTATTTTAAAGTAAAGTTTCTTAATGTCACTTCTTTTTTTTTGTACGCACATCTGCGTCTGTTGCTCTCGGCTTTGCGAGACTTGTATAAAAACTATACGTTCTGGTGCATGTACACTTACGATATAGTCAATAATATTCTAATTAAATATATGAATTAAAATTTTTTGAATTTCACGTAAATAAATTATTGTGTGTATAATTGTTATTACTATGTGCGGCTGCCTCTATGGTATTCTAGAAAAAGCTTTTTTAAATCAAATTTGTGAATTTTGACAAATTTTCAGAATTATATTTTTGCGTAATAATTTAACCTATATATAATTAGGTTAAATTATTACACACCTTCTGCAGGAAAAATAATGGCAACTGTTTTTTTTTTGCGACTGTCGCGGAATTTTGCTGATTGATTGTATGAATAAGGTTAATACGGTAAATAGAAAGTACTATAGAAGCTTGATGCACCAACATCAGAGATTCTATTAAAGTGAAAAGACGCGCAGGTTGTCTTGTTGTTTCACGACAATGCACCAGTGCACAAATCAAGATGGCTTTGAAAAACTGAGCACCTACTACTTTGTTTCCGCATTTCAAAAAATACTCAAGGGCGACAAAATTTAAGGACTATGACAAATTTATAGCAGCTGTAGACAACCATTTTGCAGAGAAACGAAAAGAATATTTTTACGATGGATTAAAGATATTATTGAAACGGTATGGTATTCAGAAGCGAAAGAACTACATATATTGAAAAATACATTTTTATTGATGCTCTAGTCTTTCGTTTTCATGCCTACGCAGGAAGATAAAAACATCTCGAAATGCTCGCTTTTTCCTATTTGACGTTCCATTTTTTCTGTCAATAACTGATTCAATTTTGGCACATATTAAAAAACTATTCACTTAAACAAGGGTGCGACATTAAATTAACACTTTTATCTAAGGAATCAAAAACGCTACAAACTTGAAGACACCTATTATTTTACAGGATTCTTTTTATAATTTATTTTATTATAAAATTTCGCACCATTATATACATATTTCAATTAGCGTTTTTTTTTTGCAGGCGATGCGACTTCGTCGTACATACCAAAATTTGTGTATCTATTTATGAATTTGCTAAATAATCTTCATTTTATATACCTACATACACTGTACATCTATTCACACAAATTAATATTACATCATTTGCATTAGTTTAATATCAATAATATATCTTAACTAATCTAACATAGCGTGTAAAATAAAGCACGGACGGTATTGAAAGTTGTGAAATTGCATATTTATTGCTGATCCTATCGACAGCTACCCGGAATCGAGTAACTGGAAATTCGATTAAATTTCACTATTGAAGAACGAGGCGACGAAGAGTTCCTGGTATTTATCTCTGCAGTATATCAATCGGCCCAATCAATAATGCATTAATAGTGATACAACAACCACTGTCATACTAACATCAACGCATGAGTTTCTTACTTAGGTAATTACCAAATTATAATACTTTGTGTGCTTGCGAAATCTTATTTAATAACAAATTAATTTTACAAATGCAAAATGTGCAAATTCAAAATATTCATAATATACAATGCTAGTTGTGTATAGCGCCAAAGACAACAAAGGGATGAAAGGTATATATGAGTAATGCCTTCATACAAAAAATCGCGGTTCAATTGTTCACGTAGTAACAAGAAAATGATTTTTCTGTATTCGAATCCGGCCCTGTCGTAGTTAAATATATGTGCGGTAATACGGGCTTCCACCTCTAATTCATCAGTAATTCTCTTTACCGACAAATTATATTGTTCTATCGGTATTTGTCAGTACCACACACAAATTTAAAAAAAATATATACAAATAATTAAAAACCACGTATCTATCCAATTGTACACGCCATGGACACGCTATATAAAGCTTTTTGTTTTATGACGATTTTTGTTTTATAATAAACATAATAATTTTACTTGTCAAAGAAGTTCAAACGTTCAAAGTACTTAATTTTAATACATTTTAATTAATGCGGCATAGGTCTGTCGATATATACGACGTAAAGGCTATTATTCGCAATTCGACGCAAAGGCTGATATTCACAAAAAAAAACATCGCCATATGGTGCGACCGAGTTTGTTTTGATAAGAAACCAATAACATTCACTATCCATGAATAGGAACTTATGTTAAAAGTATCGTCCGGAATTTTATTGATTTTTTGCAGATCAATGAACTTGAATTACAGCTGTATTTCGGTAAATATAGAATAAATAAAGATATGGAGCGACTTTAACTACATCTTGGCCCTAAAAATTCGGAAATTTTTGATGAATAAATAATAAAATTTCTAAATAAATTTGAAATAAATTTCTATTTTTGATTTTCAGTTAGAAATTTATACGTATTCTTCAGATTCGCATAGATTGGACACGGTAATCCTGTATAAATGAAAATTTATTTTGAAAGTTCTCTAAAAATTGCCTTCGTTAGCATTTCAGAAACGTAGTTTTTTGTAAAGTTAACGCGCGCGTTTGTGTAGTTTTTACCTACCAATATTCAGTTAAATTTTTTCCCACATTCACTATGTTTTATGTAAGTACTGGTACCTCGTACGAGTATTACCTATTTATTGGATAATATACCGGTGTCCTTGAAATAAAAAGACAATGTATGAAAAATGGAAAGAATATATACCCAAAATATTGTGAGTCAATTACGACGCGAACGCCAAAAGTAAAAACCCCCTGACAATTATTATTACGTGACGCCTATGAATTCAAAATATTGTAAATGTAAATATATACCTCTATTGAAGTTACACAAACACCGCATGTGTACATACTAACACCTGTCGATGTTATAAAAGGTATAATATCCTGTATGCTAAGGTCAATTAGCATATGCCACAGCGTGTTTACATACGTCACAACCGTCGATGTTATAAAAACTATTACATTGTTGTATGCTAAGGTCAATAACCACTTACCAAATTAGCTGTTTATGCATTCCAAGTGAACTATTAAAAAATGTTAAAAATGTGTATTACGTGTACTACCTAAATGTTTTTTTTTTTTGTTACGAGAAGTAACAAATATAATGGATTTAGAATGTCTATAAAAATACCGCTATTGAATGCATTATTTATATTCATAAAAACTAGAAGATAACATTGTGTAGACAACTGTCTACACAATGTTATCTTCTAGTTTACAAGACAGTTTCTAGCGTACAAAGCTTTGTACGCTAAGGGTTATATGAATTTTTAAAGATGTAAGATGTTGTGCTCTACGGGTATTTAACGTAAAAATTTGTTCGTGTGGATGGTGCAATAGCTTTTTCCCACTTTGTGTTATCTTTTTCAACAAAATAACCAAATTGGGCAAGCGGAATATCTTCATCCGAGTCAGTTGTGTGCTCTTCGTCTGCAGAGGCATCTGTTTGCGTATCATGGTCACTTATATAAATAAAAAGTTCGTCTATTTCTGATTCATCTGAGTAATCTGAAGTGTGGTCTTCCTCTTCTTCCTTAAAATCCAATATATTTTCCTAAATGTCTGAGAAAGCTGTCAATATCTTTCAAACCTTGTTCTTTTGCTAGTGCTCGGCTGGTCCATTTTTTAAACAACAACAAGCACAGAAATACATTGATACATAAAATAGTGAAAACCTTAAGACGAAAACACAAACTTTGCTAGAACTGTTCAAATGAAACACTAAATTAAAAATATAACGTAAGGACGCACACTTGGGTGTATTTTACCTAGGTGATGTTAAGACGATAAGAATGCGTTCACGTCATTGATAGAAACTTTGGCCTAACAAATATATAATTGAGTAGTTGTTTGGGCTACTTCCATCGTTTGTAGTATTTGAATAATCCGACGTTTCGGCAGTCAATCTACTGTCGTCTTCAGGGTAGCCCTGAAAAGGGTCAGTAAAATATAAAAAAAACTACAGCTTAAATATATATAGAGGTTTTAAGAAATAATATTCTGTCCCATAAATAGCGTAGTGGTTAGATTTAGTTCAAAGTTTCACATTTCTGACCTGGTTCGAACCTCACACGAGTACATTTCGCAATAAAAAAATCGGGAAGACATATGTCAGGCATAAGTTTGGCAAGCAATGGCCCTTTCCAGGGCTACCCTGAAGACAGCAGTAGATTAACTGCCGAAACGTCGGATTATTCAAATCCTACAATCGATGGAAATAGCTACAATTAAACAACTATAGCAAACGCCAATTAAGTTGTCGCGAGGAGGGGTAAGTTCGCGCAGGATTAGAAGTAGTGGGGAGATTTGTATTTGGTTTTACATCAAATGTCAGATAATTCTGAGCTCTGAGCGTGTATCACTTTATAATCCCCTAACAAAGACATGATGTTCCGTCAAACTTCAATGACAAATTTATTCTGATAATTACTTGAGTAGTGGTGGTGGACGTTTTTAAAAACGGCTTCTGCGCACCCCCTCCTCGCGCCAACTTAATTGGCGCTTGCTATACTCAATTAATCATTCATCGTCAACAATTTCTCGTTTGGAAATATGTATGTACATACATATAATACAATTTTCAAAATATAAAGATACTAATCGGGTTATACCAGAGTTATACGACCTTCATGCTGTCTGTCTGCGAACAACTCACCCGTTGTCGACAGATTGCGAAATTTACAAAAAGACATTTAGGTTATATACCGAATCTATCGTTTAATTCACATTTGATTTAATAAATGACATTTGTTTAAACATAACCTGTAAATGACAGATAAAATTGACAACACAACATAGACGACAATGTGACGTAAACGCACTCTCATTGTGAAAATCCTATATTCACAACTAATCACGTGAACAAAATAATAATGGTTTTCTATTCAGAAGAGTCCATTAGGGGTACAGTAAGGGGCGGTCAGGTCTAAGTAGCATAGAATAAGAATAAATTAAATGTAAGAGATTTCTAAAAAAATATCTTAAATATATAATAAAATTAAATATTTTTATCCTTTACTTGATTTTTACTTTTCTATTGACTCCAATGTTTTGCATTTAAAATTTAATCTGCATCGAAGAAATGCAATTCAAGGAAGTTAATTAAATCGAATGAATAAGTACCTAATTTAATACGATACACAAACTGCAAAACCGTATACGGCAATAATACACTAATAGGAACACTTGACCTTGACAATGCGTAGAACTGTGTACAAATATTCACTTCACGAGATCAAGCCTTTTATGTGCAGAACACGCGTGTATATATAGTAAAGAAAAACAAATTCAGTGCTCTTTCTCACTCACTGGTGACATACACACATATATACACTGCCTGCAGTGTCGAACAATTAAACCTGTAACTAATTTGTACTGATTTGGTGATGCTCACGTGTTTAATATTTTATTTAGTTCCATACAAATAAAATACAATAAACAAGTACTGAAAAATGAGAGTATATCTTGTATATATCTTATTTTGAATAGGACAATCGGTTGTAATTGTAATTATAACATTTATTACCTTGAATGGGTCTTTAAAATACTGTAACAGACGAATGTTGTGGGAATGACAAGTGTCTTAATAGTGGTTTATTATAAGGTGTAAATTATATTCGCTATTGTAATACAATACATTCATAAAATAAAATTGTTCATCTAAATATCCTGTGGATTTTATTACTAATTTACTGCGCATATACTTGAAATTATACAAAAATAATTCCCAACAAAATCAATAGCGCTGCTATTCTGTAATGAATTCACCAATCAATTGAGAAAATGATGCCGACTCATTAAACTTTTTATTATCAAATTATAATATATTAGCCACGTTTGAAAAGAAATTAACAGCGTCATTGTATTGTCAATTTTTTTAACTTTCATATATTTTACAATCTGTTCATTATAATGTATATACATAAAAGTAGGTAAAACTTTTTACAATTTACATAAATGGTGCCATGTAGGGCGATAGTAAATTGTGTGATACTTCTCCTTTTATGTATAACACAAAATTAGTTTTTGTAAATAAATAATTATTATTAGATCTTAAATTTAATTAAATCTAACTAGTAAGTCCACAGTCGAGAGAGAGAGAGAGAGCACTTACAAGTTCGTTTGGGTGACATTTAAGTTTGACAACGTATTTTTTAGCCAACTTCCGAAAAGAAGGAGGTTATCAATTCATATATACACTGACCGGTAAAAAATTTGGTTACCCCCAAAACACGTTTACTAATTCCTTTAGAAATTTAAATTTTGTTGAAGCACTGCGCATTTCCAATGAGAAACGCACAGAATAGAAAGAAAAGAGAATGTAAAAACAAAAAGTAATTTAATTTGAGAAATACAGGGTGTAAATGAAATATTCCGACGTACGCCAATATATAATAGATACGTAAGACAGCAATTAAAAACTAAAAAAAAAAAATTATTCTATCGAACCTTTAATTTTTGCGGAAATTTAGGAACACAAACTTTTCAAATGCGGTCTTGTATTCAGATTGAATCTAAATAAATAGAAATTATATGCTGTCGATCCAACAAACAAATAGGCATTTATTTGTTCAAGTTCACCAACAAATCCCATTCACATTTCGGGTAATAATAGGTAGTCTTTGTGTGAAAGTTTTATTACATGTTTTATTCATAAATTTTCTTATGCATCAGCTGCTTGTTATTAATAAGTAAGTCAATGGCCTGACCTTTGTAATATCCCGAAAAAAACAATCTCCAGTTTCTTTAAAAATGTTAAACGGTATAGGAGTTTTGTGGTGATATGGAATTTTTAATTTAGTTATCTTAATATTAAATTCACGAGAAATACCAAATTATATTCGTAGTTTTAATTGAATGTTCACATTTTTTTCTGTGTTCTATTTGCTTCTTTTTTTACCCTAAAAAGTGTCTTCACGAATATGAGTCACAGCTTGAGAAATACGTTGCCGAAAATCGTCCTTCATAACTTGGATGCAATATATCGTAATCTCTACACAGTTTGTAAAATTAAATCATTTGATGGACATCTTCGATTCTCTTGAAAAATACGTCTAGTATCTCTAACATTTCCATCTGTTTCGCCGTATAGTAAGACGATATCTGTTAATTCGTGATTTGAACAAGCCATGCTTCACAGAAGTTGATAACAGACTGACTTCTGACTTACAGTATGCATCCTCGCATCTACTACTCCCACCATTACGCTTCAGTAGGGGTAGCGCCGCAGTTATAAAGGAATAATAAATTTACCAGAGTCGGCACGAGCCGAAAAAAAAATTATTTTTCTATAAAAAATTCGAATAATTAGCGTCGTAAAATGTAGAAAGCATATTTACATTTACCTTCGCGAAAATGCAATAAATTTGCAACAACTGCCGACTACGGGCAAGATATCATCTGTTTCCTTAATGTGACTTAAGGCATTCCCACAAAGATTCGAAATCACGGTCCTTAATAGCTTATTGGTTAAAGCAATGGTCCGGCAAGCCATGGACGTGGGTTCAAATCCTACTTAAGAGCGAATTTTTTTCTATTAAAAAATTCGAATAATTAGCATCGTAAAATGTAGAAAGTATATTTACATTACCTCGCGAAAATGCAATAAATTTGCAGTTTAAATACTTGTTTAGACAAAAAACCGAAATTTATGGGGTTTTATTTAATAAATATCTCAGAGTGACCGGTTTTTTTGGCGGTCAGTGTATATATCAGAAATGGTGATAGCAAAATTTGTTTTGAACACCATTTTATAACGACAATGTAATTTACGTAAGAAATGTAAGATACTTGAAGCAATTATTTGAAACCTTTTTTTAACACCGAGTCTAGAAAAATGCAGATAAACATCAGGTAGAGCGATTATATGAGTAATTTTGAGTCGACAATCCTAATTTAAAAAAGTTGTACGGTCCTTCGTTAAGCTAGACCGAATTAGACAAGTACTGTAACAGTTATTTTTAGAAAATGCTAATGAAGAGATATTAAAACCGCAAAGTATTGGTATTAATCAATTAGCTACGTTAATACAATTTTACACAACTTTCCAATGATTTCCCATAAGCCATTTTACAAATTTCGCTTAATTCTAGTAACTCAATTTTCAAATTTGATGGCCTAGTGTGGCTTAATGAGAACTTTTTTGAATTAGGATTATCAACTCAAAATGAGTCATAACATCACCCTACCTGACACTGAATTTTTTTAGCCACCTTGTATTCTCGCCGAGAAAGTCCGAAACAGTAGTTTAAAACTTGCAAACTACATTTGTCGGGTAGAGATTTATAAAGAAGAAGAAAAGAAATTATTTTTTCTGCACATAGAACGAGTGTACATTAAGTCAACAAGATATAGCGTTTCAGAGTTTTTCGAAAGCAACACGTTGATATTAAAAGAATTTATACAATATCATTTTTATCAATACATATATCGATTTCAGCGTTTACTTGAGAAGAGAAACCGTTACATCATCACTAACTGTTATAATAAATTCATATATATATATATTGGTTACTTAATGTATGTAACAACTATAAGTTTGAGAAGAAAATATTTAACAAACTAAATAATTAGAACCTACGATGTCTCAACTATAACACACCAACATATCTTCGGAAAATGATTATCGATCACAATTCTTTGAAGGTCTTATCTTTACCGGAGCAAGTGCTCAGCAGAGGAAGTTATTGCCTATTAGTTTTCGTCGTTGTTGTTTGTGATGCCGGCGCAATCAATTCAGTTGACTGCAGCTATCTTCTTCTTCTTCTCATTCCTTTTGTCTTTCGTCGTCGTTATGAAACCATGGAATCGTGACTGAGTTCAGTTCTCAGTGTGTTTGGTGTCGTTTCAACTCTCCGCCGTCGAGTTGATCTCGCTCTCTCAGTTCTTCTTGTTCATTTTCCGGAGCTCCGAGCGAAAACTCGCCGTCTAATTAATTTTAATGAATCGATCGGTGAAGAGAACCGTTTGGTTCAGTAATAAAACGTAATTGTATACGGCTCTGGAACGGTGATGTTTCTGAGTTTGATTTGTTTCATTTGTTTTCGTTTTATTTTTCGCAGTTCGTGTTCCATTTACGACAAAAATGTAAATAATTTGTCAAAGATCGCATTGTCGCAATGTTAATAACAGAGGGGGAACTATTAAAATGTTTTCTAATTTTCAAAAATGGTTAATGAGAAAATTACTCAAATTCCTCTACCTTTCACAAAGTCAATGCTTGATAAACATCTTTTCATTTTTAATGATAAAGTTCAAGAATATTTAACTGACTTAGATTCAATATTGGGAATAAAATACTTAGCTATATTTCACTAATTTTATTAGAATAACTCTAAACATATGTTTCAGCTGTTATCCCATTGTCAAAGGGATATCTTTAAATCTTACTTAATGGATGTAAGTGTAAGATATATACCTAACGGTCTTATGAGTCAATTAATGATATTCAAGAATATTTACGCTAAATATATACTGGTCGCTATAAATAAATGAACATCCAGTAAATTATCGTCTATTTTAATTAATTGTCAGAAAGTATTTGTGAAAGTATTAATAATAGGTTGATCCTCATCTCTTTCTTACGATTAGTTAGTCTATTAAGCATACTATGCCAAGCTATGCCAAAATCTTTTGTGACCTTACATTGTTTGGGGGTAGTTTAAATTATTGATCCTCTGTCCTACACATACACGTATTCTATTGGTTACAAGTTCGATGAGCGGGAAACGATCAATATTAACATTATACAAAAACGCCGTAGTAATCCTTGCGGTATGTGGTTGCATATTGTCCTGCTGAAAAATTCGATTTACCAGTTGTTGAAAATATGATCAGTTTCTACCTCCACTGCTCTTTGTGCTTTGGGGTCCTTTTCCAGCTCCTGGCCTCCAACAAATTCCTAGCGTCCTCATTCGCCACATTCTCCCATTTCTTCCTCGGTCTTTCACCGCTCTCTTTCGTTGCATCCTGCCGTTCAGCAATCCTTCCTCGGTGATCCTAGCCACGTGTCCTGCCAATTGAAGCCTTTGTATTTTTATGAACTCAGATATCGGGGGTTATTCCAGTTTCCGATATATCTCGTGATTGTATCTCGATCTCTATAAGCCATGTTCCTGCACTTGCAAATCTATCTATGCCAACTTAATTTTTTGGTGTCGAGATCCGTGTTTCGCTTCGGCCGGATGATGGTTTTATATATCCGTCTCTTGGTATTTACATTAATGTCGCGCAACCTGAAAACATGCGAGAGGGGAAGCAGGCATTGTTTGTCAGAGTTCTTCTTCAAGATAGCAAAAATGATTGACTAGTTCGACGTTATCCTATGTGGCTGTGTGCGTCATTGTGTGTATTTATCCTAGCCTGCACTAGCATGTGTATTGTTAACGTTAATGTTGAAGTCAGGTATTCTTGCACTTGATCTACCCATTTTATTGATGTTATCAGCATATGCTGTTATCTGAACTGCTTTGTTTGTTAGCAGATTCGATCTTCCTGACTACATATTCAAGGGCCAAATTAAATAAAATGAGAATCAGCCAGTTCCTTGAATTACCACTAGAGACTTACTTCCATTACATATATAGCCTTCTACACCATCGCACCTTGAGTAAAAGCCGTATATCGCCGTACAGAAAACTTTAAATGTCTTCGTTCTCTGGGTGTCCTGACCATTTTTCGACCATCGTGAGCCATAAAAATGTAGATTTGTCACTGAAAACTCAATTTCATTCCTTATTCTAGTGCAACTTCTTGTTAGACAGTCATTTTTCGGCGCGGAGGTAAACAAAAATTGTCGGTACGATTAAGCCTAAAAGACTGGATTCTTAGATATATACATTGTATGGAGATTTGTTGATTAATTAAACCTCTCCATCTAGTACTAATTTTCTCTGTTGACGTTTCCTAATAGCCACAAGCCGAACTGCACGATCTTTGCGACCAGTGGTGCGTCTGGGACGTCCAGACCGGAAATGGTGTCGTTCCTAATTATTTTCTGTTCATCTACGCCAACACAGACCAATTGTAGCGTCATCACGTCCTACACGATCAGCAACATCACGAATGGATTATCCGGCTTTTCGTAGGCCGATTATCCTGCTCTCATCAATTTAATGTACTATTACTCGTATTATTACACATATATTTAAAAATTATACTTCTGTAGAAATAGAATTGTATTAGAGATTAGTCATTTATAATAATTAGTATTTCTGCGTACTACATCGCACCTACTAAAGTGTTGTGATAAATTAGAAGACATAAAAACATACATTTTTTGATTCGATTTGTTATTTTTCATCTTGAATGATCATAACGTCACGGCTTTAAATTTATTGTGCAGATCTAATTTGCGTTTGTAGCGGTAACTCATGGAATAATAAACATAGTACAGAAGGTATACCTTTTTTTAGCATACGTTTAAATCTGTAGATAAATCATTAGTAAATTGCAAATTCTAACTCTAATTCAAAAATCAATGTCAATATAGAATTTAAATATTCAAGATAATTATTTTAATACATAATATATATATATATATATATATATATATATATATATATCAAAAATTCTTTAAATTCGGGTAAGCGGTCAATTAAAAAACTCCTTTATTAAATTACCCTATATTTCGCAACACTTTGTCGCTTCTTCTGGGGTAAAAAATGTAGAGTTAAAAATAATAAAATTGACGTACAAAATAAAAATGGATTCTTATTTTTATTTTGTACGTCAATTTTATTATTTTTAACTCTACATTTTTTACCCCAGAAGAAGCGACAAAGTGTTGCGAAATATAGGGTAATTTAATAAAGGAGTTTTTTAATTGACCGCTTACCCGAATTTAAAGAATTTTTGATAATATATCACGGTCGATCATTTCTTTTCAATTATATATATATATATATATATATATTTAATACATAATAAGACATTATTGTAAACTTTGGGGATTGTTACTTGTAGGCACAATTTCCACGAAATGAACACACAAAAATTCCCCGTTGTGAAGTCAAACAATACACTATTCAACCAATACGATGTTAATATGTAATAATGTAGGGGTAGTGGTTTATTTTTACATACTTAAAAAACAGGATAGAATAGATCAGTATGAACTAAAATACAATATCAACTCGACATTAGTACAAGATACAGTCTTAAAACAGCATTCTCTTCATAACATTGATATCAAACAATAATATTTTTAAATGAATATATTTAGATGAAAGTACATTTATTCATTTAACACTCACCGAAGACTTAAATGGTAAAGTGTATACAGCCTTACAACCTGTGCAAGGTGAAACAACATCGGGGTCGTGATTCTAGTAACTGACTTTGAAGCATCACGGTCATTGCAAACATTTGGTTCACGAGCCAACATCTACCATAAAATTGGTACATAAATTACCCCATCAATATGTATGTATCTATGTACATGCCTATATCATATATTTTAACAATGTAGCATCTTTATTAAACAACATGCTTTGCGACAAGCCCTTCCAAATAATAACAGGAGAGAGCAAGAGTAAAATGAGACTTCTTAATAATGGATTGCCTCAAGGTACTTGCACCTGTCCTGTTTTATCTGTATATGTCAATAATTCAGTTTTATTTCAAAAAATATTTGGGGTTTGGGTTTTCCCAATCTCGAATTGCCACTACAAACTTCCAGGCTTTGGTCTATTGTCATCATACCAATTTAAAATTTCAACTTTTTCTTTTAAAGTTAGCATTTTTTTCTGTGCTTTTCCATTACGCTACAAAGATGTGCATACATAATTTACTACTTTAATTTAATCATTATCAGTTAAATAAGTTACCTTTCTTTAAACAAATGTATCACTGGTAAATAATAGAACTGTTTTAAGGAGATCTATTCTCGTGAAGTTGGAATTGAACTAAATACAAAACGCTTGAAATTATATACGAATACATATTTATCGGCACTGCGTGCGCAAACAGGCCATTCCCTTAATATCCAGTTATTCTCCAAATATGTTGTCCGTTTATCAGAGATTATTTCTTAAATTGCTCGAATTTTGTGTCCGTTTATTAGAGTTGCTATTATTTTTAAAATGTATTAATTAAAAACGGTACAACAAACGTGTCCACTTAATAGAGAGGTTCGTTTAATAGAGTTGTTCGCTACTAAAGACTTCACTGTACAAATTTGTGTGAAAATTTCCATCCAGATAGGTGTTTTGTCTCACTATAGACACATTAGTGCATGAGACCAGATAAATCTTATATTTTAACAATGTAGCATCTTTATTAAACAACATGCTTTGCAACAAGCCCTTCCAAATAATAACAGGAGAATAACAAAATTCACAACACTTTATTCACAACTTTAGCGTTAGCGTATAAAGTTGGATTAATATGGGTTAAAAATGTAGACCTTACATCTTATAGAAACTGCAAAAATATAAAAATTACTAAAATACGAAATAAAAGTGTCGTTTCGTAATTCTCGATGAGTTCTACAAACTAACGGATGTTCAAATTAATAATCGTTTTACGCCTGGCGTTCGTGAACTCACAATGTGTAAGTAATGTGTGTGAAGTGTTTCGTTACTTGGACTTCTCACCACAAACTTGAAGAATTTGATAATTTCTATTCTACAGACACAGGTTACCGAAGAGAATGCCGACATTGATGAACCAATATTTCACACATTGATTCTGTATTCTGTCAGATTCATAAATGGCTTTATAGAAATGGGATAGTAATTACTAGAGAACGGACTCGAGCGATTGATGATTCATAGCCCATAGGCGTCTGCCTTGTATTCGCAATAGGTTTGTTTCTCTAAGCGATCCGTGAGTTTCGAACAATTTGATACGTGTAGTAACTGCATAAGTAGCACATATCTACATAATAATATGCAGTTAATATGTATCTGTCAATGCAGAACAGAGCGAATGTAATGAACGGTTTGGTAACCGGCAGCAACTACTGCTGAAACAAAAGTAATGTTGACAAGTGAATTGCGTATCGAATTTTGAATAAAAATAATTTACAAAGAACAAAACTCAAAACTATGTATTTTCTAAGTGTAAAACACTAACTAAAATTTGTTCAAGGTGTTCCTGTGTTAAATTAGTTCTTTTAAATGTTAAAACGTCTTTAGAAATAGAAAATTTCCGTTTCACATCACAAATGGTGTAATGTTGCAAAAGTGCACCATACTCGTACTTCGAATGTATAAATTTTTCAATCGGCTCTGTGTAGAATTGATATAATATATTCAAACCTGGATTTCTGTTAAATATGACATCAACTTTTTGTCTTAGCTTGTTTCCAAATTCAGAAAGCATACTTTTCATTCGATCGATAACGGTTTCTAAGTTAATTATCGCCTCTTTTAGGTTAATATCTTGATTTTGCATGTAAGCAATCGTTTCTGTAAGAAATGGACTAAAAAGAAGAAACGAAAACTACTCCAAAAATAAGGTAGTAAATTAAACTTAATATTTATAAAAAATTATAGGATAAATATACAATATAACAATATAAAACAGATTTTTTAAAATACTAAACGTTGTAACCAAATAACACTGAAAGAAACGAAACCAGAAACAATCCCTTCTCGAAGAGAATAGAAAATATACTATCTCAAGAACAATAAATACATATATGTATATGCATGTATAACAGCAAGTAAACGCGCGAATACATTTTGGAAATAAGCGGATATAATTTTTAAGCGATTATTTCAACGGAGTCTAACGAAATAATAAATAAATTCCGTCTTACACGCCACTGTTGAATTGAATTTATGAAGGAGTAGACACAATATACTATTCATAACGACGGAAATAACAACACCTGCTCGAGAAATGCAATCGAGCAAGCAAATAGTGGGGCTGTTATAACATGTATACTATACTTGAGACCGCCACACCGTCTTATCGGGGCAATTGATCATAGTTAGATTTTTTATATCACTTCTGTTGTTGATTGAATTTTTTTCGTTTTTAATATTAATCATTTCTTTAATTTCCATATTCATTGTGTGTTATTCTTTATCGATTATCTGTGTGTTTTTGCGTTATCCGTATCAGATTCTTTTTAATGTTTTTGATATTATTAAAAAATATTCTCGTATTTATAGCTTTTCTCGCTCTAGCATGTTTCAAATTGTTTATTGTTATAAAGGAAAGCTTCCGCATCAACATTATTATGTTCATGGATCCAAATTTACGTATTCACGTACAAAATATGAAAATGGTGTATTATTTCAGAACGAGTCATGTAGTTAATTTATTTGCAATAATTAAATTGAATGAAAGAATATTCTTCGTTTGAAGTACCTAAACTCTTTCTTTCAAAAACTGATTTGCAATCAATTAGCCCATTATTTTCTACCTTATACTAACGAACATATTTTAACGAGGCCTTGCTCATAGTAATAGCATATAATTGACAAACATAATAAAACGGTACATATACTCTGTAAGCACTATTCTATCGTATTATGTATACATATTGTCTACCCATTATGTCGTTAAATCCTTGGCGAGCCAGATCTTGGTTTACATAAGAACGGAACACTAAGCAATTAAATTAATGAAGATTATCACATTCTTTTCGAGAATACCAAAGCCTCGTCCGGTAATATTTCAGAGTCTCTGAGAATTGAACCATGTATTCGAAAACTCTGACATTTGAAAACGTGAAAGATACTTTACAAAAGTTCCAATTTCGTCGGCATATTTGTACTGCTGCTGCTACCTACGAACCTCGACACTCGGTTGACGTTTCTCCTAAATTTATGACTTTTAGATGTTAGCCGGGTTCGGACGCGTAAAATGGACCGAGATGAATTTATCACCGTGTGCTGTTACATCAGGGTCCGTTTTCTTTTGCGAGAAGAGCTTTATGTATATATGTTTGGGATTTAAGACCCGGTTTTCTATACATATCGACACACTTCGCGCAGTATTGATTCTTTTACCGCTTGGGTTCATAGAGGGATGTGTCCGTTGGAAAAGGACGGTGGTAAAAGAACTGAGTACAAGAACGTTAGTGTAGCTATTTATATTTAGCACCTTCATGGGTTCGCATTCAATAAATGTGACAGCAGTTCCATGATTTATCTATGGTGAAATAAGGAACTTTATGGAGTAGATATAAATAATAAAATAGCGTTACTGAATTGTATAATGGTAAATAAAATAGTGAAGAAATCGAAGTAATATTTTAATTAACAAGTATTGTTGCATCTTAGTAATTTAATAATAATAATACGTATATTCCGAACAGGAGTCCAAGTACAGGAAACTGATACAAAAATACATGTAGATCTACTAGATAATAATACAACAAAATAAATACAGATTGCTCTATTTGTAGTAATGTTAGCAATTATTACATTAACGGTCGGTATTATCAACTGATATTAAAAGTAATTTTAGTTAAGAATTAAGAAATACTGAAAAAACAAGTCAATCAACGGGAGGAAACGTACAGACGACGTTTCGTTCTAGTTGGAACTTTTCAATGTACGGTATTCCCTCGATGACGGACATTGCTTTTTCATTTCTATACTTTCTGTATATATAGTTAACATTTGGAATTTACTGCAAGTGAGAATTAATGAATATTAAATCACATTCTTACATGTAAATGTCGACTTATTTAATGCGTTCGTAACTACAATCCGACAAACTAAGTTTGTACCAGTATGCAGAACACACCCTTTCGCGACAACGAACTTCCTGGTGATTAGGTTAATTAAGAATTAAGAAATACTGAAAAAACAAGTCAATCAACGGGAGGAAACGTACAGACGACGTTTCGTTCTAGTTGGAACTTTTCAATGTACGGTATTCTTTCGATGACGGACGTTGCTTTTTCATTTCTATACTTTCTGTATATATAGTTAACATTTGGAATTTACTGCAAGTGAGAATTAATGAATATTAAATCACATTCTTACATGTAAATGTCGACTTATTTAATGCGTTCGTAACTACAATCCGACAAACTAAGTTTGTACCAGTAAGCAGAACACACCCTTTCGCGACAACGAACTTCCTGGTGATTAGGTTAATTAAGAATTAAGAAATACTGAAAAAACAAGTCAATCAACGGGAGCAAACGTACAGACGCCGTTTCGTTCTAGTTGGAACTTTTCAATGTACGGTATTCCCTCGATGACGGACATTGCTTTTTCATTTCTATACTTTCTGTATATATAGTTAACATTTGGAATTTACTGCAAGTGAGAATTAATGAATATTAAATCACATTCTTACATGTAAATGTCGACTTATTTAATGCGTTCGTAACTACAATCCGACAAACTAAGTTTGTACCAGTATGCAGAACACACCCTTTCGCGACAACGAACTTCCTGGTGATTAGGTTAATTAAGAATTAAGAAATACTGAAAAAACAAGTCAATCAACGGGAGGAAACGTACAGACGACGTTTCGTTCTAGTTGGAACTTTTCAATGTACGGTATTCCCTCGATGACGGACATTGCTTTTTCATTTCTATACTTTCTGTATATATAGTTAACATTTGGAATTTACTGCAAGTGAGAATTAATGAATACTAAATCACATTCTTACATGTAAATGTCGACTTATTTAATGCGTAAGTATTTCTTAATTCTTAATTAACCTAATCACCAGGAAGTTCGTTGTCGCGAAAGGGTGTGTTCTGCATACTGGTACAAACTTAGTTTGTCGGATTGTAGTTACGAACGCATTAAATAAGTCGACATTTACATGTAAGAATGTGATTTAATATTCATTAATTCTCACTTGCAGTAAATTCCAAATGTTAATTTTAGTTAAAAGACATTTAAATTATGTGTCCTTTAAATTAGAGGTTCTGCATTATAAAATGAATTTAAACAGCATTTAACTAAATGTGATATTTACAAAGGTTGGTGTATTACTTTTAGACCAAATATACGAATTTAGCACATTTGAACAACCTAAGATTGTAGATAGTTGAACTAATAAATCAAAAAGTAAACAATATTTAACAGTTACATCAATATATTATTAGAAATATTTGCTAGAAGTAAAAAAATTCATACTACAATAAAATTCTCTTTAAAAAAATCACAATAAGTTTTGAAGATAATTTAACAATTAATCTCTGCCTAGTGTTATTATTTGCTTGATTATACACTTCATCGGCTTCAACCAAAATGTTTTCCTCAACTGGTAGAGGATCGTTTCTATTAATTACAAAGTTATGTAGTTATGTAATACTGCAGTAGCAACAATTATAATATTAAATAGAAAATATATAGTCTATAATGGATGTAAGTATAATGTTCGGATTTGATTGAGGACGAGGATAGTCACTTGTTTTCCATTAAGAATTCTGAATTCAGTTCTTTGGAAAACTCTCGAATACGACGGTTGTCTTTTATATTTTGCATATAGAGCTGGTAAGAGTAGATAGCTGTTAAAGGCTATTGTTGAGTTCTTTGGAAAGCTCTCGAATACGACGGTTGTCTTTTATATTTTGCATATAGAGCTGGAATAAAACAGTAGATAGCTGATAAAGGCTATTGTTTTTCGAAGGGTCCTCCACGAAGATTTATGCACTTTTGCATGCGCTCAAACCAACTCTGCAATCAGTTATTCCACTCGTTTGTTAGTACATACAGTCAAAATTGCATTTTTGAAGGCATCAACTGCTCTTTCTGATGACTGGAACCTTTGACCACGCAGTCTGACCTCGATTTTCGGAAAGGTAATGAAATCGTTGGGATTTAGGTCGGGACTGTACGGAGGACGATCTAACAATTCAACGTTTTGTTGCGTTAAAAATTCAATTGTCTTGCGGGCTGTGTGCGAACTTGCATTGGCTTGGTGGAGGATGATTCGTCGTTTTGGGTTGGTCTTTCGGAGCTCAGCGATGACTTGCAGCAAACAAATAGTTGTATACCAATCGGCAGTAACAGTTCTTTGATCTTGTAAAGAAATTGTTGCTACATAACTTGCTTTCGAGACAAATGTCGCGACCACCTTTTTGCAGACACTTCGAGAACGGATGACTTGTCGGCTTTTCTTCACTTTGGAATACCCAAGGCGTTTATTTTCTGGCTCGTATGAGTAAATTCAAGATTCGTCACCACTCACGATGTTATACACGTTTTAGAGGTTCCCACGTTGAAGCGGTACAGAGTTTTTGACACCAATTCACTCTAGCTGTTTTCTGTTCTTCGGTCAACAGTGCGGTATCCAACGGGAAGCCAATTTTTTACACACAATTCTTCATGCAAAATTTTTTGAATTGGGGGTCTATGAAATCCCCAATGATGCCTCAGTTTCTCGATATGTCATATGCCGATCTTCGTCCATAAGCTTGCGCATAGCATCGACGTCTTCCTGAGTGACTACCGTATTTGGTACACCTGCTTTTGGGTCGTCTTTAAGACTAATTCGTCCACGTTTGAATTCTCCATACCAACGAGAAATTGTTGACTGATGTGGCGCTTCATTGCCGAAATCAAAAATCAACTGGGCGAGGCTTCTTGTTGAGATAATTGCCTTCGAAAATTATAAAAAATTATTGCCATAATTAACAACAATCTTTAGCACTTAGAACTACAGTTACCTAGTCTGTCACAACCGAAAAATCCGTAAACAATTGTAAAACACAGGCACTCTAATTGAATGAATGGAACGTGGAAGGTTGAATCTGAATTTTCTAACATGATTATAGTTAATTTAAAACAAGAATAAGTACCTAACATATTCTTCTGTCTGTTTATAGTTTAAGAGGAAGTCCTTTGTCAATAAAAAATCAAAAGTGTAAATTAAAAGCTAAAATAACAAACACAGCCGATTTTCAAAAAAATTATAGGCGGCCCATTTTTTTTTGTTGCCCCTGAGTGTAGATCTCTAGTTGGATATGTTCGCTGAATCGTCAGATTTAAACGTTTAGATACAACGTGTGATACGTTCCAAATATCAGTCAGCGTGGAAGATTTAATGAAATATGTACTGTAACAGTTTCACGAAAATTGCTATCCACAATGCACCGTAAATGGTGTCAAGCTTGACAAGTTCAATGATTACGATTACAGTAGCCCTTGCCCTTATCTGATTGTATATAAACACTGTTAAAATAGTTCGCAAAAACGTTTTTGTAATTTGTTCAGGTGTATTGTATGTTCTACCGTTGTGATGCACTAATACTCAAAATTTAATCACGTTTAAAAGCAGAGATGTTATAAATTTTATAATTCAAAATACAAGCATTTCAAATATTCCAAAAACAGGAATTTACAATGTTGTTCTTTAATAACGAATATAAAAAGTGGTTATCCTTGAATTCACAAACATAAGAGCAATTTTAAATCTATTTTTTGCAATTTTATTTTTCCATTACCCTAAATTTTGTTACGTAATTATTTATTACTATTTATTCTTCATTTAATAAAAACTATTTAGAATACAATAAATAATGGTAACAGCAATTGTATTATATCCCAACAAAGCATTCTCTGAGTAGAGTATTTTATAAAAACCTTAAATGATAATTATGTCGTAACTAAAGCCTATAACAAGAGATTGTGATTCCGGGGAAATTAATTTTATATATGGCCATAAACGTTGTAACATCATACTAACGAACGGCTAGCGTAATGTCGTTGTATTACCTTCTTTTTTTAACCATAAATTCGAATCAGAATATTTATCAACGCTATATTTTATTTATTTAGTAGAGAACAAGATCAAAAAATTTAATGAAAAGCATTGTATTTAAACAAATAGAACCTTATTACAAGTAATATATCGTATGATCAAAAAGCCTTTGGATCGCTATTGCCGTGGAATTTACGAGATATCTATGAAATTATTTATTTCTATTAGTTTTGACATTTACTTGACAACTTGTTATAAAATATACATAAAATGCAACTAATTACCATAACCTAATAGTATATTATACTATAAGGGAGAGAAATGCGTTATTTTGGCAGAGGTGCAATTTGAAGCCCGAGGGCTACAATGCACCGAGGACAAAATAGCATCTCTCCCGAATGGTATATACTATTTTTTCCACGGTCTCATTAACTTAAAAACACATATTTTGTCATTATGAAGTAAGTAGCACCAGAATTATTGTATTCGGATTTGAGCATTTATTTAGTAGTCGTTGAGTTATTGTCATAACTACAAAATAAACAAACAAAAAGAATTGTCAAATTAAGGTGCTAGTTTGGTTTAGTTTAAAGTTTGTTTAGTGCACAATGAATAATTGTGAGTCGGAAGAGATTGTGGAGGCTGCATATATTGCAATAAGCAATTTGCTGCCTACGAAGTCAAGATCTTTATACGATATAGCCTACAATCGGTTCAAAAAGTGGTGCGCCGAGAAAAATGTTCAAGTATACAGCGAGAATGTTTTGTTGGCATACTTCAGTGAAAATGCAAAGAATTACAAGTCTTCCACATTATGGGCGCAATATTCTATGGTTAAGTCATGCTTGATAATTTACGACAACATAGATATAAGCAAATTCCCCAAGCTGATCGTATTTTTGAAAAGAACCGGTGACGGATATCAAGCGAAAAAATCGAAAATATTGAGAAAGGGTGAAATCGACCGTTTTCTATCAAGTGCAGATGACAAAGAATTCTTAATGATTAAGGTAAGATTACTTTTGTTGTTAGGTATTTCAATTATTAAGTATTTTGATTTTTTATAGGTTGGATTAATTCTGGGGATTGCCGGAGCTTGTCGAACTGATGAACTAGTCAATTTAACTGTAGATGATATTGAGGATGTAGGCTCTTCCTTGATTGTAAAAATTCCAAACACTAAGACAAAGATTCCACGAACCTTTGTGGTTACCGATGTGGAAAATATGCTTGAGTTGTTTCGAAAATACCTGTCCCTTCGTCCTCCCCACGTCAAGCATAAGCGCCTCTTTTGTACTACAAAGCAGGAAAATGTAGTTCGCAGCCAGTTGGCAAGAATACCATGGGAAAAATTCCGAGTGTAGTAGCTTCGTATTTAAAATTACCTGATGCTGCATGTTATACTGGTCACTGCTTACGAAGATCTTCAGCGACATTACTGGTAGATGCTGGGGTGGATATCACGACAATAAAGCGTCATGCTGGTTGGAAATCAACGACAGTCGCTGAGGGTTATGTCGAGAACTCCATTGAAAATAAGACCAAAATTGCTAATCAGGTTTTAGTAGGTACCACTACTAGGGCAATCACAAAAACTGTAAATGTAAGCGAAAGTAATATTCCTTCTAATATTAATTTTGAAAATTGTACAAATGTAACATTTAATTTAAATGTCAATAAATAATTTCAATGTTATCTTTTTTTTTGCATGAATCACAAACGTTCTCCATAATGTAAACTCCCTTGGGAGCATTATACTCCCTTGGGATAATCGACTAATTCTGTTTTAATTTTGATGTCATAGAAACTGATTTCTACTCCCGACCGTGGAAAAAATCTATTTTATTTGTGACTTATGTGTATTTCAAAGTAAAGAAGTACAGATGTAAATAATTCTATAGCTGGTTTTTACACTTCATGGCTATCGCGATCTTTTTGATCAAACGTTACCTATATTCCTGTAAATTTTTAGAGATCGAATTAAATTAAAATAGGTTATTGTTAAAGATGGCAGAAACGTCAGATTTAATAAATAAGAAAGTATGTTACATAATATGGAAATTGCAACCAAGAAGAAAGGGTGCTATTTTTTTGATAAAACTTAGCAAACGAAAATTGCTATTTGTTATAATAACTATTCAAAGGTAATAATTGATTATAATTTCAAACAAAATTTAGAAAAGATTAGCACAATTTAATTTTGTTTTCATTAATGTCTTGGGGCGCTTCTACAGAGTGGCCCAAAATGACCGAAGGGGTTTTAATTCTTTACAACTTTTTTATTATAATTTTTTTTTTGTTTTCAGTATTTTGTAAAGAAGACTTGGGGAATTTAAAATGGAACAGTACACAATTGAACAACGTGCCAAAATCGTTGAACTTTATTTCTCAAATCAACGATTCATTGTTTTGACTCAGCGTGCATATCGTTGTTATTTTAATGTGCGGGTTGGACCCTCAGAGTCAACAATAAACCGTCTGGTTGCAAATTTTCGAGAACAAGGGGTAGTAAGGAACCTTCCTGGTGCCGGCAGACGACGAACGGTGCACACGGATGACACTATTGAACAGGTACAGGCGAGTATTCGGGAAGATGGAGAAACATCAACCAGGAGACGTTCGAAACAACTTGGCCTCTCAAGAGGGTCGCTGCAGAGAATTTTGCATACAATAAGAATGTTTCCATACAAAATTCAGCTTGTCCAACAATTGAAACCGACAGATTACCAGCAACGACTTGATTATGCAATTTATTTTCGTCAAAAAGCAGAAGAAAATCATGATTTTATTCATAATTTAATTATGAGCGACGAAGCCCATTTCCAATTAAATGGGTTCGTTAATAGGCAAAACTGCAGGATATGGGCTACGGAAAATCCAAGAGTAGTTCAACAGCGAGAATTAAACCCACTTAAGTGTACCGTTTGGTGCGGTGTTTCGTCGGAAAGGATAATTGGCCCATATTTTTTTGAAAATGAACACGGTGTCGCCGTTTCCATCACTGGTGTTAGATATCGGACAATGTTGGAAAATTTTTTAAGGCCAGCCGTGGAAAACCATCCGCAAGTATGGTTCCAACAGGATGGAGCCACAGAGCACAGTGCGAGGGACACAATGGCTCTTTTACGCGACATCTTTGATGAACGAATTATTTCCCGTACAAGCGATTTTAATTGGCCTCCGCGTTCACCGGATTTAACCGCTTCAGACTGTTTCCTTTGGGGTTATTTGAAAGGAAAAGTCTATATTAATAAGCCTCGAACCATACAGCAATTAAAAAATAATATACGCGACGAAATCAACAACATAACACCTGAAGTTTTGCGAAAGGTTATGGAAAATGTACGAAAGAGCACGAATATGCGAAGCAGAAAATGCACTTGCGAGATATAATTTTTCATAATTAAATTAAAAATATTCTCCATTAATATACTGTATGTATTTAAAATTAAAAAAAATTAATAATTATGTCTTAAATAAGATATTATAATGAACTCAAACCCCTTCGGTCATTTTGGGCCACCCTGTATTAGCTTCGCACCTCCTCACTCTTCGTGGCATTGACTCCAGTAAGTATTGAGGTATGGTGTCCCAAGCAACCTGGAATTCATGGCAAAGAGGTTCTAATGTTTGCGGGGGATTCGCTAACTTCATCAGTTTTCTTCCCATAATATCCCACACATGTTCAATTGAGGATAGGTCGGGAGATATGGGTGGTCAAGATATTGACATAAGCCTCTTCGCATCGATTTAGAGAAAAGTAAGTCTACAAGTCACTGAAGATATGGAATAATATGGGTTTCAACCATCTTATCAACATAACGTTGGCGTTCACGGTACCTCGAATTAACACAAACTGATTCCTGTCCAGAAACCTGGACAACGTTTTTAATCAATAAGTTTTTTAATTAATCAATTTAATTATAGGCATGTAATTCTAGGTATTCTAAGATTTCTTTTTAATTTTGAATTTTATCATTTCATTTAGAAGGAACAGGCATTCCCCGTTATTAACGTTTATGACAGCGTTGACCTCAATATTATAACATCCCTTTTACAAAATGTATTTAACAGGAATTTATCAACTTAGTTTATGATCATTCATCCAGGCCTTTTACTATCTTGTATTGTTCCGACTTAAGGTATAGCCGCTAAGGTCACCGTATGTATAGGCACCCCAGTTAAGCCTTTTAATGTTAAAATCAAAAGTTTACCGCCTATTGTAATAAACACGCCGTTGTCCGTTCAAACAGACGAACCTTTACAAGTTTTATTACGGTCACATTATCAAAGGACTCTGGTATTAAACAATACCATTTCGGAGACACGATTTCTCTCAAGTCCCGTCTGGATAAACCCATGTAACTAGTTTTTTCGACCAATCATAAGTGTCTATGATTGGCATTTACCCTTACTCGCCTAATATTTTGAATAATATAGTTTAAGTTTGCTAAGATCCATCAAAGGGAATACACGCGCTATTCCCAGCAACTTCAAAGCGTTACTGGAATTAAATATGTAACCGAGCGTTTTTTTTGTAATTATATATTTTGCTGTCGCTTATGTAAATTTAGTTTTTGTTTATAATTTAATAATTAAAGAGTGTTGTGACTTCAACAAGTGTCTTTTTTATTCTGCGAACTACTGAGCGAAAGAAGAACTTATATTCAAAGTTGAATTAACGACAATATTCAACGAAATTTAGCTATTGCGGATTTACGACCCGTGATTACGCAGAAGTGTAAAACCCAGCCACATTCACCAAAACATGGTCCTTCGACGAGCCGGATATAGTATCTAACGCATAGTCCAACGACGAGCCGAAGATAATATCTAACGCATGGTCCGACAAGCCGGATATAGCATTATCTAACACATGGTTTTTCGGTCCAGAGATTACATAAGCCAAGCAAATTGAATCATCAAGAGGTATATACTTCCGCCCGAGGAAGAGGAACAACCTGCAAGTGATTCACACAATCGAACAACGGATTCCAAGTAAGTCCTATTTTATCCTTTCTATTTAACCTATTTGTCTTTATTTCTGCTATCTATTTGTGTCAAAATGTCGATGTCAGAACTAGAAAAATTAAATAGAAAACGCGGTACCATCAAATCGCGGTTAACACGTTTTACTAAGTATGTTGAAGAATTGTGTGCAAACGAAGCACGACAAACAAACGACTACATATTACTTCAAAGCAAATTTGATAAACTTGACGCGATTTTATCCGATTTTAACGAGGTTCAAAATCAATTATTAGACTTGCTCGATGATAACTTGGACGATCACGAACAAGAAAATGCGGACTTCGAGGAGAAGTTTTTTGCCGCTCATGCACTAGCCCTCGGCCTTTTACAAAACTCAACATCAATAAATGTTCAAAGCAACACGCCGTCAGCTAATTCCTCATTCGCTACACCTATCTTAGCTAAATCAAACAAAGCTATGAAACCATCTATTAGTTTACCCACATTTGACGGGTCCTTTGACAAATGGTATCATTTTCGCGATTTATTTAAAAGCATGATCCACTCCGACGCTTCGTTAAGCAACGTGGAGAAACTCCATTATTTAAATATATGTTTAAAGGGCGATGCCGCGACAATTCTAAATTCAGTATCAATCTCTGATGACAACTACGCGGTAGCCTGGGACTTGCTCAATGAACGATTTGAGAACAAACAATTTATAGTTCATAGTCATATACAAGCTCTTTTTAATATAAATAGCATTAAGCGCGATTCATATAAGGCATTACGCGAATTATTGGACAATTTAAATTGGCACTGGCGATCCTTGGAACGTTTGGGATTACCAGTAAATTCATGGGACGCGCTCATTATTTATTTAATATCCACGAAATTAGACACCTCAGCAAAGCGTGAATGGGATGCCGAAACATCTAGTGATATTAACATACTCCCAACACTAGACGACTTAAAATCATTTTTAAATAAAAGATGTAGACAATTAGAAAAAGCTAATATTGAAATTGGTTCTACGTCGAGCAGTAGAATAAAAACTAGTAGTTTGGTTTCAACAGGTCACGGTGTTTGCAATCACTGTGGTAACTCGCACTTCATCAATAAATGCGAATCATTCTTGAAGTTGAATACGAGTAACAGAATTGATGCTGTAAAGAAAGGGCATTTGTGTTTAAATTGCTTAGGTAAGGGTCATAACATATCATCATGTAAATCGAAATATTCTTGTAAACGGTGCAACAAAAAGCATCATTCTCTATTGCATATCGATGAAAGGATGACTCCCACTATCAATGACACAAATACCTCACCATCCCAATCAAATTCAATCATAGTGACTCACGTAGCGTCAAGTGAAATTAGTCAGATACTTTTATCTACTGTTCGTTTTCGTGTCGCCGATAGTTCCGGTGTTTGGCATACTTGTAGAGCTATATTAGATAATGGCTCCCAATCTAATTTAATTACTGATAAGTTTTTTAAAAGATTACGATTGCCCGGTTCACCCGCACAAGCTACCGTGTCCGGCATTAATCAAAATGCAATAAATATAAAGCGCAAGGTTGATGTACGCGTGCGTTCAAACTGTACTTCATTCGAAGTAATTTTAAACTGTCTAGTTATAGAGAAGATAACTGAAAACCTGCCTATGGTTTCATTTGACTCTTCCTTTCTCAACATTCCCAATAATCTCACTTTAGCCGATCCAACATTTAACAGGGAAGGCGAAATTGACATGTTATTGGGAGCATCCATCTTCTGGCAATTATTATGCATAGGCCAATTAAGATTAGGCGAAACCGGTCCCATATTACACAAAACTCGTTTAGGCTGGATATTGTCAGGTCCGTTACCCGCTGCTGAATCTCAACCACACAATAGGGTAACCTGCCACTTAAGCGTAGATAAGCAATTAGAAAGGTTTTGGGAGCTGGAAGAATGTGATTCGCATATGAAACTATCACCTCGCGAACAAGAAGTCGAAAGCAATTTCATTAATACGACAACCCGTGATCAATCGGGACGATTCATTGTCGCAGTCCCTTTCTCTCGTGATAAGCAGAATTTAGGAGCTTCGCGACATCTTGCATTAAAGCGATTTTACGCTACAGAAAAACGATTAAATCAAAATCCAAATTTAAAACACGATTATATCGAATTCATGAACGAATACGAGCATCTAGGTCACATGAAACTGATACAGGAAAATAGTAATGAAAGCGAATATGAAAGTTATTATTTTCCACATCACTCGGTAATTAAGGCTTCCAGTACAACAACGAAAACACGCGTGGTGTTCGA
Organism: Melolontha melolontha; assembly: GCA_935421215.2. NCBI lineage: Eukaryota > Metazoa > Arthropoda > Insecta > Coleoptera > Scarabaeidae > Melolontha > Melolontha melolontha. The sequence continues at coordinate 106,602,287 of OW285240.1, forward strand.
CGGATCCGCAAGAACGACAACTGGAGTATCGCTTAACGATATCCAGCATGTAGGTCCACCCCTTCAGGACGACATATTTTCATTATTAATACGATTTCGGCAGCACGCATTCGTAATAACTGCCGATATAGAGAAAATGTATCGACAAGTTCTCCTCTCTGATGCAGATCGCAAATTCCATCGTATACTTTGGAGGTCAGATTGCTCTGAAGATATACGATGCTATGAGTTACAAACTGTAACGTACGGCACGGCGTCCGCATCCTTTCTTGCCACACGCTGTCTTAAACAATTAGCTATAGATTATAGCGCACAATTTCCTCAGGCCTGCAACATTATAAAACGGGATTTTTATGTAGATGACCTCCTAACGGGCAGTAATTCAATTGAGACTCTTGAAATAATAAAGGACGAAATTACTGACATATTAAAGTCTGCCGGTTTTAATTTAAGAAAATGGCTGAGTAATACTTCAATCAATTTTGAAAATGCAAATGACTCAGAACACCTCAAACTGTGCGATGATTCTGAATCAAGAACATTAGGGGTTTCATGGAATTCTAGGCTAGATGTGTTAAAATATGAGATTGCGCATTTACCTTCTCCTAGATCTGTTACAAAACGAACCATACTCTCCACTACCGCAAAGATATTTGATCCTATTGGATTATTAGGTCCTGTAATCATAGTAGCTAAATTAATCATGCAAGGACTCTGGCAATGTAAAGTATCGTGGGATGAATCCATTCCCCAAGATTTACACTGTAAGTGGGTTAAATTCTTAGATGAGGTCTCACGCCCCGTCATTTATAATATACCAAGATACGCTTGGCTTTTAAACTCGAGCGCTATTGAGTGCCACGGATTTTCTGATGCGTCCGAACGCGCTTATGGTGCATGCGTGTACGTACGCTGTATCGACGCTAACGGACAATATTTATCAAATTTATTATGTGCCAAATCACGTGTAGCACCCTTACGTCAAGTCAGCTTGCCGCGCCTTGAACTCTGCGCGGCAGCCCTATTAATAAATTTAATTGAAAAAATTAGAGTGGCAATTACACTCAATTTCACATCGTATCACTTCTGGTCTGATTCCACAATCACTTTAGCATGGATCAAATCCCCTCCCTCGCGCTGGCAAACTTTCGTTGCCAACCGAGTAGCACTCATACAATCTCACAGCCAGCCGCAGGAGTGGTTCCATGTTAGATCGCAGGACAATCCAGCAGATTTACTTTCTCGCGGCACGTCAGCATCAGCGCTGCGTGATAACGCTCTGTGGTGGCATGGTCCTAATTGGCTTATCAAAAAAAATGATGAATGGCCTAATGTAAATCAAAATGCTTTAATTCCGGACACACTGCCGGAAGTACGTAAAACTTCACTAGCTGCAAGCGTACTTGAATGCGACCTCTTTGCCAAATTTTCGTCTTTCGTCAAATTACAGCGAATCACGGCATGGTGTATCCGATTTACATATAATTGTCTCAAGCCAGCAGGAGACAGACGATGTGGCCCTCTGCAATCCTCCGAACTACAATCGGCCCTTATATCTCTCGTAAGAATCGCACAATTTCAAGCGTTTCCCACCTACATGAGGAAGTTCGAAGTAGGAGAAAAGCCAAAATATACTAACGATCTAATCGCTCTCTCTCCCTTTGTTGATGATAACGGTATTTTACGTGTGGGAGGTCGGATTACACAATCAAACTTCTCATTCAGTAAAAAACACCCAATCATATTACCAAAAAATCACCTTCTGACTGATCTCATTATAATGTACGAACACAAGATTCTTTTACACGGCGGTGCGCAAGCAGTATTATACTCTTTGAGAGAGCGTTTCTGGCCAATTTCTGGCAGAAATAGAATAAAGGGTCTAATAAGAAAATGTATAACTTGCTTCAAAGCTAAACCTGTGTCGAACCAATATATAATGGGCAATCTTCCCAACGGCAGAATTACACCTTCCGGTATTTTTCAAAAATGCGGTGTCGACTACGCTGGCCCTTTTATGTTGAAAAATAAAAATTCTCGCGGCAGCAAAAACTATAAGGGTTATATATGTTTATTTGTTTGCATGGTTACCAAGGCTGTCCATCTAGAGTTAGTAAGTTCCCTCAGTACTGAAGCCTTTATCGCGACACTAAGGCGCTTCATTTCGCGACGGGGCAAGCCGTCTGATATATATTCCGATAATGGGTCAAACTTCGTGGGCACGGATCGGGAATTACGCGCATTGATACAAATCATAAGGGGAACCGCTAGTCAAAACTTTAACGCCGAACAAGGCATCAACTGGCATTTCATACCACCTCGATCTCCAAATTTCGGTGGGCTCTGGGAGGCTGGTATCAAATCAACGAAATCACATTTAAGGCGTGTTTTAGGATCGGCGTCTCTAACTTTCGAAGAGTTCACGACTGTATTGACACAAATAGAAGCAGTTTTAAATTCACGCCCATCCCCCATCTCCAATGATCCTAATGACCTGAATCCACTTACCCCTGGACATTTTTTAATTGGCCGGCCAGTAACGGCCCTCCCGCAACACGCATTGCTGAAGCTGCCTGATAATCGCTTATCGGCTTATCAGCGGTTGCAAAAATTAACCCAACATTATTGGTCACGATGGAGCAAGGAATATGTGAACGAGCTACAAGTTCGCTGCCGGTGGAAGCACAGCAGGCAGTCTCTTCTCACCAACGGAGCCTTGGTCATCATTCGCGAGGACAACCTTCCCCCTTGTCATTGGAGATTAGGGCGCGTCCTAGAAGTTCATCCAGGCAGCGATGGCGTCATCAGAGTAGTAACCGTTAAAACAATAAGTGGTATAGTGAAACGTTGTGCTACGAAAATGTGTGTTTTGCCCATAGATTCTAACTAATATGTTATTGACATTCATTTCAGCAACTTTTGTAGGGACTGACATTAGATTTAGATATTGTGTTTTACATTTATTTTATTTAGTTCTTTAGCATAAGATAGCATTTACCACTGTATTAATAAGTCCTATTGAAAAGATATTGCATACTATTTCAAGGAGGCCGGCATGTCCAGAAACCTGGACAACGTTTTTAATCAATAAGTTTTTTAATTAATCAATTTAATTATAGGCATGTAATTCTAGGTATTCTAAGATTTCTTTTTAATTTTGAATTTTATCATTTCATTTAGAAGGAACAGGCATTCCCCGTTATTAACGTTTATGACAGCGTTGACCTCAATATTATAACATCCCTTTTACAAAATGTATTTAACAGGAATTTATCAACTTAGTTTATGATCATTCATCCAGGCCTTTTACTATCTTGTATTGTTCCGACTTAAGGTATAGCCGCTAAGGTCACCGTATGTATAGGCACCCCAGTTAAGCCTTTTAATGTTAAAATCAAAAGTTTACCGCCTATTGTAATAAACACGCCGTTGTCCGTTCAAACAGACGAACCTTTACAAGTTTTATTACGGTCACATTATCAAAGGACTCTGGTATTAAACAATACCATTTCGGAGACACGATTTCTCTCAAGTCCCGTCTGGATAAACCCATGTAACTAGTTTTTTCGACCAATCATAAGTGTCTATGATTGGCATTTACCCTTACTCGCCTAATATTTTGAATAATATAGTTTAAGTTTGCTAAGATCCATCAAAGGGAATACACGCGCTATTCCCAGCAACTTCAAAGCGTTACTGAAATTAAATATGTAACCGAGCGTTTTTTTTGTAATTATATATTTTGCTGTCGCTTATGTAAATTTAGTTTTTGTTTATAATTTAATAATTAAAGAGTGTTGTGACTTCAACAAGTGTCTTTTTTATTCTGCGAACTACTGAGCGAAAGAAGAACTTATATTCAAAGTTGAATTAACGACAATATTCAACGAAATTTAGCTATTGCGGATTTACGACCCGTGATTACGCAGAAGTGTAAAACCCAGCCACATTCACCAAAACAATTCCTACTCCCATACTATAACTCCTACGGCTCGATGCACACGCCTTTCAACAGAAAATTGAATATCGTGACGTTCCCCTCGCCTTTGTTTGACAATTATGCGATCATCTTGCATCCCTATACATAATCGAGAATCATCACTGAATACAATTCCACGTTTCAATGTACATATTTGCAACCTACACCACCTCAAACGTTCCTGTCGGTGTGCAGCCGTAAGTGGTAACACAAGATGTGGTCGATAGAATTCCCTGCTCTGAGAGTACAAATTTATGCTACAAAAATTTGTATCTATACGTATAATTATTAAACCTGGACAAAGCACATGGAAAACGACTTTATGTATGTTATATTTTGTACATGTAACAATCCAATAGTTATTGCTTTGTTATTGCTGGATTTGAGTATATACGTATATATAGTAGATTAAATGAACATAATTGAAAGCTTGATGTCAATTATTACATTTAATTAAAATTAGATGTTTCCAAATAGATATACAATGTTTGTGATTCTTTTTGGCATATATGCAAACAAATATCTTGGTTTCCCTACACGTGAGCGTGGAACATATAATTGTCCATGTGAACTTCAATGTGAGAAATCCTGTGTCGTGGCGCCATCTACATTTAAATAATAGTACTGCTACTGTTGATCTTATCTAGATTCAGTTGAGGCATTATTACAGCATAACCCTAATTTATTAATAAGTAATTTAAGTAATAAGGGAGGTAAGTATCATTTACTAGTCGAGGACTAGTTTGCGTCCGAGGGCTTGCCCGAGGACTTGCAATAGAGTTCGAGACTGGTAAATGTTACCTCCCGAATTGCTTATAACATTTTTCCCACTCCCCAGACAATAAAATCCTCAAAAATTAAATGTAATCATGATAAACAGTAACGGTGAACAACCTCGGAATTTAATAAATTAGACATTAAGTGTTGCTGATAAAGTAGGTGATAATAACATTGAATTATCAAGAAATATAAATAAATATCCCAATTTTGTTAATAATGTTACTAATTGTACAAACTGTAATATTACCATAAATATAAATTAATAGAACACGTGTTTTGATGCACCTTTTTTCCCTAAAGGACGTAAGTAAATTACTTACGCCCTGTTGTTATAGCAATCACAGTCATTTCAGTAAAACCAACTTACGTCTATAGAAACAATGTATTAATGGTATGCTTACTATAAGGGGAGTGGGAAAACAAATATACTAAGGTGGTCGATAGAATTCCCTGCTCTGAGAGTACAAATTTATGCTACAACAATTTGTATCTATACGTATAATTATTAAACCTGGACAAAGCACATGGAAAACGACTTTATGTATGTTATATTTTGTACATGTAACAATCCAAACAAATATACTAGGGTGAGTAAATATTCGTCTTGATATTAAGTTATCCAATGTATCAGAATGAAATAGATTTGCTTATTTGCCTAATGCAATATGTGAAATAGCATAGTAAGCTTTACCCTTTACATTTAGACGAAAGTGGGGATAGTTCATAAAGCATTTCTTTGCAGTACGCTTGTGAAGCGCCGGCCGAATTTTCGCACTCTAGTGAGTAGTATTAGAGCGCGTATTTGTGTGTTAGAAAGAGATAAAGTACAATTTGCGGTTTGCAATTTCGCAAATACTTTATCAACTGTATTTATTCTAGTTATGTATTCAATAGCTCTCTTAAACCCCTCTTATCTATCGAACCCATATTATGTGCATAAAGAGTACCTACAACGACTACTTCCAAACATAGCTTCTCAATATCAATTAATGCATTTACGTACCCTGGTATATTTTTTCACATAAACAAATTATCTGTAAAATATCGCTTTTGAATTGAATGCTTTTATTGTGTTTTAATATATCAATATTCGAACATGTAATCTGAATCGAATAATTCTACTGTGTTCTAGATTATGAGTCGGAATATTAATATAAGACACAACACAATAAAGCAGTATTTTACAGAAATTCCATTTGTGAGAAAAGAACACACATTTATCCAAATTGCTACAAGTACACAAGTGAGATACAATAATGTCGTGTCGTATATCCTTTCGTTTGTCCAGGTTTAATAATTATAGTGCTGTCTAGCAGTCAACGAAACAAGGTGGTCTAAGGAACCTAAGTGGGAGGGCCCATAACGCGCCTACAAAAACTTTCCTCATTAGAGACAGCCGTGCTCATTCAAAATTATACATTTGTGACAGATTACGTACACTGCCACCAACCATTATCAAAAAGCATAGCCGTCTCTAATGAGGAAAGTTTTTGAAGGCACGTTATGTATATAGTACGTCTGCTAAGATAACGTATTACATATGCCCATGACAAGCGGCAACGGTGTGCCGTATGTATGGCAAGAACGATCATTCATAGATTCTTACCTGACCGGTCTACAGTATAGTATTTCACACAAATGAACAAATGATTGCATGATGAGCTTACCAGCCGAAATAATTTTCAATGTTATTGATAATAATATGAGGTTGAAGATTGTTTGAATCCGTAAGCTGTTAATAAGGATGATCGATTTCGGTTAGTGTTTTGTTTTTAATGTTTTAAGTAGTTTATGTTAAATAGTTCGTTGAGAGCTAGTTCACTAAATAGAACTATTAGCCCCATTCCTAATCCCATACATTATGCTAAAATCGAGGCACCGATAACAGAATAAAGAGAGATTATTAATTCTTTGTATTATTTTTGAACATCATCTCCAAGAGCTCCTATGCCGTGTAGTTTTTTTTCTTACTAGCAAAATAGTATTTATTCCACTATTTTTCCACAACTACATTGTACAAACAACCATCACTGTAGGAAACCACACTTTTTATTACACTTCGATAGCAGTCACTATAATAACTATCGTAGTATTCCGTGAAAAATGTCTTTCCTCAAGAATCAGTCAATCAGTCAATCAAGACTCCTCTAATGTTCAACATTTACACCAAAGATCTCCCACCCACAAAATCACGAAAATTTCTATATGCAGATGACCTAGTTTTATGTACCCAAACCAAGAATTTAGAGGATAGAGAATTACAACTTGCTGAAGATCTGCTAGCTTTAAACAAATATTATAAGAACTAGCGCTTACCAACCCTTCAAAATTCGAATCATGTGCCTTTTATTTATGTGACAAGGAAGCCAATAGAGAGCTGGATGTTGGATTTGGGGGTTAGTCGGATCAACCACAACCCCTACCCTTAATATCTGGGAGTAACGTTAGCTCTCTGATATTCAAGCAGCACCTCTATAAAACTAGTCAAAAGGTGAAGACCCACAATAATATATTACATAAACTTGCCAGCACTTCATGGCGACGAAACGGGGAGATTTTGCGAACGGCAGCCAATTGCACTGGTTTACTCTCATGCTAAATACTGTGCTGCTGTCTGCTATCGAAGCTCTCACACCAAGCTAATAGATATTCAACTTAACGATGCAATGAGTATCACCACCGATACTGTTAGATCTACTCCTAATCTCTGATTACCAATTCTTGCCCCGCCGAATATCAGATGGCTCGCTGCAATACAGAATAAACGGCTTAAGATTATCAACAATATTGATGTTCCCATACATGATGATTTGAAGAGCGTCCCCAGGACCCGACTGAAATCTAGGAGACCGATTTGGCTGGATATGGAAGTTCAGCACCTCATCAATGTGAATGAGTGCTGGATAGCCCTTCTTGAGGAAAAGAGATTTAATTTCTAATCCTTCACAACCTCTGTCGGACGTAACCCTACCACGTAGGGAATGGTCTCAATTAAATAGATTTTGTACAGGCCATGGAAGGTGCAATTCAATGCTCTACAAATGGAAACTAGCAGATACTAGCGACTGCGGAAATGTGGAACAAACTATGGCCGACATAGTAAAGGACTGCCCCAGAAGAAGTTTCCCTGGTGGCATCCATGAGAAGAGCAAGGTAACTCCTGCGGCACTGGACTGGTTGAAGAATTTAGATATTAGTGTAGAATAAGTTTTATGACCCTTTTTTAGTCATAAAAGTGATTTATACATTAAAATATAATTTTCGATTTCGCTTGTCCTACGAAATAAATACAGTATCCCATATTAAAATTGTGGTAACCTATACTATATATTTTTCTCAGTACACTGTATAAGCTAAACAATTGTCTTATTACCGTTATATATTAATAACATGAAGATTAAACTATTAAAAGTTTAATTCCATTGTGAAACAAAAAAAATATGTCATTAGTTGAAGACTAATTTCATGGAAACATAGGGCACTGAACGTATATGTAGAAACATTAAAATGTTTTACGAGTTACAAATGACGCCCTGTCTTGATTTAAGCACTGCACAATTTTCTTTCAACACTGCAGTGCACATACTACATATTTATTCGTTTGCCAAAGGTCACCCAGGTTATTCCTTCCGCGATTGTATATTTCATGCAAATTATACTGAAGTAGTAGTAATACCTGTCCTTGTTTTAATTTGTCGTTATTGACTGCACGTTCATATCGGTCATTTAGCATTCCCAAATCTCCCCCAATTTTTTATTTTAACTTTTAGTAATTCTTGCTATTTTTCGCGACGAACTTTGTTTCGTAGTACAAGAACAATGAGCACGAACAATAATGGACAAACTTGCCATGTGAGTTATTTTTCCAACTCTATTTGCATTTTATGGTAGATACGAGCTTTGATATGATTTCTTTGCTTTTTTTTCTTTCGCTTTTCGCAACATATGTCTAGACGAAAAAAAAGAAAAATGCGCCTTCTTATATTTCTTATTTCTCGAGAAATGATATATTCGTTTTTACTTGAAAATACAAAATCAAATAAGATTAAATGTATTATGTTTCTAAGCTATTATTAACTTACTTTAACATTTTTTACAATATGGTTATAAGATTTCATATTTTTAATCGCGAATAACAAAGAAAATGAAAAATTTATTGGAAATTTTGGATTGGATATTAAATTTCATAAAAAAGAAGAAGTCTATATTTTCCAATACACAATGTTATTCTGAATAAATGTCAGAGAATTTAATTTTAGATTAAACATATTATTTAATATTTAAAATAAAAAAATTATCTGAAAAGTCCGTTGTGTAATATTATTTTCAATTTTCAATTATTTAATAAAACCGTTTTGAAACTGCAAGAAATACTCAGCTGCTGTATCGAGAGTTAGATGAACGTTAGTTATGTATAAATTCATTCATAGTAAACAAACCGTATGTAAATAAATACGTTTGCATATCTTCAAGTGTCTCTGAATATACGCACGCCACATATCGGGTGAGCTAGGATGTACAGTGGTACTCAAAATTTAAATGTTTAAATTAGTATAATAAAAATAACACAATTTGCAAATATTTTAGTAGTATAATCTAATAATTAAATTAACTACACTTATTCAAAATAACCCTGTATGTATTTTTCAATATAATTGAGATAAATGCAGGAGTAAAAAGTTAAGGATAAATAAAGAAAAATGTCCAAAAAAATCAATTTACAGATATCGATACAAAGATATGTTTAATAACGAAGAAAGGAAAAAAAGAAAAAAATGAAATAAATAAATAAAATAAAAAAATAAAAAATAATAATAATGTAATCAATAATAAGTGAAATAACGTTACAAAAATTCAATTATCAATCATTTTTACAGTTATAAGTTCTAAAGACGGCAGACTATGTGCCCCAGCAGTGGCGTTGCGTGGAGAGTTAGCAGAATAACAGTGCGCTTACTTAAAAATAAATATATCGAATCCCTATACAAAACGTTAAGAAAAAACATAAATAACTTACCCAACATGTTTACATTGTTGCAAAAAAAAATGCGGATGTGCGCGATGAAAAAACTGCACCATAATATATGTTTCTGTATTAGTCTCGGAAAGGTTCGTACGTAGCGACGTATATATATGTTTATATACAGAGAAGGATTGTTCGACGTTGAGAGATGTTATATTTGCATAGTTAAAGCACTCTTTGTATCTGTACAACGGATCTTCAGTATTGGTAAAAAGTTGCCCTAATTTTGTAAAATCTACATTTTTATCTAATACACTGTTAAATTTTTCACGGACACAATCACTCTTTTCATCTTCAAGGATATGCAGCACTAGTTTTACGTGGTCAATAATTGCTAATGAGTACGATAAGGACAGCGCAGTGTTCTGTAATTTTTTTATTGCGTCCAGTATTGGAACGTAACTGTCGTAAATAATTTTTAAATTTGCTGCAACTTGAGGATTGTTAAATTGAACCTGGCTGAACCGTATTGCAGCTGCTTCTTTGGCATCTAGTTGTAAAATCACTGATTTAATTTTTTCAAAATGTTTATAATAATAAAATGCTGCTTCTAACCAAGTACCCCATCGTATAAGAATTGGTTGCGGCGGCTCGGGTATATCAGGACACAGCGAATGAAATAGCCGAATCCGTTTCGAAGATTTAAGAAAAACCGCTTTCGTTTGTCCTATCAGTTGATCCACATCAGGATAAGTTGTACGTATAGTGTTTCTTACAAGGTGTAAAGCGTGAAGCAAACATGTGACATGCAGCAGGTTTGGTTGAATCGTTTTGAGTAAGTTTCCCGTGGAACACATAACCTTGGCAGCATCGGTAACTAACATTAACACTTGCTTCGGTAAAATCTCAAATTTGTGTAGTGTTTCTATTAATACATCATATATCGCTCTGGCAGTACACTCTTGCATTCGTTTAAAGGTTAGTAAATAAGGAGGAGAAGGTCCTTGCGGAGTCAGCGTCCGTACTAGAATGGCTAGGATGGACTGTTTTTTAATATCTGTAGTTTCGTCTATTGTTAACCACAGGAATTTTTTTTTACCGTATTTTTCGTACAATTTACAATTCTCTCACGCACTGACGGTACGTAATTCCGTAGCGTACTTCTTGCTGGTAATTCCCACGTAGGATTGTATTTCTTCCAAAACTGACGAAACATTGGGTGTTCCACTTTCTGCATTGGTATATTGGTCGCAATTAACATCATTGTTAAATCACACACAAATTTATTATATGATCTGCGTCCACTATTATTCGATTTATGTTTGTCACTATTTATATGTCTTTGGCACTGACTTGCTTTCCAAGTTAATAAAGTTGTTTCACAAACTAAACATTTCACTACGGTACCGTCATATATTAAATCGGGAAACCGATGTAAAAATTTCTTTACTACGTTAGCATGCAACCGAGTCGATGCATTGTTTCTACGCACTCCCGACATTTTCAACACGATTGTGTTAACAATGTATCGGTTACAACGTCTCAACGGCAACTGAATTGATCGTCGTACGCCTCTACTCGATCCCTCCACATCACGTTACTGTTCGGGCACATAGTCTGCCGTCTTTAAGTTATAACAGTAAGAAACATTGTTTCTAATATCTATGAAGGAATATTATGCATCGAATAATTCCCAATTTTAATATCCATATCTTGTTAAAAAGACATACCAGAAGTCACTTGTATTAAATTGGAATGGACTTCAAATAATATTTAGTTTTTTTACGAGTCAACATTTAATAAACAAATTAAAGTAACAACATTAAGAAAAATAGGTGTATATAAAGCAGTTTGTGGTGTTAAATTCTAAATTGATATATCAAATACTGTAGTACGTATAGTTTGTTGTTACAGGGGTGGATGGTCGGAAAAAAAGAAGACATACTTTTGCAACATTTATTTAATATACAACATGTAAAACATGCTAACTCTAAAATTCAAAAATATAAAATGTTATATAAAGATATCATACAGCAACAAAATACTATTTCACTTTTTTCTCTTATGTTTAGTATAATCACTTCTTTTTGAAAACCAGCAGTAGTCGCCTATAATAGATGGGTTCCAGCGTCCCAGATATCGTGTTTCCATTGTCCTGATGAAATCTTTCTCCTTGTTCGACACTTACTGCACTCAAATTTACCGGAAAAAAAATCCAAATTCGAGTGCAAAAATGCATGTTAACGATATACGACATCCTAGCAGTTCATAGGCTTTTAAGAGTTCATCTACGAGGGTTTTATAGTTCTTGTCTTTCTTTTTACCCAGAAATCCCTTCACTACACTTACAAAACAGTTCCAAAAAAAAGCAATCACTTAAAAGTGTCCTTATTTAAGGTCCGATAAAGATGCCTTCTTTTAGTTTTGCATCACTTAACTGAGGAAATATATATTTTAGGTAATTGAAGCCAATACATTCTGTGTCCATAGCTTTAACTAGGTTTTTCATTAGTCCAACCTTATTATGGAGAGGCGGCAGAAGCACATTTTTGGGTTTACAAGGAACACATATTTTGTGCTTGATGTACCTAATTCAAAAGAAGTGGTCAATCTTTCTTAATGAAATGTTCTTTTGTTGTTTGAAACTGATTAGCAGCAGTCATAAGCTGGATGGGAAGGCCTAAAATCCTTCAAATTCTTAGCGAAAGCTGTCACCGCGAATCATCTTTCCTAACCTACGATGTAAGGCAACGTACTTAGAGCTGAATGATCTCTGGGGTATATGTGGTCTCGAACGTTCTCCTAGGGGTTCCAGGCGACACTCCCATGTATTTATGTGTTGTGCCCGTAATGGAAGATCTACGGGCATTGCCATCATACTTCTTCCGTATTCGGGAGAACAACATAAATCGAGATATAAAACAAAATAAACTCAATAAGATGGAGTCTGAAGAGAATCCAAAGCCTGAGGAGCCTGACTCCAATCAGTAAAAAAAGTACATACATATATTAATTAAACAACTACTTGGAGGAGTCTCTCATTGGCCTCTATTCTTTTGAATAAATAAATTATTTTATTTAAAAAATACGACAAAAATAGAATTTTTATCAGCTTTAGGCTAATCTTTTATAATACTGGGTGCCCTTGAAATAAAAAGACAACGTATGAAAAATGGAAAGATGTAATTATATAGAAAATATATCCAAAACATTTTCCCAAATTTCCCTCCATAAGAGAGAAACACATAACAAAGGTATTTAAAAAAAATCACGCCATTGTGCCACTGTGCAATGAACTATATTATAAAAGACGAAATCTTAAAATTGACCGATAATAACAGAAAGAATGTTTTTGTGCTGATTTTCATTGAGGTTATTAAACTTAGCATAGAACGATATAGTTTTTATAACATCGACAGTTGTTACGTATGTAAACATATGCTATAGCGTATGTGTGTGTGTGAGAGGTATTTATTATTTATACACATTCTGAATATTTTGAATTCATAGGCGGCACATAATACAAATTTCAAGGGTTCACAATTTTGGGGTTCGCGTCGTAATCAGCAATATTTTGGATTTATATTTTATATAATAACATCTTTCCATTTATCATACGTTCTCTTTATTTCAATCACGCTTGTATAAAAAGCTTTAGAATAACTGAAATCAATTTATAAATGAGCAATTTTTGAGAAATTTATACATATAATCAGTGTACTTCATCCATGTAATACAAAATTTACAAAAAAATCTATGCTATTCAAAGTATATAGCTAATAAATCTCCACAATTTTTAATGTTTTGTTTGAGCGTAGGTATAAGCAAGACCATGACCGTATAAACCAATAAACAACGATTCTTGCGAATCACGATCGCTAGAAAACGAGGACTTACATAAGTGAAACAACAATAATAATGGTGGGTTATACACGTATACATACGTAAGTATAATGGTGGTGGTCTCAGTTACCTGTTATGTTGTTCCTTCAGATCTCTCGCTTTCTTTTTTTGTCGCCGCGCGAAAGTATTTCAAAACTCTTGTCCGGCGTTGAATTTCAAACGTTGCCGCGTCACAGAAGAATAACCAATGATAAATAGCGAGAGTTCGAAGTGAATGTATGCGAATTCGCCGACATCTCGACTTACGATAAAAAATCTGCGGTCAATCTGTATGCGTGTAAGGAAATATTCAGTAATTGGAAATTCTTGTTGAAATTATCTACCAACTTGTTATGTAACAATAGATTATTTTGTCACAATATAACTAAATAAATATCTTACTCCTGGTGTTATGCTACGTGCACATTAAGTGTAATTGGATTTTACTCAGCAATTATAATTTACTTAACATATACATATGCGTATTAAATATATCAAATCGTACAAAAACTGATCTAATTGAGTTCATGGCAATTATAACGTTCGTAATATTGTGTCAGATTTACGAAATATATACTTGCTTCTTTGTTCATATTCATAACTCATAACTCTAATATACTTCCCGTATTATAATTTTCTGGTACTTTGTAATAATTTAATTTAAACAAGGATTAAGCTTTGTTTTATTTTATTTAAGAAAAATTCATCGATTACATTCGAGGTGATCGTCTTGTAGCCTTTACATTGTGACCATTTCTTTTAATATATGCAATCTCCTTCCTGATAAATAGTGAGGTTCATTCAAGTAATATCCCACCGGAGGCTCGTCCTAGTGCGTATATATATTTTGGCAGTCGCCGTCCGAACACCATTCAGTGCACTTCATTGGCTTACAGTGATAAATAATAATTTTATAATGTCCACAAGCATCAAGAAAGAGACCGTTTTACGATGTAGCTCATAAAATGATAAAGGAATTTCCTGATTTAATATACGATGGCAGTATAATAAAGTGTAAAGTGTATGATATACCGCAAATGTGTTCAAGAAAATTTCGCTGCGAAAGACACATAAATAGTGTAATGCATAATCGCAAAAAAGTGGCGCGAAATTTTTGAGAATTTATGTATAACTTTCGTATTGTGTAATGTATCGTTTAAGTTAGTAGATAATGAATCATTTCGTTCATTTTGAAGGCACCGTGGCAAAGGAATCCCCAGGCGGAAAAGATTACTAAATGTTCTACAATCCCTCCGTGAACGTATTGATCATGATTAAATTCGAATTTAAAAATAAGAAACCGTAATTATCTGTGGATGAAACAACAGATTGTAAAAAAAAAAATGGTTGGTAATGTTAGGATACATACAATGGAACCACATTAATCGTCACGCGTCTTAAATGTATCGTGTATGTTATAAATTTAATAGTTTCATAGCGATGTACAATGGAATTGATATCAACCATACATATCTTTCGTTCATTTTTAATGCTTGTAATAATGAATAATTATAATAATAATAAAAATATTTATTAATTTTCCAACAGGTCACCGCAATACAGACAATAATATAAACAAATAATAAATATAATACATATGTGAAAAAGAATTAAAAACAAAGTATAATTAAATAATATAATCAAACTACCTAAATATAAAAGAATAGTAAAGGAAAAGAGAAAAAAAAACATTAAACGAAGAAACAAATTAACTAAACATATCTGCAGAAAAATTATTTAAACTGTAGAAGTTCTTGCAGAATGCACCATGGGAGCCCTCAGCAATATATTTGTTCTAGCCGTTGGAAGTAGAAGCGCTTCATTCACTCTTGAGTTTGGACGAGGTACTCGAAAATTGACTTCTGCAAGTAAATCAGCTGAGTCGATCTTATAAAGAATTACATTTTTGATAAAATTTGAACTAATTAGGTATCGTTTTGCTTCCAGCGATTCAACGCCATGACGATCCAAGAGTAACCTGTAGTCCAAACCACGAGGAGGGTATGCTCCATCAACTTTATAACTTAAATACTTTAGAAATTTACGCTGTATGAATTCAACTGCATTAAAGCAGTCATATATTGGATACCACACGACAACGGCATATCCTCACTTGCTAACAATTAGCGCATAAAAAAGTGACTTGAGTGAAGCTACGTTGTCGAAGTCCTTACACGTACGGATAATGAAACCCAATGATCGATATGCTGGCGTAGTGACTTGGGAAACATGAGCAGCGAAGGCCAGCTTTTCATCAAAAATAACTCCAAGATCATTGACATGTTTTTCGGTTGATTGCGGCATTATTAATAGTATAATTGGAAAGATATATAAAGATATCTTGGGTTTTCTGGTGAAAGATATGAAACAGCATTTGTCGATGTTTAAATTTAGTTTGTTTGGAGAGCACCAATTTGTAACACGATCCAGGTTCTCTTGAAGAAGGGCAGCATCTTGAGCACAACCAATTCGATGAAAATTTTTTAAATCGTCCGCATAAGCCAAAATACGACAATTAATAGAGCTTATTTAATCATTAACAAACATGTTAAATAATAAGGGACCAAGATTGGAACCCTGGAGCACTCCGGAACTAGAAAGTTACGTTCTAGATTTGTAGCCATTATAGTATACAAAATTCCTTCAATAGTCATATCATTACATTTTGTTTTGTACTAATTAAATTATCTTGTAAATTATCTTCTAGTAATTAGAATATAAGAGATAATATTGTTAGAATTATCGCTTATTTGGGTTAGTTTTAATACAAGTACAGGATGGCCCAAAATGACCGAAGGGGTTTGAGTTCATTATAACTTCTTATTTAAGACATAATTATTAAATTTTTTTAATTTTAAATACAGTATATTAATGGAGAATATTTTCAATTTAATTATGAAAAATTATATCTCGCAATGACCGAAGGGGTTTGAGTTCATTATAACTTCTTATTTAAGACATAATTATTAATTTTTTTAAATTTTAAATACAGTATATTAATGGAGAATATTTTTAAAAAAAATATATCTCGCAATGGATCGTTGATTTGAGAAATAAAGGTCAACGATTTTGGTACGTTGTTCAATTGTGTACTGTTCCATTTTAAATTCCCCAAGTCTTCATTACAAAATACTGAAATACTGAAAACAAAAAAAAAAAAAAAATTATAATAAAAAAGTTATAAGGAATTAAAACCCCTTCGATCATTTTGGGCCAGCCTTTAGATGTTTCAATTTAATGGGCAAATAAAATTATTATTATTTTATCGCTCCTAATTTACTCATCGGCGTATAGGAATCGTTAGAATTAGTGGTATCACAAATAGTACTATGTATAATAATCAAAAATGAATAATTTTATTACTACAATATGCTATTAGGTATTGATAACAAACAATACTAATTATTTCTAATTTAATTTTCTCCTTAGACAAAGATCGAATACACATTGGGCTTCATACAATAAATAAAGTCTGATTGACTGTAGATTTACTTTAAAAGAATCTTTTAAACACATTAAATAAAAATATTCTACTGCACTGGAACAGCAGTCGCAGGTCGCAGAAAGTACCATGCAAAAAAGAACGAAACGTCGGTAAATGTAGACGTCAGAGCGGTTCCAGCCCGGAATCCGAGAAGAAATTAAAGTGTAAATGTTTTGCCATTAATGTGTTACTGTTACACTTCTGTATTTCTCAATATTTTCCCAAATAGATTTCACCGCGTAAATACTGGTAAAACAAGAACATGTTAAATTAGTTTTTATAGTAGAAAATATGAAGACGGAATGCAAATAAACTAAATAACGCCAAGTTTTAAATATTATTGAGGATATGAGTGCACTACATGTATTAAATGTACAAGGTTAGTTACACAAGTGTACTTGCGTAGATAACATGGCGTTAAATATTTGCTTTAACATGATACTATGTAATTTTGGAATTTGTGTTTTGTAATAAATTTTGCATTTATTCTACGTACGTTTATAGACTACTAAAAATGAAACATAACTACGAGCTAAACTAAAGGAGAAAGAGGTACCTAAATATAAAATAAGAAAACGAAAATAGTTAATTCGTATATTGACAATAAAAAGACAAGTATTAACAAAATGGCCGCAAATAATAATATAACCTTATCCAGAAATCTCCAAATTTAAGTTAAAATAGTATGATAAAAATAATGAACACTCGGTTTACTATGACATTAAAATATCAACCTAATACAAAAATTTTACATAAATTGTATTGAATCAGCAATTTGTTCCAAAAATAAAATAAAAATAAATTGAATTAAACTGCTGAATAATACCTAGGATCAAAAATCTTAGTTCTACGTCAGATCTGTAGCGGAACCTTACAAGAAAATTACACACATTATGTTACCTATGCAAAAGTAAAATGGTATAAAAAAAGTATTAAAGTTGTGATATCAACTAAAGTACCCATTTATTTAAATACAAATAAATTTTATAACAAGGTACATATTGCTATGAATAGTGGTTTGAAAATTTAGCACGCCACCATCCACAACTAGTTCGCCCAACTAGGTTTCTCAGCCGGTGAATTTTCAAATATGAGACTTCTAACTTCTCGGGTTCCACTTAGGAAAAGTGTTCTAAAAGTAAGTTGAGCGCCAGTGAAATGTTCACAAAAATTTATTTACTTATTTTATTAATTAATTAGCAATAATGGAGTGTCAAATGAAACGAACGCAATATAAAAATTTAAAATAAATATTTAATACAAAAATAAAAAAAAATAAAAATATATCTCTACAAAGTATAAAGATGCTGTATTATACAAAAATACTTGAGGTAAAAACATTCATTGAAAATTGACAGCTAAATGAATGGAAAACATCCTCTTAATGACACCGATCAAAACTTATCTAAAAATAATCAAGTTTAATATTAAATTCTTCCCAAAGATCCACACTGTATACTCAGATACTGATACACGAACAAAAAAACTTACACGTGTGCTATCGACACGCACAAAAAAAAACCTTGACTCCTCTCGAACAAACTTTTCAATTATAATATTAACATAGAATTTTAATATTTAACTGTATTATCTATATTCTTAAATTAAATCTCTTAACTACAAAATGATTAATATGTACAATAGAAATATACTTTTAGTAATTTTATATATTATGACGACGTCATATAATTTTAATTCTACTTCTACAAGAAAAAAAATATGTGGAGATTCTTTTGAACAAAGAAGGTGCATAATCAAATTAAATCATCAAATACAACGAGAAATTTATCTCTAAAAATATTGGGACTTTAATACTTATATAACAAAATCACTTTCAATCAATCAACCCGAATTAATTAAAATATATTTAAATATATTTCACAAAACAACCTTCTAGTTCAAACTATGAATTTCATCTCCCTTAATTTACCTCGGCCTCTACAACACATTTCCTTGCACGCCGGGAAAAAAACAGTTTACTACCTCGTTAAATTTATATACATTTTGAATATACAACTCTATCCAAAATAATTGTACATTTTTAAATTAAATTATTTTTAATTAAAAATTCATAGCAATATGTACGTTAACTAATTCTATAATCTTATATCGAACAATTATTTCCTTTTAATAATTCCAAATACATATACGAATATAACTATAGATTATCTGCCGATGTAATTGACATCAAATAATGGCATTCGTTATTAATAGCAAAATATAAAAAAAAAGATACCATTCCACGAAGATTTTAAATGTCACCAAAAAAGAGTCGTTGTAGAAATACCTCGTTCGGCTGTATGCGTGCGACGGAGATGGATAGACCCACAGCTGTATGTGTCTTGTGACCAGATGTTCAGTCAAGTGCTTCAAGTGGTTGCTTGCTTTTCTGTCTCCTTTGTTGCGAAATAAATATATCCCGTTTATCGGACAAAGAAAACCTATGCCTAATTACTTCCCAATCGTTCAATGACGAAACTCTAAAATATAGAAAAAGATCATCCGCGTACTCTACAATTCAAGAGCACAATCAGATCATTAATAAAAATATTAAATAATAAGAGTCCTAGAGTAGATCCCCGGGGAAAGCCTGATGAAGGAGTATAATACTTTCTGAATTGAAACCCATTGTAGTAGACCTAACTAGATCTGTGGCTCAGCCATTCGAGAAGGCAAAAGCATCCGACTTGTTTAATAGAATGGAACGATTAATGGAATTAAATGTTACTCAAAATAGGTCGTCTTTGAAATTTCAGAAACAAGCGTTATGAAAAAGGAAATGTAATACCAAATATTTGTGTGAAACTTGCTTTCCAGACATGCAGACACGTGTTTCATGTTGCTATAGACACACCCATTGTGTAGGGAAAAACACATTTCACTAAAAGAAACTCCCCTGGACACTCTACGCCGCTCATTTTGACTAATGTCAATATAACGCCAAATCAACCATTTCCGTCCACATGACAAGTGGAAGTCAAACAAGTGGTTTCCATCGGACATTCACAGTGAGTGGCTCTTCCATGCTGTCTTCGGTAATTTGATTGTATATAGCAAGGATATTTTGTAGAGAAATTTGTCTTTCCCAGCATCATGCACTGATGAGTCTATAACAAGACGAAACACGTGTCTATATGTCTGGAAAGCGATTTTCACACAAATATTAAACTTGTATTGCGTTCGTCACGCCAGGTTTTTAATAATGTTTCGATATTATTAAAAATGTGTTTGTGTTATACAAGAAGTATAACGCATTATTGCACCGTTGGAAAATTGTTTTGGTGTCTGAACGTTACTGATTGGTCAAACAGTCGTAAATTATCGCGAATTGTATGAAAAAGCTAATTCTACTTTTTGTATTAATAAGACAAAGGTTAACGCCCAAGAAACTACATAGATTAACTGCCACTATGTACTTTTTCATATATACATGATTGCCTTCCAATGAGCATAGACAAGATCCAATTTCTACTGACGGTTCCCAATCCGAGACACACAAATAACAAATAACATACGTACGTGTATTTATCTGTATTTGTAACTTTTTTCCAGCGCACAGCTACATACTTATCAAGGTTGAGTTTATAAATAAACCCGGGCAAGCACCTTATCGCCGTTATTCGTTTAGTGTATGTAGTTTCGGTTAGTTCAGAGTTCTACGCGGAAAATTAAGTCTGTGAAGTATGTTTTACTTGTACTCGACTCTGTTAATCATTACTGTTTGCTATTTTTTATTTGTAATCTTAAAATTCATGTAAAATTTCCACTTAGGCTATATAATTTGTGTAATGTTAAATTACGTTGAGCACAAATCGTTTTTACCTTAGTAATTTGAAAAGGCGGGAAAATAAATTGATAACCTTTACATTATGTACATACTACGTTTTAAGTTAATTGCTACTTACAATAGCAATAGTACTTATTTATTGTACTCAGCTTACTAAATTACATATCATATATATAAAACAGTTTTTTCCAAAATGGAGGAATGCTGGATAAATCGCTTGTCGAAAAAATTTAGTATTTAATTTATAATGTAAATATTCGTATTCATTAATATCTAGATGTTTACATGGTCAGATAATAAGTTCTGTTAGGAACTCGGTATAAAGGAGATTAAACAAGATAAATAGGAGAGGACCTAACTGTGAACCATGCTGGACTCCAGATTGAGAAGAGAATTCAAAGGATTTATACCCCTTATAAAAGACATAATGTTATCTACTAGCCAAGTAGGACTGTAGAGGTAATAGAGAAGGACTTAATCCAAACCCAGACCACTTACTAAGTAGTAGTAGTAAATAAAATTCCGTGATCAATCACCGTTCCGGACTGTACATTGAGCAGAGAATTGAAAAGTTTCTAGCAGTTATAAAAAATCATAATGAAATCTACTAGCCAAGACTGCAGAAGTAATAGGACTTAATCCTAACGCAGGCAATTTAGCAAGTAAAATTCCATTAAAGGCACTATTAAAATCCGTGTATATGACGTCAACTTGGCCACAATATAAGTGTCAAGCTGCTCACTAATAAATTGGCAAATGATCACTAGATTTGGCACTGTTGATCTACCTCGCATAAAGCCGTGTTGAAATTGAGAAATGAAGGATTTCGTGTTATGACACAGACAGCGACAAATTACACTTTCGAATATTTTAGAAAAATCTGACAATATTGATATGCTCCACAGTTATTAAGATGAGCATTATCACTCTTTTTAAATATTGGACTCATCCTATTGCGATTCCAAATGGTCGGGAAAGTAACAGTTGCCAAGTTAAAAATAAAAGACAGATGGGTTACGAAGCAAATCTTGCATCATGTAGGATAAAACTAGGAATTAAATCAGCTGCAAAATTTCTTTGGAAGAATTTTGCCCTTATACTTTATCTTCAGTTACTGATATTAATGTAAAAGGAGTATAATTAGTTTTCTCCTGAACGTAAGAACAATCATTACTTATAGAATGAACAAAAAAGAGTTTATTGGCAAATGCGTCAACAATAGTTTGAGGAAAATCTAGGAGGATATCATTACAAAAATGTGTTTTGGGTATATGAGTACACGAGTGCACATGTTATCTGTAGAAGATTAACCAATTCGGCACGCTTAGCACAGACCCTGGAGACTTTCTGAAATGTGATGGAGTAGCCTGGAGTACGATATCACAAAAGGACATTGACCATTTATTTAAATTCATACCATGATGTGCCAATAAGTATGTAAAAAACCAGAAAGAGCCAACACCTTACATATATATATACATATATACATATATATATATATATATATATATATATATATATACATATATATATATATATATATATATATATATATATATATATAGTAAACCTAATCAGTAGGCGATTAAAGGTATGTATATTACTTCAAAATATATGTATTTAAAAAACTCTACATGTTTCGGCAGTACGCCTTTATCAAGAGAATACAAAATATAAATGACATGATATAAATGTCAAGTAATTAAGTTGCTATGGTTTAAATTATTCAAAGATACATTCTAGTAATAATAATAAATCATGCCTTAGTATTCCAAAAAATAGATAGCAAGGTGTGAACATATGTGTTGTTCGCTGCTAGCAATTTGTGTCTCTTTCTGGGTATGAACTTGTGTGTTGGTTGCTGCTGGCAGCTTGCGTCTCTCTATGGGTGTGTGGTTTTGTGTGTGAGCGTAAGTGTAGGGTTTTGTATGTCGGTGCGCTCGCGCGTGTGTTTAGTGATCGGTCACGTGAATTTAGAGAGGTCGGATAACCAGCCGTTGCGTAGGGCCGCCAACCCTTTCCCGGCAACTTCTTTACAATTCCGTGCAGTACTTCGACGGCCTGACCCCCGCCCCAACGAGGCAAGGCGCAGACCAGCGAAGCGCACCCTGTACGGGGTTGCTCATCGCTAACCAAGGGAACACTCTTAGTGGCTGCCTCGGTCGACGATGGTCACACTTGTGCCATCTTAACGTTTTCCGCCGAAGCGGGGCATAGCACACACGTCGAACGTGTGTGTGCTGTTAACGGCAGCCTAGCCAGGTTCCCGCCCAGGACCGGTCCTAGTGGTGTGTGCATTGCGCGGCGCCGTGTTAGCGCCGCGTAGCATAGTTCCTCACTCTTGCTGGAAAGGCGGAATGGCACCTGACTGCCAAACGGGCAGACCCCCCTAGAGTTTTGTAGCGCATATGCTAGGCTACAACCCAGTAGAGGACCACATCAGCAAAAAACAGAAAACAGGGAAAGGCAGGGAAAAGCAAGACATGAGTTATTATTACGTATGCGCCCGTGGAGCGACTTAAGATGCAAAGTTGTCGGCATTCGCTCAAAACGAGAAGGAAAACCACGAAAACCTGCTCGGACAACTAGACAGGAATCAAAACACGGAACAGTCAGCATGATAAGCAAAAGTATATGATACTGCACGGAATTGTAAAGAAGTTGCCGTAAAGATGTAAAGAGTTGGCGGCCCTACGCAACGGCTGGTTATCCGACCTCTCTAAATTCACGCGACCGGTCACTAAACACATGCACGAGCACACCGACATACAAAACCCTACACTTACGCTCTCACACAAAACCACACACCCATAGAGAGACGCAAGCTGCCAGCAGCAACCAACACACAAGTTCATACCCAGAAAGAGACACAAATTGCTAGCAGCGAACAACACATATGTTCACACCTTGCTATCTATTTTTTGGAATACTAAGGCATGATTTATTATTATTACTAGAATGTATCTTTGAATAATTTAAACCATAGCAACTTAATTACTTGACATTTATATCCTGTCATTTATATTTTGTATTCTCTTGATAAAGGCGTACTGCCGAAACATGTAGAATTTTTTAAATACATATATTTTGAAGTAATATACAGATCTTTAATCGCCTACTGATTAGGTTTACCATATCACCAAGGTCACGAAGTTATTATATATATATATATATATATATATATATATAATATTTTCGTGACCTTGGTATGATATGGTAAACTTAATAAGTCGGCGATTAAAGGTCTGGTTTATTACTTCAAAATATATATATTTAAAACAACCCTACATGTTTCGGCAATGATGCCTTTGTCAAGGATATAAAAATAGGATATTTTTTATATCCTTGACAAAGGCATCATTGCCGAAACATGTAGGGTTGTTTTAAATATATATACTTTGAAGTAATAAACCAGACCTTTAATCGCCGACTTATTAAGTTTACCATATATATATATATATATATATATATATATATATAACATGTTATATATGTTATATTTAATGAACGGCTAAGAAATTATCTAATCACTTATATATATATATATATATATATATATATATATATATATATAATTTCTGAGCTATGGGCCTAATGGCCTGTTAACGCTTTATATATATATAAAGCGTTAACAGGCCATTAGGCCCA
The DNA here is from genome assembly GCA_935421215.2 of Melolontha melolontha. Taxonomy (NCBI): domain Eukaryota; kingdom Metazoa; phylum Arthropoda; class Insecta; order Coleoptera; family Scarabaeidae; genus Melolontha; species Melolontha melolontha. The sequence continues at coordinate 106,626,810 of OW285240.1, forward strand.
TAGCTCAGAAATTCCTCGCCATTCCTCTCGACTTCAGGCCTTCCTCCTCCAGTCCTGTATATTCTTTTCCCATAAGTCCTTTTCGACAACTTGCAGCCACCTAGTCCTTGGTCGCCCTTTTCATCTATTGAGGTCTTATTTGTATTATTCGTTTCACCAAACGCTCTTATTCTCTCCTCTCGATGTGTCCCAGCCATCTTATCCGTTCGGCTTTTATAAAATTCGTTACTTTTTTCTTCTTGGTACAGCTGCAGTAGCTCGTTGTTATTTCGTCTTTCCCACCCATCTTCCGTCTTTTTTCCACCGAAAATCCTCCTCAGCATCTTTCTTTTCCACGCCTCCAGTTTTCACTCTCTGCGCTGTTCATAACCCGCGTTTCGCATGCAGATGCTACTGTTGGTCATAGAATCGTCTTATACAAACGTATTTTCGCTTTTCTAGACACATTTCTTGATCTTAATAGCTTGCTTAGTGACCCCGCACATCTATCTCATTTCACTATTCTCGCTGCAATTTCGTTGGCGCCATTACCCCTGTCAGTCAGCCACGCCCCCAGATAGATAAATCCTTCCACTCTTTCCTCCTTCTAGATCTATTACCAGCTCTCTTTGTGCCACCTGGCCGCTCCCCGGCCCTCGCATACACATATACTTCGTCTTTTCTTCATTCATTTGTAACCCTAATTCTACAACTATTGTGTTCTTTCTGTGTTTGCGATAATATGATGATATCGTCTACGTATGCTAGACGTTGATGACTATTATTTATTATCGTTCCAGAATCATTCACCCCACTCCGTCAAATAACTTTTTCCAAGACTAAGTTGAATAATACAATAGATAATGGGTCTCCTTGTCTAACTCCGTATGCTGCTTTGAAAGGTTGCGATAGCAGACCGTTTACTCTAACCTTGTTATTGGTCTTCTCTATTGATATTTTTATTAACCTAACCAGTTTATTTGGTACTCTCATTTCGCTCGAGGCATCATATAATTTATCCCTCCTTATTGAGTCATATGCTCGTTGAAAATCTATAAAAATCATCTGCATACCAATGCTGTGCTCATAGGATAATGTTTGAAATTATTTTATTATAAAAATTTAGTCTATTACCGATCTATTTCTTCTAAACCCACATTGGTAATCGTCTATAATCCTCTCAGAATATTTCTCCAATTTGTTTTGTATCAGTGTTGCCAAAATTTTGCATGTCGTGTCTATCGGAGCGATTCCCCTATAGTTTTTGCATGCCGTGTTGTCACTTTTCTTGTGTATTATCGGTATAATCACTGCATCTTTCCACCTTCTCGGCATTTGCTCCTGGTCCCATACCTTTCTTATTACCTTGTGTATCTCGTTCATTAGCTTTTCTCCGCCGTGTTTTGTTAATTCCACCACGATTCCATTTTCCCCCGGACTTCTTCTGTTTTTCATTGTTGATATTACTTCTTCGAGTTCTTCTCTTGATGGGGCAGGTATATGCTCCACTTCGTTTTTCTGTATGTGGTTCAGTGTTATTTGCGCATCGTCTGCCATGCTGTCAAATTTTGGGTTTAGAATTTCCATAAAGTATTCTTTCCACACTCCTATTGCTTCCCTATCATCGCCAATCAGCTTTACATTTTTATTTTTGCAGAAAAGGATTCGTGTTTGTCTTTCTCCTCTTGCGTTCTTTACTTCTTGACAAAATTTTTTTAACACATTATTAATAAAAACAAAATCGTTTTTTTTCCTTCCAAAACTTAAACAAGATCCTTGGTTACTTGCCATTATACGTACGTGTTCTCAAATAATTATAAAATCTGTTGAGTGTTGCAATGTTTACATTATATAAATATTAAATTTCTTCGCAAGAGTTGAACAGTTATTATTATTATGTAATACCATCATAATAAGCGGGTCCTTGAAGGCAATGCGCCAAGGTATACCACAAAATCACACACGGGTGCGAAAATGATGCAAATTGTGAAAAAGTGAATGCCAAACAAAAGAACAAAACCGCAAAAACCACAAGAATAGTAACGGAAACCGTCATGTTAATTTAATAAATTTATTACGTACTCAATCTAAACATAACATTCCAATAACATTACAATCGAGACTATTCTCTTAAATTATTCGCTAATAACTTATAATAATCCATACAACAACAAACTTTACGTTTATAATTAAATCCGTTTTCTAAACGATATTTTTAAACCGATAAACTTCTGGTATAGCTCACATTCCAGGCAGTTATAATGCGTTCATCTATTAAAAGCCACTTTGCCATGTTAGCAGACATAACTAGCGATTCCGTCTGTGACACGATGGCGATGTGTCGCTCTTGCGAGCGAACGAGAGTCCCGTCGTCTATTAATAGAGTATTAATTGGTGCAGGAACGGTCGCGTCCTACTTCTGGTGGTGCGTCGGCGTTTCTCCATCGCTGGATACATCAATTACATATCAACGGGAATTAAGTGCGAACTATTAAACATCAGAGCACAAGAAATATGGCAGAACATCGGATAATCGACGCTAATAATTGTGTAACGTTGATTGTAATTGAAATCAACATATTCACGGTTAGTGACGTGTATATTTTGAGCTTGTATCCAATTAATAATAAATGTAATTTGTGCGTGTAATGAAATATTAAATAGTAGCGTGATATGCGGTTAATAAACTTATCTCATCGTTATCGCTATAGTGATCTTACAGGAAGTTTACTAATGATCAGCTTATCTATCCGTAAGAAATACTCTTGTAATCAGTGCGTAAGCTCGAATGTAATTGCAATATGAAATATACGAAGATGATTTGACGAGAAAATGACTTTTCAATGAAATACTTATTTTAGGTCAAAAAATATATTTTGTTTTTCAATCTAATTCAAATTCAATTCTAAACACTTAGCTAGCGGCTTTCCAACTTTTTTAATTAATTTCAAACGTAATCTTTCGCAAGCTTGTTAAAATAGGCATTCTTTGCTGCTCTTACCTTTTAGTTTCTTCCGAATCTCTTTCCAATATGCAATTTCTTCAAGTTTGGTAACAAGAAAAAATCACTTGGAGTCAAATCTGATGAATATGGTGGATGAGGCAACAATTCGTATCCTAATTTGAAAAATTTAAAGGCTGCCATATCAGATGAATGAGAAGGCGCGTTATCTTAATGGAATAAAACTTTTTTCTTGATAAATGAGGTCGTCTTCAGTTTGACATCGAAACCTCTCAGTGCATCAGCATAATATTGGCCAGTCATTGTACTTTCCTTCTGTAAAAGTCAAAATTACTCTTTTGAAATCCCCCAAAAAACGGTTTTTGCCATTTTTTTGGGAGAAGAAATTCATTGTTTTTACTGTGTTTCTATCTGGAGTATAGTGATGTATTCAGGTTTAGTTCACGGTGACATATCAGACGAAAAAATTCTCTTGGATTTCGTTTGAACCTAACCAGAGTCATTTCAAATTGAAACACGAGTTCGCATTAAGCAAACACGGCACCCATCTTGCGGTTTGTTTTTCCATATTTAAATATTAATGCAAAATAATAGTGTGTACTCGCTCGGTTGAAATGTTTACGGAATTAGCTATCCCGCACACTTCTACTCCGCCGTCGTTCTCTATTAGCCATTTTTGGAGAAGTTACTGTAAATGAAGGCCTCAGATGTTCAATATCTGTGCTCATACGACCACTTTTAAAAATCAGTGAATCCCTTAAAAATCAGTCTATGGGCAGAAGCAGATGCATTATAAGATTTATGTGACTTTCTTCAGTTTCTGTAATGGTTTTTCCAAGTAAAAAATAATGTTTAATTAACAAACAAAACTCTTTTTTCTCGATATTAACAAAAAAAAAATCAAATAGTTTATAGTTTACTTGAAACAATTGTAGAAACACATGTATTTGACAGATTCGGACGAAATATTGGCAGGAGGGTTCTAAAACATGGCTGAAGTTAGCAATATACTCATCATTGTAAAAATAACATATATGATGAAAAAATGTTGTAATTCTTTCATAAAATTATTCAAAGATTTCCAGTAAGAAAACACCCAAATAATAATTTTCCTATTTGGGTGTTGGAAATTTTGGAATAATTCTAATTTAATTTAATTTTCATTTTTTTCTCGCTTATGAGAGGGAATTTTGCGAAAATATTTTTCGTATAAATTCTATATAATTTAATCTTTCCATTGGATACCAAAAAACAGTAATAATACGAGTATATGCATAATTTGATTGAATTAAATACTTACCAATCTCAGGAATCGTCGTTCTTCTCACGTAAATTGAATTTTTTAACATATAAAAATAAAATCTCAACTTCTTTTAAATGTACATATTTCTATTTTTATTAAATGTTTCAAATGAACTGTTTTATATTAAATAATAAGTACATATAACATAAATTTTTGAAAACTAATCTAAGTTCTTGTCCTAATTTCTACCAATGAATTTAATGTGTTTTCGATAACATAGAATTACGATATTTAAGACTTAAAATTTCTCTTAAATTCAATCGTAAAAGGTATTGTTAAATATGTACATTCTTATTGTAAATATTCTTTCTACACTTTACGACGCTATTTTATTCGAATTTTTCATAGAAAAAAATTCGCCCTCAAGTGGGAATCGAACCCACGACCTCTGGCTTGCCGGACCATTGCCCGACCACTGAGCTGTTGAGGCGTGAGTTAGAATCTTTTGTGGGGATGCCTTGAATTACATCAAAGGAACAGATGAAATATATCTTGCCCGTAGTACGACAGTTGTGCAAATTTATTGCATTTTCGCGAAGTAATGTAATTGTAAATATTCTTTCTACACTTTATGACGCTATTTTATTCGAATTTTTCATAGAAAGAAAAAAGGCATCCCCACAAAAGATTCTAACTCACGCCTCAACAGCTCAGTGGTCGAGCAATGGTCCGGCAAGCCAGAGGTCGTGGGTTCGATTCCCACTTGAGGGCGAATTTTTTTCTATGAAAAATTCGAATAAAATAGCGTCGTAAAGTGTAGAAAGAATATTTACAGTTACATTACTTCGCGAAAATGCAATAAATTTGCATGTACATTCTTAGATAGCAATAAAAATTTTATTGGCAAATTAGGCATTACGATAATAAATTTTGGTCTTATTTTATGCAAACAAAGTATCTAAACTGTTTCTTAAACCCATAAATTTCTTTTCAGATCATACTTGCGACTCAATTTTCTAAACATTCTTATTTTGCAACAACCTGCTGGCAGGCAAGAAACAGCGCGAGTGATTAAAATTAAAGCTGGATGCGTTTTTCAACACAGTTACGCGATTGTGCAACTACTGTAAAGTAAACAACGTTTAACATAAATAAGCTGCCTCGGAAACCCTCAGGTTTCCACTTACCATTAAATTTAATTAGATCGTGCAAAGTTTAACTTCATATTATTCCCACGTCTAACGTTCGCCGTGTAATAGGAACGATGAGAAATGGTTTTCTATACCTTTCTTTGTTAAAATAAGTAATATTTACGTTAGTCATAGAAATCTCTACTGTGATATTAAATGAAGAGAAACACAAATGAAATTCTTATTTGCACAAACGAATTTAAAGCTCAAAATAATGATAATGAAATTCTAAATAAATATATGATTATGAAAACAAACATATTGAAAATAAACAGCATGGAATTGGAACAAAAAAACGTATTTTATAAAAAATTAAAAAATTGTGAAAACTGTCAAAATTACGAGGTGTTTCAAAATTGACATCGATTTTATTTCTTGTAATAAAAAACAAGAAAAACAAGAGAATACTATTTATTGCTCTAGTAGGAAGTGCTTATTGACCACGCCTCGGTTAATAATATACATGGTAATCTTATATTGTCACTACAAATAACGGTACAAAACTATGTCACGATATATGATAATTATTCTTTCTGACACATTTTGGACAAAACGCAATTACCTATTTATAACTGTTTAAAAAAGTCTTCCCCTCCACAGTCAAATGTATTTTTGCATCCGTGAAAACCTAACACCAAAACATTGTTTTCAATCTTGTCAAATTAAGTTGTTTATTTTACTTTTAAATGTGTTAACCATTTCTTCAGCCGATAATGCCAAATCTAGATCATACGATTAATGACATTGTTTCAATGATTTGAGCATTTAAATTTAAATACTCAATAGTTAATCCAAGAAAACAGGAAAATAGAAAACGACTTAACAAACCGCACAAGAAACAATGTCCACTACGCCTTAAGTGAAATGGCGTTTGGAAGAAGCTAGATAGAGGAAACTACGAATTTAAATAGTCTTATTCATTATTACATGCGCCAGCGAACCTTGGCTGAGGGAAAAGAATCGCTGCAAAAATGAGGTTTATAAAAATGATTGCAGGTGAAAGAAAATGAGGAGATAGGGAAAGAAATGAGAAAAATAATAAACCAAGGATTAATTACCACAAATTACATAAAATTAGAATGAATAACAACCTAATATTTGCTATACAATAACAGAAGCCAAAAGTGTTGATAGAAGACTCACGAAAAAAGTGGACTGAGAGAATAGAACAAATACGAAAAAAGAGTGGAAAGATTTTAGATGAAATGAACAGATTAGCAGTGGATCGTATCAAATGAAAGAAATAGATTATTCAATGAAAGGAAGTATGTCTGACATCCTCAACTGTGTAGGAAATTTACAGAAAAGATGATGCCAAATCTGGACCATTCGACGAATGACCCATTATTTCAATGATTTGAGCATTCAAATACTCGTTACTAGTTAATGCAAAATGATCCTTCTCCTTGCATTATTGTCACGGATACTCTGGAGAATTTGAGTCAAACAAACTGTAGTTCACCATCCTGCATTAAAAGTATGTGACATTTTCGCCGGTGCTTCAATAAACGATCATTTTTTTAAATTTCGATTAGTTTTCTCGAACGTTTGCTTTTTTGTCGGAATCCCAAGTTTTATTACTACTTAAAGAAGACTTCTGATATTACACGAAAAAGCGAGTGGAAATCTTGCCACGTACACCTCTACCTCTACCAATAAATTGCTGTGAGCAGCTTATTTCCGTTCCTGTACTTAAGGTCGTCGCAGAGCATCTGGCTGACCCACTGTATCATATTGTCAATAGATGTTTCGAGACGTCCACCTTTCCGGATGCTTTGAAGACGGCTGTTGTGTGTCCGGTGTACAAGAAAAGAGATGTTCATGACATCACAAATTATAGAGCTATAGCACTTATTTCGAATGTAGCCAAGGTGTTTTAAAAACTGATATATAGAAGAATGAATGGGTTTCTTGACAAACATAAACTTATCACAGATAGACAGAATGGTTATCAAACAAGAAAATCGACATGTTCAGCCGTATTTCAGGTGATTTGTGAAATACTTGATGCCTGGTCGAATAAAGAGCAAGTAGCAGGAATTTTTATGGACTTGGTCAAGGCTTTTGATAGCGTTAATCACAAAATCCGTTTGGAGAGATTGGCGAACTTGGGATTTAGGTGAAATTGTTGGAGCCTTATTAAATCCTATCTAGAAAACAGAAGACAAAGTGTCGTGGCAGTGAATGGGGAGTGAACAAGGATTGGGTCTGGGAGGCTCACTGTTATCAGGGATGTACCACAGGGATCCGTGCTGGGGCCCCTATTATTTTTAATTTACATAAATGGGTTACCACTAGTATTTAATTATCCTATGGCCTTATTTGCGGATGATGTTTCATTGGCAATAAGATCAACGGAAACAATCATCTTGAGGGAAACCATTGCACGGGCATTGTCCTCTGTGAGCGCATGGTTCAGAGCGAACGAACTTGGGTTGAATGTGGGCAAGACCCAAATCATCCATTTCGCTGTTTCTCAGCGGGAAGATCTTGTTGTAAACTATGGAGACGGTGCACTAACCTCGTCGCCCGAAGTAATGTTTCTCGGCATAAGGATCGATTCACAACTGAATTGGAAGTCCCATATACACCATCTATTTCGGAGGATTTCTCCATTTCACTATGCCCTTAGGGTTACCGCCGGCTCAGTAAACAGTGAAGCCAGTTTGTGTGCGTATCGAGCTTACGTAGAATCGCGGTTGCGGTATGGTTTGGTTTTCTTGGGGAAGAGTGTGGATGTGGGAAGACTTTTTATTCTACAAAATAAATGTCTTCGTGCAGTTTTTAATTTGGGACTCGTGTCGAGAAATATTTAGAACAAGAAAAATACATACGCTTACCGGTCTCTACATTCTGGAGTGTAATTTGTGTGTGAGAAGGGGTATGAGCAGTGCGTTTGGTAGATATGTCTTAAATCACAAGTACAGTACAGCGGGACGGAGTGTCTATTTTGCGGTGCCACAAACAACTCTGACCAGGGTACAAAAGAACGCAACTAGTCAGGTCTTAAATATTTATAATCATATCCCAAAGTACATTAAGGACTTCAGCAGGGAAAAGTGCTTCAAAAAAACATTAGAACATTTTTTATACATATATACAATCTTTTTAATCTTTAGATGAATTTTATTTAAAAAAATTTTAATATGTTGTCTATGTCACGCTTTATTTTGTTTTTATATATTTATATGTACTTGTATACATATACTTGACGAGTTCTATACAGTTGTATAATTTTGAACAAATAAATATATTATTATTATTCCATATATCATTTATGATTATTTGATCTATGGATGATTCTCTTCTTTCGTCCAAAACCAACATTGTTTCTTTCGATAGGATGTCTGAGAATGCAACAAGACAATTCTTTACTGTGTCAAAATACGAGATTTGCTTCGAAATATTGCAATAGTCACAAGTCTATATATAACCGCAAAGAGTTTTATTTCAATAAAACCTGATAAATTTTAACCACACCTCGTATAATTTTGTTAAGGTCATGACTGTCATGAGTTTAATAGAAATGAATAGGGCCAGAAAATCAGATTGTAGAAAACCTGAGGTAAAAAGATCTAAGTATAAAACACTTCGGCAATTCACATACATTAACTTCTCAGTGGACGTTTTTACAGTCGATATAAATCACATTCTGACTGTCGACCTCGTTTACATTAATTCCGCATACGTTTTTCATAAACGGTAGGAAAGCAGTGCCGTTCGTGCGTTTCAATACAAAAACACAGTTACAAATAGTTCTCTTGTAAATATTGTCGCGTAAAATTTATCTATTTGTTTAACGTTAGTTGTTATTATTTTATAGTTGAAAAAACCTTGCGTATTTCACTTTCAATATACATTAATACTTTACTACAAATTTCTGAATCGTTTAAAAGTAATGTAAACAAATAGTTGATTATATTCGATGATAAAGCAGAACTGCAATAATTTATAGAAACTCCATAACGTTTTATAAAACGTTGCTTTTCTATAAGTATTATTATTATTGTGATTTCTTACATTTAATAAAAATTGATATTTACGAATTATACCGTAAAATATTGCATAGTTATAAATAAACACCGACAACACAACAAGCAGCGGTGTCACTGCGCTGGCTTTAGTGAAATAAAAGTGCGCGTTATTTAAAAAAATGCTTTCCGTTCGAATTACATCTACGCGTATTCGTAAATACGTCTATAAACAACTTCACGCTATGATAACTGTTCATGTATTCATGTACTACATACATACCAGGGTACGTAAATGCATTTCTTGACATTGGTAAACTATGTGTGGAAGTAGTCTATATATTTCTTACTCTCTTTATACACATACTATTAGTTCGATTAATAAGAGGGGTTAAGAGAGCTATCCAATACATAAATAGAATAAATAGATGTGCAGTTGCACTACATGTATCCCTACTTGCGTTTAAATGTAAAGGGGAAGAGTCTACTATGCTATTTCACACTTATTTATTCAGGCAACTAGGCAAATCTATTTCATTCTAATACATTGGATTACTTCAATGTGTCACGATTTAAATTTACGTACCCTAGTATAGCATCCGAAGCTCCGGTAAAGTGAGTCTCCCGAAACCTCTCGCTTGTCCGCGCCTCTGTGAACCGACCGAGAATGGCGTTGTTTAATTATTAAGAGAGATCGACTTTGTTTTGTTTCGTATTACTAATTATCTAAACTAATAATATTGTGACCGACTTTATTATAAGGAAAAGAGAAATGTAGAATACGAGGTATGATTGGAAGTTTTAAGATGGGAGCTGCCACTGTTCAGTACGAGGAGATGACTTTCCCTGCGCATGTGAAAAGAAAGTTTGTATTGTGCGTGATAGTCTGGTAAGTGGGTACGTGTTCTCGGGGCGAATTTATCGATTTCAAAAATGAATGAAAAACGGAACAAAGACTTTAAACCGGGAAATCGGCTTCGGAGACTTATAACCTCTTAAGAACAGCCGATCAAATGTTCTTGTCTGCTTCAACAGATTTAAAAATGGCTGCAAATCCGTTGATAATGACCCGTAGTTAGGCAGATCTTCCACTCCAAAAAACCAACCAGAACTTCGAAACAAAATTTGTGATTTACTGGGCTCTGATCGTCAATTCACAATTAGGAAAATGGTTTATAAACTGAAGTTTTTTCGCGGTTCAGTCAATTTGAACTCAAGATTTGAACATCCAGCGTCCAGTATCCGCGAAATTCATTCCGAAGTTGTTGACAGACCGGCAGAAAAAACACTCAATTCCAAGAACTGCTTAATCGGGTCGAAACACGCCCAGACTTGCTGAATAGAGTTATTACAGGCGACGAATCATGGATTTATGGGTATGACCCAGAAGCAAAACCACAATGATCGCAGTGGAAAACTCCAGGTTCGCCGCAACAGAAAAAAGGTCAAAATGGGTCGAATGTTTTTCGATTCTACGGGTGTTGGGCATCAAGAACATACCCCTAAAATACAGTCAATCCGCTATACTATCAGTGTTTGCGCGAAAATTTACTGAAGGCCCGCACTCTAGCGAGACAAAAATTGGATTTTCCGCCACGATAACGCACCACCTCCATTATGTGTTTTCAATCGGCGAATTTTTCGCAAAATTCAAAAATCCTGCCTATGGAAGCATAGCAATCAACTTTGCCTCAAAAAAACTGAAGCAAGAATCTTGGAAGGCGATTTTTGAACATGACACTTGTTTTGGGTCGTGGAGAATTAGAATGTTTCCACTCTCTAGATTGTTCTTTAGTCTCTGAATGGTAGTGAGGGGGATCCACATTTCGTCCATAATACGAGCCCATACAAAAAGTTCAAAAACTTTTCTTCAAAACGGCGGCAGATTTTGTCAATCGAATGCGCTCCTGATCAGCATTCAAGCATCTCAGACTCCATTTCGCCGAAAGCCTTCTTATACGCAAGTCGTCATGAATGATGTGAACACGCATTCATAGGAAACGTGCAATGCTTCTGCAATACACTTGATCACAATTCGTCCATCTTCTACATTCATATCATGAACAGAATCAATGTTTTCCGAAGTGGTGACAGAATGTCTTTCAGAACGGTACTCATGTAATTCAGTTTTAGTAGTGGTATATGAAGGACACTGATCAATTAAGGTTTTCGTCATATCAGCAAACATTTCTTTGCTTGATAATCCTTTCAAACATAAAATGTTCGGTAACTGAACGAAATTCTTTTCAAATAATTTTGCCAGGCATGTCATTTTCAAAAATTTCGTTCAACTTGGAAGTGTCAAATTATGACAACGTATTTATAAAACGTAATAGTTTTAATTACATATCCAATTTTGTCTATTAGAAGCTTTCAAGACTAACCATACAGGATGTCCTCGAAAGAAAGAGAACGTGTGAAAAATGGAAAGATGCAATTATATAGAATATGAATAAAAAAAATTGCGAATTCATTACGAGCTCCAAAATTAAAAACCCGTTGAAAATTGTATGTGCCGCTTATAAATTCCGAATGTCTTATCTACTGAACTTACATACAGACATACGCTACAGTGTATGTGTGTTACATTTGTAACAGCTGTCGATATTATGATAACATTGTTTAATAAACAGCTTTGTATGCTAAGGGTTCGATAACCTTCTACCAAAAGTCAGCTATTAAAAATTTTAAAAAATAAAAAATACGGGACATTTCACATCCAATTTGGTAACAATCTACCTTTAATCGAAGACGTAAATGTAAATCATATCGAACGAATACATGTACACATGTAACGATCAACAACTGACTGAATCGGGGAAGCAATTGTTTAAATACTTAAAGCCGACCAACCATAACATAATAAATAGGAGTATTTACTATTTATGTCACATAAATACCTTCATTTGTTTTCTCGCGTATGAGAGGGAATTTTGGGAAAATTTTGCATTCATATTCTATATAATTACATCTTTCCATTTTCCATACGTTGTCTCTTTATTTCAAGGACAGTCTGTATACAAATACCTATTCTTTAATCAGGCACGCTTAATATGCATTTAATTTATTTATATACGAGTATTTGTAATAATTAAAGCTTAATGTAACGTTATCTTCATCACATTTCAAATTATACTTTTATATGATACTTTCAGATCTCGAACAGAAAATAAAATTGTAAATGAATATATCGGCATCGGCAATGCTTTCCATCAGCAATTCATATATCCAAACCCATCCAATAAAAGAAATGACTTCGCAATAACTTACAGACATTATCTAAATATGAATCACAAAGAATTAGACCCATGAATTTCTAGGCGAAGCAATCGCCTAACAATATTATCACAGCATACGAAATGTCTCCTACTATTGTTAACGCCACATTTTTCCCAGATAATCGGACAGGCCAAACGCGATAATTTTTCTCATCTTTTCTCTATCTGCTTCTTCGCACAAACACACACATGTACCGCTATCAGGAGCATGCGATGCCCTACTTGTATTTGGGAACTCTACATCGTCTGTTTGTACAATAGCATGTATATTGTTTTCGTTCGGTGTGTATTGCAGCGTAATATATTTAACCGCTGCTGGCCAGTAAGAAAATTATGTGTTTTATATGTACTTGTAAATATCAATTTCACCCTCCAATTTATAAAGAAATTTAAGATTGTTATTATTATAATTTACACACTGTCAATCAGTTATTTGTAAAATTGGATTCCAGTCTTTTTTGTTCAGGCTAGTAAGGTATCTGCATCTTCTTTTATGAATTTTTCAATGGCTACTCTCTTTCATTGCCTGGTCTGAAGTTCCGCACAGTTCAAATTTGGCACCACTTCCATTCATCTTATTCGTGAATATTATTTCTGAAATTCATTTGCCGATTTATTTGAAAACATTTCATTTAACAAAGAATGACTTAATATAACCACATGGTGTAAACTTAGCAATCTACCACTCAACTCTGCATATGTCTAAAATTGTGAGATTTTGTAGAAGATCTAATGTTATAAACTTCGATTACAAATAACAGCATCTCAATTATTCGCACTTGTGGTGTCAAAGATTGAGGTCTTTCAGCGAACACATTGAAAGTACTTTGTGCTCGACAGTTTCTCCAAAAATTTTATTCTATTGTCTGACCACTTGAATACTATTGTTTAATTTCGTGGGCACATTATGAATTGCATAAACGCAAAAACTTCATTTAGGGAAGATTTAATACGTTTCTTCGATTCTTAAGCGACTTATCCTCCTAGAAATTTTAATCTTTCATTCTTTTGTTATCGCGTTTCAATACTTCAACATCGACTTTTCGAAGGGTTTTCACTGAGTTTTTTTTTATATGTAATTTCATTTTTTTATAACTTTTATCTTATAATTTTTTATAAGTTGGTTAAATTTCTTAGTCCAATTCTTCTCATGATTAAATGCAACTTTTTGGCTACCCTTTTTAGAACTATTTTGTTACTCATATCGCTTATATAGAGAGTTGTCAAATTTTCCCCACATTCCAGAGTCCTACTCAGTATTAGTTAATATATACATACGAGCGTTTTCAAAACATATCGGGGTTTATAAAGAACTCGTGTTCGTATGAAATTATAACTGCATACAAAGCATTTTTGTTAATATTTACAGTCCGATAAGATATATGTGTTAACAAAGAAATTACTTATAGTAAGGGATATTTGCGAAAAGCTTTTTTTTTTCGAGACGCACTTATCCAAAAGAAATATTGCAAATTTGAAGATAAGCAGGTTCATTGAATGCATTGTGTTAGGTCGTGTATGCCGGCCAGATATTTATATTTTAGTTAAGCGTAGATCTCGACGCGAGGTGTTACCTTTTACTTAACATATTCTGAACGTTATTAAACCAGCTTTTAAATCAATGGAATTTCTTATAAGCACTATTAGAGATTTTTATAACTTGGACAGTTGTTTTTTTTTTGCTATCGTCATTAGCAAGTTATTTTTTTCTGGATTTATTTTACAAGTTATCGAAAAATAAATAAAACTTCTTCATTGGCACTTTCAAAACTCTACAAGATGGTGTTGTTTTATTTTTAGCCCGACGTTTCAGTTTTGAGAAACCATCATCAACTTTATTTTTTTATATGGACGGAGAAAAAAGTACATCCTGTATCTGATGGAATTTTTCGTTACGAATTCAACGGTGTATCACATATTATGTTTTCGAAATTACTTTTGCTGAAAAAGTGAATTAATTTTTGTTTGTTTTTCTTTTGTGGTAGTTCTTCCCTAGCGATAATAACGCGCTATGGCAGGTAGCCTAAGTAAGTTAATTGGACCAAATAAAATATTTTAATGATATTGTTGGAACACAATCTAAAATAGTGTTTTGCGAAATACATATTTATTATTTTATAAATTGCACGTGTATTTTACAATTCTCACGACAAATGTTCAAACAGATTACCATTGATTTCCAAACATAAGTATGATCTTCTAACTGTAGAATGCAAAACATCACGGAACATTTCTGGTGTAATAGTATTAAACTGCCGTTACAGAATCTAGCAATTGTTGTTCATTTTCAAAGAATGCCCATAAACTTGATTTTTAATGTAACCCCAAAGGAAGAAATCCAGTGGGGTTAAGTCTGGAGATCGAGCTGGCCACGAATCTGTCTAGAATTATGTGCTGGAGCACCGTCTTGTTGAAACCAACAGTTATTAACCACTGCCAAAGGTAAATCGTCTAAACTGTTTTCTAAATCATTTTGCAATAAATAAAGATATCGTGCCGCATTTAAAGAGTTATGATAAATAATAGGACCCAGTATTTTTGAACCTAGAATTCCACACCACATATTGAATCCAAAACGATGCCGATATTTGGATATTTTTTTAACACGAGGATTTTCTTGAGCCCAGTAGTGTGTGTTGCGGCGGTTGAAGATTCCATTGTTGGTAACCATACCTTCATCGGACCATATAATTTTAAAAGGGAATTTGAAGTCTTCTTCGCACATTCGAGTGTACCAGTCACAAAAATGTCTACGCCTCTCGATGTCCCCTGGTAAATTCGAAATTTATAGGGGCGAAATTTGTTTTTGGGTAAAATAAGTGAGCTGTGGATTTAGCTTATCTCGTAAAATCTTCGATTTGTTGCGTAAATAATTCAGGGTTTGCAACAACTGCTTGTAAAATATTATTTTGAGTTTCTTCATTTGAATGTTTATGTCGAGACTTACAGGTTTCTTAAATGAACTGTATTCTTTTAAATTGTAACACAAACGTTTAAAAATGGATTTACTTGGTTGCCTTCTTTCTGGAAATCTATTAAAGTACATTGCCTGGGGATTCACAGAATTTTGATGGCACAGAATATAGCATGTTAGCATATCATATTTTTCTTCACTGCTAAATCGTTCCCTCTCCATGTTCAAATGTAAATTAAACCATGAAGGTATTTCAGTAGAACAACATGCAACAAACAATAAATAACAAGGAACAACAAATATAATAAACAAAAATAACAAGAAATAAAAACAGCAACAACGACACAGCAAAATGTTTCTTTAGAAGAAGTAACACGCAAGTGACAAGTATTAACGTCAAAATTGTAAAATAATAAATTGTTGCTTTGTAGCGCGATACAATTGAACATCTGTTGTAAGTTCAGTTGTAATAAATACGCATTTCTCAAAATACTATTTTAGATTGGTGTTTCATCATTTTCATTAAAACATTGTACTCGGTCAAATTGACCGCGCGTTGTTATCACTAGGGAAGAACTACTACAAAACATACAAAAAAAAAAAATTACTTTTCAGCAAAAAGTAATTTCTAAAATGTAATGTATGATACACCGTTGAATTCGCAATGAATAATTTCATCAGATACAGCATGTATTTTTTTCTCCGTACATATAAAAAAAATAAGTTGATGATGGTTGCTCAAAACTGAAACTTGTAAAATAAAGTGAACAAAAAAATAAAAACAAAAATTTAAAAAAACACATTTTCCTAAATATCTCAAAAAACAAAAAACATAATTGAATGATGTAAATGCCATGTAAAAGCTCACTAAAGTGTTGTAACTTTCTTCCCATTTAAACAACTTTGCATCTCTTACTGTTCCCGAGATCCCCATGCAGTTCATTCTTATCTTGGACACAGTGTATACTTTTCTTGGAAAGGTAAAAATGGTTGTATGGAAATTTCCGTATAATCAATTTCGTTGTTTTCTCCCTCTCTTGTGACTGGCGGGGACAAAACTTTCTTGCCGAAAAATAAGTAAATGAAGAAACAGTTCAAAACAAAATCTCTTAGAGCTCACTACAGTTCCAAACAAGATCTCTTAGAGCTCACTACAGTTCCAAGTACGATCTCTTCGAGTTAACTACAGTTCTAGCTTAGGCCTCAGTGATCTAACTAACAGTTCCTACTAAGATCTCAGTGATCTAAATACATAGGTGCAAATATTATTTATTAGCCAGTTTTCTCGGTCTTTAGTATTAAGACCAGATACTGCATTGGTATTAAGTTAACGGAACTCCAAGACTAAATTTGTAAATATATTGTTGTTATTCAAAAACTATTGCATTATTTCAACTCATACTTCGGTCGATACATACCAAACTTCCTTCAAACCAGGAGGAAGAAACATTGGTCCTTCGAGTCGGATGTCAGTGACCAGATTGTTCCAAGACCAAAAAACATTCGTCCTTCGAAACGGATGTCAGCTCACAGCTATCAAGATTATTCCAAGACCAAAAAACATTTGCCCCTTCGCAGCTGGATGATAAATTAATTCATCCACACATGGTACTTCGCAGCTAGATGATAAATTAATTCATCTACATAGCAACATTATAACAAGATCATCGATTCTTCGTCAACTGGTCATCGCCAAAAACATTGGTTCTTCCAGGAACAGGATATCATCGACATCTGTGACAGCAACAGCGCACTCAAATTAATGAGGTAAGTCTCCAGTTAACTTCCTTTTCTTAATTCTTTACCGATCAGTATCCGAAAAATCGTTATTTGCTTCAAAATGACTACTCCAGCATTAAAAACCTTAAAAATTCGAAAAAGAAAGCTAAAAACATCCTTATCAAGAGCTGCTGAATATATTGCCTCTTTAGACTAAAACGTAATTTTAGAAGAGCTCAAGAAGCGCTACGATAAATTACAACCACTTCTAAATCAATTTGAAAATATATTATTGTTATTCAAAAACTATTGCATTATTTCAACTCATATTTCAGTCGATACATACCGAACTTCCTTCAAACTAGGGGGAAGAAACAGATATAATATACTTACTATTAAGATGAGTATTTGCTAACACATCTCTCTAGAGTCCGAATATCTAATGATTATATAGCACCTTAAATCCTTTATTGGCATTTTTAATTAAAGTTAAGGCATTGTATTTTATTTATGCGTAGATAACGTTACCGATTAATATAATATTTAATGTTGAAATTCATTCAATATTTGTCGCTTTCGCGTGTTATTGGCTTATAAGTGGAGCACAGCATCCAGGCAAGCAAGCAAGACGGACAGTTCTCAGTCGAGTACTAGGATAATGGCCACGTTTGTCGGGTAACATACATACGTAAGCCGTACTATAAATCCGTTGAAATGTTATTTCAGTGCGCGGCTTATTCAACGCTCTCCGAATTCCAATGTCAGAGAGAAACAAATCTAAATTGTAATGTATAACACTAATAAAGAGCAGTAATTAATATCAAGAAATCATTGACCGCCCGTTTATTTCCAAAGCACCAATAGGAATATATACGAGGTAAGCTCTATATGTTGCCGGCCTGATAGAAAAATATTAAAAAATAATAATACCAATGTCCTTTAATTTAAATGCATTTATTACAACGATTAATTAATAATTCTATATCCTAGTAAAACTAATCTCAAGTTTTACACTAAAATTGTTGCATTTGCAACTTAAAATCGTCTTGAAAATGACGTCCCCTAAGTCGTTTTTTATAGAGGAAAATAAATAATTATTAACAGAAGTCATATAAGGACAACACGGTGGATATTTAATTACTTGATAGCCAGGTTTAATATAAACGATTTGTAGAATGCTTTGCAGGTGGGGTGGAATAAAATTTCAGCTCATTATACTTGAAAACTTGCTGAATCAAGATTGCGAGGTATATTAAAAATAAGGAATATCCAAAAAAATATTAAAACATTAAATAGTGCGGTGAATTCGTCAAACAGTTTTATAAACCTATAAGTGTACGACTTTTGGTGGGTTCTTATATTTTTATAGACGCTTGAAAGCTCGCAACGATTATATAGGCGCGAAGAATGCTCATCAGTGGATTTGACATGCAACATTTAGTTATAGAGGCGAAATGAAGGTGTTTAATAGAAAGCGATCAGTAGACAAGTAAATATACTGATGCATTAGTCAAGAAAGAGTCTATTACATTGTTCAGACGTTGAATTACTGAAAAACTTTCACCATATGGATCTGCGCCAATTAACGAATGCCATGAAAGAATAAAGAAAAAACATTTGCCAAGAACTTCTGAATCAGTATCGAAGTGAAAGAGATGATTTTCTCACGAATATCGCAACCAGGGACGAACCTTTGCTTCATCATATGATACCGAAAACATGCGGTAGTCAATCGAATATCGTCGTCCTGATTCTCCACAAGTTCGAAAATAAAAAAAAAAGAGTTCCACCAGGGCGAAAAGTCATGCCCACGATTTTCTGTGATGCAAAGGATTCATACCGAATATCTACAGAAGAGATCAACGATTAATTCAATAAAATACTGCAAAACTTTACCACCACTAAAGAATCATATCCGTAGATTAAGGTCGGAGAGAACGAATTTTTTCCTGCACCACTACAACGCCAACGCACGGTTGTTTCGCACCCTCCGGACAGTTCTGATTTGGCACCTTCAGATTTCTGGTTGTTCCTCAAGTTAAAGCGAGGTATTGAAAGGTTAACATTTTTCATCACACACTGAAGTTCGGGCTGCTGTTCGCAATTGCATAAACAGTAAACAAGAAAGCTTTTCCATGAATGGAATGAAGAAATAGATTCAGCGTTTGAACAAAATGTGTTGCACTAAATGGTAATTATGTGGAAATATAATTTCGTATATTGGTAGTACAATAAATTTGCTTTATTTTGAGACTGGCTTCATTATTTTGTCTTTTCTTATTCTTATTGTAATGTGAGTCACGCAATGACGTCATCTACCGTACGCGTCAACACATTCGAGGCACTTCCCGAATAAACATCTGTCGCCCGGATAATTCTAGAAGCAGAGTCCAGAATATTCCGGATTAGCTATAGGCCTATATAAGCCCTCGAAAATGGAGGGAGAGGATTATTCAACCAGCACCACGCGTACATAAACTTTGTTATATAAATGTGAATATAAATATGTATTATTATAGTTAGGTAAGTGTTATTAATGTATTTGTTTTATTATTAATATAGTGTTTTAATTATCGCTAGTTTTATTTAAACGAACCTAGAAAGACAAGTATTTCACAGTCGAAAGACAAGTTTATCAAATTATCTTATAGTTGGAGTTGGAGATCTTATATATCAATCCGCCACTACATACATTTTTACAAGTCCGTTTTTGAGAACAACCGTACGATTTAAACTGTGAGCTACTATATATTAACAAAACAGCATCCATAAAAAAATTGCTTTTTTTTCAAGCTTATAATAATTTGGATATTATACTATTTCCAACTTTATATTGAAAGGGTTCATTTTTATCCGGCGACGGTTTTATCGTGATTTTTGTACGGCGGAACTGAAAAAAATACATTTAAATAACATGATAAGAGTGTCTCCCTCTATGTATTCTCCATGGTATATATCGTAAATTCATTCTGACAACTAACCTAAAACGTCAAACGCCAACTTTATCATTAATAAAACGAATTAAATGTATAATCTATCATTTGAGCCTAGCCTAAAAATCGTTTACAAAATCTCAAACAAATATTCTAATTAAACGCTTGACAAAAAAGTGTATAATACACGGCAGCGAAAGCATATTAATTGCCTATTCTGCCTCGACAGTGAACTGTATGCTCGGCTATAATAATATGAGCGCTCTGCCTGGTCTATAATATACTATTAATATTACATGAAATTCGTAACATAACATCAAATAGAAAGTCTTTTGAACGCCTTTATTAAGTTAAAATTTGATATTTATATTATTTTATACTTTTGAACCTGCCAACTGTACTTATGAGCAGTAGTGTGTGCATACACAGGGCTTGCCAAAAAGGATTAAAGAACTTATGTCTGATCTGGCTTGTAGGTCGTTGTCCATCATGGCTTTTGCATGCCAAGGACAAGCATCCAGTTCGGAATTCCAAACGCAATCAATTTATGTCTGAATTCAAAAATCAAATTCCGAAGCTATTGCTTTCAATATATTATTTCTTAAAAAAAAAGGTTTAGCAGTTATTGAATAAAGCAATTATTCATACCCCTAAAAAAGCACGCAACTGCAATAAATTTATTAGAAACCAATATGCGACGAATGCTTAAATGAAGTTTTGTCCAACAAGATCGCCAATGTGTAAACATTAACAGATCAACAGCATTTTTTATTGACATGCGATGAATTTTTATTTCAGTGGAGATATGGATAGGCAAAAATCACAGTTTGGTTTGCACGGATAATTGGACCTTTTTTTGTTCAAGAAAATGGAAACAAGAGTAACAATAGCGTGAGAAAGATATTCGTAAATGCTTCAAACGTTTTTCCTACCAAAAATCGAAGAAAAGAGAAATTAATCTAATTTTGCAAAATGACAATTTCCAGGTCGCCAAGTATTTTAGATTTTTTAAAAGCCAAGGTGTATACTTGAAAACTAAGAAATGTTGAATTGAATAAAAACACTAGAAGAGTAATGAAACTATACTTCAGCAATTACTCGGCAAAGTCATGTTCAATTTCATCAGGTGCTTAAATGAAGTTGTTGAAATTGATTGAGGTCACTTAATAGTATATTAAAAAACAAGTTTCATAAGGCACCATTTTGCTGCATGAGATCAGTTTAGAAAACAAGCCGCGATAGCGGCGAGTTTTCTAAAGAGCAAGCAAAGTGCGGCAAAAGGCCTTATGAAACGAGTTTTTTATACTATTTTTTCTATTTTGCATTTTTTACATTAATAAATTGGAATTATTTAATTTGAAAGTTCAGAGTTTTATTTTTATATAAAGCATGCAGTTAGTTGGTCACATTAATACTTGACATTTTCCAATTTAAATATTGCTATCCGCGAAGTATATTACATATTATTTATTCATTTTCGTTAACATTACTTGATATTTTATTTAAAAATATAAACATGAGTGACAAGAAACTAATATATCTTGTTAATTGTATACAATATATGTTGTTTGTGTAGAGTACGTACATATATCATATCTGTCAAATGTATTTAAATTCTTAAAATCAAATGACAGCAATGATATTTATTTCTGTGTTCGAACAACGCCAACATTGAAAAACGAAAAAAAGCGTATCGAAATGAAGCTCATTTCGATAC
Organism: Melolontha melolontha; assembly: GCA_935421215.2. NCBI lineage: Eukaryota > Metazoa > Arthropoda > Insecta > Coleoptera > Scarabaeidae > Melolontha > Melolontha melolontha. The sequence goes on from OW285240.1 coordinate 106,648,716, forward strand.
TGTTTTGGGTGTCATAAGTGCATTTCGAACGCAAATTAGAAAAAATACTTTATGTATAGTTTGTAATATTTATTATTAAATAGTTATTTAGCAACTAAATTGTAAAATCCCTTTTTACAGGTCCTGTAGTAATACCTCCACCATATTTTATTATTTTACATCATATTTACGATATTTCCAGAAAAAAAAGGCAAATACACCGTTATACAAATATGTAATGAAATTACTGAATGGGTATGTTAGTAAGTTTATAGTAGGTTCAACAATTCAATTTCTTGACTCACAACAGCATTAAATTGCACACAATTAAAAGAGGCTATGAGGAAACGTCAAGAAACTACACTGACAACAATAGAAGCAATTGATGACTATAAATTGTTTCTTGGTTATAATCCCAAACCGTAATTTGCATGTGCCGCCGTTTAAATATGCGTTTGTTTCCATGCGTTCATAAAGGAATGACAACAGATAATTTATTGTCTTTATCCGGCTGATATTGATTTGAAAATTTAAGTTGAAAAGGCACACATACATGCAATCTGTTTAAAATAAAATACCTTTAGGAAAAATAAATAAAACAAGTTGGTTCCTTGCAAATAAATATACCCTGATGGAAAAAATATAATATTAAAAAAAACACACTAAAAAATATTTTAATATGGACTATGGTTAGTTACGCAACATTGTCATATTAGTTTTGAAATACTGATAAAATAAACGTTATTGAGGATATTGCTTTAACAAACAAAATGTGCTTGATAATAAAATAATAATACTATCATACATAGATCCTATTATAAACTGCCATTAATTTAACATATAACTGCTTTCAAATAAAAATTAAAATACCGGGTGTCCTTGAAATAAAAAGACAACATATAAAAAATGGAAAGATGTAATTATATAGAATATACATCCGAAATATTTTTCCAAAATTCCCTCTTATAAGCGGGAAAAAAATAACAAAAATATTTTTAAAAAATTTGTTACGCCAATGTGCAACCGACTATATTACAAAAAGTTTAGAAGCGGCATCTTAAATTTGACCAACAATAACGTCCGTCAGCTTTAAATTTCGTCTACGACTCAGTAAGTTCGATATGATTTACATTTACGTCTTCCATGAAAGATAGAGTGTTACCAAATAGGACGTAGAGAGCACATCTCCTATGTTCTTTTAATATACCTACTTTAAAAATTCAATGCAAGTATAAATTTTTAACAGTTGACTTTTGTATCAGGTTATCGAACCTTCACCATAACAAAACTTAGATACAATATTATCGTTTTTATAAACATAAACATTGCCACCTTGAACTACAATAACAGCATTCTGAATCGATATTCAATTTCATATTTCTTGCATCTCTTAACAAAAAAAAACATATTTTCGTTAGACACATGAAATGATGTCAGTTCTAAAAGTCCACAAATTATTTTTAGTATAATTTATAAAATGGGTTTGTAAATTAATGTAATACACATCTTAATTTTTAATAATTTCCCTTGAAAGTATAGAAACCGATTTTGTACGAGGTATTGACCTTAGCTGTTACGTATGTAAACATACGGTGTGTGTATGTATGTGTGAATATTTTGAATTTATAGGCGGAACATGATACAATTTTCAGAGCGCTTTTAACTTTGGGGTTCGCGTTGTAATTGACTCAGAATATTTTCGATTCGTATTCTATATACATAATTACATCTTTCCATTTTTCATACGTTGTTTTTTTTATTTCAAGGATAGCCTAATAGCAGACCGCTTGAAAAAGAAATTAAGAAAAGTATTTCTATTATGTTAAAAAAATAAAACTTATCCAGCCATAAGTTTTGTGTCACAAACAAATCTGATTGCAGTAGATACTTTCATGTGCATAACAAACTTATCGAAACAATGTATGTATAATGGCTTGTAGGTTTCCGCGGTCGTTGCCTATAATCGTTTCTGGGTGTTAAAGTGTTAAAAATCTATGGAATCTCAAAACAACTAAATGTTGAAACAAAATCTATTAATGCAAGTCTATATATACAAATAAAAAATTGTTGTACTGCCGTCGGCAATTAACGTGTCGAAATATTTCAAATAATCTCATAGATCAGTAAGAAAAAAAACGAATTTAATTCTGTACAAAACAAACCCAACAACAAAGTGAATAATTTAAGAGAACAAATACGCAAGAACGAGTAACAAATCAAAGATTTATTGCTCAGTATTACGTAATTAGCAATCAAAGCACGCCGTCAACTGCTAAGCATATATTTTTCAAGGACAAAGCCCCCATACAAAGACGCAAGTCGGCTCGCGTTGAATTGTGACGTCAACCTTCTTTTGTTTCGTATTTCTCCCGCTTTAACAAGAGATTGAAGAATATGCAAAAGGTTAAGGTATTTCCGCTCTTAAGACACATAATTACTTTACATTACTTGTAGGATGGTTGATGTCACTTCAACAGAACATAAGATATTTAAATGTCGTTATGTAAGAATTGACCGATTCAAATTTCTTGGATGAAACGTTGTTGACATTTTAATCTAGACTCTAGGAAAAATATGCAATTATATAGAGAATTGTAAATAAATTGTGAATTTGTATACACAACCGATTGTTACTGAGTATAATTAAACGGAAGAAATTTCAGGGCAACTTATAGATCGTTTGAATTGTACCTTATATCCTACAACTTAATTATCCGAATTTTTATTCCTAAACTCATGTTGTAAGTTTGGTAACTAACAAAATTAAGTTTTAATATCGTCGATATGTCTAGTTTTACTACTAATGTTTGCGCCACATAATCGCATCATACTTTCTCTTCATTTTACAACCGTATAAAGCTATATTGTATAACGTTATATCTAAACTCGTGTCTCGCGTAGTTGTTCGACGTTGGAGGATTTATTTTACCATCGATCGAGATCTCACAGAAGCTCAATGCGTTAAGATTGAGACGTTAAGTTGGCCATTTCATAAATGAAACGTTACTTTCGTGTTCCACTTTTTCTAAATATTTGCCACCGAATTTGGAGGTATATTTCGTGTTATTGTCTTATTGCAAGACAGAGTGATCATCAATTTTGTTTATTCTACCTATATGTATACAGAATGTCACGCGTTGTTTTTTCCTTCCTGCATTTTTAGTTCACTTTGTTATCTTTTTTTGGACGGTTCGATACAGATAGAATTTCCGTATGGTATAATTGTTTCCTATTTTAAATAGCATTTTTAATAACACAATTGTGCCTATGTTCAGGCTATTATCTCGAATAGAATTTTTAAGGAAGTCAATTTAATTAAGGATATTGGAGTAAGATTAATACTAATTAATATTTCTTATATTAATTATGCTTCTTAATTAGAGCATTTTTATTGTTGTCTAGCTAGCTGCATTTTGTGTACCACTCATTTTTGAATGTCAGCGTTAACTTTCAACTGTTTGAGGAACTACGTATCTGGAGATTAGTTCATTTTGGATTTTTACGTTCTTCTCGCATAGTCTGTCAACGAAACAACACGTGTTTCGATATTGTAAAAATTCTTATGACTTGAATGAAAGTGCTTGAGTACTGCGGTTATCCGGATTTAGAGCCATAATTATTTGTATTTAGGGTAGAATTGATTTCTTTTTGAGTACCTGATTTCCCTTACCGCTTATAATAGAGGATTTGAAACTTTATCAACCACGTGGGTCTTCGTTTTTTTCTTTTAGCTAAGATCGTTTCCCTCTTTAAGGTAGGTTCTTTTCTTTTGGTGTTCATCTTTACTGGCATCGTACATTTAGCTAGAGCTTTGCAACACTGCGTTTTCTTTATTCTTTTGAAGGATCGTAGTAAGTGAATAGCCTCTGTCGTTCCTTTATATACCACTTTATATACTGACTTCCATTTAGGAGTGGAAACCATTTTAGATCTTATCGTAATTTGGAAGATATTGAGATATTGTTATTTCTATGAAGAGGAACCTTATTTAATAAGGTTCTACGCAGGAGACAACAATCTGTGCCAGCTTAGGTAGAAGTATGTATTTTTGTATAAGATCTTTATGCAGTGAACTTGAAAAAAACTTCGCAAATATATGTTAGTCGTTATAATTATGATTCCGAACTTTTAATGTTATTTAAACAGCCTATAAAGTGTAGTTTAATTCGTATATGTATTGATAAATTCTGTTAAATTATTTTTTTACGTGATAAAAGAATTTGATTAATTATTGTCATACATTTATTTAGATAATAATCGCTCATCCATTGTTATTTAAACTTTTATAAAATTTAATTCACGTACGTTTCATCGCTAAAGGCATTTCTTCTTATATAGTTTTTTAAATAATAGTTCACGATCGTTTTTTTTCTTTATCGTTATAAAAATTTATTCTAAGGTAATCTTTGTATTAAAATTAATGTGTAAATTTAGTTGTTTCACGTAATGCTAATTCCTGAATTTATGATTAATTAGTTAATTTCACATAATTACTTAGAGAACTATTTAACTTTTATTTTATTTTTATACTTGACAGACACCAGAGATATATTTTACATTTAAAGTTGTAATTTCTATTGAATATTATGAATAATCTCGTAATATATACTGTGTGTGTAACACCTATGAAATTCAACTACAGATTTGCGGATGAATTACAATTCTTGATCTAGATTAAAGCATATGGAATTATCGACTAATTACTTAATTATTATAATCTTGGTGTATTTTGCAGTATAATTAACGTTTATCTGATTCTGGAATTTTTAACTTGATTCAGTTTAACTTCGCGTAATTTCTTTAATATGCAAATTTTTTTCAATAATTTAGTAATCTGATATACCGGGTGATTCACCCAGTGTCAAATTTTCACATTTTAACTTTCAACTTAAATTATTAACTTTAACTCTTTCCTTTAATTTTAAGCAAGTTTGTCCCTAGTATATTCATTTATTATTCCTTTTTGTTTATAATATTAATTGCGGCTTGAGAACCATCTGTTACGCCTGATAATTTCTTTTATTGTATCTTTAAATATACGATTGTTTTCAATGTACTAAATACCTGAATGTTAAAATATTTGACCTGTTTATGATATAATAAACCACACTTTTATTATTATTATTGAACTTTGGATTTTATTTATTTTGGTTAATTGTTTGCTTGATCCCTTCGATTTTATTTGGCTTTCGGCAGCTTCTGTGTTAGCTGTGCAAGTTGAGACTTAAAAATAGGTGCCACCCTGTTTGGTGGCACCTATTTTTAAAAAGAACCTCTCCTTTGCTCGCCTCTAAATTAGCTAGCGTCTCAACGTAAGATCTCGTGTGTGGTAAGTAGGTAAGTCATTAGAGTTCTAAGATAATTAGGAAAGACGCGTGTAAGAAATGCATTTGATTCTAAAATTTCTTAGTAGCCCTCTCTTTTCCAAATTTCATTATTTTCAGCTGGTCTTCTACGGACGTGAAGCTGAAACATCTCTCAAACTTATTATTGATCTTTACTTAATGGTAGGTGCTGTACGTGACTCTGCTGTTTATTCTCGTATCATTCATCCAATTTATCTACCCTTTTCTTGGAACTTGAAGGGGCTTCCATTCCAATTCGTCGATACATAAAACATTCTTTCATTGTTCAACTGCAGTATTTTCTTTTACTCAGTTTACATAACAGACTTTTGCGTATTGCTATTTATTCTTGCTATATTTAGGAAAAATACCATCCTATCTCAATCTCCTTTGTACAGTAGAAGAACTCACGTTTCACATTCAGAGTTTACTTCAGCCGTAATTTCAGATACCGATAAAGTCTATCTCGCTTACTTCTAGTATTGCAGTAATTATTCGACAATAAGGTGTAGTCTCTTTCGGTCGTCCAGATCGTCCTCTATTCAAAAACAAGCCAGTCTATCCATATTTTGAGACAGTCAACAATTTGACAACCTAACTATAATTCACTTCCAATTTTCGTTTTTAGAACAAACACAGAATTTGCAAAGGAAAATCAACACATCGAATTTTTCAAAAGAAGATGTGATGATATCAAAGCTTGTGTTGAACAAAATCCCACCAAGTCTGTATGGAAATTGGTAATTTGAACAAAACCAAAACTCCGAACCACTTAAGCAGGCGCGGCTCGTGATGACGTATTTTGGTTTGCAGTACAATGATCCGAGTGCTTCGTGTATTCTCGTGTACTAACTGTAACGTTTGCTTAGTAAACACCGAAAACACACGAGGCACTCGTATCATTGTACTGCAAACCAAAATACGTCATCACGAGCCGCGCCTGCACTTAAGTATATTTGATTTGAGTTTTGTCCAATTAAAATTGATTTGTTAGTGGCAGCATCACGATAGAAAATTAATGGTTGTATATTTTTCCATGACACAATTTCTGCAGAAAAATATCGTAGTTATTATGCAAGAATTCAGTGCACATTTACACGATGATGAATAAAGCCGGCAAATAACGTAGTGGTCCCGGGACTAAATCCATGACTTGCTGTCTGAGGTTTTTGTGGCTTTTCTTCTCGTTTAAGGTTTATGCCGGCAGTCAAATATTTTAAGTCGTTTCACGGACGCGAGCGTAATAATAACTCACGGGCTGTCAATGCCCCCTGTAATAGGCGTCACGCTGTTGGGGGACGCTAGGGCATGAATTATTATTAATAATTCTAGGATATTACTAACAACACAAAGCAACACAAACTTTGGAATTTTCAGAAGAATTTAAGAAGAAGTTGATATCCAATATATACCGCATGATGTAATTAGAGATTGAATGAAAGTTTCAGGAACCGCGTTTCATAAACAATAAAAAGGAGCCTACAATGATTTGGACATATATTGGAAAACTGATTGTTAAAACGATTTTCTCAATGAATACCAGCAGGAGTGAAAAAGATAGGACGGAACGACGATCGTCAAATAAGGAAGGCAAAATGATGTAATAATGACGTCAGATTGAAAGGGATGATGAAAGAGAATGAGTAGATATAATCATCTTATAATATGATTAATACATTAATACATTTATATTTCCAAATATAGAGTAAAGAGAAAAAATTTAATTTAAATGTTGTCTCAAACAAATCTTTGCCATTAAAACGTTTAGGCAGACTAATTAGCATATTTGAAAATCATCACTTGGGTTGTAAATGATTGAAATATCAAGCGAACAATCTTTTCTTGAAATTTTATCATTTCTTAGAAACAGAATAAAGTGGTTTTGTGCTGAAACATTTATTCTCGGTTCAACAGTTAATTAACAATACGATTATTTAGTTCAGTTTGGATTCCTACCCAATCTAAATTTTTCTTTTGCATGATTTTAAGATTATTAATAAACTCTGACAACATTCTTTTGAAGACGTACGTATTAAAAAAAATAGCAAAACAAAAGTGATTAATTTAAATGTTTTGTTGCTTTCTTATGTGAAAAATATATATAAATACCTTCTTATCAGATGCAATTATCATAGTTTCTATTTTTAAAGCTGTTATCAGATATAATTATGTTAAGTGTATTAGTAGTTGAGTAAATTTGTGTATCAGATCCTCAATACGGAAGTGGAATCATATATTCGATGCGTACACAATTTATACAACGCAACTTTCTTTCCTTCGTTTCTTCTTCACGTTAACTCTGATAATCGAAGCGAAACTCGCTTAATGACAGAGTTGGATCGCGTGCGTTAAGCTCCCGCCAATTCCGACCGCAGAAACGCCGGATAACTGGAGCAACTGACATTCTTTACATACAGGTCAATCACTCCCTAATGTATCGTCGCCCGAGAACACAGATTTACGTCGTATTTATTTATATTTGATGAGCGTGACGGTCAGTACATAATTTCGGAAAATTCATGTTACATACTTGTTCTATATTTACAATTGATCGTTAATACATCCATGCATAAATTAATATAAAATGATACTTTCGGCTAAATATATATTTACCGATAAATCGAAATTAACTGAAAACGAATACGTTATGAATGTTTAATCATACAAAAGTATCAGATGGCTATAGAAAATTATTTATACCATAGTAAGACGTGGACACATTTAAAAATAATCTAAGAAATAGGGAGTGACCAAAAATTTAATTTGTAACCATGAGAAATTGCCTAGTCATTCGCCTTATATTTATATTTTTGGGTTAGAATATTTTATATAAATATGAATAACATATATGCTTAGAATTACTAGTAAATCAATATTAGTTGATATCAGAAGCGAGGTTTACGAACCCATACATATCCAAAGAAAATGCTCAAAATGTTGCCCCCACTACTTGTAAACAACACGGAACTGGTCGTGATAAATTACTAAATATATTATTTACGCGTATACATTGCCTCTTGAATTCCGTACTGTAGTTCTTGCAAAATGTTAATGGAATTTCAGAGTATTACATTTTTTAAATAAGGGAATAAAAGAAAATTCAGAAGCATCAAATCAAGCAATCTACTTGGTTGTAAAACCACTAAATTACTGTAAATAATTCATACTTGTTTGTGTAGTGTGACAGAATCCTATTGGAAATAATCTCATTAGTTAATTCTGTGTTTTCAATTGATTTATAAATTATTCAAAATAATGCTTTCGTATCTGTGGACGTTAATTATTTCAAAGAATATTGAAGAATTATAGTTAACCGCGTGAAATTGACACCCAAACATCAATATTAACTGGACACAATGGCACTTCGATTAAATAGTGTGGATTATCTGCCGACCGAATTCTATCAGGTAATCAAATAAGTTCGTGCGGTTTTTGATGGTAAAATATAAATATTTATTAAGAAACAACAATACACTATTATTCATAGAAGTAATTACCATCACACTCAATGACCTTTTGCCAACATGACACTAATTTTTGTATGCCAGTAAATGTAGAACGCTATGAATTTTTGAATAAAAAAAATGACGAACTTATTACATCAACTCGAGTTTTGAACTGTCTATAATTCATATACTTGTCAAGAGACAAAACAAAGGTGGTAATCACTGTGAAATGTCAGGAGAATATGGAGGGTGTGAACGTTTCTCAGCCAAGTTCAGAAATGTTTTCCCGGGTCACTCTTGCGGTATGCGGCCTGGCATTGTCTTGTAAGAACACCACTTTCTTTCGATTGATCAAAGAAGGCTGTTTTTAGATGAGTGCTGCTTGTACTCGCTGAAGCTGTTCACAATACAAGTTAGCAGTGATGGTTTGGTCCGTCTCCAAAAACTCATAATGGACAATTCCGGTTGTTGCCCACCAAACACACCATAAAATCTTGTTTGGGTGCAAGGAAGCCTTGGTAGTGTGTGCTACCGAATCACTAGGTGACAACCTGATGATGATACGAACGCATGGAATTTGAGTACAATATCCACTTTTCATCGCAGGTTAACAATCGATCAAGAAATGGCTCATTATCAATGAATAAAATGTATACCAAACAAATATTAAAACCACTAATTTGTTATCATTTGACAATTCATGTGGGACCCATTAGCTGTAATATTTTTGAATATTTGTAACTGTTGATTATTTCTTTCAAATGTTGTTCTGTTTGACCTATATAAACACGACTACAATCATTACATGGTATGCTATAAACTATGTTACGTTTTTCTACCGTGGAATGGCTGCTTTTAATTACAGCTTTAGAAAAACTTGAAACTAAAAATAACGACACTTTCAGTTACAAAGAAGTTAAAATACTACAATTCCAGAAAAATTACAAAGCAATATCAGTATTAGAATTTATTCATATTAAAAAACATGAAGAAAACCCCACCCCGTTAATGACTGTCATGAAATTTCAAATCTGTCGAAATTATATTTCCCATTAATCTAAAACATCCGTAATATAAATAACGTAACAATTAAAATCCAACAACACTTAATCTTTTAAATACTCACCGACACCAAGCCGAAAGTATCTAATTACAGGCAAGAACAAATCACAAAAACATGACCGTGTTTGGAACGTCTGACGCTCCAAACACGGTCACACAAGAACTTTAGTTTTATTTTGAAATGAAAACTAGAGAATAAGTATAACACAGTCAGTCATAGTTGAAATGTAATCAAACAATACAATATAATTTGTGAAAAAGGCTCTATATATAGAACCGAAACGTAAAAAAAAATAAATATTGTTTTAATTACCCGGCCGCCATTCCCAAGAAACACTTATTCTTTATCTGGTATATATATATATATTGTTGTGATACAAGACATACCCTTAGAGCAGCAACTGGAATGGGAAATATAAGTTACTCAATATTATAAATATAAATGTAAACAAGGTTATAAAACGGAGTTAGCAAGTTTTAGTAGTGTCGAAATGTATACGAATTTATATAACGATAATATTACAATCTTAAATTAGTATATTTCTTTTTCTTTCATTAATTTCATTTTTATTATTTTAAATTCATAATTCAAATTGAAGCGCGAAAGTACCAATATTTAAATTCATATACATCTATACATTATATCGACGCTAATAAGACACGCCCACTAATAGACATCTTCCGTAATGTAAATATTTATCGTGCGCAATTTACACAAAGTAATATTAAGATTGACATTAAAATTAGGTTAGAATTTGTTAAATAATTTTTAAATCTAGATAATATATTATATATAGTTAAAATCTGTCTTAGAAATTAGTTTTAAAAGCAAAACTTCGAGACTTTTTAGATATTAAATAAATAGGCTTTGATTAAAAAACAGACGCTATCGGCATCATCTTATGCAAAATTCATAAACGTATAAGACGCATTTTTCGATTTTCAATTAGAAATTTCAAAATTTAATCAATTTAAAATATATAAACAGTGTTAAAGTGATAATAGATAACCTGAGAAAAGACTGGTAATAAATTACAAGCGAGATTCTGACAAATAACCGAATTTCTGCGAATAAACGCAAAATAAAGCGTTAAACTATCAATTTCGTTATCAAGTACACGAAAACACCCAAAATATATAACTAAGAAGAACTACAGGTCATTTTCTATTTGGAGGAGTGTTAAATCAAGCAAATACCTCAAATCCAACAGTAATACAAGGCCATAGAGAGATACTAGCAGATTTGTTCCGAGTCCGAAGAAAACTTCGAGAGCGTCATCAAAATTTCCCGCACAAGCCGCCGAAGTCGGAGAGCGTTCGGACAAACTTACATCGTCTGGACTCATCAACATAGCCGCTTAGAACCTACAAGCAGAACAACAGGTTAACTATATCCACTGAACTAATAAATATCGTCTTTAATTTATTTCTTTAAATATTGAAACACACAAATAAATAAAGATTCTCGAATTTTTTCACCTTTTACCACATATAATTCCAAAACTATAATTTTCCTAAATAATATACCTATTTTACTCTGTATACATAATTAAAAGGTACTCACCTACGTATTAGAGATTGTTTACATAATTTTAGTCCATATTTATTATAAGATAACAACCACATAACCTTGTCAATTGAACACCTTGTTGTAATACACATATATAGTTCACATTCCACTTAAACGTTTATATTTGTACATGTTATTACAGTTTTCTACTTTAAATGCAATAAATATATTTTGTTTATAATTATATAGATCTTTTATTGATGTAGATCCAGTTCTAGAAGTTATTTCTTTTGATAATTGTTTATTTATATTACTTATAAGGAAGCAACTACTTTTAGTCACGACGAGCCTGAGATATATCATTTTTTTAAACTTATTTACACAGATTTCATGCACCCTGAGACTAGTTGGCAAGCAAAAACAGAGATTGCGTACATTGAGAAGTGTATCACATTTAATAAGGCGCCCAATTATTATTTTTAAAATTTATTTAACTAATCACTTCTCGCTCAACGTAAATGCTAGTTTTTAATAATAACAGCATCTCTGTCTGTTATCAATATATATATATATATATATATATATATATATATATATATATATATATTACCCACAAATTATATAAAAGATACATACTTATTGGGGAAAAACAAACTAAATTCCCCAGGAAATGTGCACAAATGTGTAGAGATTTCGTACAGCAAAAAAAAGTTGTCAGACGGATGTTGGGTATGGTGCCAAGAAATTCACGATTCCGGTATTCTATAACTAAATTATTATGTTGTTCGCGGAAATAGGAAATACGTTTGAGAAATATATAGTGTCTCTAGTATTAGCTCGTATAACAAAATTTCTTAGGCTCAAAGCGAACGTTAGTCAATATATTATGTGAGTGTTTATAAGGGTTTAATAATCACTAGTTTTATCGAATAAATTCGCCAGTATTAAAACTGAATATAATTAATAAAAATTAAAAATAGTTTAATTATTACGGTATTTTGTTGATTAATTAGTTTAATAAAATATTTAAAGAATATGGGAGTTCTATGACTTACATCTGGACAACAGAATAATACACATTATTCAATAGATTCCGCTGGAGCTTATACATTTAGTATATTTCGGTATTTATGTATTTTATATTTAGTTTGAATATAATAATAATTTATGCCTTAGCTTCTTCAAATACGTGACATTAACAAAAATTAAAAACAAACTTAGGTCTATACAACTTCTCATTGCGAGTATATCAAAATAGAATCAACGTTTCTTATCTAAATACTATACCATAATAAAGAACGTAATGTAGTCTTTTTCATAGATAATATATGTCAAAATGAATATTTTATATAGCGTAAATAAATAAGTTTATAATACATATATTGCATTCATAATGTATTCGCTGTTAACGAACGGATTCAGTAGCTTCACACACAAGAGTCACATCCATTTAGTCTTTCGTGAGCCGCATTCAGCCCCAAAATATTAAAGACCAAAATTACCCTCTTTAATATTGTTATATTCACCCCTATTTTGATTTTACCAAGGTTACGCCTTATGGCAGAAAAGCACAGGATTAAATAATTAAATAAATATTAATGTCAATAACATACGGAAATGCACACGTCATTTTGCTAGCAAAATACAAAAAAGCTGGATTAATCGTAATTTGGTTAAAACAGTTCATTGATTATTTGCATTAAATATATTATTGCGTTATTAAAATATCGTCAAATAATTTGAGTTAAGCATGTAAGTCATGAATCGAACGTTTCATTATTAATTGCAATCAAAAACACTGTCACAACTTCATGCAATTATAAAAAGACAATTAGACAACAATCCTGACCACGTCCTTCTTAATAATACCATCTGATAAAGCACAATAACATTGAATAACCGAAAAACGAAGAAAATAACGACTCTTCGAAACACAAAGGCAAAGCTTGAAGACGAGAATCGGGGACTCCGTTGACATATCCCCATTTAACCAACGTACCGCTCCTGCAGAGAAGAGAAAGACAATCATCTGTTCTTAGTGTTCGAATCTGGGCACTGTGAGCGACGCAGCCGACGGTGGTAATATTCCCCTCCAAAGCCATTCGAAGGAATGCCCGCTGAACAATAACACCGCATGCAGGTCGTTCAACGTATCAAGAGACTAGGGTTGGCTACAGCGGACCAGATATTGAAACCAGTTGAGCGTTCCTAACTGATTTGTGTTGCAACTAAACCAACCACATGTAAATGTACCTGCGCTATGCTTACATAGATAGTGACGGTATTGCAGGTGTTTTCTACGAAACCCACTTCGTTATAAATTTTGGTCAATATCAGAGGACAATTTTTCTTTTTAATTTATATTTATACAAAATAGTGCTTGCTGTCTTTATTGTAAATTCTTTTAAAACATGTGGAAATTAAAATATATATCTAATTAGAACTCGAAAGTTAAATGTCGTTCTTTAATGAAAAAATCATATTTTGGTTCAATACATTTTAAAAATATAATAAATTATTATATATATATATATATGTATATATATATACATATATATATATATATATATATATAGTATATATTAAAAATAATAGACTTTTTATTGGTTTAGCGACCTTTTATTGAATTATGATGTTTTATTCTACGACGTTTCGACTTTTACTATTTTTCAGTCTTTTTCAAGTATCTAGAAACAAGAATTAATACAATGAGAATATGAGAATTGTGTTTGCTTTTGTGAGATTGAATTAACAATTAAATTAACAATTAAAATTAAAATTAGATTAAAGACTGAATTACCAATTAGATTAACAATTAGAGTTAAAATTTAAAATTAGATTAATAATGAGTAAGGACAATTAAAGTGATTACATCTGTGTAAATGAATAGAAAAATTTGAATTAAGCTACAATACAGTAAGGTAAATAGAAACAAGAATTACTACACTGAAAACGTGAGAGTTGTGTTTGCTTTTGTGAGACTGAATTAACAATTACATTGACAATTAGAATTAAAATTAGATTAAAGACTGAATTACCGATTAAATTAACAATTAAAGTTAAAATTTAAAAATTAGGTTAATAATGAGTAAGGATAAATTACAGTGGTTAAATCTGTATAAATGAATGAGATGTTAAACTTTTGATGTTAAACTACATTACATGAACAATTAATGACAAAACAATACATAGAAAACATGGAAAAACTCCTAAATGACGATAAAACTTATACAAAATTAAAGAATGACCCCACAACAAAATATCAAAAAATAAACAACACACTAATTAAGAAATGGGAAAATAAACAGATCATCTCACCAAAAACAGCAAACAAATTAAAAATACATAATGCACAACCACCCTAAATATATGGCTTACCAAAATTACATAAAAATAACATCCCATTAAGACCAATCGTATCATGCATTCAAAGCCCGTTTTATGAATTGTCGAAATATTTAACAAAAACACTAACCAATGTCACAGGTCAAAACCAATATTATATTAAAAATACTTTTGAATTCAAAAAACATATCGATAAAATCAAAACAAATATCAACGAAAAACTTGTTTCCTTAGACGTAGAATCAATGTACACCAATATACCTTTAACACTGGCCAAAAAAGTAATCACAGAAAAATGGAACTCCATCAAAAATTTCACAGACTTACCATTAATAGATTTCCTTGAAGCAATAGAACTAACTTTAACTTCCACATATTTTCAATTCGACAACAAATTTTTCAAACAAATTGAAGGCCTAGCAATGGGAGCACCTATATCCAGCGTAGTAGCCCAATTAGTATTAGAGCACATCGAAGAAAGTGTTATAAAATCCCTGAAAATAAAACCAACCTTTTTCAAAAGATATGTCGACGATTGCATAATGATGCTACCAGAAAATGAAATAAACAATGTACAAAATAGTTTCAACAATTTCCATCCAAATTTAAACTTTACCATTGAAATAGAAAAAAACAACTCCATAAACTACTTAGACCTAACACTGATAAAAACAAAAAACAAAATACAAACAAAATGGTACACCAAACCAACCACATCCGGCAGATATGTAAACTTTTTTTCAAACCAACCCCTAGCCCACAAAAAAAATGTAGTAACAGCGTTAGTAGACAGAGCCTTAAATCTCACTAATCCAATTTTCAGACCAACAGTACTAAATAAAGTAAAAACAATACTAACAGAAAACAATTATCCACCACAATTTATACAAAAAATTATAAAACTAAGACTTAATAAAATTTATAACACAACAAACGACCACAACAAAACCATAAAAAACAATGAATTAACATATATCCCCACACCCTATATAACGGGATTATCCGAAAAACTAGACAATATATTTAAACCATTTAACTATAAAATAGCACACCAAAGCGGTAAAAACCTAAAATTCCTACACACCAAACTAAAAGACTCAACACCTACACTAAAACAATCACACACAATATACAACATACCCTGCAAAGACTGTGACAAAGTATACATAGGCCAAACAAAACAGTTACTACAAGAAAGATTGAAAGGTCACAAATACGCAAAAAATCAAACTGCTTTAAAAAAACACCAATTGACACTAAAACATAATTTTGATTTTGATAACACCAAAGTAATAACACAGAAAAAGAATACAAAAGCTAGGGAGGTCTTAGAAATGATCCACATTTTCAAAAACAGCAGAACAATAAACGACAGGAACGAAATTGATGGACTGTCTAAACTCTATTACCCACTGATTAAACAATAGATAAAATCAACCCCCCCCCCGCCGCACACACAAACACAAACCAAAAAAACCAAAAAACAAAAAACTTTTTATCAGTTCCCATTTGTAAATACTTTTACTACATACCCCTAAACACGGTCCTGATCAATTTGCTAAATTCCAAAAACAGAACAAAAATTAACCTCTCTTAACAAAGCCACAGACACTTACAATATTCCAACCAGTGCGATCGGTTCGTTACAAAAAAAGGTCTCGGGTACCCGACACACATGTTACACAGAATGCGTGATTTTGAAAACCAAAAGAAACGGTGAGTTTTGTCATTAATTGTTCATGTAATGTAGTTTAACATCAAAAGTTTAACATCTCATTCATTTATACAGATTTAACCACTGTAATTTATCCTTACTCATTATTAACCTAATTTTTAAATTTTAACTTTAATTGTTAATTTAATCGGTAATTCAGTCTTTAATCTAATTTTAATTCTAATTGTCAATGTAATTGTTAATTCAGTCTCACAAAAGCAAACACAACTCACGTTTTCAGTGTAGTAATTCTTGTTTCTATTTACCTTACTGTATTGTAGCTTAATTCAAATTTTTCTATTCATTTACACAGATGTAATCACTTTAATTGTCCTTACTCATTATTAATCTAATTTTAAATTTTAACTCTAATTGTTAATCTAATTGGTAATTCAGTCTTTAATCTAATTTTAATTTTAATTGTTAATTTAATTGTTAATTCAATCTCACAAAAGCAAACACAATTCTCATATTCTCATTGTATTAATTCTTGTTTCTAGATACTTGAAAAAGACTGAAAAATAGTAAAAGTCGAAACGTCGTAGAATAAAACATCATAATTCAATAAAAGGTCGCTAAACCAATAAAAAGTCTATTATTTTTAATATTAAGACACGGCCAATAAAATAAATAAGAAAAATAAAATTCTTATAAACACTAAATATAGTATATATATATATATAGTATATATATGTATATATATATATATATATATATAGTATATATATATATATATATATATATATATATATATATATATATATTAAAATGATAGACTTTTTTTATTGGTTTAGCGACCTTTATTGACTTTTAATGTTTTCTTCTACGACGTTTCGACTCTTATTATTATCGAGTCTTTTTCAAGTAACTAGAAACAAAAATTAATACAATGAAAAGTAAGAAAATATGTTTGAATTTGTGTGAGTGCATTAACAATTAAAATTAAAGTAAGGAAAAGTTAAAATGATTACATTTGTATGAATGAATTAAAAATTTTTTTAATATAAACTAATAATAAAGTAATAATAAAGTAAGGAAACATTGAATGACATAAAACTCACCGGTTTGTTTTGTTTTAACACTCATATTGTGCACATGTGTCGTCGGAAATTGTCCGAGCCCTTTTTCAGGGAAACGACCGCGCCGCTTCGAATATTTTGTTTGACTGTGTCTTTATTCTGTTTTAAAAATAGGAAAATGGTCAGGGAATGTGTTAAGGGATATATAGTATATGTATTTACAAATGGGGAATAATAAAATTTTTTTTTGGCTGTGTTGGTGTGTGTGGGGGGGGGTTGGTTGTCTTTTATAGTTTAATGAGTGGGTAATAGAGTTTAGAAAGTCCATCAATTTCGTTTCTGTCGTTGATTGTTCTGCTGTTTTTTGAAAATATGGATCATTTCTAAGACCTCCCTAGCTTTTGTATTTTTTTGCTTTGTTATTATTTCGGTATTTTCAAAATCAAAATTATGTTTAAGTGTCATTTGGTGTTTTTTTTAAAGCAGTTTGATTTTTTGCGTATTTGTGACCTTTCAATCTTTCCTGTAGTAACTGTTTTGTTTGGCCTATGTATACTTTGTCACAGTCTTTGCAGGGTATGTTATATATTGTATGTGATTGTTTTAGTGTAGGTGTTGAGTCTTTTAGTTTGGTGTGTAGGAATTTTAGGTTTTTTCCACTTTGATGTGCTATTTTAAAATTAAATGGTTTAAATATATTGTCTAGTTTTTCGGATAATCCAGTTATATAGGGTGTGGGGATATATTTTAATTCATTGGTTTTTTTATTATTTTTGTTTTGGCAGTTTGTTTTGTTATATATTTTATTAAGTCTCTGTTTTATAATTTTTTGTATAAATTGTGGTGGATAATTATTTTCTGTTAAAATTGTTTTTACTTTATTCAATAGTGTTGGTCTGAAAACTGGATTAGTGAGATTTAAAGCTCTGTCTACTAACGCTGTTACTGCATTTTTTTTGTGGGATAGGGGTTGGTTTGAATAAAAGTTTACGTATCTGCCGGATGTGGTTGGTTTAGTGTACCATTTTGTTTGTATGTTGTTGTTTGTTTTTATTAGTGTTAAGTCTAAGTAGTTTATGGAGTTGTTTTTTCTATTTCAATGGTGAAGTTTAAATTTGGGTGGAAATTGTTGAAACTATTTTGTACATTGCTTATTTCCTTTTCTGGTAGCATCATTATGCAGTCATCGACATATCTTTTGAAAAAGGTTGGTTTTATTTTCAGGCATTTTATAACATTTTCTTCGATGTGTTCTAATACTAATTGGGCTACTACGCTGGATATAGGTGCTCCCATTGCTAGTCCTTCAATTTGTTTGAAATATTTGTTGTCGAATTGAAAATATGTGGAAGTTAAAGTTAATTCTATTGCTTCAAGGAAATTTTAATGGTAAGTCTGTGAAATTTCTTTGAAGCAATAGAATTAACTTTAACTTCCACATATTTTCAATTCGACAACAAATATTTCAAACAAATTGAAGGACTAGCAATGGGAGCACCTATATCCAGCGTAGTAGCCCAATTAGTATTAGAACACATCGAAGAAAATGTTATAAAATGCTTGAAAATAAAACCAACCTTTTTCAAAAGATATGTCGATGACTGCATAATGATGCTACCAGAAAAGGAAATAAGCAATGTACAAAATAGTTTCAACAATTTCCACCCAAATTTGAACTTCACCATTGAAATAGAAAAGAACAACTCCATAAACTACTTAGACTTAACACTAATAAAAACAAACAACATATAAACAAAATGGTACACTAAACCAACCGCATCCGGCAGATACGTAAACTTTTATTCAAACCAACCCCTATCCCACAAAAAAAATGTAGTAACAGCGTTAGTAGACAGAGCTTTAAATCTCACTAATCCAGTTTTCAGACCAACAGTATTGAATAAAGTAAAACAATTTTAACAGAAAATAATTATCCACCACAATTTATACAAAAAATTATAAAACAGAGACTTAATAAAATATATAACAAAACAAACTGCCAAAGCAAAAATAATAAAAAAAACCAATGAATTAAAATATATCCCCACACCCTCTATAACTGGATTATCCGAAAAACTAGACAATATATTTAAACCATTTAATTTTAAAATAGCACATCAAAGTGGAAAAAACCTAAAATTCCTGCACACCAAACTAAAAGACTCAACACCTACACTAAAACAATCACATACAATATATAACATACCCTGCAAAGACTGTGACAAAGTATACATAGGCCAAACAAAACAGTTACTACAGGAAAGATTGAAAGGTCACAAATACGCAAAAAATCAAACTGCTTTAAAAAAAACACCAAATGACACTTAAACATAATTTTGATTTTGAAAATACCGAAATAATAACAAAGCAAAAAAATACAAAAGCTAGGGAGGTCTTAGAAATGATCCATATTTTCAAAAAACAGCAGAACAATCAACGACAGAAACGAAATTGATGGACTTTCTAAACTCTATTACCCACTCATTAAACTATAAAAGACAACCAACCCCGCCCCCACACACACCAACACAGACAAAAAAAAATTTTATTATTCCCCATTTGTAAATACATATACTATATATCCCTTAACACATTCCCTGACCATTTTGCTATTTTTAAAACAGAATAAAGACACAGTCAAACAAAATATTCGAAGCGGCGCGGTCGTTTCCCTGAAAAAGGGCTCGGACAATTTCCGACGACACATGTGCACAATATGAGTGTTAAAACAAAACAAACCGGTGAGTTTTATGTCATTCAATGTTTCCTTACTTTATTATTAGTTTAATTTAAAAAAAATTTTAATTCATTCATACAAATGTAATCATTTTAACTTTTCCTTACTTTATTATTAATTTAATTTTAATTGTTAATGCAGTCACACAAATTCAAACATATTTTCTTACTTTTCATTGTATTAATTTTTGTTTCTAGTTACTTAAAAAAGACTCAATAATAATAACAGTCGAAACGTCGTAGAAGAAAACATTAAAAGTCATTAAAGGTTGCTAAACCAATAAAAAAGTCTATTATTTTAATATTAAGACACGGCCAATAAAATAAATAAGAAAATTAAATTCTTATAAACACTAAATATATATATATATATATATATATATATATATATACCCTTAAGTAAGTGGTCAATTTTTATTTGTTTTTAGCACATACACAGTCTAAAAAAAGATTTCGCCGTATTGCTCGCACCAGATCCATCTTTGATTTCTTTGAAAATCTAAATCTAACAAAAGTTCAGAAACCCTAAAAGACTTACCCGGATTCTGTAAACGATTTTTGTTTTTATAGAAAATTGCATTTATAAATTATATTTTTAAATAAAATTTTTTTTTAGGAAATAACCAGATGAAGAAAACTTTTATTGTAGTTTTTCTAATAATCGTTTTTGGGCAGTTGTTTGTGCATATTTGAAAACCTAACATGGGGTACATGAACAGTTTTTTCCTTATACATGTCCGCAAAAAACCTAATCTATATAGGAATAGTACATTGTATATCTAGTAGTAAAGGCAATACATCCCTGGACGACAATGTTAATTGTTGGCCGAGGCCAACAAACATTGAAGTACGGGAATGTGCTTTCACTACGAGGTATACATACACTTTTTTCTGAAATCGCAATCAACATTATTATAAATTAAAGAATTTTTATAAATGCATAACATTTTTTCATTGCCATCTAATTGCCTATGAAATCGTTTCCTTGACAACCACTATTTTTATTGTGAAAAAGAGCTTCATTACTTATTTCGCTTTAATACCTACTTATCGCTAAAAAAAATTTTACAATGGACAGTGATGATGTCTTGGTGTGCGGAACACCACCGGAGTTAGTAAAAGCTGCTGAAAATATTGTCTGCGTGTATTTATTTACTGTCTAAAATGTATATAAAAAACCGGTACGGGAAAGCTACCGATTTTCTCGGGTTAGGACGAAAAAAACTTTCCCGGACTGATTGTTGCTTAGCAACAGCCTAAAATACTAGAATAGCTTATTTTGGCATCTGAAATTGTGCCGAGAAAGTAGGCAATCTTGACTGATTTCAGAAAAACTTTTTTATTAATTGCTTTATTGGAAAAATAACTAACAAAAGGCAAAAAATAATTTCCATGGTAATCTCGTTCTACTATTTAAACGACGTTTAAAACATTAAAATGATCTTATCAAAATTAGAAAAATCTTTTAACTAAACTATAAATAATTTGGTATATTTTGGTGTTTTATTGATTATTACTATTAACCAAGAATAAATAATAATTTAAAAGCTTTTCGTAAATAAACCTGGACAAACGAATGTATTTGCAGTGAAGGCATGCATACATATCCGAGATATGTATACATGACATTATCGCGTTAGGTTAGTATCAATCGACATGTGATAGATATAAACATGTCTCGATTTTACAGTTTGTTAAGTGTGATGGATGTGAATAATAGTATATTACATACTGAGGCGGAAAGTGGTTCATTTCCGTCGAGAGATTAGCAAGTTCAAGAACATAATCTCGAGACGGGAATGAATCTTTTCGCCGAGGTTTGTGTACTATTTTACTTACGATCGGTTAGTAATTAATTATTAATTAAACTATTAAATCACAAAAATATAATAGTATTAAATTTCACGACATCTTGATAAATACTTTTGACAGGTACCGTTGCTAGGTAACGTAACAATTAATAGTGATATTTTCTGACAGATTACTAAATGATTATCCTACGATTTGAAACATTGTCTTTCTCTAACAGTAAACAGTCATGGAAATTCTAATGTAGCAATTAATATTAATTCCAAAAGCGAATAAATTTTGTACTAAAACGTTGTCTTGTTATTTACTTAATAAAGATTTGCGAATAGTTTCATTATAATTTGATTTACTTATTTAATTGACACTGACGTTTCATAAATACTGAAATGACATTACCTAGCCGAAGGATTGTCATAACCTAGCCGGTAAAGTGCTATTATCTACCTCGGTATGTAATAGTGCATTTTCTAACCGGTTTGAAGTTTAAAAATGTTCAGTTTACCAACCGATCAAGTAAATTCATTAACCGATTTCCTACATTAGAATATACCGGTACTATTATTAAATGTGTTATTTGCAAGAAATACATTTACCGTACGAAACAACATAATAATAGCAAACGCCACTGAATGCGAAACGTAAAATACTGTATCGGAATTTGCATATGATTTTATCATTATGTTAAGCGATTCTGAAACTATAGTGCGTATAGAAAAGTGTTTAAGTGAAAACCAACATTATGAATGTGATGGCACTTTTTATAATTCGCGAAAATTACTTCATTAGACGCAGAATGTCATTTTCTAAATACACAACAAGCATATTTTCACCTCGTCATAGGAGTTTCACTGAATCAACAATGGAAGGCTTACTAATGATACAATACTACACCATATTTTCGCTTCAGTCTACGTCAACAACACATTCAAACTGAAATGGTAACTAATTACATACATTATTTATTCGAACCTCTTCGCCATACCCGGCGAAGATTTACACTACTGCGAATCCATTGCTTTGCCCTTACTTATTTATAAGCTAGGTAAATAAAAAATTTAAATTAAAAATTTAATAATAAAAATGTCTATTTTCGCACGTCTTCCCTTATTTTCTATGCACATAATAGACATGTTGTATAATTGTATAAAGACGTCAGTTTCTAGAAAAAAAGTCACAATCAGTCAGGGCCGGACATCGTGCTGGCCACGGATTCTCAGAAAAGCATCCACTTTGCCGGAAAAAGCTTAGTCGGGTAACTTCGATAGTGCTGTAACCTGAACAATTGTCTTGTTGGAAATCAATTTTCCATCTTAAATTCAGAAGATGATTTTCATTTTCGTTGAAAAATTATATTGTAAAAATGCCAAATATCTTGCTGAATTAAATTATTTTTAAAAAAGTGTAGTCCAATTATTTGGTTATTTAAGATTCCACAAAACACAATCGTTTTAAAATATAGTCCAGTAATATACCGGATGTCCTTGAAATAAAAAGACAACGTATGAAAAATGGAAAGATTTAATTATATAGAAGAGGAATCCAAAATATTTTCCCAAAATTCCCTCTTATAAGCGAGAAAAAAAATTACATATTTAAAAAAAAATTGTCACGTCACTGTGCGATTGACTGCATCAGAGACGATATCTTAAAGTTGACGCACAATAACAATTTCTTCGATTAAAGATAGATTTGTTACAAAATAGGACGTTCAATGCCGGTAGAGGTCGTTTCTTTAATACGTCTTTAAAAATTTACACAATTTTTTAACAACTGACTTTCGTACCAGGTTATCGAACTCTTACCAATACAAAACTTATACACAATGTTATTTTCTAGCGTTTTGCAGCATGTAAATACAATAGCGACATTCTGAATCCTTATTTGTTACTTCTTGTAGCAAACAGTTTTTATAACATCGCCACCTGTTACCTATGTAAACATACGCTGTAGCGCATGCGTCTATTTATTTTGAATTCATTCCATTTTCCATACGATGTCCTTTTATTTCAAGGACATCTGTAATATATGGTAATAATTATTGATGACGCTCTTCTAATTGAAAATGTGGGTTTTCATCAATCTAGAAAACGAGCAATGGTACGATAAAAAAAGCTAAATAAATTCTGTCGGCGAGTTTTTCCCACTTTGGATAATGTAATGATAGCGATGTGGTTATGATATTCGGACCACCCCATAGTATAAATGGTGTGCAGTGGATAGCTACCAAATAAATACCAGATTACGTATTCCCTATGATACGTTTATGCCTTATGAAATTCTGTGACTCGTAGTTTTTATGGTTAGACTGTGTACATTAGACTTACCCTATTATAACTTTACTATGTTACTGAACCATTGCATTCGACTGCATAGCTCGAGCAAAACGCTAAAACCGTTTCATTAAATTAAAAATTTGATAATTAAGCTGCCTTGAAGACGTTTTATTTTCTATTTTCTTATTTTGAATCTTTCTGAAAGTATTAGTTATTTACAAAAGAGCATAAGTTATTTATTATACAAGAGAGAAGAATATTAGATTTTAGCTCGAGGAACACAAACCACCGAGAGCTAAAATCTAATATTTTTACCCGTGTATAATACACTATTTTATTCTGTTACGGGAAAAACGACGATTTAATATTGAAAAACATATTATTACAATATATTAGAGTCAGAAATTCAATCGTTGTGAAATTTTAAGTTTTAAACTTGTAGGCTGTTGTATTTATAGCGACATCGGACCTGCGTTGCTAAGGAAACCTTTTTAAAGCAATTAAATATCCTGTCAGTTTAATTCTGTGATTGGGTTTTGAAAAATTGCGAACTTAAGTTGTTTATTAGTTATGTTGAATATTCAAAGTTCAAAAATGGACATTTCTGATTCAGTTTTCTTTTACTCCACCGGAATTAGTAGAAGTAGCGAAAGCAGTATCACTAAAGTTATTGCCAACTAAATCGCGGAAAATTTACGAAACAGCGTATTCAAGATTTATGGAATGGAAGGTAAAAAAGGTATGCAGTTCTATCTCGGAGACGGTATTATTGGCTTATTTTTCGGAAGTAGCGCAACAACAAAAGCCATCAACAAGTGTGGTGGAATTATTCAATGATTAAAAGTACGTTGCCATCCAATAATAATGTAGAACTTTTTGCAAACTAATTACATTTCTGAAGCAAAATGGGAAAGGTTATATGGCCAAGAGATCTGCGATTTTTACGAGTACACATATTAGAGATTTTCTAAATAATGCTCCTAATGAATTTTATTTAATTGCCAAGGTTGTTGTTGTATTTGGAATTGCAGGAGCCTGTCGAATTTGTGAAATCAGCCGGGTAGCATTAGATGATATTGAAAATTCGGGAACGTTATTAATTATGAAACTTAAGCAAATAAAGAATGATGTAAACAGGAGATTTGTAGTGACTGAAGAATATATCAAATTTTACAGAAAATACATAGCCCTTAGTCCAGAAACAGCAAAGGATCGCCACCTGTTTTATGCATAGAAAATGTATCAATCAGGTTGTAGGTAGAAATTAGTTGATAAGGTACTTGAAAAATAGTAGCCAATTTTTTTCGACTTGAAAATGTTAAGTCATATACAGGTATGCATTTCGAAGATCGTCTACTACACTTTTAGTTGAATCTGAAGGAGACTTGATGACACTAAAGAAACATGACGGTTGGAAATCATCAACGGTCGCTGAAGGGTATATTGGGGAATCGAAAGCGAACACGAAAAAAGTAGCTAATAGTTTAGAACGTGTGGCAATGCATTAGCTGAAATAAGAACCAATTTGTGACCAGATACATCATCGACAGTTGTGTCCACGGCAGAAAATATGATATCAACTCAAGAAAATTCCACTGTAGTAGACATTCCGAATCGTTCAAGGAACATGTCCTTCATGCATTGCACATTTAATATCTGTACTTTTGACATTAAGGAAATGTAACTTTTTGTATAATCAAATATTCTAAAATTAAATATATGTACTCACTTCATATGAAATCCACCACCCACTAAAATTCAAACCACAATTTTGAAACTTCGGTAAAATAATTCTTTATTATCAACTAAGAAACGATGAAAGTTTCCGCCGAAAAAACTCAACTATTATGTTTCCTGTATCATTGTTATCTCCAACTTTCAATATTTTCTTCCTACCAATTAATGAATTAATAATGAATTTCTGCCAACAAAATGTCAAGCAGCCAGACTTGCATGGTGTCAAGAACGGCAAGGGTGGGTTCATCAATGGAATGACATCGTCTTTAGTGATGAATCAAGGTTTTGTTTATGGGTGAATGATGGTCGTAGAAGGGTGCGGCGATATCGAGGAGCAATACGGAATTTTGAGTTCGTTCAAAGACGACACACAGCCTTAACACCTGGGGTTATGGTTTGGAGGGCGATATGTGCTGGACGAAGGTCACCCCTTACGTTCATTCCAGGCACATTAAACGCACGTCGTTACATTGACAACGTTCTGGAACCGGTGATAGTACCTTTCATGCAGACGTTGCAGAATGCCACTTTCCAACAGGATAATGCAACACCCCATACTGCTGTGGTTACTAGAACATTCCTGGAGCAGGTTGGATTGCAGATTTTGCCCTGGCCTGCATGGTCACCGGACATGTCGCCGATTGAACATGTCTGGGATATGTTGGGTCGGCGACTAAGACAACTACCCAGGCCTTCTGAGAATCTGGATGAACTTCGATACCATCTAGAGGTTACATGGAACGAGATACCCCCAGGATGACATCGACCACTTAATAGAGTTCATGGGAAGAAGAGTTAATCCATGCATAGCTACGCGTGGGGATGCAACCCACTACTAGCTTCTTCTTGGAAAATGTTAATTTTTGTTTTGCTTTTTTCAACTAAACTTTCATCGTTATTAACATTTCCAAATATGTAACCACCGTTACAGATTAAAGTTTTTGAGTTCATGAAACCTCTAACAATCTTGATTTTTTATTTAATTAGTTACCATCCGAAATAACTTACAAACCTAAATGTTTTTCATAAAAGTTTAAATGAGGTTTAACGAAGAAATTTACAAATTTAACTATATGTCGTTAATGTATGTTTAACTAATATGCACACTACTGTATTTTGCTTCTCTAATTATGATGTATTTTGCTATTAAGTTTTGATTTGAAAATTTTAAACAACACATACACAACACATAACAAGCATAAAAGTAAGCTTTACCGAAATCATTGACCATGTTCAAAACAAAAGCATCAGTTTATGAGA
The DNA here is from genome assembly GCA_935421215.2 of Melolontha melolontha. Lineage (NCBI taxonomy): Eukaryota > Metazoa > Arthropoda > Insecta > Coleoptera > Scarabaeidae > Melolontha > Melolontha melolontha. Next base: position 106,675,951 of record OW285240.1, read on the forward strand.
CGATTTATACGTGTCAACAGCAATCGTCGGAAATAATACAGGTATGAGTATGGCGGACATGTTTAGGGGGGTGTATTAAAAGATAACATATTATGCCGTTTCGGGACTCGTTGAACTTGATTGTCCCGTAATAGATTTTAGAGGTTAGTCGATTAACATCTCAGGCGTGGCAAGTGCGGGTTAGTGACCGTGACAACGAGAGTCCGCCATGACTGAGCGCGATAGACCTCCGCGACGTACCGATCGCTAGAGGGAGCTCGAGCGAGACAGACGGGAGCTCGAACTAAAGCAGCCGGAGAATGAGTGGATCCGGGCAAGAGAGCGCCAACGGGGTTGATGTAACCATGATGCCGTTGCTACACAGACTCCGGTTATTGAGGCACCACCACTATCTGCAATCTTTCCCAACAATGAGCGAGCATACATATATACTAGTAGTTTTGATCTGTAGCGGGTTGATCGATGAAAAGCGGCCACGGCTGACGGTTATTAACCGCCGTTCGAAGGGATATTTCGAAACATCACAATTTAGTGACATGCCTGGAATTGACGACTTCAAAATTGACATGTATCAAATCAAGGAAAATTTAGTTGAATTGTTGAAACGAATTTCGTTTCGAATATTGAATTTAGAAACAAAGTATAAGCAATAGTTTTACATACTATTACAGACATATATGTATTACCGAATTTAGAACTGCAATATACGAGCAACATATTTTAAAAATTACTTTACCATGCCATAACAATATGTAAATTATGAGATTGTATAGATCCTACGTTTTTAAATAACAAATTGATCAGTGATATACGTGTTGAAACTTCATTACAATAATTAATAATTAAGTTTCTAAAAGATATAACGTAGACACTACATTTATTTCGCCACATAGTGCCTTCATCAGCTGATAATAAATATTCAGTTTACAAAATTACAAAATTGATGCTTGCATACATACAAATCTAGAAAAATAATTATTATTAGAGAAGAGGTTGTATATTACAGATTTAGATTTAATAGGGGGAGCTATTTACGTCTAACTAATCATTTAAAATTCTACCTATTTTATTAAATTTATATAACTCCCAAACTTTCCGATAAGTTAAGTTTGTCTACCTTTCTCTCGTATAACTATGATTTGGAAATTATTATTAATAGAGAGGTTCATTCGAGGAAAATCGCACCGGCGACACGCCTGCACGCGTATATGTATTTCTGCATAAGGTTGAGCGCACTTCGCTTGTTTAGAGTAATAAATTTTTACTGTTAAAAACCGAAGCGCACCGAAACCTATATAAATAAAGAATAAGGTATAAATTTATAAAAAGTTGTGGAACACTTACCGTTTTGCAATATCAGATGTGTTTTCACAGTAATTTCCGCAAACTGAGTACGTTATGGAGAAAAAATGTGCTTATATATAGAAAACGAGCGTTCTACATCTACTCTGATGTTATATTTACATAATTACAATAATATTTAAAACAAATTAACGGTTCTTTTGACGCATTTTTACAAGTTTGTCTTAATGAAGCTAAATCTTAATCTTTCTGTAAAAGACCTTCAAACCTTTCTATAGTAAAACCAGTTAAGATTCACCGCCGCAAAATATAAGAACTATATCGCCAAACACCTCCCTGACTGACCCTAATGTACTCTTGTCAACAATTTATATGTTAATATTTATCATTTTGTATCATCGTTGGTCGAGGTTAATATTCTTATTACTTTTAGTTTTATGTTTGTTCTATGTTTTAGGTTTATGTCACTTTACACTTTACTATACTGCCATTGTACATTAAATACGGAAATCCCTTTATCAATTTATGAGCTACATTGTAAAAGAATTTCTTTCTGGCTATTTGTAACATTATAAAATTATTATTTATCACTGTAAATCAGCGAAATGTACTCAACGGTGTTCGGACGACGACTGACAAAATATATATACGAGCGAGGAGGAGCCGCCGGTGGACGTTACTCATATGAATCTCTCTAGTTATTAAATTTATGATTAAGTTCTAAGCAGTGGTTGGAAAAGATGAATAGAAGAAACGTTTTTCAGAATGATAAGCATCTGTGGACATATCCTATGTATTTTTTTTTAATATTGAAAAAAAATTTTTTTATAAATAAGTGTATCAATACATATATGATTAAAAAAATGTATATTATTTTGAACTGATGGGTCTTTCAAATTGAGCGCCTTATTTTAAACATAAATAAAATATAGATGGCGCACTGAATTCGTCTGGGTATTTTGACGTTTACGAAGTGTAATGTATGACATTTATAAAAATGCCTTCTTACACGATACAGCAACGCGTTCAAATTGTTGAATTATTTTATGAAAATCAGCGTTCTGTGAAAAATGTTTTTAGAAAAATTACGTGAATTTTATGATTTACATGATCGTCCATCTGAAAGCACTATTGGTCGAATTATTAGAAAATTTCAAGAGACCGGTTCGGTTGAAGTTCAAAAAAGAGAAAGATACAGTCGTAGTGGTCGTTCACAAGAACATATCGATTTGATTCGTGAAAGTGTTGCTGAAGCACCTGAAATGTTCATTAGTCGACGTTCACAACAAGTTAGACTCAGTGAATCAACAACATGGCGTATTTAACGAAAGGATTTAGCTTTAAAGGCATATAAGGTTCAAATAACACAGGAACTAAAGCCATTGGACCATGCTGAACGTCGTGCATTCGTAATTTGGATTAGAGAACAACCAGATGATTTTTCACAAAAAATTATCTTTTCTGATGAAGCACATTTTGAAATAGGTGGTTTTGTTAACAAACAAAATTGTCGAATTGGGGCGAGGAAAATCCACGAGTGATTCATGAAAGACCTTTACATCCTCAACGAATCACTGTTTGGTGTGCATTATGGTCAGGTGGTATAATTGGGCCATATTTCTTTCAAAATGCTGCTGGTGATGCTGTAACAGTGAATGGTTTTCGATATCGTGAGATGTTAACTGAATTTTTGTGACATGAAGTGAATGATATTGATATAGAGGATAGATGGTTTCAACAGGATGGTACAACATCTCACTTTGCTAATGAAACAATTGGTTTATTAAGACAAAAATTTCCTGGAAGAATTATTTCAAGAAATGATGAATGATAATTGGTCACCAAGATCATGGATCTAACACCGTTGGACTATTTTCTTTGGGGTTACTTAAAAAGCAGGTCTATAAGAACAAACCACAATCGATTCCTGAACTAAAGGATGAAATTATTCGTGTCATTGGTGAAACAGAGCCTCAATTATGTCGAAATATAATAAAAAATGTTAACAAAAGAGTTAAGAGCTGTGAAGCAGCAAGAGGTGGTCGCTTGTCAGATATTATTTTTCGTGTATAAATGTCACAACTGATACTAGAATTACCAATAAAAATCAATGCAAATTATGGTTTCTATTTATTAAAAAAAGGCGTTCAATTTGAAAGATCCTTTGCATTTACGTTTGCACAAAGTATAAAATAACGTAAATATCCGCTACAAAGAAAAGCGCATATACTGTGAAACCAACAAAAAATTATATCATTTTGCAAGTTCTGTGCCTTATTTATATTACTTCTTAACAAATGGGTAAAAAAGTAAAACCAAAATTAAAAAAGTCCACAAAACCGATAAAAAAAGTTTACATCAGAACATGACAAGTTAATGAAACTTTCTAAAAAATATTAAGACGTTTCTTTTGATAAACACAAACACCGAAATGTGAACTTAAAAAACTAAACACTTGGAGTTTCCACTTTTCCTCACTTTCTTTTCATTTTTCTCCACCCTATTGTTTCGAGAAGTTTTAAAATGTAAGCTCGTCTGTTTCCCGTGCTCCGGAAGTAACATAGTTCTGGCACCGCTTTTTCTCTCAAGAATTGACGTTCAAAAGACGGACAGTTTTTCTTCCGATTTCCGCTAAAATATACTTCGCGGATGAAGAAGCATATCACCATTCTAGTTTCCGCCCTTGTCACTTTCAATTGACCTAATAGATTTTTTTTTCCCTGGAAAAATGATTTTCGTCAATATCTTCGTGTTTTACTCAGCAGATATTAATTTCGGAAACTGTTTTTCAGTCTGTCTGTGACATTAAATAATTTTTACATTGAGAAAATTATTCCTTTTCTAATTCGAATTTAAATTATTATTATCATATTATAAAGTTCTATATTTGAAAAGTTTATCTTTCGTAATCATTTTATCTAAGAACTTCCTGCATCTTTGGATTCATTCGCATTCTCCAATTTTTAATACAGCAATTCGATTCAAGTACTTTATTTTGATAAATCAAATCGGTAATTCCATAACATCAGTGACGTATAAAGTATTTAAAGCGTTATTGATTAAATGTTCGGTTTTAATTATAAAAACTAATACTAATAGTATGTAATAATGATAACTGAAATTATTCCAGGAAAAATAATATGGAATCGAAGCGGTTTTGGATGAAAGAAGGATTAAGAGAAGAAAGAATGGATTATGTGATAATGCAGATCAAAAATACGAAAGCAATATAAGCACTTTAAACTCCAACTCCAAAGTTAAAAGGGAGAGAATGCTCGTTTGCAGACTAGGTGGTCATCTTTGTAAATACGGAAAAATAACTTCCAATAAACATAAATGCATGAAATACAGAAACCAAAGGAAATTAAAATATGTAAATAGTAAAAAGTGGTGCTGGGAAAAAAGTTTGGGAACATTAAAGTAAACATTGTAAAGCATCGATAAAATCATACTATACACTTAGTGGAACCTAAATCAAATCAAACAATATTAAGAAAAACAAAAATGCCGTACTCGTATCAATTTTTAGACCAGTCTTAATATTTGGAATCGAAAGCTAGATATTGACAGGTCCTCTCAAATGTAAAGTGCAAACTTAGAAAACGCAATAAGAACGGAACTAAAGTGGCAGGTATCAGTAAGGATAAAATCAAATCACTCTTTATTAAGATGACGAGTGCGAAAACTGTATGATATAGATAGGGTATATAAGGCTAACTTAAGTACAAACAAAACGAGAAAGAGACCAGTCATTCAAGCTATGGAACTATACAACACGCGAAATTCCAAGAAAGAGAGGCGTTAGAGATTCATTTTGTAGATTTTCTATATTTAAATTTAAGACGATATAAGTTATCTTACGTGCATTTAAGGTACGGTTAGTAATAGCACCTCGTTATTATTTGTAAATTACAGCATAGTTTTGTTGTTGAGCTGTTCTAATACGTTGGACAAAATTTAATTCTACGTTCGGCGTAAATATGTTATATCCGGATCGAAGGACCATACATTATTCCTCTAGGTTTAAAGGAATTTGAAATGTATTATCGAGCTATAGTTATCTGAAAGTACACCGGCGATTGTTTTACCAGTTGTGCGGTTAACATCTAACGCTACGAAGCTGTAAATAAAACTAATAATTGAAGATTTAGGGAGAACTATTATTGGTAGGAAGGCGGTTATTCATATAGAAGGTAAAACCTTTCTGTATGATGTTTTAAACGAGAACTCTTGTTTACTTGCAATAAAGAGTTGAATAGAAACTTATTTGATATACTCGCAACGAGAACTATCTGGCTGTAGTTATAATAGAAAAAACTACCAATACCTACTTGATTTTATTGCCTTACTCAACAAGTTTGGGAAAATTATTTTCGATAGACTTCTAATTGACGAATCTTCGAAATGTAATTCGGTAATCAGTGGGGATATCAATGTAAAACTTACATTGATATCCCCACTGATTACGAGTGGTAAGGATGACAAAAGTGGCTGTGTCAGAAGAATTAGGTACATTTTCCTTCTTTTTTGTTTTAAGTCTTTTTGCAAAAACTTAAAACAAAATGAATTTCTATCATAACTACCAGACAAAAACCGTTCTAGCTGTGGGACTCTATGTTCATCGCACACGTGTAGCAACCGATGTATTCCCACATAGACTTCTTTTTTATTCTTGTGAAGTAAGACTCGTCGGATTATTGTCTTCTGAGGTTTCTTTATTTTATTTGCTTTTTAACGATTTCTAAATTTCGACACCAACTTAAACGGCATAGAATAACGTTAGTTTCCTTCGTATATTGTATTTTTGGCACTTTGCTAATGATCCCGTAATTTACGTATTTTAATGCAAGAGTTTTTTTATATTATACGATTTTAAAGTTAATTACCGTTCTTATGCTGTTATAGAATCTATTTTCAAATAATGTATTTTAAGTATAGATATACTTTGATTTCACTTATGAATAATTACCGGCAAATTTTGGCAAAATATCCTAGAAATATAATTTTTTTTGTTATCGCCACGCAGCCATAGGCGTGCGAGAAAATTGTAATAATTTATAGCTTCTGATAACATTAATTATCTTTTTTTTAATACTAACCTACTATTGCTTAGACTTAGATTGCTACTATAATGTGTGTAATTTTTATATTGTAAGGTTCCGCTACAGATCTGAAGTAGAACTAAAATTTTGATCCTAGGTATCAGGCAATTGGTAATCACTTGCTAATTAATTTAACCTACTTTCGGTGCCTTCTGCAGTTTATATCAATTTATTTTTATTATTTTTATTCTTGGAACAATTTTCTGATTCAATATACAATTTCATGAAAAATTTTGTAATATGTTGAAATTTTAATATCATAATTTACTGAATGTTCATTATTTTCTCTGATTGTCATACTAGTTTAGCACTAACTTTGAAGGTTTCTGGATCAGAGTATATTATTATTGGCAACTCTGTTAATCTTGGTTTTGTCAATATACGAATTAACTTTTTTCGATTTTTCTATTTTGAATTTAGGTACCCCTTTCTCCTTTAGTTTAGTTTGTCGTTTTGATTCAATTTAGTAGTCTGTAAGGGCATGCGCCTACGAACGCGCAACCCTTTTCTTAGTTTTCAGTCTCGAGCCTCCGTACGTAAAACTAAGTGTCGCTACCTACCATCGGTTTTAATCATTACATAACCGTCTCCACTGACTAAGGGCATACCGATAAATAGAGGCTCCCTTTTAAATTATGCGTTACGAATACTGATCTCGACATTTGTCCGATCATCTTCATTAGGCCAAGACTGCCCTTACGCGCGCAAGATGGCAACTGGAACTTAGCCGACGAATTGCAGTAGAAAAATTGTAGGAACTTTATAAAAGAAGGGAATGATGTATCAGGAGCTTTGGACAAAACCTCAATACCTTAGGGTAAACAGATGAGGACAGTAAAATAATAAACTTAAAAAATTGCTAGGAGTCATGAGGCGAGACTCCACAAGTATCCAACCATTGAAGTGCTTCGACTAGGATGGACCGTTTGAGATATCCAGACTCAAGTAACTGTAGTAATTTAAGTTATATTTAAAATGTTTATTAATCTAAGATTAAGTACATTGTTCACTTCAATAAAAAAAAAACTTATGGAAATAGAGGAAAAATATTAAGATGATGAAAATTATAATACATATTATCGAATTTAATAATATACGAGTATATACTTTATCATAGATAAAACTACAAATTAAGCTTCTACAGCAATTGGTCCATTTTATCAAACTACTACATATTATTATATGTTATATGACTTATCTAATATTAAATTTATAAAGCATTATGACTAAAAAGTGAATGTAAACAAGAAACATTCACATGGGAAAAAATACAATTTTAAGTGGGAAACAATAATAAATATCAGAATATAAGTAAGTATAATTTTTAAAATGTGTATATAATGTTTCATTCAATGGTGGGATTATTAAATAATTAATAAGCATAAGTACGCTGCCAGTTACGCCACCGAGGAAGTTGCCGTCAAAATCGATTAGCGCTCGAAACGTAGAAAAATAACGCGAAAATTTATTTAGTAACCAGATATGGTGAGAAAGTGAAATATTAATAATTACTCACTCAGATTTAAAAAATGAAAAACATATTAAATGTAATTTTTTAAAAACTGTAACAATTTAAAGTTAATAAATGTTTATTTTTAAAGGTTTTAATAGAAACGTTAAATAATATATCCTACAAATTGTTCCTTCAAGAAAAAAATTAAATTGGGTGTGAATCCCTTACTGCATAGAGTGTTTACGTGGACGTCTAATAAAGTGATTCGCCATCTACGTGTGCTAGCTTTACTGTGCCCCTTGTACAACACTGTATTTTTTCCTACTGAAGATAACAACTTAGTTGTCGAAAAATGTATCTAGGATACGAATATTAATGTGGTGGGTATACCTTTTCTTAAGTTATTACTTAGTCAGTCTCCAATAAACACCGTCTTTTTAAGAACAACTAATTTCTAAGCATAGTATCTAATTGTAATTTTGCGCTGAAGATCTTTCCAAACTATCAAATCAAAATATCAAATATTTAATATCATTCGAAAGAAAATTACTTTACATAGAAAATATAATAGAAAATGCATTAAGGTGTTAAAGGCAATAAAATATAAAAAAAATAAATAGTTGAATATGTGTGTGTTCAGAAAGTTCCAACAAACATAGGTAGATATTTTGCATAGTGTATTTAAAATGCAATTCCATGTACAAAAAGAATAATTTTAGTAAGCACTAGCTAAACCCGGGAATGCTTTGCTATTGCTAGACTTGAGTATAGATGTCGCAAAACTCGCGCCCCAGAGAAACTTGACAAATGCTGACGGCAATCTAGATTCCAAAAATGCAACGAAAAAAAATTAATTGCTTGCATGACAAAGCTGAGATGTTTAAGCTCCACCAATTCCAGAAAGGGCACTCCAGGTCCTAATGTGAATAAAATCGGTTGCTAAGCTTTTTTATCACACTGTCAGAATAACATGCCTCAACATCAACATTAGGTTAAGCCAGATGTCATTGAAGATGTTACACTTGTCATCATATTAATCTATTTTTACTTTTTTAAATAAAACAACAAATGGCGGTTCTGAAAAGAACCCTGTTTGTTTTAATACATGTGAACTTATAAAAAAAAACAGGAGAAAAGGTATAACATAATAATGATAATAATACGAGGGATGTCTTTTACGTTTTGAAAATACTTCGAAAAACAAATAGTCTTTAAAAGCTATCTACTGTTTTATTCCAGCTCTATATGCAAAATATAAAAGACAACCCTCGTAATAACAGAAACAACATAGCCAAAAGGATTCATGAAACGAAAAATTAATTCAATCAGGGCAAGTGCTCAAAGTGGCAAAAGTATAACAATGCCCGCCAGAAAAGACTCAGTTTAAAATTTGTAACCATTTTAGCAGTAATTGTAACAAAAGGCTTTCTGAACGCGATCCCTGAGTTGTTCTCTGTAGAAAGAGCGTGTCTGTATACAGCATTTTTAAATAGGATAGGTAATCTTCTGGCTGCAAATGCTGCACACACGCATAGTGATACGGTTGTCGTCGTTCAGCCTTCACTCGTTGTATAGAAGTTTTTGAAATATTCAATTTCTGTGCAACTCCTCTAATGCTTGCAGTACCTTCTTCAAAGGCATCTGAAATAGCCTCTTCGTTTTCAACAGTGCGTACAGTCCTGAGCGCACCACCAGTCTCCTTAATATTATGTTAAAATTGGCCTGTCTCGATTGTTCATGCGACAGTCCTGAGGATCACTTTGTGATTAGGATAACTCCTGTTAGGAAAATGTTGAGCATAAACGCTTAGCATTCCGTTCATTCTCCATAAATTATCAACATTTCCATATAATCCGCGCCAGTAGTAGTAATAAAAAAGCACGGTTGAGCCCGGCGGCGGTACTATTTGCGATTTAGAGGGATTTGAAACTTTAACACTGACGTTTCTCAAAAGTTTCATAGTTGACCAGTTTATTGACAACGTTATAAAATATGTAACCTAGCAACAATTATGAAAAATCCTCTTGGATGGCTTACAACGCTGATTTGTTGAATGAAAATGTTCTTTTCTTGAATGTCGTCCAAGATACGAAATTTTTTCTTTAACATTTAACATTAACTTGTCTTTTTATCTCTTTTTTCTCGGGGGTGCGAGTTTTGAGAAACCTGTACATATAGATTAAATGAACACAATTGAAAGTTTGATATCAATTATTGTATTTAGTTAAAATTAGATATGTACATATACGAGTACATTATTATTTTTGTGTTTTGGGTTACATAAAAAGTAATTACTGTTGTATTTAACTTTAAGTACATTACAATACTCTTGAATATACAATGTTTAACCTTCACTTTATAAAAGTAAGAATGTAAATCAAATCAATTGACAAAACGACAGCACTGGAACTTGCGAGACAGCATTTCTTACCTCGTGAACTTCAATGTTAGAAATATTGTCTCGGGGCGCCATCTACATTTAAATAATATACTACTACTACTAATATTATGTTATTAAGCTCCCAATTTTCTTTTTTCTGGTCAGATCGATTTCAATAGTTTTAAACTTTCTCCGGACAACGCGAATCAATAAATAATAATTAAATAATAAATCGGCCCAGTAGTTTTTTTAGTTTATAACCAAAATTTTGACAAAATTCAAGACATATAAATGTTTGTTTTATAGAATAGACTATATCGTAGAATTATTGCCTAAATAGCTACAACAAACACTGACTAGTTTAGAATTCTTGGGAAAATTTTCAAGTTCAAATTTAAAAAGTAATATAATTAACACGATTTATATCACGAGAATAAGAGCATTTATTCTCTAACGAAAAGAAAATAGAAAGAGATAATGCCATACGAATATAACGGCAAAAGTTGGGGGAGATTGCATTAAGTCGATACCGATGTAGCAATTCCTTTATATTGTGTTTCCAGGCCACGATTTCGCACGTGAAGTTTGTTTTCATTTGTTGATCTGGTTATTTGTACGTCCAAAAATTCTTTTAGAACTTTTCAAAATTATTTTTTATAATAAAATTCGGCCGGCTTTTTTCCATAATTAAATAAATCTCACTAAGCTGGATTTCTAGAATGTTTATATTATTAAGATAATAACCCTGTAGGATAATAGCATTTTATGCTAATTATCGAATTAAAACAGATATTATCTGATTTATTTTAACCTTTGTATGTGATCTGAATCACCAGCGGCGCTACATAAACGCGCAACATTGAAACAAAAACCGGCAACGCTCGGCTGAAAAACAGGTCACATGTGTTCGTCATTCCCATAAACTTAATTCACGATTTAGTTTCTGATGGGCTAGTAGATTCAAAATCTAAAATCCAACATTAAGAATTTATAAATAGATAGTCTACATACTAATTCATCAACTTAATAAATGATGAATTTACAATTAATAATGAAAAAAAACAATGTAACTATATTAGTGGACCAACATACAGCAGTTGAAATTAATATTACCGTTTCGTTTATCCAAAATATAGGGATTTGTCTAGATTTGTTTTAATGAAAAGATGTCTAAAAGAGGTCTAAAACACGTAATATCTAACAGGTTATCGAAATACTGTGACATACTATGACATAACGTTTGTACATTTGAAAAGTAAATCTAGGTTACTTTGAAATTTTGATAGAATAAGACGCATATATATTAGTATGTGTTTGTTGTTCCGTAAACGTAAATCCAAATGACATTTGATAATGTCAATCACAAATATCAGTTAGTGCATAAAATAATCGTGCGTCGATTCTGGTTTAAATAAATTGCTTCTCAGTTTTAAAATGGCTTTCACTTTAGAACATAAAATTTTTTTAGTCCGGGCTTATTTTCGAAGTGGTAATAAAATTGATGATTTATGGGTTTATTCAGTTCAAGATTGCATGGTAGAATTTCAAGTTGAGTTTCCACATTTTGTAATAGATTATATACAATTTAAGAATACTTTGGATAGAACTTTAAAACTTATTTCTGAAACTGGTAGTCTCTTAAGAAAATCAGGCAGCGGCGGAGCAGTTAAGAAACGTACACCTCAAGTTGTCAATCGTGTTGAAGAAATAATGGAAAATGAACCACAAACATCTGTTCGACATTTGAGTCAACAAATAAACCTTTCTGTTGGTACAATTCACAAGTTATTAAAAAAAGATATGCAACTTTATCCATACCGTGTCACAGCAGTACAAGAATTGTTAGAAATTGATTACCCACGTAGACTACAGTTTTGTAATTGGTTTGTAAATATGAACAATAATGGAGAACTTTTGCAAAGAGTAATCTTTACTGATGAAGCATGGTTTTATAAAACGGGATACCTAAATTCACAAAATACAAGAATTTGGAGTAGTGAAGAATCGCTACATCCAGAGAAAATTGGTGTTTGGGCAGCGATAAGCCAAAGGCGAATCATTGGACCAATATTTTTTCAGGGAACGTTAACTGCTCAAAGGTACCGTACGGAAATTTTACAACCATTTGTCAATCAGTTGCATGATGATGAACTTCAAAATGCATATTTCCAACAAGACGGAGCACCTTGTCACTGTACTGCAGAATCTTTGGATTATTTAAGAGAATTTTTGATGAGCGTATAATTAGTCGAAATACTGAAATTGCCTGGCCTGCACGTTCATGCGATTTAACACCTTGCGACTTATTTTTGTGGCCTTATCTAAAAAAATAACATATTTCGAACACCTATATTGAATTTGAATGATATGCTACAGAGAATCGAACAGAAATGCATGGAAATTAATAACAATCCAGTAATGTTGCAGAATATCATCAGAAATTTTGAACGGAGCATTTTAAAGTGCATTGATCTCGAAGGACAACATTTTCAACATTTGTTATAGTTTTCAATAAATACCTATTATTTGTTATTTATTTGTATGTATGAAACTGTCAAAATATAGGACTTCCTAGGTTAAGTAGTAAATTTTAATTTACGACATACTTCAAAATGTTCTCAGTAAATCACATGCTTACTAGATTGACTTTTCAAATGAACACTTGTTATATAAAGTGTTGAACATGCACTTCTACTTTAACTATTGCAATACATATTAAACAGGAAAAGTAGGAAAAAAATAATCATATTCGAAAAATTACTAGAAATTATTCTACAACACAGTGTTAGATTCTGAAATATCGAATTATTAAGGAGAAATAAAAATTGCGTTACAGATTCCGAACAATATTTTATTCATGAAAATTGGCATCATCTGATCGAATAAGCTTTTATCAACGCGATTCTAATAAAAAAAATACGTTTCTCAAAGACGATTTGGTTTTTGAAGGATATAAAGAATGTAAATTAAGTTCTTTCAACACAATTTACTCTATGAAATGTTCTACTTCGTATACAGTGTTCCAAACTGCGAAATATGTGATAATCTACGAAGGGGATATGCGCATAAGGTGAAGCAAAACCTTATATGTCAATTAGATTAACTTCTGCAAGGTCACCTGAGTGATACGCGGTCTATATTGTAATGAGCTTTTCTTAATTACGTGATAATATGACTTGGTATTGTTTGCCAAAATCTTTGGAAATTTTCGCTATTTTTCAAGCTGACATTAGAAAATTTTGACTACAGTTTTTGCTAAAGTTTCGATTCTTTCTCGCACTACTTGTGTTTTTTTTCTATTGTCATACATAATCTATGTCTAATTTAATTATGATTCTTTCCAAGAACAGTCTTCCTGTTCTTTAAAATCAGGCAGATGGTATTTTTGAATCATTGCTTCTTATGAGTTAAACTAGGAACAGAAGCCTTGTTTAATTTATTTAATATTCGTATAAATCGATTTTGGAAGAATTTGTTTTAAAATTGGATTTACTTTTAAAGATTAATTGTTTATTTATTACAGTTGTAGGCTATGATTTAAATTATTTTGAAGTAACTTCAAATTTGAGAATTTTCGCTTTTTAAAATTTTGAAATATAAAGTATATTTTGGATTTAGAAAGTTCATTTATTTACGTTGAAATAATAGATATCATTTATTTGTACAAATTCATTTAATTTATTCGTATTTTTATGGTAAGATACCAGTTCATTTTTCTAATTAAACTAATTGCGAATATTCTTTCTTTGGAGACTGTGGTTAAGTAAAAAACTTAAAAAAGGTATATAACCCCTTACCACAATTATTAATCTAAAAACCTTATCTACCTTATAGTCTATACGTGGACGCGGTGTAAAGTAGTTATTGCGTTAAGCGTTTCTCTCGCTTTACTGTGCCCCCATGTGCGACTTTTTAATTAGTGGTTTTTACCTACTGATGATGACAACTTAGTTGTCGGAATACGTATTTAGGATACGATTAATAATTGTGGTAAGGGGTTATATACCTTTTTTAAGTTAATTGCGAATATTTTTTATTTATGAACACTAAATCACATTTAAGTAAAATATTCCTTTTCTATTTTTAAAAAACCATAAAAATTTTTGTATAAGGCGTACCTATGCGTATAATCATACTGATATTGAGCACTCAACTGCGTAGGGTTGCTTAAGATAACCATGTAGATGGACTCCATAGAAAACATACGCATATCACAGGTCCGCATGGATAACGAATTACAACACCTATTACAAGCGTCAACTCTGTTGGCTCAGTGTATGGAAAGATCATCCATAAATTCTTACAGGCTGATATATGTATAAACAGTTTTCTATTAAAGACGACGCAATTGTAAATAGAGATTCAGGTGGCAACCCTTTTGAGTTTTTTTTTACATTTACGCTTCTCTGTCTCTTCAATGTTTACATCAAATGTTTTTTAAAATTCACTTCAATAACGAAAAACTCGTTATAAAAAAAATCATGTTTAATACTAAAAGATGGCGCTTAAGTACAAAACTATAACATCGTGCTGTTGGATTTGGCGTAAAATTATGTTAGTGTTGCACTCATAACCAACTTTGATCATAAATTTAAAGACGGCAGACTGTGTGCCCGGTGCATGGTGACATGAATCATGTCACCATGTGTACTAAATATTATTTTTAATACCACTTTTTCTTTAGAATAAATGTTTCGTTCATTGTTAGAAATACAAAATAATGTTTTTTTTTATTTTGATTTAGAACTGTAAAATATACAGGGTGCGGCAAAATGATAGGTACTATTTGGGATGTCAATAAAAACCAAACCACATAAACCAAACATTTCATATTTTATTTCTTAAATCTACATTTCATGCCATTCAGGAGCGTTATTTTTTAAAAATGATATCTTTTAAATGACGGCCATTATTGTCGATGCACTCTTGTAGGTTCTCACGGAAGCGCGTTATTACCCGATGGATCATTTCTTGGGAAATTGCGGCAATTTCTTGTCTTATGGCTGCCTTTAATTCTTCCAAAGTCCGCGGACGATGTGTAAAAACTCTCGATTTGAGGTAACCCCAAAGAAAAAAGTCGCAAGGCGACAAATCAGGCGAACGCGGCGGCCAGGCGAGATAACCCCGTAAAGACACCACTTTGTTTGGGAACATGTCTTGAAGAAGATTAAGTGAACGACGCGTGGTGTGCGATGTAGCACCATCCTGCTAGAACCAAAGATGTTCTCGGTGATTTTCGTTCAACTCGTTAACTTTTGTTAATCATATCAAAATATCGATCTCCGTTGACTGTTACCGTTATTCCATCTTCTTCGAAAAAGTAAGGGCCCCACACGCCGAATTCAGATATTGCACACCAGACGGTAACCTTTGGACTGTGAAGTGGTCGCTCATGTAATTCCTGTGGATTATTTGCCGACCAATAACGGAAATTTTGCTTGTTTACGGTACCCGATAGATGAAAGTGAGCTTCATCGCTAGACATGAATACAGCGCCTCGGGGAATGTTTTGAAGAATATCCCGGCATGAATTTGTACGGGTTTCAAAATCTCTTTCTCTTAATTCCTGCACTACCATCATTTTGTACGGATGCATTTGGAGTGAGTTGTGTAAAAGCAGCTGCATGCCTACGAGCTGAACGCCTAGGAGACTGTTGTACGGAATCTCTTACTGCATTCACATTTTCCGGTGTTCTTACTGTCCTTGGTCGGCCAGTAGATTTTCGTTTAAGCGCAGAACCTGTTTCCCTGAAGTTTAGAACCCACCGACGAATTGTTCTTCCATCCGGAACCGCGCCATGCCGAACAACATCAAACTGATTACGGAAGGCACGCTGCGTCGCTATTACAGATTCCCTATTTCTAATAAACTCCTCGACAACGAAAGCACGATGCACTCCGCTCCAAGCCATGTCGATAACTGAAAATTGCATACTTTTGTCTACCTAATGCGACCGCGTGCACAGTGTTGCCGAGCAACCACTATTTGAAAACCTACCTACCTTTTTGCCGCACCCTGTATGTTCAAATTCTGTTATCTCTTTGATAAATGCATGTATGGAAATATTTAGGAAACTACTAAATATATGTTTTTCTGCTCCGATATGTAAACAAAGCGAGAGGAATGAATGAGCCATAAATTTTTTCCTGAAAGAGGAATACTTTCTTTGTATTATTGGCAATAACAGATGCACCTGCAAAACATATTTATATTATAGTATCCAAAATAATATTTAGTACACATGCTGACATGATTCATGTCACCATGCACCGGGCACACAGTCTGCCGTCTTTAATCATAATCTAAATAAAATTTACTGTTAAAACATCTTTATACAACATTCAAATAGCCGATATGATAAGGATGCCCATTTGGGAACAGACGCAGTGGATTCAGTTGCACGCGCATGTATTATATTGTATATGTACATATTGCTATGAACTTTTCCCCACAAATATTTTGAAAAGTTTAATTATTTATGAGTGTATTATTATTTTGAATATTTGTAGATTTGACTTGCGCAGTTTGAGAACGCCGTTTGATCTGCTGTGGACGATATTTATAACTGTATTTTTTTTTAAGCATAGCCTGCGTGCTAGCTGTACCTCAGACACAAGTGTTCAGTGAAGTAAGAAAGGTGTATTTATTTAAAAATAAATCTTTATCTTTGTTTTAGTAATTTCGGTTTTTGTTTTTGATTTAATTGTGTATTTGTGCTTGCTTATATCATTACCGATTTATTTACGTGTTTGTGAATCTCGTATTTGATTTTAACACTTTCTTACTCATGTGTCTCGAGTATATGAATATATTTTTTACGTAAGTATTATATTTTATAAAAGATACCTTAGTTTTATATTGAACGAATTGAATATTGTAATTTTCTACTGTATTATTATTATCGTTTTGAAATTTAATCTTAGTTATTTGATATAAATGACATAGAAGGTTTTTTAAAATTTCTAGTATAAAAAAATTTCTGTAACTGTAAAATTTTAGTACGCTTGGGATATCAAGGGCATTTTTTTACATGTGGTTGCACATGCGTTAGAGTTTGCTTCGGTCTGTCAAATAGTTTGTTTATTTTGTTTTCTAGGGAGAAATTAAAAAGTTTCTTTGTAATTTATTAGTTTTAATTTTGATCGGCTGTCACAAAGGTTTTTGATCGCATGCTGCGATCACTTCCATGCGTTATTTTTACCTTTAAAATATTGTTTAATGAGGCAATATTAATCTTTATACTTTATAAAGATTTTTTTTTTTAATTTTTTTTTTATTTTTGTATTAAAGTTTCATTTAAATTTTATTGTGTTTATTATGAAATTTGACCTTTTCTTTTGTGCTTATAAGTAACTCAAAGACTCTATTGCTATTTTTCTCAAATAAATTTTGAGTGGCGCCTAAATATTTTATTAATTTCAATTGTGTTTGCACTTTTCCGATTGGAACCCTGAGAGGAAAGCAGTTCCATTTTGAAA
The DNA here is from genome assembly GCA_935421215.2 of Melolontha melolontha. NCBI lineage: Eukaryota > Metazoa > Arthropoda > Insecta > Coleoptera > Scarabaeidae > Melolontha > Melolontha melolontha. The sequence goes on from OW285240.1 coordinate 106,693,667, forward strand.
ATAAACCGACTGAATATACAAGCTGGACAGATTTGTTGTGAATAGTGGTATAACCAATTTCCAAACCACTATTCATAGCAATATGTTTCCGATATGTGTCCAATCTCATGGTTTCATCAGTATACATTTTGTGCTAATGGTTCATTCCTAAATAATCTCGAAGAATTCGTTTAACGCTCATATCCGTCAGACAATACGAAATTTTAAATAAAGACAATATTTTGTCTGGCCAACATTTCTACAGGAAGACTCTTCTATATAAGATAGGTCCTGCTTTTGAAAGCAGATGAAATTGTGAAGACAATGAATAGGCTCAACAGATTGTGCTGGGCAATTAGGTTTAGCTGACTCATTAGTGCATGTTCAAAAATTTTAACGAAGGTTCTTCGTAGATATTGGAACTATGACATACAATATGACAGCAACTCTTGGACATTTGGCAAGTGGTGATTACGATTCAGAAGCTCTTTAAGAATACATGTCAGCGACTTCAATGAACACAGGCGATAGAATTTGGAGTTCTCTTCATTTTCACAAATTAATTGACAACCATTTCCAAACAATTGGAAGAAGAATATGTGAATGATATAAGACTAGTGAGGTATGTAAAGTAGCAGCCTTTTTACACGAGTTTATGCCTTATGGTGACTGGTTGCATTTAGATAAGCTTCGAATAATGAAATCCAATGGCTGTGATCAGCCTTATCTAAGAAAAGGAATATCTGGCAAAGATACAAGTATGTGCTTGTTTGTCAAATATTCCTTTTCTTAGATAGAGCTGATTATAGCCATTGGATTTCATTATTCCAAAAATATTTAAATTAAATCAATCACCATAAGGCATAAATACGCGTAAAAAGGCTGCTACTTTACAAACCTCACTACTCTGGAATTTTTATCACAATTAGTATGTCATTGTGACGAATAATGAAAGGTTACTGTAAATTATATAAATGTACAAAACTACTTTTGACCGTATACCTAAGTCAAATTCTCGTGAGATGTATATTACCGCTATTAGTAAATAAATGGTACAACTCGAGTACTACTTCCCTCTAGCACGTCTATTAATAATTTATATCTTGAAATACTTAACAATGGACACAATGAATATAAATAGATTCTAATTGGCTCATTTCATAGGTAATATTACTATTTAACGTAAGTAGTTTTAAAATAAAAATACTTTTTCTTCTTGTAAATGTATCCGAAATCAGATGTCAAGGACATATCCGCAAGCAGTACCACATTATCACGAAATTAGAAATTAAAATAAACAGGTTTAGTTAAGTTGTTGTAAATTAATAATGGCATACATTCTATCTATTTTGAATCTATGCTATGAACGTTACTTCATAATCTATTCCATAATCAGAACAATCAAGGTGTTATTTGCTCTAGCTCTTTGCTCTCTTGTAAATTACAAAACGACATAGTGAAAGATAAATAATAGGGTAAACCGTATGTATATGATGATTTCCAACTACATATATACCATTAAATAATTACATGAATTTAAACTATGTAATTAGTTTGTGAGGTTCAACAGGTTTTGTTTTTAGTCTTCTGATAGTGAAGATATTAAGAAAAGCGCGTTAGCAAACATTTAAAACAAGAATTTTAAAAAACGTACAAATAATTACGTAGAAACAATCACGAACAAATTAATGCCTTAATGTAATTTTAATAATAATAACAATATTTATTGTCCAACAGATGACAAAATACATACAAAACAAAAATGTACTACATACCCGTATCTACTTACTAACGCAATTTATCCAACACTAATGCATCTAAAAACGATACACTGAACAGAAGAGATATGTAAGTAAACAAACAATGGTTATATTAAAATAACAATAATTTTTATTAAATTGATTGAACTCTCGCTTGGCACTTGGTGAAACATCTTGATAAATTCACGATGAAAAAAGAACACTTGGTTATATGTTTCACTAAATTTTATTTACATAAAATAAGACAATTGTTTCGGACTCTGCAGTCCATTTTCAATTCAATTGAAAATGGACTGCAGAGTCCGAAACAATTGTCTTATTTTATGTAAATAAAATTTAGTGAAACATATAACCAAGTGTTCTTTTTTCATCGTGAATTTAATAATTCTTAACTCACATTAATGCAAATAAGAGTAATTACAAAGCCAAAAATATTTTAAATTAACAGAAAAGCAAAATTAGTCATTTTTAAAATGAATTTAAAAATGTCAAAGAAATGAAATGTATATCAACAGTGGAACTGAAGTGAATATTGAAAAATTTACAGACTCCATTTAATGGCGAATTAATCATTAAGTTAGTCCTCGTTGAAGGACAAGAAAATATATTACGAAGAGAAAACACAAAGTATTAATCAAGGCCAATGCGTCATTGACAATTACACAAGCAACATTTCATATCTCCCTGAATATGATGTTGCTGAAGAGGGTGAACATGGAATAAGTTGGGAAGAAAGTTATGATTGAAACCCCAATCAGTATATAACGTGCCTTCAAAAACTTTTCTCGTTCGAGACGGCCATACTTTTTGATAATGGTTGGTGACAGTGCACGTAATTTGTCATAATCATATAATTTTGAATCAGCATGGCCGTCTCTAATGAGGAAAGTTTTTGAAGGCACGTTACTTAATATTGTTTACAGTAGATATAGGTACTTCAAAAAACGACGTTGAACTCTTTCAAGTGTTTCAAAATGTATAGTACAAGGGTCACCTTCTACAAAATTTTTGAAAAACTATTTTATTGTTTTTTAAAATATTCGCCTTTATGGTCTATACACTTTTGCATGCGTACGAACTAGTTTTCAAAACATTTTTTTCCACTCTGAAGGTTGTATCTCAGAAACATGGTTTCCAAAGGCTTCGACTGCTTCTTGAGGTGTTGAAAATCGCTGTCCACGCATTTTTTGTTTCACAGTTTCACAGAAAGTAGCAGTGACTTTCTGTGCTTCGGTCAAGTTATGTGGAATCCATCTTGAACATATTTTTTTTACAAGTAAATGTTCATGTAAAATCGAATGAATTGCAGTCTACGACATGCCAAGAGATGCTTCTACCTCGCTGTAAGTCCCATGTTGATCGTGTTCTATCATTTTCCGCACAGCATCGATGATTCTTGGAATCACAACAGTGTTTAGTCGACCTTTATGTGATTCATCACTCACTGAGGCACGACCATGACGAAATTCTGCAAACCAATTGTAAACTGTCTTCTCTGATGGTGCTTCATTACCAAAAGTTGACTGAAGCGATATAATGCATTCTTGTGGAGTTAGGCCCTTTTTATAATCGTAAAAAATCATCCAACGAAAACCTTCACGAGTAATCTCCATTATTTTACAAACTCAGTGTTTTAAAACTGTCACTGTCAACAAACTACTGACTCAATTTCTAAGCTATCGCGGATTTCTCATTGACAAATGTCAAACTTTAAAAATATAGTAATTGCATATGTCAGAAGCACCATCTAGTGGTCGATTGTAAAAATATAAAAGGTGTCCCTCTCAGTAAAATTGAGTGAGCAATGATTTTAATGATCAAGAAATTTTTAAGACATGGGAATGTAAATTTACTGTCAAACGAGACACCTAGATGTCGCAACAATTTAATTCTATATCTTTAATATTATAATTATATTGCGTAACAAGTGTCCTATGCAACAGTCGATAGTTACTATGGTGACAGGTGTAATAAAAAATACAACATTATTGTAGTTTCTTACAGTGGTTGCTTGTACAACGCAGTTGTGGTAAGAACGACATTATACGGCGGAGAAATTCTTAAGAGTTGAAGTACAAGAATAGTACTAATGTATGTAAATAACCTACTTCTTTCTTTATTCTGTTATCCCTCTTTTGCATTTCGTCGTCGATGGACTGTACGAAGCGAGCTCTACATCGTATTATCTCTTTACTGATCACTCTACCTGCTGACCATGGTAATGTCTGTTTGACTACGTCAATTGCATACTGTTCCCTTGAGTACACAGCCGTATTCTGGGTTTTCGACTCATGTCTGTTTATACCCTTATACATATAATATCATTACACATATATCGCCTCCAAATTAATCAATCGGTGCCAACGCCGATCGATTCCTAAATCATAAAAATCCTACACCAAGTTCAGAATAATACCATACTTAATAATCGAAAATAAATAATTTTATTACTGCAGTATCGTATTAGGTACTTATAACAGAATACTAAATGGTTTGATTTTAATAGTCTCCTTGGACAATGATCGAATGCACATTGTTCTTCATACAACAAATAATGGTTTATGTTACTTTTAGAATAGTCAAATTTTATATTCACATTTCTCTATTTGATTACTACTTGTGTGTTTATTACAACATGCTAACTGATGCTAACTTCGAAAATATGGGTTTAATTTACATATCAAACGTTTGTAAAGTCTTACCACAATATCGCACTATAAAAAAAATAGTTTCTAGTACTTCTACTTCAGTTGGATTTAATAGTCGTTTTTGAACTGAAGTTCGTTATAGTGTATATTTCTGCAATACATTGACTGCAAATATTTTGTTTTCTGTACAACTACAGTTTTCTAAGTGTAGCCAATGGGGAGCACTAGATTTTCTCCATGTCATCTTTATGCCTTGACTGCATGCGGTAAAGTAGTGGTGTTGTGAAATTTATCCGACATCATGCACTGATGAGTCTATAGTAGGACGAAGTACACGTCTGCATGACAATTTTAACACAAATATTTAGTTCTATTATTTTCTACACAAACGATTTTTTTAATATTTTGGATATATGTACTCATATTTAAAAGAGATCTTGTTTTAAACTTCATATCCTGCCTTGTATGCTTCCGCGGACCGTAGTTATCACCGATCCTTGGCATAAATTCAGATCATCCGTAAACAGCAGCTTTCCACAATCCATTTGCAGAAGCAAGTCCATTATTGAATGATAGCAAATAATTAGCAAATAATCACACAAGAAGCTTTTAATATCATAACTCATTTCATTCATACGCATTTGAACTGTGTTGTTGCTTAAAGGAATTCTTTTGATGATATCAGATGCAGGTTTGTATAGAACAGTTTTTAAAACCTCTTCAATGGCTGGCAAAATGAACTTTTCTCCGATAGTTCTTAAACAGTTTCATACATCAGAAAATGTATCTAATAACTTGAATTTTAATCAAATTCGTTATGACGTTTCATGTACATTTATGTTTTAAAAATGTTTACTTCATAGGTAGCTTTATAATTTAAAATAGACAGATGTATGTATTTACAAGAAAGTACTATGTAAGTACATAGGTACTATCTGTGAATGTGGATTATTCCATTCATGGAAAGCCAAAATTAAGGTCACGCCCTACTTGAATGAGATCCACTATCGTATACACCTATTACATCCCCCAACTTTTTTTTCGACATAGACCACTTGCAGGTCGTAGTTGACCCCTGGAGTTCGATATAGACCACTTTGGGAATTTACGATTTATGCGATAGAACATCTTGCCGAAATCTATAAATAACATCAGTTTGTTCAAAATTCTTTCAATGGAGACTGTGGTTAAATAATAATTTAAAAAGGTATATAACCCCTTACCACAATTATTAGTCGTATCCTAAATACGTATTTCGACAACTAAGTTGTCATCATCAGTAGGTAAAAACTACTAATTAAAGTCACACGGGGCACAATAAAGTAAGATAAACGCTTCCGCACAACTACTATACACTGCAACCCTGTAAAGACTGAGACAGTCTTTACAGGGTTGCAGTGTATAGTAGTTGTGCGGAAGCGTTTATCTTACTTTATTGTGCCCCGTGTGACTTTAATTAGTAGTTTTTACCTACTGATGATGACAACTTAGTTGTCGAAATACGTATTTAGGATACGACTAATAATTGTGGTAAGGGGTTATATACCTTTTTAAATTATCAGTTTGTTCCTAGATATGTAAACATTCAAAAATGTAGTAATGAGTATGTAATTACAGCGACATTTGTAACATCAACAAAGCTCTACGTTGGCGTTCAGATATCAGACGACTAACTAAAAAGAAAAAAATATTATACCTACTAGTATTTTTGCAAAATCATTAATAGTTGTTATGGGGTGATAGTTCTCAATGATGGAAGTGTCACCATTTCTGGGAATCGATGTCTTATATTAAACTCCATCGTAATTGTTTTAAGACATTGAGAAATAACCAGATATGCCTGAAGATGGTAAAATAATATTTTGTATTGCAAAACATACTGGCATTGCATTGCCGATGTGAGGTTAATATTGATCAGAAATAATTGTAACGAGTATAATATATATAAAAGTAATTTACATGTAATTGCTGTATCCTCTAATCTCCAATCATTCTAATAAAACCAAATACCTAACCAATTACATATATTATATTAACTCTCCTTACTGGACCAATTAGATTTATCATTTATCAAATTAAAACGATAATATACTTGTTAAATCGTTTAACTCGAAATAAACAAAACTGCTAAAACGTTCGAGTATCCTCAATTAATTCTTAAAACACTACTTATAAATAGATACGAACGATGCTGTAAAACGTTTAGCGACGATATCACACACAAACAAATTAATGTCTAATAGGCAAGGATGTTTGCTGGATATTTAGAAATACTTTTAGCGAGGCCTAAACAAACACAAACATACACATTATATATAGGTATAAGGGTCTATAACATATCGAGTGTTGAATAAGTAATCACCACTAAATATAAAATTTATGACTTTGTATATATTAAGATAAATATACTTTTTGTATTCAAATAAATGTAAATCACAAATATATTTTGAGGTATCATTATGCCCTAATTCCTTTATGTATTTAGTAATAACCAATAACAATTAATAGGTACCTAATAATGTTTATCTATCAATTTTCTAAAATGAAGAAAGAGAAAATATATAGTTAATAATAATTATTCTACTAAACATTGTAATAAATGTAACAATGAAATTGTAATTGTACTCATTATTATTTATTTACTTTGACACATTAAGATGTAAGAGGAGCGGATTATATATGTACGCATTATTTATTCGCATACTGAAACTATTAAATCGTTTTAAGATTATCCCAAATGGAAAATTTCAAACTTGTTGCCAGATAAAGCGTTGTCAAGAATCCAAACATGGCGGACACACTATCACATATAAATTGTCAAACCTAAGCAATACATGCAATTGCATTATCGTTAATTAATTTAGTAGTAATAAACTATTCATTAAATGCCATATCTAAACGATTACTTCCTTTCGAAAATCCGTCTAAATTAATATTCAAGATAAATCTTTGTTGATCATTTTATTTTTTACATGTTTTGCATACATAAAATCTTATTAGAATCTCAAACAAAGAGAAAATTTTCGGAAGCAATCTTAAACAGGATATATTAGATATAAACAAAATTGTATTTTTCTAGATCACAAATGCGTATAAAATGATAGCTAGGTTATATATCTATACAAGAAACAACTACTTACATTTAAAAAATGAGAGATTCTAAATCCAATTAATCCTCGGCATATACGTGTTTGTGTAATCCAAGAAAATATTGTAACAAGAACAAAATTTCAATTTCAACGGTCTTTGTTTAACACAATCGTTTGAAGATAAAAAACGAGTTGTTCACATTACTAGAAATTCAGTTACATGTGCATTTTTAACAAGGGTCCATTAATTAACTTTTAACACTGAATACAGAGATAATACGAACACTGCAATTTTATTATGAATATGTACGAATGACGCGAATATTATTTGAATATTTGGCTACTGTTATCGTGATAATTCCGATTCACACGAAATTTAAAAACGATTATTACACAAATAGCACACTTTACTACGTGGCAGCAGTTCGAAAAATTGAACACAACAGACACACCGTATCTACCAACACTCAAAAATTAAATTGTAAATTTAATAAACACCACAGCTCTATAAACAAATCAAAACTATAGCATTGGAGAAATCAATCCTTCCGAAAACAACACTATGTAACTTCTTAAGAGAATCACACAACAAACACTATTCTAACAAGAAACACTGAATTTTTTTTGTTTCCTTTTTATTCGTAATTTATGTCACTGAAAAGCGGACAATCACGTAACGTTTTAAAGCAAATTATGTGAGACGTGACCGTGTCCAGTCCGATAAATCGGTTTCTACGTTAAGTTATAAAACACAAAAAACTGTATATTGTATTTAATGAAGTTGGATGAAGGCGCGGTTCGCACCGAAGTTAACGAAACACTCTACTCGCAAGCTTACTCACGAATGCGAGGTGCGCGGAGGTGTTTAACGCAGCCTGCTTTGCCTGAGAAACGATGGTGGGGCAAGTGATGGTCGGTAAAACCACTTTGTGCCGTTCACGTGAGGGCCAAAGCTGGTCGGATGCTGTTGGAAAAGGATACCAGACGTTTAAAATGGAATTTAAGTTCAACATAAAGTAAACATATATGAATTCAGGGGCGGATTTTAAAGTCATCGGCCCAATTGGAATGCGCACAATTTGATTTACTGATATGCGGGGTAGTTTAAAACAATATTTATATATTTACGTGTAAAACTCATTTACACGTACGTAGTATATTTAATTATTTCAACCTAGAATTTTATAGTTTATAAAATAAAGAATTCTGAAGTTGCTGCTGCTATACCTGAAATCACTTTTAAAATAAGAAAATAAGTATATTAGGATAGTCACTTTTCTGAAAATTAAGAATCAAAAGGTCTGTAATGATTGCGACCAGTGTACTTCAAGAATAATAATTTTATTATTAATAGTTTTTAGATGCCTCACAAAGGTTTCAGGACGTTAAAAGTTTATAAAAGGAATATAAAAATAAGAAAACTAATTATGTTTTTACTCCATTTTATTTCATTCACGCCCAAACAAGCACATTTCCGGAAGAAAGTTATAGACATCTACTAAACAAATATTGAATGGTCTGTTACTCTTAATAACTAAATTAAGTTCGTCTAAATGAATATATTAGATACACATATCGGGCTTAAATTTGTAAACACCAGCCAGTAATCTTAATAGATTTCCAGATGGCCATTTTTCTTCATAATCTGCTACAAAATTATTTACTAGACTAGGTTAATTGGACGGGGTTTTTCCAATTGTTGGTTATAACCAAGGTTGGGTTGGGTGGAATTTTCATAGATAATATAAAATACGTGCTGTTTCAAAAATATGTATTAACAAGTGTAAATTCTATTTAAAACCTATTTTGTTTACTAATTTATAATCTTATTTAGGTTTGTTATTATTTTGATACAATGAGGATAATATTTTATCATTTGATAAATTAAAAAAGAAAGTAGCAAAACATATCAGATATCGTTTGTACTACTTTGTACATATACAAGTGTCCCGTATCGTTATGTTCAAATTTTATGAGTGTAAAGTAGACTTCATTTCAAAGTAACAAAAACGCAAAACTTGTATATCCATTTTTATTTGTTTCAAAGTTACAGATCTATGAATGTGATTGTCAGATCATGAAAAAAAATGTAATCCTAAAGTCAATAAAAACTGATTTTATTTAAAAAAGTTCAATTAATAATAATTTCAAAATGGCCACCTCCTTGTTAAATGCTGGCTTGTGTCTGTAAGCCAACAGAAGAAGTACTTATCCGAATTTCATACTTGTTTTGTCGGATTTGCTCGGCAGCCAGGTGAATACGATCCAACAACTCTTCTCTAGTGTTCGAAACTTGCGCGTAGACTAAATTTTTCATGTACCCCATAAATAAAAGTCAAGGGGATTAAGATCGGGTGATCTGGGTGGCCATGCAACAGCACCACCTCGACCAATCCATCTTGGATAATAGACGTTAACCGAATTTCGGATAGCAATTCCGAAATGTGGTGGTGTGAAACCACATGTCTCGTCGAACATTCAGTGGGACATCCTCTAAAAGACCTGTCAGTTTGTCAATAAGAAATTGAAGGTAATTGTCCGCATTTAACTTCCCAGAAAGAACGACAGGACCAATCAACAAGTCATCGATTAGGGCCGCCCAAACGTTAATAGAAAATTCATGTTGAAATTTAGATGGGCGTATAACTTTGGGATTTTCTGATGACCACCTGTGCAGGTTTCTCAGACTTGTAACACCACTTCTCGTGCACGTAGATTCATCTGTCCAGAGGACTGTTCTGCAGAAATTAAAATGAAGGCTTGACTGTCTTAATATCCAGGTAGAATAAACTAGACGAGCATAGTGGCCTGCCCCAAGCAAACCGTGTCCCCTGCGATAGTCATATGGATATAAACCCTCACGTTTTAAAATTCGCCAAACTGTCGTTCGTGGCACTCCTAGTTGTCTAGCGAGTCTGCTGGCAAATTTACTCCTCGGTCGAAAAGATAATCACGGAGTCCGCATTCCCGAAAACTTCCAGAAACGTTCAGTAATGAGGAATGCGCCTATCGGGAAACCAATGTCGGTATTCAATAACTGCTTGACGACAGTAGCCATACACAAAATGCATGTCCGCATACTCTTGAGAAGAACACTAATAAGCTGTTGTATGAACTGAAACGAATGTAATCTTTTATTAAAAAATGCAACGTTAACAGTCATCTGAGCATTTGTTTATTGTATGATATTCACGGTTAAGCACTTACGAAATAAGTAAGAACCTTGTTTATCATAAATCAATTTCCAGTACTCTTTTTTGTAGATCTCCAAGACGTTACTGTATGCACTACGACACGTGTTTATTTATTTTAGGATAACATTTTATTATGCGACGTTAACAATCACAGGCCTGTTATTGAATCGTATAACTTTTTTTTAAATAAAATCAGTTTGTATTGACTTTAGGATTACATTTTTTTTCATGAACTGACAATCACATTCATAGATCTGTAACTTTGAAACAAATAAAAATGGATATACAAGTTTTGCGTTTTTTTTTACTTGAAATGAAGTCTACTTTACACTCCTAAAATTTGAACATAACGATACGGGACACTTGCATATTCATTTATCTACTTACTTGCAGATTTTCTTTGCTATTTAATATGAAGCCAATTTATTTCTAATTTGGAATCATTAATGCAACTATTAAAATGAGGTATTACATAAAAAACATCATTACATAGAAAAAAATATTATTTATTAATTTCAATTATATTAATCAGCAGAATAAAATTTACAAGTTGTTAATTATTAAAAAGAAAAATCATATATATGTATTCTTCTAGTTTACTAATTTTTCAGAAAGCTTCATTTTATAATATATGTATCCTAGCAAATGCAGTAGGTATTACTATGCAAGGGAGTTTAAGCAATTGCCATTACACAAGAATTAAATGTCGAATATGGAATTATAAAATAATATAAAATAAAAAAGTTAACATTGTTTCCGGCTAAATCGGCTAAGTCTGATTCGGATTCATTACTTTTCGCAACTAAAAAAAATTAGAACGCATAATCAGCTGATTTTGTACGAAGTTATTGACCTTAGCATACAAAAATGTTATAAAGTCTTTATAACATCGGTATGTAAACATACGCTGTTGCGTATATGTGTGTGAAACTTCGATAAAGGTATTTATTATTTATACACATTCTGAATATTTGAATTCATGGACGGAACATGATACAATTTTCAGTGGATCATTAATTTTAAGGTTCGCGTCGCAATATTTTGGATTCATATTATATATAATTAGATCTTTCCATTTTTCATACATTGTCTTTTTATTTCAAGAACAGCCTGTATATGATACATACATAAAATGTCTACCAATCCGTTAAATAAATTTATTTCTTGATCAAATAGTTTTAGATTTTATCTGTTTTTTGCGACATCTTTTATTTTGGTTGCACACTATTCAATTTAATTTTTCTTGTCTACCAATACTGATCTATTACAGTACAGTGCCCAGCCCTTGAGTAGTGCAACATTTATGTCCATTGTCTGAAAAATGTCTACCCATTTCAGATGTTGCAATTTCATATAATAATAATGCTAGAAACTTAACTTAACTGCAATCAAAGCAAAATTAACGATGCTTAATCTTTAATATATAAGTAAAGCAGGAAATATTTGCTCTTCTAATTAACTTCTAATAATAATAATTATTATTACAATTATGAATGTAGGTTGAATTCATTTCTAGTAATTATTACATAATTAATATCTAAATTTACGTTTATTACTGAACCTTTAAGCAGTTCATGTTGTGGTAAATACCGCAGTGATAATAGAAAGAGGTCAAGAAACCCAGTTACGATGAAATAAAAACAAATTGAAATATTTACTATATTAAAACGGTATCAATTAAAAATCCATTACGATCATTTTTTAAGAACAAGTTTAACAGTCGTAGAATATTATTTTCAATTATTTCAATTTGATCTGTTAGATTCTGTATAAAAAAACATTTTAACCCGAAATTCAAGGTTAGCGAATGTCAAATTTGCAAATTTACATACGCTTAATACTAACTTTGGTACATATGGGAGCCACACTCCTATCGGGAGTGCTACTGAACTTTGTTAACGACACTGAGTGATTTGATAATTTATTCAAGCAAGTTCTTTTCATTTGTATCACTTTGCTTATCAATTCCAATTTAATTGCGCCAGTTCATTTTTAAATATGATCGATCACGCATCATTTATTTACTGAATTTTTGTAGGGATTTGTTGAATATTGCCAATGCCTTTGCTTTCATTCGAAAGCTTTTCGTTTCGGACATATGCAATATAAATTATACTGAATTCTTGTACAAAAATAATGTAAGCGTGCTTTAAATAGCTCTTTTAAATTAAATAATTTGATCTTATAGATTACGTTTTATTTAAAAATCATTTAATTAAATAAAAATGAAAAAGCAATATTACTTAATTTCCATAGTATTATATGTTGAGCACTTGTGAAATATTGAAATAACGAAATAAAACAAAACACTTTTTTCACAAAAATAGTTTTAATAAACTAAATGTAGATTTCGTGTGCTCTGCACACATCATTAGTACTGTTTAAACATAATATCTACGAGTACAAATGAAACAGACATGCAATATACACGTCTGTAACTGTACACATGGACAATTCACCGCGTATTTTCCAGCATTTACTTCTGCTTAAGACACGTGTTTCTGCCATCTACTATTAGGCGTCATCAGTTAGGCTAGTGAAGTAAGTAAAGCTTTTCATGAGTCTTTGAATTTTGTTTCGTGGTCGAAGTTGCCTCCATTTCCACTCCATTGTTTCGTATCTCCCAGGGTTGTGATGTGTTTGAGTCTGATTATTAATTAATCGTGTGTTGTTGTGTTTTTGTGCGGTCCTGTGTTGTTAGTGTGTAGTCTGTGTGTCCGTCGCTTTTTTTGCGTTTAAGTCATATGTGTGGGTTTACTGGTCATCATCGCTTTTTTGCGTTTCTGTTGTGTGTGTATTTAATGTTTATTGTTGTAAAGTGTTATTATTGTCTGTGTTTGCGTTACGAGTATTGTATCTGTTCTTTTGTTGCGTTTGTCGAGTGTAATGTTATTAGCATATTGCCTAAGGCAAGTGCTAATTCGTCAACTGTGTTAAGTGTTGTGTTTTTTTGTTTTTGTGTCCAGGGATTAGTTGTTGGGGGTGGTGCTGGTATGTATTTAGGTTTGGGAGTGGCTTTGTTTGCAGGGTTGTTTGGGTTGTTAGGACAGTTTATGAATGTGGATAGGTGAGTACCACCGCAGTTTGCACACTTTTGTGGGGTTGTTTTCGTCTTTGTACATAAGTGTGTCGAGTGTTCGTCTCCGCATTTCATGCATTTGTAGTTCACATTACAGTTTTTTTGGTGATGTCCGAAAGTCTGGCATTTGTGGCATTGTATTATGTCTGTCCGTTTGTTTAATGGTTCGATTTTAATTGCGAGTCCGCAGCAGTCGTGTATGTTGTAGATTGATTTGTATTGTCTCGTCAGTTCGATCAATACTAGTGGTGCAGGTATGCCGTGTTTACCGTTCATACGTTTAATTTTTATTGTCGGGTAGCCTTTGTCAGTCAAGTCGTCTGTAATGTCAGTGTCGGTGATAAAGGTAGGAATGCCTCGCATAACTACCTTTAGTGTCTTTTCGCTTCTTAATTGAAATGTATAAAATTGTATGTGTTCATTGTCGAGTGTTTGTTTAAGTGCACGGTAGTCTTCGTCAGTTTTCGGTTCGATGTGTATGCCTGGTTTCACGAGTTTGTTTTGTACAGTGTTAATTTTGTGTGTTTTAAGTATGTGTCGTATATGTGCCCATTTGTCTTTTTCAGTTATTATTATTGATGCGATTTTGTGTTGTGTATTGCGTGTTTCGGTTTTTGTGTTTTGTGTAGTGTTTGTCTTATCACTTACCCCTTGGAGTGCTGTTGTTTGAAGTTGACGGTTGTGGAGTGAGTTCGTTTGTGTCTTGTTCCATCTTTTCCTCGGCGTTAGTTTTTTCGAGGGCACTGTAGGAGTTCTTTGTTTCTATTGGTGTGCTTGCGTGTTCTGTTTTTTCGCTGTTTTTTTCGGGTTTGTGAATGCGTCGGTGATTATGTTTTCATTTTCCTGTTCCGGTTGGCTTTTTGTCGGTTTTATTGGGCTTGTTTCTTCTGTGTGATGTATGGCAATTTCCAGTTTTGCTGTCGGATTATCGCGATCTACCATGAATATTTGTGATTGATTGCGCAAAAGACGTTGGACGTCTTCTTCCTCAGTGGTTTCTTGAATTATCGTTTCAGCGTCTCTTAGTTGCTGATCGGTACATCTTCTTCTGAAGTTGGGTCTCAGCGCCAGATTAGTAATGTAAATAGTATTATAATTTACTCCTTCTCCGGCCATTTTTTCCGGGTTCGTTTAACGAATGTCGTCGTAGGTTCTCTCAAATACGATACTGCTAGTTCAGATATCGCAGTGAAAATGAAGTAAAGCTTAAATCGCCTCATAAGGTATAGCAAATTTTGTCCTATCAGGTGGCACCATATAATCTAGTGACATCTGACGGACGAAAGAGAATATGTCGAAAGTGGCAACCCTTCCCTTGACCGGCTATGCCGGTACAGAAGAGAAGAAAATACGTATATAGGTGTAAGTCCATTAACACGATGCCAGATGGCAACAAATATACAAAAATATTGAAAAGTGTGGTGATTTCTGAAGTTTTGAGCCTTTTCTTTTCTAGTTGGTTTTTAATTTTCAATACTAATTGTTCGTTGTAACCAATCGATTCTGCAATTTTAACTATGTAGTCTAATTCTTTCTTAAAATTCATAGGAGATAGAGGGATTGACAGTAATCTGTTGATTAAAAAATAAAAACTGCTCTCTTTATATTTGTGAAAAGTGTACGAGTGTTTATGATTGTAATTGTCTGTATGTGTTTCTTTTCTGTGGATGTCAAATTGAAAAGTATTGTCTGATAATGAAATTTTTAAATCTAAAAAGGGTAAAGTTTTATCTTTTCCTAATTCGTGCGTGAAAACTATTGTTAAAGCTGAATAAAGTACACCAAGATTTTTGAGATGGGTTGGATTGTTTTGGTATTTTGATAAATTAAATTTTTGTATCTTCATTAATTTCCAATTCTTATTTCATAGATATTTCATGCCTTGTGAAAAAAAAAGATTTTAATTATGATAACAGACTTTACTTTAGTGTCCGGCAGGCGCGGCTCGTGATGACGTATTTTGGTTTGCAGTACAATGATACGAGTGCCTCGTGTGTTTTCGGTGTTTACTAAGCAAACGTTACAGTTAGTACACGAGAATACACGAAGCACTCGGATCATTGTACTGCACACCCAAATACGCCATCACGAGCCGCGCCTGGTGTCCGGAATTTTTTGCGCACGAGTGTATTTGCATATTTAAAATAATCCGAATTTTACATTTCAATGGGCTTTTTCCGTATTATCTCTAGAAAGCCATCATATGCTACCAAGAGATTTCGTGAATCACGTACAGTATTGTCAATGGTTAAAGAGTAATTTAAAATTTATTCCGCGTATCCTTCTTACAGACAAGTCTCAATTTACTCAAGAATTTACAACATTCCGAATTCTCATTCTTGGGCGACTGAAAACCCACATAACGTAGTTTTGGTTAATCACCAACATCGTTTTACTGTAAATGTATGGTGTGGGTTGTTAAACAACGACATAATTGGGACACATTTTTTCCAAGGAAATCTTACGGCAAATTATTATAGGAATTTCTTAGAAGATGGTTTGCCGGTATTGTTGGAAAATGTTCCACTGGAAACTCGACGCAGCATGTTTTAATCAAAATTAGGGCGCTCCACCGCATTTTAGTAGGCAAGTTATTGACTTTCTAAATCATAATTTTCCTGGACAGTGGATGGGCAGAGAGGAGGCCCTGTACTATGGCCTGCACGTTCTCCTGACCTTTCGCCATTGGACATGTCTAAAAAATCGTGTTTACTATAACGGCAAGTCAAACACGCGAAAAGAATTTATCGAAAGAATAGTTGAAGGAGTAGATTCCCTACGAAATGACCTTGCAGATATCAACTGACAACAAAATATGGCCCAAAGACTGCCATTTTATAGGCGACGACGCCTATAAAATGGCAGAAACATATGTCTTAAGCAGAAGTAAATGCCGAAATACGAGGTATTGTCCAAGTATACAGTTACAGATATGTAAATGTATGTACATGTCTGTTTCATAATGAAACAAAAGCTTTATACGTGCATATAACGTATAGACATATTTAAAACATTTTTGTATATCTACCGCCACCTGGCGCGTTTTAGGACTACCCGTATTCCTTTCGGTTCGCATGAGCATAGCTTGTCAATCGAAAGATCGCTTTCTTTGGTATAGTCTCTTTCGTCAGTAAGATGTCACTCGTAAATAAGTGCCACCTAATAGAATGAAAATTGCTATATCTAATGAGCGGTTCGGCTTAATGTCATATACAGATACAGTTTTTGTTTATTAAGATTTGTATCATTTGTATTAAATTTGCTTCAGTAGCTTAGCTGACGACGCCTATAAAATGGCAGAAACATATGTCTTAAGCAGAAGTAAATGCCGAAATACGAGGTATTGTCCAAGTATACAGTTACAGATATGTAAATTTATTTACATGTCTGTTTCATAAGGAATTTAATAGGTATTTTATTTCTAATTCCAAATATGTATCACACTCTTTACTTTTGGATAGAGTAACAGAAATAATCACTAAAATCGTGGAGATATAGTAAGTTCTAGGAAAAAAATATTTACCCATGAAAATAATTTCAATTCACTTTTAACTGTCAACAACAAATATCACGGCGCGTCACTTAGTTGTAATTTCTTTAAGAAATGGCTGTGTATTCAAACCAAGAGAAGTTAGATATGATTTTAATCTATGGGGAATGCCAAAAAAATAGTAAGGTCGCTAGACGAATATACCAACAACGGTATCCAGAGAGATCATTGCCATCTGACAAATTATTTGCAAAACTTGCAAGAAATTTGGGTGCATTTGGGAGTTTCAAGAAGAAGAGAAGTGCTTTTAGACCAAGGACTACAAGAAATGAAGACAATGCAATTGCAGTTTTAGCTCGAGTAAGTGTTGATCCCCACATATCCATTCGGCAAATAACCGATGAAACTGATATTTCTTTTTCGTCAATTCAGCGGATTTTGAAAGATAATAAACTGCATCCATTTAAAATTCACGTACATCAAGCTTTGCTTCCTCGAGATTACGACGAACGGGTAAACTTTATAGCCTGGCTGAACTATGCCCACGAAGTTGGGATTTTACATCTTATCATGTGGTCAGACGAATCTCGATTTCATAACAATGGAAAAGTGAATCGCCACAATTGCCACTATTGGTCAGAACATAATCCTTACTGGCTTCGAGAAACCAATTTTCAAAATGTTTGGGGAATAAATGTGTGGTGTGGCATCCTTAATGGAAAAATTATTGGATTAAAATTTTATGAAGGTACACTCACGGCGGAAAGGTATCTACAATTTTTAAGGGAGGAATTATACGAATATATGGACGATGTTCCGTTACAAATACGGTCAAATCTGATATTACAACAAGACGGCGCACCAGCTCATGGCGGTAGAATTGTCACCAATTATTTAAATGAAGTTTATACTGGGAGATGCATTGGAAATCGTAGTGTGGAAGTAAAGTGGCCCCCCAGATCTCCGGATCTCACGCCACTTGATTTCTTTCTATGGCCATATCTTAAGGGGAGGGTTTATACAACACCTCTAGTTGATTTGGAAGATCTGCAGAATAGAATAAAACATGAATGTCGTCAATTGACTCAAGAAGTTCTTTTGCGTGTCTGTACTTAGGAGGTTTTACATAGGACTGAAATGTGTCTTGAGTTGAACGGTGCACATTTCGAGCATTTGATGACCTAAGTTTTTTTGCTAAAATTATTAAATAAATTTTCCTAACAATTGTTTTCGTCGTCATCTACTTGTTACGCATCTGAATAAACTTTTATTATTTTTGTGATTGTTTTTTATTATTTTATCATAGTGATACATATTTGGAATTAGAAATAAAATACCTATTAAATGGTGCAAAAAAATATACATGGTGTCATTTGAAAAAAAAAAGTTGACAGTCACTTTTTTGACAGATGTCATCGTAAAGATAAATTGATCATCCTATCCGATAGGTTTTACCATCGGATTTACGAATATATATGGTTTATTATACTTTTTTCTAAAGGTAAAAAAGTTACAGGTGGGCGAATACCAAACTGAATCACCTGGTATAATTTCATGATTAAATACATTACTGAAACAGTTTTCTTCTTGAAATCTAAAGAACAAAAAAAGAAATTAAGCTAAAGTGTATATGAACTTTTTTGTTCAAAATCACCTCATTGTGTAAGTTTGTCGTTACCTCAGGGAAAGCATTTATTAATAATAATAATTATATAGTAACTATAACAATATATTTTATTTATTGTCTAATAAATATAAATCCAAGAGGACAAAATAAGGATAATATGTAAAAAGTATTTCAATTCAACAGGTAAATATGTCGCGAAATAATATATCTGGGTTGCGCGCACATTGAAATCGCTGCTCTTGAAGAATGTTTGTTCTAGCTCTAGGAAGACTAAAAATATTAACGGTTCTTAAACCACTACGTGACACCAGAAAGTAAGTTTAGATTAAGTGTATATTATTTCTGACAAGAATGACTCTACTAGAGCTGCTGAAGTTTATTTTGAAAATTATTTTGATCGACGTCAGCCGTCGCTACCTACTTTTAAGAGATTATGGGATAATTTAGCAGATTATGGTTCGTTCGTTAAACCAAAATCAAAAAAGGGATGGATGAAGATAGAGAAATAAACATATTAGCAAGTGCCGCTCAGAATCCATCTACATCGACCCGACAAATTTCAACAGAAATGGGCTCCTCAACGCACTATTGTCAGAGTGTTGAAGAAGCATAAATTTCGTCCTACAAATTATCAGTATCACAAACTTTACATGAAGGTGATAACATCAGACGAATAGCTTTTTGTAGATGGTTTAAAGATCAGTGTCAAAACGATCCACACTTTTCAATGAAAATATTATGGACTGATGAATCTCGTTTCACAAATTGTGGAATGTTTAATAGGCACAATGAGCACATATGGTCTCAAACAAATCCACTTCACGTTGAACATAGGAGACCACAAATTAAATTTGGGTTTAATGTTTGGTGTGGTGTTATAGGATCAACTGTTCTTCCTCCTTTTATTTTTGATGGATCACTAACTGGCAATCGTTATCTTAATTTTTTACAACAAGATTTCGAGGAAATGTTAGATAATTTAAATTTAAGAACCCGAGCAATGCTGCAATGGTTTCAACATGACGGAGCGCCTCCGCACAATTAACTGAATGTTAGAAATTATTTAAATTTGAACTTCCCTAATCAATGGATAGGACGAAATGCACCCATTGAATGGCCGGCTAGATCCCCTTTTTTATCAGTTTTGAATTTTTTCTTGTGGGGTGTACTAAAGGACACAGTATACAAAAGAACATATGAAACAATCGACGATTTAAGAGAAGCTGTCTTAGTTGCTTTTAATAACATCGATAGGCGTAAAGTCCGCAATGCTACAAATTCTGTTGTGAGGAGATGCAATTTGTGTATTAATAATAATGGAGGTATCTTTGAACATTAATAATGTTGTGTGCCCTTAATAAAAGTTCTTACAGTTTTCATTTTATTACTACATAAGATTTCAAAATAAGTTTTCGTTTGCTTTGTATTTTATCAGTTCGAAATTCAATTGTTTTCCATAAAAACCATAAAAATGTCTATATCCTCTTTATTTTTTAAAATAATCATATCAAACCTTATATCATTGTAATCAGCAAAAAATAAGCTTTTTAATGATGTCAAAACCAACTATGGTTTCCATTTAAAAAAAACACAAGTTTGTGTCATAACTTGATAATGGTGAACGAAAAAAAAATATTAGCTACATAGTTTTATTTGGCGTAAAATTATCTAAAACTTTTGTCTGAACACTTTTTCTCTTAAATTACTATTAACAATGCTAAGCATGTTTAAAGAAAATCGTAAAATTTAGTTTTCTTTGAATATCTAATAAGCCATGAAAGTTATCGGAGAAACAAAAGCAGTTTTAAATCAAACTCGTAAAACTGCGCATCTTTCCCCATTTAAGCGTTTTTCTATCTCCAGTACTTTCTGAGATCCCAATGCTAAACATTCAAAAAAACTCACCCTGTATATAATTATATAGACTATAAATCTTTTCCCAAAAATTCCCTCTAATAAGCTAGAAAAAGAATTACAAAAATATTTTCAAAAATTTTGTCACGTCACTGTGCGATGATCTATACTACAAAATGCGATATCTTAAAGTCGACCGACAATAACAAAAAGAATAGTTTTGTTATTGTCCATCTCGCTTTAAGTTTCGTTCAGTTGTCGAACATTACGTACGTTCTATGCCATATACATTTACGTTTTCGATTAAAGATAGATTGTTACCAAATAGGACGTTAATGCCCGTAGAGCACATATCTTAATCTCTTTTGATACATCGCCTTTAAAAATTCACAATAGATTTTTAACAACTGACTTTTGTACCAGGTTATCAAATCCTTACTATACAAAACTTATACACAATGTTATCTTCTAGCGTTTTTATAAACGTAAACATTGCAGTGCATGCTTATAATAGCGGTCTTTTTTATATCCATTTGGTGGTCCTCTAAAATAGGTTTCTCCACTCGTTTGAACATGCCGTCAGACCGACTGTTGCGTGGCCGGGATCGTCTTAGTTTGTTGTCACACGATGTTCTGCCTTCTTTAAACTGTCGCACCCACAAACGCACATTAGACACATCCATGACAACATCACCATATGTCTCATTCAACGGGCGATGAATTTCAATCGGTGTCACATCACGCAAATGCTGAAAACAAATGTTTACACGCTGTTCGTCTAATGAAAACGTCGCCATTTTAAGTATCAAAAACAGTCCTCATTTTCACCGCTGCCGCTAGAGTCTTGTGTGCCGTACAGTGTTGCCATCTCTGTCACGCATTCACAAAGAGTCCGCGCGTATTTTAAAACACAACACATTTTCTATCTGTTCTCAGTGCTGAGAAAAAAATTCGAAGGTGTTGAATGCGCCTCGTTTTTGGCGACGAAATTTTCGCGGTGAATTGTAAGAGGCAAGCGGCTATTTAAAATCGCGGTGATTGAGAAAGAACGGTCACCGAACACTGCCTTCTAGGATTGCTCATCTTGAGTATAAAAATTTCAGCATCACATTTAAATATTATTAGTTTTATTGAAATTTAAGTATAAACATAATTAATGTGTTTTTTTTTGAATGAAATGGATAAATAAACAATAATATAAATTTAGAAAACTTTTACTGTACTTAGAACTCCTAAGTACAACATACAACTGTGTTTTAAACATACGAGGAAATATCAGAAAATAACGAGACTGGTGTTGTAGTAAGTACAAACATTAATCATTTATTTAGAAAACTTCAATTATCCTTCAAGGTACTTTCCATTCTGTGCAATACACTTGTCCCATCGTTTTGTACACTTGTCATAAACATCTGAGAAACTATTTTTTGAGAATCTATTTAGCATACCCATCACCACGTTGTTGAGCCCTAAATTCGACTCAAATTTTCCACCTCTCAATTCTTTTTTGGCTTCAGGAAACAAATGGAAGTCATATGGAGCAAAGTCGGGTGAGTAGGGAGGATGAACCATAATTTCCACCTTCAATTCTTCAAGTGTTCGTTGACAAATCGCGGATCTGTGGGCCAAAGCATTATCGTGAGGCAGGATCCAATCGGTGTCTTGCTAAAGCGGCTGCTTTTTCTTTAATGTTGCCTTTAGGGTTCCTCGAAGTACATTAGAATAATACTCTTCTACTGTATGTTCTCTAGGTACAATGTGATAATAAATAGCACCTCATTTATAAAAAAAAATTAAGTGTATCACTTCCCGGCACTTTCACAGTTTTCGCCTTCTGCCTTCTTCGCCTTCTTTGGTGTCCTAAATCTTCATGAATAATTTTTTGAGTGGAATCATAAGACAAATTAACAATGTCAAAAATTCGATATATGCCAATCCGGTGATCATTTTGGATCAAGTCGTTAGTTTCCGCAATTTTTGAATCAATCCATGCAGTTGGTGGTCGCCCACGTCGAGGTTCATCTTCCACTGATTCACAAACGTCTTTGAATTTCTTATGCCACTCAAACACTCTACATCGTGATAAACTATCATCTGGGTATGCAGTTTTAATCATTTCAAAAATTTCAGTTTGAATTTTACCCAACCGAACACAAAATTTTGTCACATATCTTTGCTCCGCTCTCGTTTTGTCTATGGTATGTCAAACACTGACAATTCAGTAATTAATTTGTAATAAACGTCAAAAATTAGATCAAAGCAGGCGCGGCTCGTGATGACGTATTTGGGAGTGCAATGCAAATATACAATGATGCAAGTGCTTCGTGTATTCTCGTGTACTGACTGTAACGTTTTATTAGTAAACACCGAAAACACACGAGGCACTCGCATCATTGTACTTGCACTCCCAAATACGTCATCACGAGCCGCGCCTAGATCAAAGCCTACTTGAGGATAAGTACATTAGAGATGGGGGTTTCATGTTCTATTCTTTGTGTTATAAAATTCTAGTTGTAAAAGAAGTTATTATAGACCACTCTCGTTATATTTTGATATACCTTCATCTTCATACAATGTTAATTAAAGAAACACATGACTTAAAAACAGAGGTATCCACAATTTCACATATTAAACGCTACAAGACTCAATATTTTCATAATACCTGTTCGAAATAACGAAATAAAAAATATTAAATCATTTAAAAGATAGTGCGACCGCATAAAACGTCTCCTCGTATTTAGTTTATGGTGATAACGTTAAAAGAGAGAAATACAATATTTAGTGAACGACACGAAGCCAATCATTTCAACGAGTTTAATTGTCCGATACAATCTAACCTAGAAACATTACGAAAATCTCACCATATATAAATAATGCTTGTATACAACTATGTATACATAAATACGTGTACCCTAATTGTGTAGATATACTGATACGATACACAATGTACGTATGTACAATTCTTGTGACCGAATCGTTTACATAATTAAGTTCAATGTTGTCAACTGATCCCAACAACGTTTTATGGGTCAGCGGCGTTTGACAATTTTCGCGTGAATTCTACAGTTCAGTTGGTAAACATTGAATAATAAGCCGAGATCAGTAGATATCAAACCAGGTTGCGGTATGTGTAGATGTGTGTATGTCTATATACCGCACCTGTAAGAGTTTATTTTTGAGATCTCGTTAAATTCTTGGAAAGCGAAAATAATTTTTAAATTACCTGTAATAAGGGAAATGTACTTTCACTTTTATGAACTATTACGCCTAATTTAACCATTGTTATTGGTATATGATTTTATTGTCGTAAATAGGCCAAAAGTGTTTCGTTATGTATCTAATATTAATAATACGTAATAATAATAATAACTTTTCGCGATACCTTCTCAGTTTTGAACCCCACGATTTTTTAGAATGCGGACGAACCGCCAGACTAGTCATGATCTACTTCCCAATCACTAGGGAGACTCTGCTTCCCCTCTTTTTTTCAAGTTTCTTTAGCTTATTACATAAGCACCATATTAAAACAATTCTAAAATTAATACACCAGATGCGAGTACTAAAGTGAAACTAAATACTTTATTAATGCAGAACATAAGTTGTAGATATACATAAATCCCAACAGCAACAATTGACTACCAGTGACTTCATGCAGCCCCACAGGTAATAATCGGGAGTGTCAAATCATACGAGCTTAGAGGTCAATTGACTGGTCGATTTCTCTAAATCAACTTATCGCCAAATTTTGCTTTCATAGGCCGATGGTTGCGGTCGTTGTATGGCACGCAGTGCCATCTTGTTGAAACTACGTCTTATAATAAATTATTTTTTACCTAATGGAAACAAAGTTTAAAGAAAACAGTTTTTCAAAGATTAAATCCGTTTAAATATTAATTCAGAGTTCCTGAGAATTTTCTTCAAATTTATCTTACGACTCACAACCTCTCCGGACGAATTCCGACTATATAAAGACCACAGATCAGTAATAATATAGATGTGTAACTGGTTTCATCAGGTGGATGAAATACTGCATTTCATCCACCTGATGAAGCCATTGTATGGCGAAACAATATTGTAGTGAATTTACAATAAAAGAATTTTTGAAACTAGAAGTTTAATACTTATTTCTTAGCGTTATAATGAAGTTTCAACAAGTATCTCCTTCGTCAATTAACTATTGTAAATATTGGTGTAAAATTAGAGTAAAATCTGCAAATATAACTATTTATACTCGTTCACAATTTGGTAGTGATTAAATAATATCAATTTTAATGTAATTTTGAGGCGTGAACGAGGAAAAATAATGGAAAAATAGTTTTTTGAGATAAATGTGTTGAAATAATGATAAAAATCAGTAAAATTAGGATAAAATCTATAATTATAGCTATTCTTTAAGGTTCACAACTTGGTGGTCCAGAACCGGCGCCATATAGACTACTGATATATGTAAAATTCTCATTCATTTTAGTAAATAACTATAAAAGATTCAATAGAAAATTGACAAATTTAAATTTTGGATTAACTGTGGTGCCAACTACCGTGAAAATTCCTAAATTATGAAGTTACCATTATTTAAGTAAAAGAGGTCATTCAAAAGACAAATTAGATTAAGACTTGTCTTATGACACTTATTCTTTAATAAACTATTACATGTGTATAATAATATATAAAATATTACTGGTGTCATGTTTCTGGAAACTTAAAATTTTATTTAATAAATACAACACTCAACAATAACGCTGAATGTTTTCTTAAAAAAAATAATCCATTTTTAATTGAAATCTCAAATTCAAAACCAGTGTTCAGTAAGGAGGTCGCTTCGATGTTTAACTTCACTTTGCGCAAGGTACCGGACTGAACGAGCTTCTCTCTACCTGTTTAGTGGCTATCATACAGTTTACTGCCGCTATACCTTGGCACACTTTCACCGAGATTCTGCATTATGTGCGCACTTGTCCTTCGAAACAAAATCGCCTCAAAGTTAAATCGTCAATGCCGATTTTCAATACAGGTTTTACCATCATCGAACTCCGCAGAAATATAGAAATCTTAGGAAAATTTTAATTTAATAAATAAATAATGTATTATTAAACTAGACCAAACCACAATCATATTTCTGCTAATTTTAATTCAATTCGAATTCAATTAATTCGAAAATAATTTAAATTATTTATAATTGCTGCTTAATACTCAGTAGTGTCATCTTCACCTTTTTATTTTAACAAAAGAATTGTAGAATTCTATAAAAATTCCAGTTGGGGAACCATCTATCGGAAAAAATTCAAATTAGAGACAAGAAAAATGTATATTGTATAACTTCCTTGAGATTGAAATATGGTGACAAAAGGAAATTCAAAATTGAAAACAAGAAATAGAGATATTCTGATGCATGCTGCAATAAGACAACCGCAATTATCTAGCAGAAAAATTGCAGAGCAACTTACCGTTCTTTAGGATTGTTTGTAGGGTTTGATTAAAAAATAAATACCCTTCTTATAAGTTAAGAAAATAAAATAAAATATTCCCGAACGACAAATACGAAAGGTTTGAAGTTTTATAAAGCAGTTTTTGAACGTTGCGACAATGAGGAAAATTTTGTTAAAAATATATTATTTACTAACCAATCCAGTTTCCCTCTACATGGTCATCGTGATTCGGTAATTTAGGGCTGTTGATAAAATATCTATACTATTTTTTAAAAATATCGATATTTATAACTGATATTTTTTGGATAGTCCGATACTGAAATCTAGATATCGACGGTCGATATTTTTTAAAATGTTTTTATTTTTTCCGTTTTTCTCGTAAAGTATTTAAGCTATATTACCGTAAGATATTCGCTCTATATTACTGTAAATTATTTATATGATATGATTATCTTTTTTCCACTCGCTTATTCACTTATGTATTCTTTTAAACTGATGACTGAATTGATCCAAGTCGACGCACGAATGCAATACCTGCAAATGGTTAATGTTGCACATAACTTTTAGGGGATCATATCATTGAAGAAAATTTAAACTCAAATATATTTACTTCTTTTGCAGAGTAGTATCGTATCTTATGTGCAAAGCATTCCAGATATTAACATGAATGACGTTTAGTTTCAGCAGGAAGGATGCCCTGCTCACAATGCTGCAATTGTGCGACAATATATTTGAAGCAAGATTGATAACTAGTTTGATTTAACCTCAAACGATTTTTTCTTGTGGGATTATGTCAAATCGTCCATTTACGGTTTTCAGAACAGAGATTGTAGGTGCTACGGCTGATTTAACTGCGATCACTACCCATTGTATGCGAAACGTGTTCCTCAGATATTGTTGAATGTTCGCAGAAATTTTGTCGACAGATTAGGGTATTGCTTTTTTCAATTGTGTTACTATATTTCGTCCGTAGTAGAGAATCTGACCAGGCGTCTCGTTTATGGCTTCGGACTAATTCAAACATGCGAAGTAAAAAGATAATAATAAATAAAGATTATTTTTATATAATAGGGCAGAGACTAGAACAGACCAGTAACAAGGTTTAAAAATTAATCCGTGAACTATCCTTGTTCAACAAATGCAACAGCAATTTGTAACTATCTTTGTCACATACTTGATGAGGCCTTAGTGAGAGGCGCTGATAAACGCAAATCATATGCATGCGCATTGCGTCCTATCAAATTTGAAAGGAATGTGTGCTTTCTTTGAGCGGCAATTGAGGCCATTTTGGATTCTATATTTGCAAGCGTCTGTCGAGGTAGTTTGAAGTAGTTTTTTATATTATTCTTATCCTATGTAGTTATTGGTTTTAAGTATAGTGTATATATTTAAAGTTACAGTTTCAGTGTAGTGTAAGATAAACTTTAGACTAATTATTTGTTAAATATTTTAACCTAGTTAGAAAAGTAAACTTCGTAGGTAAAGTGAAAACGTGGTTGAATTTGGCAAAAGCTGAAGATTTGATCCAATTTTAAGGTAACCAAACGATTATTACTATTTTTTTATATTACTTAATGCGCAGTCAAAAAAAAAGTAAATATTAAACAGTAAACAAATAGTTATATACAAATTTTAAATTAATTAAATTTTATATTTTTAGAATTATTCAACGTGACATGGTGCTACATAGCAAATTGTATACAAGAAGGGTCTATACTTCATGAATTTTCAAGAGCAACATCATGCAGGTTTCAACAGTTGATTAATCCCACAAGAAAATGTTCATTTAGAATAGACGATATTCACTTACTATTTGTAGAAATTATTTTGAGGCACAATATTTAATAAGGAAGAACTAATAACAAAGGCCATACCAACACTAGGTATTTTCTTCTTTATCATTTTTGAATAGTCTCTAGTAAATTCACATTTTGTATATCATTTGTAAATTACAAATGCCTGCATTAAACTTATATTAGTAAAAGCATTACAAATTGTAATGCTTTTACTAATATAAGTTTAATGCAGGCACGGCTCGTGATGCTCGTATTTGGGAGTGCAAGTACAATGATGCGAGTGCTTCGTGTATTCTCGTGTACTGTTACGTTTTCTTAGTAAACACCGAAAACACACGAGGCACTCGCATCATTGAAATACAACCATTGTGTAAAAAACATAGCTGTTTGTTTTTTATTTATCGCCCATCTATACATAAAACAGAAGAAATTCATTTGTTACTACTTAATAATCTACATATATTTAACACTAATTTTTATTCTTCTTATTATAGGTATAAAAATAAAATGCAATATTTAATCTAACCAGATTTATTTATCATTTTATTTTTATAACTATAATAAGAAGAATAAAAACTTAAATTCTTATACAAAAAATTAAAAATATAAGTTAAGATAGGTCAGTTCGATTTTAGTTTGAGAACATGGATTCTAGATGGGGCTAAACGCTGTCTCAATTATTAACGTGAAGTTATAACGGGTGTTCAGAAATATTCGAAGTCAAAGTAGTCCTTGAAAATATGAAGTCATGTCTGAGATAGATTGATACATTTATTTAATACAATTTTATAGATTATCAAATTAGTATCAGATACTTAAATAAAGATATACGATTTTTTGTTCAGAGCTCACTTGACTTCGAATGTTTCTGAACACCCGTTACTATCTTCTTGGGATTTGGTCTATGGATGTACTACACCAGTTACATTTACCACACAGCGTCCTAATATATCGACGGTTTCGTCGGCACTTATCCATAGGTATAGCAAGCGCCAATTAAGTTGGAGCGAGGAGGGGGTGCGCAGAAGCCGTTTTTAAAAACGTCCACCCCCAGTACTCAGGTAATTGTCAGAATACATTTGTCATTGACGTTTGACGAAACATAATGTCTTTTCTAGGGGATCATAAAGTGATACACGCTCAGAGGTTAGAATTATCTGACATTTGATGTAAAACCAAATACAAATCTCCCCACTACTTATAATCCTGCGCGAACTTACCCCTCCTCGCGCCAACTTAATTGGCGTTTGCTTATACGCTTCTAATGCGTTCTACTGCTTTCGTGTAGCACTTAGAAACATAATATTTGCGTAAGGTGGATTCATCAAGAACATTTCGACCAGTATATTTTTGGAGAAATGGGTTGTTAAGTTTATTTAATGAAATATTTGCCGCCATTAAAGTTTCCTAGAGTTCTTCGTTAAAATTGTCGGATTCCAACGAGTCTAATTTTTGTGTATGTGTTTGCGATGCTAAGTGCGATTTCTTGGAATTTTTAGCGATATTTTACAGACTTTGCAATAAATTTCGGAATCACTGGTAATGGACATGCAATCAGTATGACCTTTAATCCAACTCGCCATTGTTTCACGATGTCATTCTCGACATTGTTCCATATCATATCTGAAAAAGTAACTTAAACAATGTTCTAGATCTAAATGTATGAAAATTATAAATGTATGCGTAAGTTACTGAAACTTAACGAAATTCACTTGACACTTACGTCAAAATAATTGGGAGAAGTAGATTCGATGAAACGATATTAAACAGGATCTATTACAAAAATTACGAAGTATTAACAGTTAAAACATTGAAAAAAGTAATTAACTCACCGTACTTTATTTATCTTACAAAATATAAACTAATAAATGGACGCATTCATGTGTTCCTCTCATAGTTATTTGGAGGATAACTTTATTCCCTAGGTAGTTAGAGGTATAGGAAAGGCGTACTTTGATAAAAATTCATGGGCTAGTTTAACCGTTCAATTATCAGTTTCAGTACAGCAGTACTCACAACTGCATTGGAACGCTCGACTCTTGGTACACATATTTTAATCAAAAGTCGTGCCACAGCGGTATATTTATATTGTTGAAACAAACCTATTAATTTTTTTATTTGCGGCTAACACAATTATTTATTATGCAGTCTAGTGTGATTTTGCTTCTGTCACACCATCTTTCGTACTTAATTATCATATTTTAATTTTTTTTTTCCTATTGAAATATTTAGATGTCGATATTAAAATATTTTATCGAAGTATTCGATTTGAAATACAAACACAAATAAGTTCGAAATCTCATTTTATTATCTACAAAATTGACTTTATTCAGGCAACCTTTTGAAAATTGTTTAATTAATACTTACCTACATTATTCTGCTTTTAAAATTAAACAAAAAATATTGAATTAATTAAATTTAATAAGAGAATAAAAATAACAAAGCTAAACAGACTAGAGTTTATTACTGATATTAGAAATAACAATCATTAAATTTATTAATACAAAACTACACTATTCGAAAAATAATTGACAGATTCAATTATATCATTTTGTATATTATGTGTTTGAACCGGAACCAGAGACATGTAGTAGGGAGATTGAGTTTGGTTCATTGTATATCCAAAATAAATGTGACTTTGTAGGATGCGTCGTTTCCAAATAGTTCTAGTAACTTTTCTGCTAACAAATACTATTTCTTGGATTTCTGAGCGAATAACATATTTTGCATTACTGTTTATAGCGATTTTTGTACGTGAAATAAAAAGTTTAAAGAATATTTTTAATATATTAACTAATATCAATGAACAAACTTTAATAAATAATAAATAAAATCATATTTTATCTACGATTTAAGATTTTTTAAGATGTTAAGTCAATAATTTTACTGTTTAAAGAACATATTAGTATTTGATTTCTATCGTACGCTTAGAGATCAATTAATTAGTTAATTATATAGAAGAAAATTAATAAATGTTAGTTATTAAATTTTTTTATTTGGTTCGTGCAATTTCTGCAGATTTATTCGAATTTGACGCTTCAAAATATCGGCGCCTACAAAGTACTACAGACTTTGATTTACTTGAAGAGCAGTCTCCTACTCCATGTCTCTGATTCGGACAAAGTTCATTTTTATGATACATTATGTATAAAAGACTAAAAAATCATTACAGGCACTTTAACAATATTTGGCATAGGCATTTATTATTTCTAAATATGGCTATCACTAAATCAGTATTACATCAAGACACAATATAATTCATCAAAACCGCTATTAATCTTCTGTCATTCGATAAAAAATGAAAATAAATGAAATTACATACATAAAAGTAAACATTCGAGTTACTTAATTGAGCATTTTTCTCGAAATCATAGGATTGTTAAACACGCATTCGTTGGAATGTGATTAATAAAATATTAATTTCGTAGACTTTCCAATTATCGTAATACACTGCTCAACAAAATTAGTGGAACACTACTTTGAACGCCTGTAACTTTTCTGTTTTTTTATTATTGTTTGGAATGTTTTAGCTAAGCACAAAAGAAAGTTTCGTTGAAATGTTTTTTTCTTTTTCTCCTTAGATGTTCAAATGTAAAACATTACCCAAAACAAAATGGTTTTTATTCCTTAAGCAAATGATCAAAACTTTTTAAGTTAGTTTTTTGACATTTTAACACGTTGACCGGCCATAATGGCCTCTCTCTCGCGCGATCTCTGGACCACGCATGTTTTTGTAGTTTCCAGTTTATAAATGTCATAAGGATGCTATGATATTATCACATGCTGCAGTTTTTTTGTTTCTCAATAAAATTTTGAAGCGCCAAGCAAGTATGCATCGCATGGCCTGGTGACCAAAGTTTAATGCAGAGGCCACACGATGCACACTTGCCCCACACTCTGCATGCACAGACTTGCAAGATTGCTAAACAAGCAAACTGTATAAGCTAATATATATACGGTCAGTTTATGTTGATACTTGGTGTTGTAAAGTTCATATGTGTAAAAAAAAATTAAAATGGATTATGAAAAAGAACAAGTCCGTTTGTTAGCATTTTGGAACGAAATTGCGTCAGAGGAAGAAAATTATGAATGTTCTTCAGAAAGTTACAAAGCAAGCAGTGTTTCTTCTGAATCTTCTGATTCTACAGACTCTCCTGTGCAAAAAAGAAAAGACAAGGCGCAAAAAGAACACCTGTTACTCTTGTTGAACCAGTACTCACTTCAAATACCTATTGGCAGTATTGTTCAAAGTAAAATAGGAGACGAACAGTTGCATTCAGGGGCTAGTGCTACCACTCATATTGAAGAAGTAATCAGAAGTTTATAATAGGTTAGTGATTCCTCTTCAGATGAAATAGTTGTCACAGTCCAAAATCTGCAGTGGACTGATGTAACAGGCGATCACATTTAAGATATGAAAAATAAACAACCTATCGATCTTTTTCTGTTATTTGTAGATGAAGGTCTTCTAAATCTAATGGTACAAGAAACCAATAAATACGCTGCTCAAAAGGCTGAAAAAACAAATTTACTATGGGCACGAATTCGAAATTGGAAAGACACCAATATTTAAGAAATGAAAATATTTTTGGGTTTGCTGCTCTGGATTGGATTAATTCAGATGCCCAAGTTGGTACGCTATTAGTCTAATAACGTCCTTTATTCTAATGATAAAGATAAAATCTGTTATGTCCCGTAATAGATTTGAATTTATTTTGAGCAAATGGTATTTCTGTGACAATAAAAATAACGATATTTCGAATAGGCTGTACAAAATCAAACCTCTTGTAGATTACACAAGTCAAAAATTTCAAGATTCTATATCACCTTCCTTGTAATATGTGTAGATGAAACTTTAGTGCCGTTTCGAGGGCGTCTGGCTTTTTTACAGTACATAAAAAACAAACACCACAAATTTGGAGTAAAACTTTTCAAATTGTGCATTGTAGAAGGTTATACATATGATTTTAAAATTTATTGCGGAACAGAAAAAAAACCTTAAATCTCTTTTCCAAGTTATAAAATGGTCTATAGTTTCTGGTTGAAGAAGTAAACATTTAATTTTTTTTATAGGTAATCCACTGATTTTTTTGCTTATTTTTGAACGAGAAATAAAAGCGGTCAACGTGTTAAACGTCAATTTTGAGTGCCAATTTACTTCTAAGATTAAAATGCTTTATTTAAGTGAAATCAAAGTCGCAAGGATGATTGTTTTACTGGAAGATGTCGATTTATGCGATATGTCGCTCTACTACAAACCAGTCTATCGATTATCTGCAGAGCATGGCATAGATATCAATATGTTGTCGGGATGACCGTTACATCATTAATTCTTGCCTTCGCCGTCGAACTTCCACGGTCGTGACTTACAAAGTCTACTTCGAAATGCTCCCGGTATAACAATCTCTGATCAAACGCTTAGAAGAAGACTTAAAGAAGCAAATTTGACTTTTCGGAGGCCTCTGCAAGCTCCTCTCTCGACCAGGGATCACAAACGGATCTGCCTAAACTTTGGTCGTGAACATGTGAAATCGCAACTTCGATAATGGAGGTCTGTGCTTTTTAGTGATGAACCCTGGTTTACTTTAATTCATTGCGATGGTCGTGTACGAGTGTACAGACGTCCTGCAGAGTGTATACAGAAAGTGGATCGATTTGAGTCAGGATCAGTTATGATATGGGATAGAATCAGCATAGATGGTCGTACCGACTTGATTGTTGTTCCTCAACGTCCCAATGCACAGAATTATGTCAGAATGGTCTTTCAACAGCATGTTGTACCATTTGCAAACTATTTTGGTGATGGTTTTATCTTCCAGCGGGATGACTGCCGAATTCACACAATAAATTTTACGACTAATTTTCTTCGAGAACAAGAAATCCAACTGATGGAGTGGCCAGCCATGAATCCAGACTTGAATCTTATCGAACATGTTTGAGATTCACTTGATAGGAATATCAAAAGGCGCCCCTGTTGCATCTCATATTCTTTAGGAGTTAGCCGAAATTCTTGTAGAAGAATGGCAAAATTTACACGTTATCCGTAGCATGCTTCGACGATACCAAGCTGTAACTAATGCTAACGGAGGACACACACGTTATTAAATCTGGATATTCCGGTCAAAACAGAATTTTTAATAATTTTAAGAAATAAAATGCATTTTGATTTTTATAGTATTCTTAATTGTTTATTATTGTACAAGAAAATTGTTAAATTAGAGTATATTTGTTATTCAAATCTTGTTAACTAATGTTGAAAATTTGATATTCCGAAGTTGATAATTATGTCTCTCTTTTATTTAAAAAATGTTGCGGTATTAATTCCGCTAATTTTGTTGAGCAGTGCATCTAATAAGTAATTATTAAGACGAACAATTGCGAGTATTTTTTCTTATTTCATACCAATGAATAATTAAAAAAAATATGAAGTGGTCCACATAGTAAAAGTTTCTTTTTATGAATATAATTTCAAGTATTCAAATGTATTATCAAATTGTATAAATTATTAAATAATGATATATAACAAAACCATAATTTGCACAAAATGATGTTTAACAAATCTTCAAATAATCATCTAAGAATGAAACAAATTTTGTACTAGCATTTAAATTAAGAATTTCTAGGAAGAGAAAGTCTGTATTAATTTGCAGCTAATAAATATGCTGTTTTCAATAGATTCGGGTATAAATCGTAAATTAGCAGGGTGGCAAACTGTCAACAATTTCGATCCTAAATTAAAGGACATCATCTAATTAAAAAGTGACCTATAAAATGTCGACGAATCTATAGAAGTCTCATAAAATAAATTTATATTAAAAAGTTAAAAAAGTAAATTAAAAAAACTACATTTAAGTAAAAGGTAGATAAGAAATTACATTTTTGGAAATTAAAACTGTCTTTCAATGTAAAAAGTTTTAAATATTGACTGTTTTATATTTTTTGGAAATTTTAACTAATTTCAAAAATTGATTTTGGCAAACATCAATTTGTGCATTTCTTCTAAAAAATAAACAAGTGCATACATATATATATATATATAAATTAAATAACAAATGAACAAAGTGTAGAAGAGAATAAAAAACAAAACATCTATATGAAATATACTGGACAGCTAATTTTGCCGTATGAATTTTAATTCAAAATTGTATTCGATATTTACTGGTATTCGAATCAGTGGAAGACTTACTATCTCTTCCCAGTGAGGAACCCCTTCTAGCGGTACCACCATATAATTTTACTTTTGACGGAGGCGGTAAGGAACTAGCCGAGTTGTCGCTTAGTGTTGAAGCAGAATCTCTTTCTCCTGCACTACCAGTACGGACCGCCCTTGTTGATGGCTTTCTTAACGAAGAACTGGAACCACCACTTTCTGATAATCGACCGTACTCACCTAATTTCCTAGGTGGTGGTATTAAAGATCTAGCAGGAGATCCTCTTCTGCTGCTCGTATTTGAACTTAAAGAATCACCTCCGTCGGATTTTTTACGCTGAGGTGGCGTTTCCGATTCTGGTAATCTATTATAATCACCCATACGTCTGGGTAAACCGCTTCTGTGCGAGGAAGATGTTCTCGGAGGTCTCGGTAGACTACTTGGAGGTAAACTATCTGGATTGGTAGCGGTTGGGCTGTCCGAATTTGATTGTTGCCCCGTACTGCCAACACCGTTCTCTTGCATGCGCTGTTGTTGCGACGTTCGACCCTGTTTCTCTAACAGGAGCATATCGCCAGATTCGTGACGCGTCGGTGATGGCAGCAAAAACGAAGAACCCGTATCGAACAGCCCTCCGCTGCCCGTACTCACACCCGCCAGTAATGGCTTGGGTATTTTTCCTTTTCTCTGCGCAGTGACTGGATTAGTGAATCCTGGAAAACAGCAAAGACCCCGCTGAAAAGGAGAAGAGAAAAGCCAATGTTGGGACGTGTCCAGGACCTGCGTGAAATGGATGTTAGTCACACGGCACGCCACACCTTTCGGGCTGAGCCATGCAAATGGATCTGGTTGGATGGAATATTCATTTTTGGGTGTAAAAAGGTGTTATATCCCGATATAAAAGTTTAGCAACTAGAAGGCCGTGCAAGTACTTTGTAAGGCATAACTTCAAACATTATATTATCTAATGTGACAAAAAGTGCTCCTGCTAATGTTGAATAAGTAACTTCAATGTATTTTTTATTTTTGAATGGAAGTAGTTGTGTACTAAATTTGAATTAATATCGGTAAGATTATCGATCGTCAGTACTCATCAGTTTACTTTCGACATACTGCAATATCGAGATACTCTAAAATATTTTCTCTTAAGCTGTAGTTATTTAATTATTGTTAACTGTAGACTTATTGTGCGACCAATTCTATTTATTTGACCGGCGGAAAATATGTGAACTATTAAGCCAACTCCTTGCCTCTCACCACCCTAATCTATATCCTTAGCTAGTACAGACAGGTACAATCTATTTTCCCGTCATTGAGTTTTATTTGAATTAGATTAGCTTAGTGTTTCCGATATTTTGCGATGGCGAAAATGGCAAATGAAACAGATTCGTCAATAGGTCTCCTCGTATTGTTTTAGATTATGCAGATAATTTAAAAAATAGCTTTTGCTAATCATATTGTCAGCCAACAAAATCATCAACGCAGTTCAAGCTTCCAACAGCAATGTGCAAAATACTACGGAGAATGAAAATATAAACAACAAAAACTTAATTGATACTCGTGTAGATGCAAAATCGCCTCCATTTTCAATTGTTAATTACGGTACAGTTAACGTATATATTGATAATAAAAAGGAGAAAGAAAAATACAGTACTCATTATTACTTAATTCTTTAATATGATTAGAAAAATGTTTCGGCTCTTATTGCAAATTTCATCATCATGGAAATGCCCAACTTTCTCACTCGTTGAATAATATTCTATTTTTGGTGGGTATTTACTTTCTAATAATTATTTTACTATTGCAGGTGTGCACGTCACAATCAAAT
Organism: Melolontha melolontha; assembly: GCA_935421215.2. Taxonomy (NCBI): domain Eukaryota; kingdom Metazoa; phylum Arthropoda; class Insecta; order Coleoptera; family Scarabaeidae; genus Melolontha; species Melolontha melolontha. Next base: position 106,730,588 of record OW285240.1, read on the forward strand.
TCATTCATTATATGCAATTGATAAGATGGTAAAACGCGTAAAATACGTTTATAGTATATTTGCTTATTCGATTTATGAATTCTTTGATAGTTGAAGTATTATGAATATTTTATATGGGAATGTAAAATACACTGCCGAGCAAAAAAATTTAGGTCACTTAAAGTAACTTAAGAAATTGCAAATAATTTTTAAAATAAAACTAATCAGGGAGTCATAGATCTAGTAAGCGGTGAAGGTTATATTGTTGGATGGATAGTATCTGTCATATTTGGCGTCTGTCACATTCTGTTACTGTATTCGCAACGTTTGTTAAACAACAAAAATTAGTCCTAATTAAACATTCATATTTCGTTGCTTATTTTTCAGTTAAGTGTTAATTTTTTTTCTCTAACACCTATTCGTTCCATGGTTTATTGCGGATAGTGACGGTTTACTTATATACCAGGTCGAAATGCCTCTAGATCTTATTGTTGTGGCAAAAATTGTAGCGTTAATACAAGATGGTAGAGGACAACGTGAAACCGCCAGAATTGTTAGTAGGAGCCTATGTACTGTACAAAATGTGTACCAGCGCTATCAGGAGAATGGTCTTATTACCAGGCGACCGGATCTGGGCGAAGAAGAGTCACGAGTCAAAGAGATGATAGGTTTTTGTTGATGTCAAGCTTGGGGAATAGAACATCTTCTGCGGTTTTGCTGCAAAATTAGCAAGAGGTTAGAGGTGTTAATGTTAGTGAATTGACAGTTAGAAGAAGGCTTCGTGCTAATGTATTGTCTTGCAGAAGGATGGCTACAGGGCCAACATTGAATCGACAGGATCGAATAGCAAGATTGGATTTTGTTCGAAATCATTTGGCATGGAACGATGATCACTGGAGCAAGGTACGTCGCGTTTTTGCCTCAATGGACCAGATGGACGTCGACGAGTATGGAGAAGGCTCGGAGAAAGATACGCCTCCGTTTGTATTGAAGAGAGACGTAAATTTGGTAGTGGGTCTGTTATGGTTTGGACAGGTGTCACTTCAGAAATACGTACAGAGTTGGTTCTCATAGAGAATGGCTCACTAACAGCTCACAAATACATAACGGAAGTCCTGGAAGATCATGTTATGCCTTTCATGTCACTATGGGCGAGCAAGGCATTTTCATGCATGATAATGCAAGACCACACTTTGCCAGGATTGTCAGTGAATATCTAGATGAAGTGGGAATGACGCGGTTTGATTGGCCAGCATGCAGTCCAGATATGAATCCCATCGAGCATGTCAGGGATGAGTTAGGGCGACGTATCCGAAGGCATACACAAGCCCCAAGAACTGCCCACGAGATGAGATAGTTTCTATTGTAGGAGTGGAATAACATGGATCAGAATGTAATCCTTAATTTAATTCAGAGTATGCCTCGTCGAATGCAATCAGTCGTTAATGCAAGAGGGGGTAATACACGTTATTAATTATCATAAATTTTTCAATAATGTTAAGTTTTATTCATTCATTTTCTCTTATCTGCAAATAATGTTAACAATAGTTGAACTTCTTTTAAAATGTACAGTTTTTCTAGAATAAATCATAAAAAAAATAAATTGTGTTGTCCGATTCCATATTTAAAAGCTTCGAAAATGCAGTAGGTAAATTTACAATATGCAGACATAAGCTGATGCATTTTATTTTTAAAATTATTTGCAATTTCTTAAGTTATTCAAAATAACCTAAATTTTTTGCTCAGCAGTGTATTACCGTATTTAGCATTCACATTGTTTACATGAACACAAATGTCATACCAACCGCCCTAAAATATTTCCACAGCCTGGTCACGTTGAATTAGTTGTACTACAAGTATACTTATTTTTATTAACATATTGTATAGAATTGCTCGTAAAATAATAGACGCAATTAGAATTAAATTTCAATTTAGAAACATATGTATGGACCTTAGAAAACAGTACAGACTCTTTTGGGGCTATATGTATCTCTTTCTAGTTATAGAATTAACGTACATATATTTATTTGCTTGTCTACAATATTATCGGATTCTGTTAAACAATTAGAATAGAACGAAATTAGCTGCATCATTCTCTATCTTATTTCTTGTTGTCATATGACTCATAAGTTATTATTTGTTGTGTTTATCTCTTCATTTTTGTCCTTTTGAGTTTTATTCTCTATGAATTATTACTTGTTATTTTATAGGAATTATGGATATTATTGTTAGAAACAGGTCATGGAAAGTTTATTAATATGTACAAACTTGAAGATATCGTAGTGAGATTTGGTCACGGTGACTGCCATAGCATTACTTACTTAAGCCCATAGAAATAGTATGGACTCAAATTAAAAAAGTTATTAGAATGTATAATAACACTTTCAAAATGTCTGATATGGTGGTTTTAATACAGAGCACATGATTAAGTTTTATGTGAACAGTGGACTGATGAAGTTAATCTTTTGTAAAAAGAAAAGGTATATGCTTAATTAACAATCTTATTTGCTATTATGTATTATGTCAGTTGAGGATAGAAACATGGCAGGTAAATGACATTGAAGATAGTTCAAACTTGAAGATATCGCAGTGATATTTGGTCATGGCGACTGACATAGTATTGTTTACTTAACTCTGGAGAAATAGTATGGAATCAAATTAAAGCCAAAAATTATTGGAATGTATAATAACACTTTCAAAATGTCTGATATGTTAGTTTTAATGCACAGAGCACATGATTAAGTTTATTTGAACAATGGACTGATCAAGTTAATCTTGCAAAGAAAAGGTATATGCTTAATTAACATTCTTATTTGCTATTATTTATTATTGTATTATATATGTCAGTTAAGGAAGAAACGTCATAGATACATGAAATTGAAGATAGTACACAGAAATTAATCATATCCGTTACTGTGTAGTGACTTCGAATTAACTGACATCACACAATAATCACAGCGATAATTAATTAAAAAAATTAAGATTCGTGGAAATTCCAGTACTTTAAAACTTGGAATTCTAATTTGAACATCTGCAATAACAGTGATAGAAAAATTATGCCTCTATATATTTAGTAAATATATGTATTGTGCAATCAAATTTTATTTAAAAAAATTATAAAGTATTGTATTAACATCTTATATATTTTCATCAGATATATGTTCCTCATCTGGTCACATAAAAATTAAATATGTTTTATATACATAATTGTTTTCTTTACTTTATTACGAATGGATCTGTTAAATTCGGTTTAGTATTAAACCATATTCGAATATGTACTTAACATGTATACAGTCATTTGATAAACATATGGGTATATTCGAAGTTAGTTCTTTAAGAAAGATATCCATCATACCTAGAGACGTGGTATAATCGATTATTTTTTAATCTAAATTATACTTGTCATTTAACGGAAAGGTGTATATTGACAATTTTGTACTTATATTTTGGTTATGCTCATAATAAAGCCAGTCAAATTCTAACCCCAAACATTAAAGTACAGAAATTTCCAACTGTAACCCCATCTTTTAATAAGTTATATCAGAATTTTTATTTTAATATTATATAATTAAATCAATTTTCGCCAGTTTATTATATTACATTTGCGTTAATATTTTATTAAAATATGACAAAACGTAGCAACTCCCATAAGCGCTGCAGTGTTTACTAAGGTGCAAACGGACTATATAGATCTCTTTTAATACATTTTTCATGAAAATAGCATAAATACTTCAACTACTACAAAACTACATTAACCAATCTTTATTCTCGTCTTGATTTAACTTGTCTTGGATACTTTTGTTTATACCGCACAAACAGGTAACAATTACCGATGTTTGCTGTTTTAGTAAGGTTTCTAAAACCGCCATGAAAAAGATAAAAACACAACAATATAAGAAAACTATAAACAATTATAATTATTTGCTTAACCAACAACTATTTTGAAATCATTTCTATAACACCCTGCCTGTAAAGTGTACAGGCTTACATTCCATTTCTAGTGAAACTATTTTTTATGCGTTGCAATGGCCTTCCAGAATATGTATTTTAATATTTTGTTTCCCATTTTTGTTTTGTAAGTTATTTGGGTGTTGGGGATACAGGATTAGTAAAAGCAAGAAGAGGTGATCAATCAGTAACAATCGAGCAACTTCTTAATTGAATAATACTTTATTTGAAGGCATGCTGCATACACAAACACAAACAATCATGCATAACTTAAATCAATAAATATATGGTAGAGGATCGATAAATTTCATTGCGTTATTATGATGAATATATGTCATATTATCAGGAGTAGACATTAGAATACTTATTGCTAATATTACTAAATTTAAAAAGAAATAAAGTAGACTGGTGGAGGTGACAATAATATTTACTAACTTAACACGGTATATCTTACTAAAATATGATTAAATGGCATTTTCAGTCAGGTGCAAATATAAATGCAACTTATTTATTTCATGTCCACAGCTAATTTAATGTTATATTTATCTAAACCAATACTATTTAAGCATTGACAGTGTTATATGGCAATGCTTCATATTTTCATATAGTGCTAATGATCGAAACATAAGAATTATTTCCTTAGGGCATAATTGGGAGATTAGGGCACGAGGGAATGCTTAAAGACCGACGAAGGAGGGCTTTTAATTTCTCGAGGGCTATTATCGACAATTATGTCTATGGTACATACATGTTTTATTCGATTTTATTTTCGAAAACATTTAAAAAAGTGAATACGAATTAATACAAATATGTTAAAAACATATATGTACGCATGGATATACACAACGTGTCACTTCAACTACAAACACATACGCGTTTCGATCCCACGATCTCATCAGTGAAACGTATTTAATGCATGTCCATGTGTACAGATACAGATATGTTTTTAACATATTTGTATTCACAAATACGTGATGTGTTTACACATCGATAAGCTATTTTTTGGTATTCAAAAACAGTACCTATTTCGTATTTCAACAAATGCATGTGAGTTGTGTCGATGCTAATTTCAGTGTTGTAATGATCGTGTAGATAGTTTTTGTTCTGATGTTATCTTGGTAATTGTTTGGTTATTTAACAATTTGTTTTTAAAGGGAAATTGAGGAAGCGGAAAACGTTTATTTAAAAGAAATTTTACAAAAATTTGAAGTCGCTCAGAGAAAATTGATTCTTCATAAATCAATGGAATTGTATGTGAAAGAATATGGTTAGTAATTGTAATGAAAAAGTCGTGTCTCAAATGATAAGAAAGTGTATTTAAAATAATTATATTTAGTAAATTGTGCTTTGTTTTCTGTAGTTAAAAGTTTACAAAGTTTGGTCTCTTTAATTTGTCTGCTCTAAGCTCAAGAAGATGTTAAACATTAAGGAAAACGTTGATATCTCTAGATTTCTTATGGTTACAGAATATATGAAGAGCAATTCCGTGGGTGGTGAAGCTAGCAAGTCTAGATCTTACTTGTTAATCAAGATAAACCTGTTTTTAGTTCGTATATACAAATTTACTAAATTGCACATTCTAGGTTGTTCCTGCTTTAGGTATATTTGGAGCCTGCCGGTGCGAGAATGCTAATGATTTACGAATTCAAGATGTGACAACTGAAGAATTGGTCTTGTTAATGAAAATTTGTAGGACTAGAACTTACACTTCCAGGCAATTTACGATTGGCCCAAACAATAGTTCCGTGGATTATATGGTTTGAACAACAAATATTTTACGTCCTAAATACGTCAAAATTGATCATTTGTTTTTGTCTTATCACAACAGCAAATGTAGTTCGCAGCCGTCAGGGAAAAGTTCCTTTCGGGAAAATGCTTAGAATGATTTAATTTGTTAAATTACCAAATGCAAATAAATACACATTGTTTCCGCAAAAGTACTGCTACTGTACTAGCTGAAAGCGGCGGTGACATAAGAACGTTGAAGCAATTGAATGGATTGAGATCTGACAAGGCCAACCAAATCTTATGTACAAAATTATCTGCTCAACAAGATCAGATTAAAATTTCTCAGAATATCTGTGGGGGAGCTTCTATAAATATACATTGAAGATTCAAATCCAAGCGGTTGTACTTTTACCATAAATAGTAATGTATTATTTTCCTTGATGTTATTAGTTGCTCCATACTGACATTTGTTTGAATTATTGATCCAATTATTGCTTATACACCGTTCACGATTCGAAGACGTGTACGTCATCAACAGTATTTTCGGAACCACCATCACAAAAACAATAAACGAAGTATAATATTAATAATAATTTACTAAATAAAACACTTGGTATATTTGTTTCACAAAATGTATTTAAAATATATCTGACTTATACAGTCATTCTCAAAGAGTCATGTAAACTAAGTGAAAAGAATACTCCTGCCAATATTTATGGCTTATTTTTTGAAAGTTTTATTACAGCATCGATTGTGGGGGTATTTGAAAATCCTAGTTAAAAATTCTAGTTAACAATAAACGAAAAACAGAATTGCGTGATAAGTCAGGGGTGTATGAATTAACTTGCAGTGATTGTGACGCGGTATACATTGGCCAATCAGGACGCTCTATAAAAGAACGTATCAAAGAGCACAGAAGTTCTATTCTACATGGCAATATGACCACGGGATTCGCGGAACACTGTATTCAAAATTCTCATCTGTTCAATGCTAATAATTTCAAACTTTTACACTTTTGTAATAAGGGTAAAGGCTCGACTTCTTGGAAATTTTAGAAATAAAAAAAGCCATAGATCTCAACAGACAAGTCACAAACACGCAATTGGATTTTTCAAATACCCCCACAATCGATGCTGTAATAAAACTTTCAAAAAATAAGCCATAAATATTGGCAGGAGTATTCTTTTCACTTAGTTTACATGACTCTTTGAGAATGACTGTATAAGTCGAAACATATGTCAAATATATTTTAAATACATTTTGTGAAACAAATATACCAAGTGTTTTATTTAGTAAATTATTAATCATGTTTCACCAAGAGCCAACCGTGAATTCTATACATTATATAATATTAATATATCAACATCTTTGCGAATTTCGTATTACATATTGCACTTATAACCTAAAGACTGCAAGTTTGACATAAGCGTTTACTGCCCTAACCTAAAATGTAAACAAATCGATTTTGTCAATTATTTCGCAACATTGTTTTGACATCATTGATGACGTGCACGTCTTCGAATCGTGAACGGCGTATAGCAATGTTTGATGGTTCTGTGCCACAAAGATCAATTTATGCCCACATTTGGGTGCTGATTTAGTTATTTATGTATTATGGGCAATGATATGATATTTATGCGCGAGGGCAATTAGTTTAAAAGGTCCGAGGTCATAGACATCAAGTAATGCCCGTGGTACATACAATATTTTATTTCTTTTCACCAGTTCTATACCCTCGAGCACAATAATTTTAATATTGATATGATTAAAGTTTATCGTTACGGGTGGTTGGTGAATTTGGTATCTAGATAAACTCTATAAACAAACAAAAGTTTGTTTTGCGCAAAACGCTGATAGAACGAAATACAAAAAAGGGCTGCGAGAGCAACGGAAAATAGACTGTCCCGAAAGTCAAAAGGATTGTACGAACTGGAATTTGATAAATTTCAAAAATGGATGACAGATAATGCTCTTGCACTCATTAATGGACAAAGTTTTCTATGCCGAAGAAAATAGTACTATTGAACCAAAATATTGACATAAGAAAATACCCCACATTAATAGCCTATTTAAAACAAGTATCTAAAGGATATGAACCAAAAAAATCCAAGATTCTAACTCGAAAGGAAGTGGTAAAGTTTATTCAGGAAGTACCAAAGGAAATATTTGTTATGATAAGAGTGGCGCTGTTATTTGAGGTGTTTGGAGGTTGAAGGAGGGAGGAATTATGAATATGTTAATTGATCATATAAACGACAGGGGTGAGGTCATTGTTGTGACCATACCCGAAACGAAAACCGACAAACAAGTATTTTTACCATTATTGATGAAGAAACAATAAGCTTCGAAGCTGATAAGAAAATGTCATTGCGACCACAAGGCTGTGTGTCACGGAGGTACTTTGTAAATTATAGAAACGGTCGCTACGGTGCTCAGGCTGTTGGAAGAAATACATATGGAAGATTCCTGCTACCATAGCAAAAGAAAAATTTAAATTTGAAAGATGCCGACGAATACACAAGTCATTGCTTGGGAAGAATATCAGTCACCTTACAAGCGGATGCAGGGGCTAGTATGACTATATGAAATAGACATGGCGGCTGGAAGAGTTCCAGCGTTGTGAAGGATATTTAGAAGATATATCGGATTCAAAAATATAGTCGCGAAACTTGTAGCAGAAGACTCTTCAATATCAAATATTGCAACTTTACAATTAGATGACAAATGTCAACTTTGTATTGTATTAACCTATCTAAAACTATAGCAACCCTTAATGCCCTTGAGCATAATCTTCCATTTTATGCCCATGTATCGAAGTACTGATAATGGTACTGGTAAGACATAAAACAAGATTAGGATTCTAAAATCAAATAAAGTATTAAAATAGTATTTATATGACTCCCCAAAATTTGTAGATTTATCCTCTCTGCAAAACAAATTAATATTATTTGCATATGATTTACAAGAATGATTAATTTGCATTATAAATAGATATTTATTTACAAGTAATAGTGATTTTAAAGTTAATTACATCACCAATAACATGCAATGAAACTTATCGTATCTCTACATCACTGGTATGAAATACATAATTTCGCAAATGTAGCAACAATAAAAATAAAACTCTTGACTCTAAAAAAAAAGATATGTAAATTACATTTTAATGAACCCATCAAAATTACTGTGTATTCACCATCAACTACCAACTTAAAGTTCGTAAGTAATCTGCTACACTAAATATTTTAAATTCTTAATTTCATCCCCAGCGTTACATAAAAAGAATATAGAATTTATTACCCAAATGTTACAAGACAAATTCAATATTCTTTTTATTGTGTTAAATACACAAAAACATTTACAAAATAAATATAGAATAATGCCATACTATATACACACCATGAATATTCTCTTTAAAAACAAAATTAACACTCTTCTAAAAACCAATTAAAAAGAAAAGAAAACTTAAGAAACTGACTCACTATTTGACTGTATCTGTACGTCACTGGAAGCATCTGCATGACTTGTTCTGTACAAAAACAAGTTCGCGAAAAAAAAAGTTCGCGCGATATACGCACTCTAAGGAAATTTTCCGAATATAAAATAAGATTATATCATTATTTCTTTCCATATATAAAATGAATGTTGGGTCGCTTGGATAATTTAATAAAAATAATAATAAGATGAATATCATATGAACACAATATATTTGAATGAATACTTAGGTTTACAAGTGGAAAAATGGCGTAAGAACTACCCAAAAAGTACCACCCCCTTCCAAATCAATTGTATCACTTGTGGCCATAGTAAATTGAAGTCACGATTTATTTATTCATAAGTTGACCGACGACCAAAAAGATGTATGGAAATGAAGAATGCAAGGACCTCATTGAAATCGTTTGTAAAGACTTAAACCAGCTGGTGATTCAACATGATTTGAAATAAGAAACAATCGGAAAAGGGACCTTCGAAAAAATTTTACTTGGATAAGACGAAAGCAAAGAGGATATTTGGCTTGTGTCTACGATTCCAAGGCCATTTTTCACAAATTCGTTCCGACTGGCCAAATGAGTTGGAATTTTTAAAGTCTTATAACTATATTTTTACACAATAGTGTACAAACTATTTAATAGTTCGGCCAATGTGAAGCAGTTTTCGTATTGGATAACTCGCCACATTTATCTGATTTAGCAACCTCTTCTTCTCACTTCATTTGCTGATGAAGAGAAAGCGATGTTATACCATTGAAAATATTAGAGTGACCACGACCCTGAACAGTATCCCAAAAATCTATATGAAAAACGAATTAAATGCTCGGACAAAAATTGTATAAAAACTGGGGTAATATATTGGTTGGGACAAATACCTTAAACAATTATAATTGGGTCTGTTTCTATGTCAAAAGTTTGGTTCTTATAGAAGATCTGATCTAAGCGGAATCAAAAGAAACCTCGAAGAAACGTTACGAAAACTAAGAGGGGAGTTTATATTATCTACCTAGCCATGAAAAGATTAAGTGACAATAGCTAGCTTTTGCTGTCAAGTAACTGTCACATCTGGATTTATATTGTTGGGTTTAAATCTAGAGAGTTTTGCTGTTTTTACAGAGCTTTATTTAATTAAAAATTAGTGATATTCAGTTAGAACATAGACGCGTGATAAAATGCTTGACGAAAAAAGGAAATAGACCAGAAAATATTCATCAGAGGATGACTAACGCGCATAAAGTAGATGCGTCGTTACTAAAATTCTGGTTTAAGCAATTTCGATGAGGTAGAGAATCAATTAAAGACGATCCAAGATGCAGGTCTATTAAAGTAAGAAATAAGGAAAATATCAAGGAAGTCGAGGAACAGGTCTTAGCAGATCGAAGAAAAATGGTGTCAATTATTACTGTTGAAGTGAAAATATCAGAAGCCACAATATTATAAATTTTACATGATGATTTAAGAATGAACAAAGAGCGATAAATTCCCAGATTGCTTACTCCCGAACAAAATATGTGTCGGTGACAAATTTTTGGGAAAAACCTTTTTCCGAAAATTATAACAGGTGGAGGAAACCTGGGTATATCACAGGGAACCATCGACAAAACAAGAATCCATGCAGTGGGGCCACAAGGAATCCTCACCACCAGGAAAAGCAGAGGCAAAATTCATCTGGAAAATTGATGTCGATGGTGTTTTGGAATACAGAAGGAATCTTGTTAGTTGAATGCACAAAGAAAAGCTCTACAATTGAAGGAGAAGTATACAACAAAATAATCCGAAATTTGAAAACTGCCGTACAGAAAAAAAAGACACCAAAACTTTGCTCAAAAGGTTGTGCTATTCCGTGACAATTGCATAGTTCACAAGGCTCGTCGAGCCTGAGAAATATTCAACGGCTGTGACTTTACAGAGATGAAACATCCATCCTACAGCTTGGACTTAGCACCGTGTAATTATTATCTCGTTCCTTAATTAAAACAGCATCTGTCTGAACAACGTTTTTCTTTAGATAGTTGTCTGAAAGAAGCGGCGAAAGAGTTCTTTGAAGGCTTACCAAACGAATTTTTTTGGAAAGTATTGCCGTGTTAGAAACATGCTGGAATAAGTGTGTAACTGTTAGTGGATCATATGTTGAAAAATAAAATATTGCTCTTCTTATAACGCCTTTCACTCATAGCTAGGTAGATAATATAAGAATTTCCTCTCGAAATCGAAAGAATATCAAAAATAGAGTGATTACTGTGGTTAATGCAAAATGGAGAATTTTTGATGAATAGAAGGTTTAACCGAATTTGTAATTTGTGTTATCTAGAATGAGCTATTTTGTTTATATATTCGTAATATATTGCTTTCATTTTTTTTTACAAGTTATAAGTTATCAAATTTTAGATAAGATATCATCAAGTGTACATACTATTTTGAGTTGTAGTGTGTATATGAATGAGTATTAAATAAAGAAAATTACGTAGACATGATTCGAACTCGGCTATTCAAGCAAAATATGCGAAACGATGGAATATCCTACCATTATATATTATTAACTCTTTATTTACATTTGTTACGATTAAAAAATATTATTTGCAAATGTATATTCTATACTATCCATGGCCTTACTGATGCAAAGAATATTAGTTTAATTTTTGAATTGCTTTCTTGATTTGCATTTTCAAAAATCAAGTAATCACATATTCCCGAATATTGTTTTAAAAATATTTAGATTCAAAATTAAAAAATAAAGGAAACTATGAGTATTAATCGTTTTACGAGGTGTGGCAATTTAATTCCCGGATTGAAATAAACCTGAAATAAAACCAAAAATAAAACAGCATGTAATAGTTCACAGTCTCACCAAAAGAGGCCGATCAAGCGAAGATAAAACAGCTGTTAGTTTCTGGGTAGGACGCTAGCGCTCGTCAGTCATAATGGAGCAACGGGAAATATTAAATTTTACTATAAATTAGATAAGACTGCAACAGAAACTTACGTGATGCTGAAATCAGTGTACGGTGATAACACCTTCAGTCGTACTACTGTGTTTGAGTGGTTTAAACGATTTAAAGATGGACGCGAGAGTGCACAAGATAATGCCAGAACTGGACGTCCATCGGTCTGTCGAAATGCAGATACGATCGTAAAAGTGCGTGAACTTGTGACATGCTATCGACGAACGACTCTTCGAATGACACAAGATTTAAACACGAATAAGGAGGCGATTTGACAAATATTACATTAAGATTTAGGAAAGAGGAATATTTGTGCAAAGTTCGTGCCACACAATCTTACGGATGAGCAAAAAGAGAGAAGAGTTGCATCGTGCAAAGACTTTGTTCAGAATTGTTGCGACGATGCAAATTTTCTTAACTGCATTGTCATTGAATAATGGGTATTTCAGTACGATCTTGAGACAAAACGCTAGAGCGTGCAGTGGGTTGGAAAAACATCACCAAGACCCAAAAAGTTTCGTTTTCAAAAATCCAGAATGTTGATTTCGTTTTTCGATAGTTAGGATGTGATCCGTTAAGAATTTTTACCGGAAAGACAATCAGTTACTGGTGCATAGTACCTTAAAGTGATGAGATTACTGAAGGGCATTTTTCTAATGTGACCACAATATCGAGAATTAGGTAGTTGTTTCTTGTTACATGGCAGTGTACCGACATATTCTTCACTAATTTTAAGGGCATTTCTCGCGAAAGAAGTTGTTGAGATTAATAATCATCCACCCTATTCACAGGATTTGGCACTGGCTGATTTTTTTCTGTCCTACAGTGAAAACTGTCCTCTAAGAGAAACTATTTCAAGAAGTTGAAGATATTGAAAAAATGTAACCGCCGAATTGAACAGCATTTCTTCAGATGCATGTGTTGACTGTTTTCAAAAACTTTTAAAACGTTGCAATAAGTATATTAATGTGAATGATTACAGATTACTTTGAATAAATATAATCTTTTTTGTATTACTTCAACTGTGATCTTGTATTTTGTACCAATCCGGGAATTAAATTGCCACACCTCGTATGTTACGTAATTAACATGGGAGTAATTAAAATAGAGTTCACGTTAGTTTATACATTAGCAACGAACATTTTCAAATACATAATATGAACAATCCAAAAGTATGTTGTTTCGATCGTATGTACAGAACAGAGGTCGTAAATATATAACGCAGAACAAATAAAGAGAAGAGAACAGTCAATAGAATGTCTCTGTTTCTCCTACCTTACTAAGCAGCTGCGAGTCTAACTGACTGTCAATCTCTTTGAGTTGATTATCCAGAGTCTGTTTAGTAGAGTCGAAACTCTTATTCGATTCGTACTTGCTGTAGGACGGCATGTGATAAGACGAGTCACTTCCGGCGTACGAATTCGATCCGAAACCCGTCGAACTGGTCAATACACTACTAACTGTAACAATGAAAATACGCATAAATACGCAATCTAATGTTAAATATAAATTACTTAAATAAACCTGCAGAACACTAAATATTCAATTTGCTTTTACTAAAATGAGTTCAACATAATTTAAACTATAATGACAAACGCTTTAATATCTTTATAACGTGTGTTCATTTGAAAAGTCAATCTAGGTTACTTTGAATTTTGATAGAATAAGACGCATATATATTAGTATGCGTTTGTTGTTCCCTAAACGTAAATCCAAATGACATTTGATAATGTCAATCACATTTGTTATTTATTTGTATGTATGAAACTGTCAAAATATACGACTTCGTAGGTTAAGCAGTAAATTTTAATTTACGACATACTTCAAAATGTTCTCAGTAAATCACATGCTACTAGATTGACTTTTCAAATGAACACCCGTTACTACACATCGTACAAATAAACACTAACCTGTGTACTACTGTAACTATGTTGTTATCTTCAGTAGTATTCCCAGCCCTTTTTCTATTGGCAAAGACGACGTTCCATCAACTCATAATAATATAGTAATGAATAGTGCAATTCAATGACAATACAACCATAGCAACATAAACCCAATTTAAATGTCAACAGTTGTCAGTTTACTTTGTTAATATTGCTGATTATTGGTTTATTGTAACGCTACTGTATTGTATACAAACTTAAAACTAATTAAATTACAATAAATGTTGAAAGTGAAAACCATCTGCTGCTAAGCATTGGGCAAATCGTATAGGGATATCCTCCTGTACCGTTTGTAGTAAATCTGGCGTGATTAACTGTGCCGCTGCGTCTATTCTGTTTCTCAAATCGTCTTCAAGTTGCGCGACATAAACATGATGCTTAATGAAATTCCATACAAAAAAAAGTCAATGGGATTAAGATCTGGTGATCCTGGAGGCCACGGCAGTAGTTGGTTATTGCGACCAATCTATCTTTCTAGCAAGTTAATATTTAGCCAATCCCTTATAACGCGTGCGTCGTGAACTGAAACCCAGTCCAACATAAATATTATAAAACTAATAAAACGTTTCACATACTCAACTATATACCTGGGGTTAGCAATAAAGTTTCTAATAAACAGAATAAATTAGGGTTAAATGTCATACAAGTGAATAAAGTCAATCTAGGAAATATTTTAGTAAATAATAAAGAAAAAACAGAATTGTGTGATAAGTCAGGTGTGTATGAATTAAGTTGCAGTGATTGTGATGCGATATACATTAGCCAATCAGGACGCTCAATAAAAGAACGTATTAAAGAGCATAAAAGTTCTATTCTTTATGGTAATATGAACACGGGATTCGCGGAACATTGCATCGAAAACACACATTTGTTCAATACCAATAATTTTAAATTTAGATACTTGTAATAAAGGAAAAAGACTTGACTTTCTCGAAATCTTAGAAATTAAAAAAGCCATAAATCTTAATAGACATGTATTAGAAGTGTATTTTTAGGTCAGTTTACAAACTCTTTGACAATGACTGTAAAGTCGAAACACGTGTTAGAGATTTAATAAATATATTTTGTGAAACAAATATACCGAGTGTTTTCTTTAGTAAATTTTATAAATATTACGTCCCGAACGATAGCTAATGGCATTTCACTAAACAAATTTTCAAGGAATTGTAGAAAATTTTCCGCATTTAATCGGTTTGGAAGATAGAATGGTCCGGTTAATAATCCCTATCCAAACGTTCAATGAAAATCTGCGTTGATGACCAAACTCTCAAACGACCTTTGGATTTTCATCCGCCCAGTAATGCATATTGTGACTGTTCAACGTACTGTCTCTCGTAAAAATAGATTCATCAGTCCACAACACTTTCTGATGAAAATTGGGCTGATCTCGCAGAATATTTAGAAATTGTCTGTAAAAATTATTTCTTCTTAAATTGTCACTATCATACAGTGGTTGCACTTTTGTAAAATGATAAGGACACAAGAGATTTTCTTTCAAGACAGTATAACAGCTTTATAACATTTAACTATCGTGCGATTTCTCTAATACTACAAGTCGGTTTCTGTTCTACTAGTTCCAATATTTGCTCCTCAAAATGAATAGTGTGTCTACTACAGATTTCTACCTGCATCAGCATGTTTAGGAGCAGCATACCAGTTTCTCGTAAACGCTGATTTAATCGTCTAAACGTGTTAACGGACGGTTTTCTGCGGTTAGGATAGCGTGTTCCATATTCAATTTGTGCATTATACGAGGGGTCACGCTATATATTTTGAGACACAAGAAAACTGCAAGTCTTTTTACGAAAATGATTTTATTTATGTTCAAAATAATCACCTGCTGCATCAATGCACTTTTGTAACCAAAGTTTCCACAACGTAAAAGCTTGAAGCCAGTCATCTTTTGGAATGCTCTCAAAAAAAATAGATGAATTGCTTCATCTATCTCATCCTCCGTTGTGAAACGTCAACCAGGTAAATGTTTCTTTAGGTTAAAGAACAACCAGAAGTCACACATGGCCAAATCAGGCGAATAGGATGGATGTTCACAGACTTTTACCTTATTTTAACGTAAAAATTCAACTGTTTGCTGTGCACTGTGTGACGATCCTTTGCCGCGATGCAACATTAACTCGCAAATGTTGACTGACTCAAGAACTGCAGGTAAACATTTTGTGGTGTACCAGTTGGCTGTGACTGTATGTTGATTTTCCCGCTTGATTGTTTTTACTAATCCGGTACTACGGAAGAAAACTGCGTACATAACTTTTTTGACAGCCCATTGCTTTTTGGCCATTGTTAGTGTTGGAGCATTTTCGTGGATCCGCACACAGCTCTCCTGGCGGGTAGGAATATCGTAAAACAGGATGTAAGTTTCATCACCTGTTCCTATTTTTGATAGAATGCGATGTCCACCATTATTTAACATTTCTAACGTTTCCCGAGCGATTCTTACTCGCTTTACTTTTTGGAAATCGTTAAGCGTATGTGGCACCCAACGAGTAACAATTCTTCCTAACGTTCCTCACCACCAAGCGATATCCGTCCTCTTTTAAAGCTATACCAGCGAAACGCAGTTGCACGTGAAGAACTTCCATCATCAAATGCGAGTTGCAATCCTTCAAGACTTTGTTGTTCACTTAAACCGACCTTAAAATCGCAGTAGATCATTGGGCGTGCATGTTCTCTTGACAAGTCCATGTTTCGATGACAAATCGTATCTACCACGTTTGCTCTATGACAGCAGTGACGCAACTGACAGTCGTAGTTTACTACTTAAGGATGGTGTTATTTGCAAATGCAGTGTTGCCAGCTCTAACTTCTCTAGTTTCGTGGCATCTCAAAATAAATAGCGTGTCCCACGTATGCGTCATCTTCGTAAAAAGATAGTAGATAGTATGGGTAAATATTTGTAGTGTATTATATTAGATATATATAATTGTACACAACAATTTAAAATTTTCAAGTATATTTATTCAGAAAAATCGTTAGATTACTAAGAAATTATCAAAAATGAAATAAGCAACATTTTTAACAATAGCTAAAATAAACATTTTTCTGTAACAATTAATTCTAAAATCGTGTATAATGGCCACGGACATCTCTCACAGCTGTACATCTTCGGGGCATACTCATAATGCAATTATTAATGTGTTCTTGTGACACTCTTCTCCAACACAGCGGTAAAATTTCCCGCAAGTGTTGCACGTTAACTGGGGGTGGATTATGTTCGTTGAGCTGTTCTTGAAGTCTGTCCCAAATGTGCTCAATTGGATTCAAGTCGGGAGACGTTGGTGGTAAAGGTAGATGGTTAATATGGAGGTCATTTATTGCTTGCATTACAATTTGTGCACGATGAGGTCTTACATTATCATCAATAAAAACCATGTTTTCATCCACAGCCTCACGAAAGTCGGCCACATATTGCTGAATAATGTCATCTCTGTATATGTGTCCATTGACATTGTTTTCAAAGAGATGGAGGTTCGTACGTCCATTCAAACTAATGCCCGCCCACACCATGATACCACCGCCGCCAAAAGGCACCACAGCTTTTGTAAACTCGCGTCTATAACGGTCTCCTAGAGTTCTCCAGACCCTTACTCTACGATTATCACTAAATAAGCAGAATCTGGATTCATCGGTGTATAAACCATGCTCCCATTGAAAATTTTCTGCTAGTCGTTGGTTAACCCAAGTTCTTCTAGCCATTCTATTGGCATTAGTTAATTTTGGGCGTCTCACAGGCCTCCAGCTATGAAGATCCATTTCCCTCAGACGGTTTCTGATGGTTTGATCCGAAACTCTAACTCCAGTGGCGGCACGTAACTGTGTTTGCAACCATACAGCACTTCTAAACGGATTCATCCTTGTCTGAATTCGTATGTAGCGGTCTTGTCTCTGATTTGTTTTCCCTCTCAGATCCACTACCAGGTCTTCTCCTTGCAGATCCTACCTGTTGGAATCTTGTTAGAGCCCTACTAACAACACTTGGAGACACATTAAAAATTGCGGCAATTTCTGCTCCAGATTGCCCTCGCTGATGCAATAACGCAATTAAATCAAAAGTTTCTTTATTTAAATGACGTCTTGGCATCGTGAAAATGTGAAATGACGTTTAAAATGAATAATACTAGTCAAAAAAATGCGATTTTTATAATTTTGTATTCTAAATTAATTTAAGGTTAAAATACAAGATTCAATATTTTATCACACAGAAAAGACATTTACCAAATAAAATGTCCACAAACGACTGTGGGCCTTCTAATTTATCTATAGTTTGAGAAAATACGTTAAATTTAATCGAATTAATTAGATCTGTTAAAAAAAGATCTAATTCCCTATTCATTTTTGAGTAGTTTATATCGAAAAGTAACAAACGGAAAGACGCCACGTGTAGATTATCCGCTAATTTCTACACACCCTATATAAGCTTAGGCGGTCTTAATAGGACAGCCATTATATAAAGCAAACGACTGAAAACATTATTTTTGTTATAATTACGCAGAGAGTACGTATTTTAATTGTGCAACATAATCCTTTCAAAGCTTCATAACATTCTGTATTATATGATTCATCCATCTAGTAATGTCAAGCAAAATTCAACAAAATAATTGCCAGATTACTGGTATTATTTTTCAAATAATAAATCAGGTTGTTGCCCTTTCTTGTAATAGTAATCCAAATGCCGTGAATATGAATCACTGCATATTATTCATGCTCTGGCTTTGTCCAATATAGACATAAAATCAGCGGAAAGTTATTTATAAAATGCATTAATTTTTTATGTATATATTTTCATATTCTATCTTTGTAATTAAAATATTTTTTATAATTAAAAAAAAGAACATATATACTTATTGTAACTAAAAATAAAATACTTAAAAATATTTAATTTAAAATTCTGTTTTCTTAATGGTTCTTAAGCCTTTACTAGTCGTTAGTAGAACTACTTGTAGGATTTGAAATACATAATTCATTCTATGATTATGTACAATACTATTCGATTTACGAGTAAATTAATTATTTTACATTTATTATACTTCAGATGCAATTCAAGGACATCAAGTTGTTAATATCTTGCTGTAAAACATCGTAAGCGTTAATATCATTATTCACGTAAAATATTTACAAGTATGTATTTAGCTATAATAACAAAAACTTTAACAAAAATGCCTTAAAGACATTACTGATGAATATAGCAATATTAGGAGACCAAAATTAAAAACTTATACCCATTATATTCCACTAACCAACAACGATTTTCCAAGTCTGTAATTGTTAAGTAACGAGAGTGTAATGTGTATTATAATATAACTTAGTTAATGAAATAATACGTTATATTCTATTGAAGTACACTTGGTTGCACAGAAAACGAATACAACTCTTATACATAATTTTTGTGTTTTTTGATACATTAATT
The DNA here is from genome assembly GCA_935421215.2 of Melolontha melolontha. Classification (NCBI taxonomy): domain Eukaryota; kingdom Metazoa; phylum Arthropoda; class Insecta; order Coleoptera; family Scarabaeidae; genus Melolontha; species Melolontha melolontha. The sequence continues at coordinate 106,750,038 of OW285240.1, forward strand.
TGGTCTTAAAGTATATTAACAGACAGATATTTTTGTCAGAGAAAATGTCTTATACAGTCATTATTATTAGTCACTGTTATTATTAAACAAATCGCTAAGAGTAACGGTTATGAAAGAAATTTATTTGAAATAAATTATTTAATAAAACAATAAAAGATATACACCCATTTACTAAAGATAATACAGATACGAAGTTTAAATCAGTCAATTATTTAGACCATGAACAAGCCGAAATAACTAAATTCTCGAGAAAAGAAAACATTAATATTGTTTATAAAACGAACAGCAACCAATAATAAATACATCAAGAATAATAAAGAAAAGACTACAAAGAACAATAAATCGGGGGTCTGTAAGTTAACTTGCGGATCATGTACTAAATAATACATTGGACAGACAGGAAGAACGTTTAAAACACTCCGCTCATATTAACAAAAAAAATGATTGTACTTACGCGAATCGTTTAATAGATAACAACCATAGTTTTAACGAACAGTTTGAGATTTTTCATGTAGAAAATAAAAGTAAAAAATTAGATTTGTTGGAATCTTTAGAGACTAACAAAGTAAATATTCATATAATTTATTAAATGATAAAGTGGAATTTAATCCCTCACCATTGTTAAATCTATACTAGTTATTGACAACAGACCTTTCTCTAATCTAACAATCACCCCTTTCTAAGTATTTAGCCAATTAACTAGTTTGATGTTAATAATAGATACTATTAAGCTTGAGACATTGTATTTAAAATTAATAGTTTAAGGAATTTGCATTTGTTATATATAAGAGTTCAAAGTTTTACGTTTTTAGTTAATGTAATATCTCCACCTGAGGAAGCTACTTTATAGCGAAACAGCTTTTGTGGTTTTTTAATATAGCGTAAAACACATTAATTGTTTGCTTCATTTCAAGGTGCTAACACGCTATACAAACATCTGCGTTTACAACATCGACAGAATTATGGAAGAATCGAATTTAAGCATCAGCTGCAGAACAATTCGGAGGAGATTACAAATTGTAATTTAATAGCAAAAACTACGTTATTAAATAAACGACATGACCATCGACATTTGTTCGCTAGAGAGCACCAGAACTGGTTGAAAGAACGTTGGCGCTACATCTTGTGGAGTGATGGAAGAAAGATTGTATTATATGGTTCCAGTGGTCGTAGAGAGTATGTTAGGTTTATAAGTATATAACATGCAGCAGTGATACATTTGGAAAAATATAACATGTCAAATATGTTATCACTATTGCACAATATTAGCTAGGTGGTTTGTGAAAAATAAATAGCCTGCAAATTTGTCAAAACCACTTATAAATTCTTGAAGTCAATGGCTATTTTTTAAGGGAATAGAATACTTAATGGAACAATACTATATCTCGAGGATTCTGAGGAAAATTCGATCAATGTGATATCTACTTTTGATTACATAAAAAACGTTTGTGGATAATCTTCAGCTAGGACAGGGATGGGGAAATGGCGGTCCGCGACATGATTTGAACCGGCCCGCGATCGGTAAGAGGCAACTATATAAGTACAGATTGTTTGCAAGTAGTAGCTGATATTTTGTCTCCAGATAAAAAAAAAACTTTTTGAATCAATAAGTTTATCGCGCCAAACCATAATATCAAGAATTGAAAAAATTACCGAGAACATAACATCCCAACTTAAACATTATTCAAGAATTAGCCAGCATGAAGTGTATGAAACGAACCACCACCGGAAGGGACATTTATGGCGAGTTTAAAAAATGTTTAAATTCACTGCAACTGCCATTACAGAAATCAGTAAACATTGACGGTGCCCCGAACAAGGTGGGAACGACTCAAGGGTTTGTCGGTACATTCAACGAAAAATATCCAGACAACAAAGTGATATTCTTGCATTGTGTGATACATCAAGAAGTGTTGTGTAAAGTTGCACTTCAACTAAACCATGTCCTTGATATCGTTGTCAAAATCGTTAATCCCATTCAAACCCATGGACTAAATACAGACAATTTCAAGAATTCCTCGCGTCTATCAGATTATTCTGTACTATAATATGGTCCGGTGTCCAAGTGCTGGACATGTTTTCGAACGAGTTTGGCAATTAAAAAACGAAATAGAATTTTTGCGACAAAAGTCGAAGTTGGATGACAATAATTATTTGAAAATATGAAAATGAAGATCCTCAATGGATTTCGGAATTCGCATTTTTTACTGATTTGCTTGGATACTTAATGCAGTTAAATAAAAGTATCCAAGGCAAAAATATACTTCTTGATTACATATGGGCTCAAATAAAGGCGTTCAAATTAAAGCTACGTTTGTTTTCGACACAAATATCACAAAGAAATCTCACTCATTTTTCCATTGACCACTGTAAAAGTTAATTTTTATATTAGCCAGCTAAATCAGTCGGAAAACGAGTTCAACAGGAGATTTGAAGATTTTAAAAAGATAGAAGATGACTTACAAATATTTTCTTCATTATTCGCCGTAAATTTTGAGGAGATTAAAGCCGACTACGAAGTAATTAAACTGCAATGCAACGATACGCTAAAACAGCTGTTTAACAATTCATCAAGACTTGAGCTCTACAAATGTTCACCGAAGTCTCAATTCCTTGATAAAAAACTCTTAGAAAATTATCTCGATGTTTGGGTCTTCGTAAATCTGTGAACAGGTGTTTTCGACAATGAATCTCCGTAAAAGTACATTGAGGAATAAGATGACCGACGAAACTCTTAAGTGCGTTTTACGAATTACTTCTAGTAACTTGGAACTAAATTTCGACAGGATTATTAAAGAACAGTCTAAACTTAATTTCTCACACATAATTCTCCACATAATAAATTTATGTAGCCCGCCTAAATATTTTAATTATTTTATATGGCCGTTCTCTAAATCTATTTACCCAACCCTGAGCTAGGATATTCTTCACGGAAAAGATTGTTAAAAGCACCTACTACTGTTTGGTATAAAATATGTTGTTACATAAACCCGCCAAAATATTATAAAGTTAACAGCAATTAATTAATATGGGGGGTTATAGGTTCATATCCGACTTTTTCTTGCAAGCTTAGAAATGAAGAAAAAAAAGCGCCGATTCTAATATACTTTTTCCAATTAGGTAGAAAATTACTTTAATGTTTCCCAATTGGATTAATTTTTACAAATTATTTGAAGAAAAATACATACCTAATTCTTCTCTGGATACTGTTGTACCTAATACATGATCTATATCAGCTCCGCCTAGGCTAGGATGAGGAGTATGGTGAGGCGAACGTCCTAACATACTGGAAACGTCTTTATCGTAAGTATGCTTCTGAAGCACTCTTATCATTGCGTCTCTTTCTGCAAGTTTTGACTCCAAGTCTTTGACTCTAAACATATGAAATAAAAATGTTTATAAAAGTAAAACCATAAACGTAAATTAAAAATATTACTTAGATTCCAAATCAGCCACTCTTTTTTGAGCCGCATGAACCTCATCCATGTGCCTTATTTTTTCATTTCTAGCTTCTGCGATAATTTTCTCCGTTTCTTGACTTGTTTTTTCCAAAGCTGCTATCTTCGCATCTCTAAATAGTTTAAACGAAACTACTTATAAGGATATAACGAATAATTAAATTATTTTAAATTACAACTTAAACGTCAGGGTGATATTTTAAGACCATTGAAATATATTTTATATATGTAACGACAATTTTACTTACTTTGGTATGCTTGCAGCATCAATGGCAGCTTGTCTAAGGGCGCTTTCTTCCAAATATCTTTGCTCCCATTTAGAGCATTCTCCTTCCAATGTAATAATTTTCTCTTCACGTTCCCTTAGTCTTCGTTTCAATTCTGAAAGTGATTCGATTTGCGATGGATCTGTATATACACTGATATCGTCGTAATTAGTGTGTTTTGTACGTTGCAATTCCATTTCCAATTGAAGACGAAGCTGCCGTTCAGTTTGTTCGCGTCGATCGCTAGCCAACTGCATTGATGATAATGCCCTTTGTAATTGGGCCACCCTCTCGACATACAATTGTTTCTTACGGTTCTGAAAAATGTTAAAAATATTAATAATATAATTAAGAATACACTAACAAGAAATATACTTCTTCTTCGAGTCGAACCACATTTCCTTGTGCATTTGTTAAGGCCGCTTCTAAAATATCTATATGGGTTCTTTGCTCTTGGAGGGTAGCCCTTTGTGCAGCTAATTCAATTTCTTGTCTTTCTTTGGCTGCGACCAATTCTTTATCTATAAAATATTTTAAAACGAGGCTATGCTTTATACTTATTAATGTGCATTATAAGACATACTTTGGGTTATAAGTTGTGAAATCAAAACTTCTCGTTTACTGAGTTCGTTTCGTAAATTAACCATACTTGAACCTTCTCCTGTTGGGGATCTGGACAAAGCCTGACTATGAAAGAAATCGATCTGTTCGCGTAACGTCCTATTTTGATCCTGTAAACGTCTGTTTTCATTCTGCAGTCGCACTCTAGCCGCCTTCTCCAGCCGTTCGCGTCTATCGCATGTTTGTACCAATTCTTCATGTGCTCTGTGTACTTTCAACACTTCTTGCTCTAACTGAAATAAACTAACCTTAAAATGAAAGGTCATCACACAAAAATAATTCATAAATTTCCTCTTTATTTTTGGTAAAATAGATTTGCTGTGAGAAAGGAATACTTCATATGTGAATATGCAGATGTACTATAAACCTATAAGAACATCAAACATATTAATATCTATTAATAAAATAGTTAAAGAGTAAATAGAATTTTAAGGCTTTTTGATACCTTAAGAGAATACGACTCACCGTGATGCTTTTACCAATGGCCTATAAGAAATTCTTATACTTAATGAAACAGCGTGTGAAAAAATAGCGAAGATTTATGGTAAATTTTTAAAAAATTGTCCTGAAGAGAATAAGAGTAATTGGTTACGCGTTTTCGACCACAGAAGAAATTGAATTTATCGTGCCAAACAATTTTTCAGGTCATTTAAGTAAATGAGTACCTAAGTGTATTATCATGCATTCATATGAAGTGTTACTTGTTTATCCAATCATTTTTGGAACTTACCTTCTGTGTTTTAGCAACTCTCTGATAACAATTATTCAATTCAACCTTCAGAGCAGTATTTTCCTGCATTAATAAGTCTACCATATCGGACGACGCCCAGTTTTCTGTCTCGTCCTTAGCGACTTCGAATTCTTCCCTTCCTTTAGTTCTAGGTCTTGGTATAGACGCAATTTTCTTAAACGACGCCAAATCACCACCGATTTTTCCTAAACCAACCTTAGACAGATCCGGCTGAGATTTCGACAAACTATATTTCTCCGGAAGAAATTTATCCTTACTTTTCTGACATTTAGGATATTCTGGAGGAGGCGGGCGAGATTCGTAATTTTTTAATTTATTTTCTTCGCGATGTTCGATATTCTCTTTGATTGTCGTATTTGGCCCCTTAACTTCTTTCGCCAAATGCTTTAGAACCGAAGATTGATTCAAATAATCATCAGGTATATCAGTTATTTCTTGAACTCCTATAAAACATTTTTGCACACACTTTTTTTCGAAATGTCGGTATTTCGTACCTGTACTGGTGATCGAAGGTGAAGGTGATGCGGACGCTCTCTTTTGGACAGGTGATAGTTTAGGGTCGTGATATAAAGATGATGACTGATGAGATATATAAGAAGGTGGATTTACATCTGTAGTTCCTGAATTACGCCCTATAATTATAAAAGAAACAAACACTATAAAAAGACCGAAAAGCGTATATTATCATCTTTTCTAACTAAATGAGTATTAAATTCTGTTCTTCTCTTTGTCAATCTTTTATGTAATTACTATCTCGATACACATACACATATTGTTCATATACGTATATTGTTTACATACATACATATATTGTTTAAAAAATATTGGGACCACAGGCAATCCATAAACAGATGATTTATCAGTATGTCAATCTTAAAAAATTAATAATGCTTTTTGAAGAAGTTAGAATAAGCATCTGGGATAACTTGCGTACTGGAAAATCACCGTCATCAATGACGTATGTAAACGTGTACAAAGCCCTTAATCAGGCCTGATAAATAGTTGAGTAATAAACATGCCAAGTGGACAAATACATTACATTTATATAAGAAATCGGAGGTAAAGTAAGTGTGCGCAAAATACTGCGGTAACTAATAAAGCGGTTTTCAAAAAGTCTAAGTGATTTTATTCGGAAATTGATAAAATATTGATGCTGTTGAACTCGGTACTAATACTATTGTGATGTGAGTTATCCGATGATACATCAGCCGTACGGTATCACGCGCCGAATACGTCATCAAGTCTCCCGACCTCCTAGGAAAAAGCTTCTGGAGGGCCCTCGAATGAGTTAGACTATATAAGAACCGCTCGGAAAGGATTATGGGGCACTCAACAAGTGATCGCCATCTCGTGTGATATATAAATGTAAATAAATACTTATTGTGAAATAATAGCTATTTATGTAACCAGTTATGAAATGGGTTATTTTGGGTAACGAAATGGAATGTTTGCAGGACGAGCGAGCGTAGCGAGCGAAATCCTGCAAAATGACGAGTTACACAAAATAACATTTCATAACGTGTTTCATACAAGATTTTATCTAATTTTGACCAAAACATAGATTTATAATTTTCCAGTTGATCTGACATTAAACGTCATAAGTCGTATTAAATAATTAGTGACAGTTTTCATGCTATTGATAATAATTCATTTGACTTGACAGGTGTTTGTTAATTTAAGTATAAGTATTTACTTTTATTAGCTAAATATTTCGGTGCATTGTACGAGTAAAAATGTTGGATTCAGATTCAGGTGGACTACCAAGCGATATAGAAGAGGCTGCACAAAGTGCATTATCGACTGTGATTCCACAAAAGTCGAAAGCCCAGTACGATTTGGCTTATGAAAAATTTGGGAAGTGGCTTAAAGACAAAAAAATTAAATGTGTTAATGAGAAGGTTTTATTAGCCTATTTCGAGGGAAGAAAGAATCAAAACGCTTCAACACTCTGGACTCTTTATTCCATGTTACGAAGTGAATTGTCTTTGAAGAAGAATATTGATATTGCAAAATATGCCAGTTTACATGCATTTCTAAAGAGGCAGTCAGAGGGATACCATGCAAAAAAATCTAATATTTTGTTAAAGGAAAACGTCTCCCGGTTTATGACAGAAGCTGAGGCTAAAACATATTTAATGACAAAGGTCGCATTGATCGTTGGAATAGCTGGTGCTTGTCGAAAAAGTGAGCTAACTTTTCTACGTGTGGGGGACATTTTAGACGAGTTTTCTCATTTTGTAATAAAAATCCCTAATACAAAGACAAAAGTAACGCGCGAGTTTGTGATCACAGAAGGAAATATTGAAGGGCAAAATTTTCTTGATCTTATTAGAAAATATATTTCTTTGCGTCCACAAAACGTTAATCACGATAGGTTTTTCGTCAAATATAATAATGGTAAATGCGGGGCACAGCCAGTTGGCATTAATACAATCGGTAATCTACCGAAAAGAATTGCTCAGTTTTTGAAACTACCAAATCCCCTCTTATTTACCGGACACTGCTTCAGAAGGTCATCGGCTACCGTTTTGGCAGATTCTGGTGCGGATATTTTTAAGGTTAAACGACATGGAGGCTGGAAGTCCAATACTGTAGCTGAGGGCTATGTAGAGAATTCTATAGAAAATAAGAAAAGGATTGCCAATGATATTCTTGGTGAATCAAGCTCAAATGCACATTCCGTTTTGCATCATAACATCAGGGTACCTGCCATGAATTCTACGTGTGCAGGAATTAACCTCACCAATTGTTCACATTGTGTCATAAATGTTTATAATGCATAAAATAAAAATTTAACCAGTTTGTCATTTAACGTTCCCCTTTATTAACTTGAGATGATCAGAATAATTGAAACGTGTACGTGATGAAATGATTTTTTCAAAATATTTCGTAACTAGTGATGAAATGAACTTTTCAACACGTTACGAAATATTTTACTTTTCGTAACTAGTTACGAAAAGTAAACCGTTTCCTAACGGCATACAGTTTTGAAAAGTGTCACTTTATGTGTCAAAATTAGAAATACCTTTTTTTATTAGTTGTTAGTTTTTAAATTATTTAGTGCGTTTTTTTGTTAATATAGTGTGTGTTTAAATTACCGTTAGTTTTACTTAAAGAATCCAGAAAGACAAATATTTTACATTATTAAATTATGTATATTGTTTCTGGCAAGAATAAGAAAATTACTCTAACTTGATAATTGAAATAACAATTACTTTGTCGGTGTTTTGGAACTCAAAAGACATCATATTAGTAGCCTACGAGCTATTGCACTAACTTGTTAGATAAACTAAGAAATATTTAAGAAAATCTGGACAGAAAATGAGTATCTCATCTCTCGCGCTTAATCATAACTTTCACAATGAAAAAAAGCAATTTAGAATTGCTTGTCTCTCCACTATATTGTTGATATCTCTTTATAACTATTATTTTATAGCAAAATGAAAATAGAATAGTAGTTGGGAATCCAATACGAATTAATAGTTAAGCATGTTGGAAATCTTTGTTCCAGGATGCCGCTACTGGTATCCGAAGTACGAATTCGAGCAATGAAAGCAATCATGATAGAATACCTACTATATAAAAAATGCGGTTGGGATTTATCATTATTATGTAATTTTAACTTGACTATCAAACAAAAATACGAAACAAGAAAAAAATCCTAAGGCCAACAGAAATGTTAAGACAAATAATTGTGGGTGTAACTTTACGACAGAATTTGAACTGGGATCATATTTGTCAAGCGTAAAGTAGATCCTTTCACAAATTCATAGAAAAATCATTCATCAAATCAAAAACAAAGAACATATATTTCTTTATAATTTAATAACGGATTCTGCTAAGAAAAGAAAGATCAATGTGTTGGGGAAGAAGATGTGACATGTGATGTAAGTAATTTAAGCCGATCGGTTTAAGCTTTAATGTTAAAAAAAACAGTAATTTTTATCTAGGTACAATTATATTGAATTATGTTGATTAAAAAAATATGTTAATTACTAATTGTACAGAAATGACTACAAGTTGAACTAGTTTTAAAGTTATTGTATACCGTCTGTAAACGTGGTGAGTTAACGGCGGAGATGTGAACGATACCCCACCAGTACACTAGATAAGAGAGAATGGAGGTACCATACCAGGCGCCAGGCGTATTTGTGCCCAGCCTAATCAGATACGTCGACGATGGATACGATAGAAATACGAGTATAGCAAGCGCCAATTAAGTTAGCGCGAGGAGGGAGTGCGCAGAAGCCGTTTTTAAAAACGTCCACCCCCACTACTCAAGTAATTGTCAGAATACATTTATCATTGACGTTTGACGGAAAATAATGTCTTTGTTAGGGGATCATAAAGTGATACACGCTCAGAGGTTAGAATTATCTGACATTTGATATAAAACCAAATACAAATCTCCCCACTATTTCTAATCCTGCGCGAACTTACCCCTCCTCGCGCCAACTTAATTAGCGTTTGCTATATATAGGCAATATGTATATTTATACTACACCTACTTCTGACCTATCCCTATTGCTTATTAAATAAAATGCTACACTATACATTAAATAAACAATCGGGGCAGTAAAGTTGGCGGGGATGCGTCTTGCGCAGCAGTGTCGTTAACTTACCACTTTTACAAACGTTATATATAAATTAATAAAGTATTCTATTATATTGTCACTTACACCTTCTCATCGTATCAACGATTTTTGAGTTTCTCTCTGATTAAATGTAACCGGAATAGATGTCGATTTAAAGATAAACCAATTCATAAAATTGCTTCGTTAAGCGATTCGAACTCTGCTCCTAATCTTTCATTTTATGAACTCAACACATTAATACTGAATTATCTAGTCGTTCGTTGCGTTATTTTTAAATCAAAAGTTTTGCTGTTTTTTTTCTTTTATTAACGTTTTACTTATAATATATCTCATTTATTGTAATGCACATTCGAAATTGTGGAATTTACTACATCAGGCATCACTGCAATTATAATTTTCTTCTTTAGATTTCTTCTAAATGTGATTAGTTGGAAAAGTAGATAAATACTTAGTGACTGAACCATACATAATACAAGTCTTTATTTTTCTTGAAAATAACGATTAATCGATTAATTAATAAATGCAGTCGACACGTTATTGTGATTAGAATTACATCCATTAAACATTAAACGTCGTTAGCTAGTTTTGTAGCCAGTGTTAAAAACTTTATAAAAATTTCATTTTAACGCATTCGAGCCAAATATCAAATGGCTCGGAATTCAATCAGTTTGTGGCCGTCTGTCGAAAGCTGAGAACTGTCAATTCTATGAAACATTGGCGCCAGCTTTTTTTTTTGCTCAGTTCGATCTGACTTGCACTTCGTGTTGACGAGCTCAATCGCGGATTTTACTTTTTACTCTCGTGGCTTTTTGTTTTATACTGTTTTCTATTTTTAACTGCTTCGTTCGTGTGTGTGATTTTGTGTGTTATTCACTTGAAGAAAAGCTTTTAATTTAAAACTTGACAATTTTAAGTTTTTTAATTTTTTTTTTTAAATTTAACATTCAACTATCCTTTTGTGTGCGTGTTATTTAAAGACCAAATATGTCCTATTTAAACACTAAATATGTGCGATTTCGAGTGAAATACAATACTACCTGCTACTTGAAATTTTAGTACACCACTTCCATCCAATAAGTACATGAGTATTTTTTTTATATTAAAATATTGTTTTTCTGTGGTTGTTTCTTAAATTGGTCATGAGTTACTTAAAGAATTGAGTTGATTTAAACCTTTCTATTAAATGGGGGGAGGATAGGGGAGATCGGTCCTACCACTGAACATTGTCACGAACGCCATTGAATAGACTGCTGAGAATGATTAATAAATTGCTAATCATAGTGCAAAAAGTTCTTAAATCTGGAGAAACAACTGATGCTTCATCTCCCGAAGAAATAAACTTAATGGTTGTAATAGAGTGCAATTAATAAAAAACATCAAATCTTATTTTGCAGACAAATTATCTTACAAAAACATGTTTTCAATAAATTAAACATTTTTTATGTTTGACCAGAAATATTTTAAATGTGCCTCGTATATAAATTTTATTTTATATATTATGCATGGAAAACTACTATTTTTCAGCGTGATCATACGTATTTAGAGCGACGATATTATATGCGATGTATTTAATATTACTTGATTTATAAATGGCATTTACTCATCGTTTATTAACAATAATAGCGTTCGAATGAGATGAAATATGTTGTTAAAATGATTAACAAATTAAGTAGTACGGCGTTGAATGTTTATTCTGTTATAAAAAAAAAAACCAGTCTTCTTTGACTCAGTAAAATGTTATTTAAACGATTTAGAAGTACAAACAAATATGGACGTTGTTTGCAATATTTGGGTTTGGAAATTTTATTCCTTTAAATTGATTTCAAGGCTGTATACTAAATCATAATAATGCATTAATACACAATATTTTTGTTGGACTGCATTATAAAAATAATCTGCATAGAAAAAGGATACAATTAAGAAATAATTTAACACTGGTTAATTTTTTTTAATTTATTTATATTTTTAAAAATGTAAAAAAATGAAATAAGATATGGAAGGTGAAAAATAAAATGCCGTATTTATCGTATTTAGAAATAACTTTTAATAAACAAAACAAATTAATGTCCATGCTGTAGCATTCATAAATGTCACAATTAACCTTTAACCCTAACACAAAGAATTAGACATCTTTTAAATATGGAATTTCAAAAACCAAAAAAAATTAAAGAATATCAAAATAAATTCTGAATTTATTTGCTTAAGATAGTTTCTGATAAGATAATAGTTCAGTATTGAAGCAATTTGAATTCACAGAAACTAATTTTAAATTATATTTAGAATATATAAATTAACTGTAATTGAAATATCTTATTTTATTATATAATATGAAAAATACATAAAAGTTAGTTACCTGTCCATGGTTCATCCCCAGCACTGTGTATTATCAAGGTGTTATATGAAGATGAAGAGACATCTAAAGAACTACGATTGGATGGTAAACTATCTCTTAAAGAGCTCCTATTTGATGACTGCAGATTTTCCTGACCTTGCGGTTCTTGCCTCGGAGTATGCCTTATAACATATTTTTCTTCATTTGATAGATTCTCATTTGAAGTAGACACATCAGTTTCACTACCACTTAAGCTCTGTGGAAATCCTAAAGAAGACAATATTTGTCTATAATGAAGCGTAATAACTAAATACAAAGACTTACCTTGTGTAGGAAGAATACAAGCCCTATAGCGATTTGGTGGTTGCAATGTGCTCATGCTGTCGTTTGCGACGTTTTGAATTAATCAAAAAAAAAACCTTCAAATATTCATATGGTCATATACTTTTATGCTGGTGCATCTGAAAGTTACAATGAACTATTATGTATATTTAGTGACAATTTCAGAATAGATGCTTTTATACAAAGGCCAATTTTTATATACAAATATTTTAAATGATAATTAATTCACAAAAAACATTCAGATATAAAAATATTTCATTACATATATGATAACGATGTTCAGTTGCGAAGAGAAAATGAGATTGGAATTTATGATGAAAACAAACATACGACCGTTTCACAACACAGGTCGACTTATGGCACATTGACGCAAACAAATACAAAACTCGTACACTACTTGAATACTTACAAGAGTAAGAACAAACAGAAACACACGAGAATGGTTTATTTCTGATAAATACTTCCGAGATAAAAAAGAAATGGAGCTACTTAATAAGTAAACGAGAAGCTTTACTTAAAATACGAATTCTCCGTGAGATGGCACAGTACAGCAACTTAACTTAAAAATTGCGATCATTCCACAAATTCCTGAGCGATGTACTAACGTTTGTGAAAATGTTTGTGGTAAAGTATCTATTAATTTCCGCAATAGGTGAAATTTTATGTTTTTGTCAACATTGTGCTGCTAACTAAAACAGCATATTAATATTTGAAGTAAAAAATATACTTCAAGTAAGAAATTAATTTTAACTTTATTTCATTAGAATAAAGAATTATATTTTAAAGTAATAACAATTTCATTTTTTATATATCTAACTCCAAAATAGATGCATTTACGAAATGATTACAAGTGACAATGATGTAAATATAACCTATCTGCATGTCAAAAAAGAAAATTTATAAACTAGGGAAACTATTACGGAAATTTGCTTCAAATAAATACTAATTTCGGGATGAGTACTTATGAAATAAGTAAATCTTCGGTAAGTAACAATTATTGTTCTTAATATGTCTATTAAATAGTGATGTGATATCATTTTAGTTACTTAGTTTAAAAGCTGAAATATTAAGAAAACAAGAAGAAGTTAATAAAGAAAAATTATTGAACAAAGCAAAAGCAGCACAAGGAATAAAAAAGGGTTCACCACTAGATTTAAAAAATAAAGGAATTAATGAAAGGCAAAAAAATGATGTGAGCGAAGATGAAGATCTCTTAAAACAATCCAAATCTGCATTAGAAGCTAAAGCAATATTATATGAAAAATTATCAAAAGGAAGAACCACAAGAGAGGATAATGGTAGATTTCTTGTTCAATTTCATAAAAAAAATAATATACTATCTGATGACTCTGAAGATGAAGATTATGATAGATATCCGGAGCCAGAAGATGAACATCATTTTTCTGATGAATATGAGCCACCAACAAATCCTGGAGAAGAATGGTAAATACATTACAATATTTGATGAAGGTATGCATATTTTTTTTTTAATTTTAGGGTAGAATATGTTGATTGCCTAGGTCGTACAAGAAAATGTATGAGAAAGGATTTAGAATATCTTAAAGAAAGAGATTCAGATTTGAAATCAAAAGTGCGTAATATTGATAATGAGGAAATTAATAAAGAAAAAGATAATGAACCGACAAATTTTAATAAAAACCCTGTTTTTGACGAAAATAGCGAATTATTATCAAATGACATGAGAACTGAAATACTTAGAAGAAAATGGGAAGAGGAGGAAGAAGAGTTGAGAAAAAAGTCCGACCTACATTACCAAGATATTCTTTATGATGGTTAGTTTATATTTCAAACTAGTTTTGTGTAATATTGGCAATTTTTTTTAGAGGCTAGAGTTCATGGTGTTGGTTATTATGGTTTCTCAAAAGATGAAAAAGAAAGAGCTAGACAGCAAGAAGCTTTAAAAAAATTAAGAGAAGAAACCGAGAAAGAACAAAAGAAAGCGGAACAATTGAGACAAATGAGAGATAAACAATTAGCAACAAGAGCTAAAGCTGCTAGAAACAGAAAAAGAGCAAGGATGGGTTTACCACCGGAAGAAGAAAATGGTAAGTGAAAATACAAAGTGTAAAATATTACATGCTATTTGAATATATTTTGCAAACTTAAATACTTTTTTTAGAAGAAGAAACCAATACTTCAGTGGAAAAAGCAACAGAAGAAAATATAGAGAAAGATAAATCTGCTGAAGAACTAGCAGCAGAAAAAGAAAAAGAATTAATGAGACAAAAACATGTTAGACCATGGGACTATGGTAAGGAAGGTGTTAAAGAACATTTTGAATATACTCAAGAAGATTGGGTATATAAACAAAGAAAAGAGAGAAATGAAGAATTTGCTCCACCATCTTCTTACCGTGAAAGTAAAAATTCACTTTACTTTACATCAAGAAAGGGTACGAAAGGTAAGGACAATGATAAGAAAAGAGACTTTATTGTTGATACTTCTAAACCTCCACCAAAAATTAATAATCCATCAAGACAAAAAATCAATCCTTACAAAACTAAAGAACACACAGATTTTCGAGATTCAAAAAAATTTGAACCAACTTCTATAAGAAATGAATGTGTAGATTTTGATGAAGAGCAGGATGAATTGCTGAGTGACTATTTTATTCACAAGGAAGAAAATCAAGAAGAAGGTAGAAAAAACCCAAGAAGAGGTGTAGAAATTGCTCCTCCATCAACTTTTGAATATTATGGTCCAAGTGGGGCCAAAAAGAATAAAAATGACTTTAAGAAAGAACCTATTGAAGAATCAATTAAAGCTGGTTTACAATATTTGAGACAGCAAGCTGAAAAAAAGAAAAACAGTACAAATCATGTAAATGATATGTTTCTATTCTAATAACAGATGTATATATAAGCCAAGTTGAAACTCTATTTGTACATAATGCAAATCATGAGTTGTGTTTTTTATTCTTAAAATATAATTATTATATGTACATAATATTTGTAAATATACTCAGTAAATAACTATTTTCCTGCATAACATACAATTGTACTTTGTTTTATAACAGGTGGTGCAACTGCCACCGAAATTATACCGTCATGGTATAAAATACTTTCCTGGCCAATTATTATAGCTCCACATAATGGATAAGGTACTGGTATTAGCATAGAAGCTTCAGTTTCTACATTGTCTTGTTTCCAAGGTGTTTTAACAAATTCTTTATCACGTAGTGAAATTTCATGGGTTTTAACATGTCTACCATTAAGATCTTGGTGTATTAATATTATAGTAGGATTAGCACAGCCATGTAAAAACTCTACATCATGTACTTGTAATTCATCCATTCTTATACTAGATGCTTTCAACTCATTATTATCTTTATCTAAAGGTATAATTTTAAACAGCCCATCATACAATCTTAAACCTATTACCCTAGCTTTTGGATCAATAACAGCCAGAATACCATTCTCTGATGGTTTGCCAATTCTATCAGATACATTACCATGTGCTTTCGTTATTATTTCTAAATTATCTCCATCGTTGATGCATTCCAAAATCATAGCATTATATCTAATTGTAATGAGAAAAAGTAAATCTTTCTTTTCATGTTGTGGACGAAAGAGTTTCATAACAGCTACTTTTCCATAGAGAGTAACTTCCTTCACTGGTTTTAGACCTTCAGGAGTTACAAGATATATCTCCAAACGTGTGTTTTTCCCCACAATTAGATTTATATTATATATATTATTATTATTATTATATTATATATATTATATATTTATATTATATATTGGGTTTTTCAATAGGGACATACAATTTTGTATTTAACCCTTTGTGTCCGGACTTTTTTCTTTTTTTTAGAAAGGATTCCAATTACGTTATATATTTTTTTAATTTAAAAGGCCTTAAGAGTGCAGCCAAAGTTATATACCGGGTGTATTATGATAAACCTTTGGGGCTGTAGCTTCCTTATATTTTATCTGATTTTAATGAATGATATGTCACACTAAATCGTTTTTAAAGCACTATAACCTTTTTTTTTAAAAAAAAAATTTGACATTTCGTTTTTGACAGACAGTAGTAATTTTTTTTTTTAAATTGTACTACATATTTTTTTTTACTTATTCTAATAAACATTTATTTCCTGAAGACACCTCCATTAAATTGAGTGACAAATTTATTATTATTAAAAAAAACTACGAAATTTACAGAAATCAAGCTATCATATATTTTAATGAATCAAATGTTCGAAATTGGACCCATTTTGTTCCAGACACATTTGACACCTATTAACTCCAACTGCTGCGTTTAATATAAGATTTGGTGGTATTTCATGACATACTTGTACTATCCTTCTTACTAAATCATCTCTGGTATCAGGTGGAGTCAAATAGACATGATCTTGAATGTAAGACCACAGAAAGAAATCCAGTGGATTCAGATCTGGCGATCTAGCTGGCCATCGAATAAGTCCGTAAGTGCCGATCCATCTGACGCCAAAATAATTATTTAGAAAATCAGTATTCATTCGTGCATTATGGGGTGTGGCACCGTCCTGTTGGAACACCACCCTGTTTAATTCAGCAAGTGGCAACTCATCTAAATAATCGCCTAATTCATTGCGTAACAAATTATTATACTTTTCTTGGTTTAGATTACCCTCCACAAAAGAAGGCCCTACTACTCTATCGCCTAAAATGCCACACCATACATTTACACTGAACCGATTTTGAAAATTGTGTTGCATCACAACATGGTTATTTTCAGTGCTCCAATGGCGATGATTATTTCTGTTGAATACACCATTTTCCCCAAAAGTGCATTCATCTGACCACAACACACGACGATAAAAAATTGGATCTTCCCTTAGTTTATTCATGAAAACCGTGCAGAATTGAACCCTTCGTTGAGGGTCATTTTCACCGAGAGCATGCACCTTCCGTGGTTTATAAGGAAAGAACTTGTGCTTCTTCAGAATGTACTGAACTGTAGAATGTGATACCTGCATGTAGTGAGCAATTTCTCGCGTAGACGTATTAGGTTTTCTTCCACATAGAGCAAGACACTTAATTCTAAATTTTGATCTTGAATTACACGTGCGGTTATTTTCGGTTTTTTGAATGATCCAAAATTTCGTAAATTTCGCACGAGCCTTCCAAACTTAGCGGCACTTGGACGCAGTCTGTCACGAAAAGGATTTCCATAAAGTCGCAAAGCAGCTGCAGAATTTGTTCCGCATTCAAAATATGCTTGAATCGCATCCACACATTCGCCATTATCCATTTCAATAACAAAATTTAGAAATAAATCGTTGAAAATGTTATAATGAATGTGTGACTGACAGATGTCACAGCTCTCTTCGAAAATTTGGAATGCACTTTTATCGTTCAATATGACTGCTTGATTTTTAAATTTTTAAAATAAACACTGTAAATGTTGTTGTTGACCCACCACTCACTGATAACAGTGATAACATTGGTTTGTAATCCTTTATGGGCTATATAGTAGTGAATGTAAGTGATTTTAAAAGGTACACACATTTGCTGGTAATAAAATGAAATAGAGTATTTAAAATGCATTTAAGAAATCTCTGTGTTCGGAAAAACCAGAATAAATCGAACTAAAAAAAACCTACAATTTCTCGTTTTTTTTTTTCATACAAGTATATCGTTGTTTACAGTTTCATATTCAGAAAAAGTAATATATTTGAATATGGAAAAAAAAATATAGTGCAATTTAAAAAACACAGTTTGCAGCTGTCTGTCAAAAACAAAGTGTAAAAAAAAATTCAAAGCGGATCACGTTACAGTGTTTTTAAAACGATTTAGTTCGACGTATAATTTATTACATTCGGATAAAAAATAAAAAAGTTACAGCACGAAAGGTTTTTCATAATACACCCGGTATATGCCTTTTTGATTCTAAAGGCTTTAAAGGGCGGTTCGCCGTGAAACCAGTAGGAACTAAATGGGCAACTTGGTAAAAATTCATTTTTATTCTTACAGCTAATTACAAAAAGCGACAACTAACTATGGTTTGGGACACTTGAGAACCCAATTTTTCCTATCAGAAAGGCAAAACCCAACGTTACACCTGAAGATAAAGTAGTTGCTCAGTCACAATATTTGTCACAATAACAGCAAGTTTACCTGGTGCGATGGGTTTCTGAGTATGCACTGCATACAGCACATCGTCTTGAAGTGCTGTGAACTGGCATGTGGGCACAAGAATCGAACCTTATTTCAGGAGGTACACTGACCTTATAATAATAATAATCATTTTATTTTGAAGACATGCATCGTACAGCAAATACAAGAAAATATAGATACAGCACGATAATATGTTGGAAAACGTCAAACAATATACAATAGTTACAATTATGTGTGTACATTATGGAAATGCTGCCAAATAAT
This sequence comes from Melolontha melolontha, assembly GCA_935421215.2. NCBI lineage: Eukaryota > Metazoa > Arthropoda > Insecta > Coleoptera > Scarabaeidae > Melolontha > Melolontha melolontha. Next base: position 106,768,786 of record OW285240.1, read on the forward strand.
AATTTATAGTGTAACAATGAACACGCAGTAAACATTTCTTGACACTTCTCTTATATAAATAAAAACTGTTAATGGTTTTTATTTCTTTTGGTAATTTGCTGTAGAGGATGCATCCTCTAAACTCTAATCCTTTCTGGTAAAAGAAAGTACAGTAGCCGCTCGATTATGTGAACTAATTAAAACCTTACCTGTTCACAGAATCGAAATGTTCACTCAATCGAATGTGCAGTTTAAAACGTTTATTTATATGTATATGTATTCAGTTACATCAAAAAGAATTAACAAATGAAAAATATACATGTTCTACATAGATACGTACATACATACATGAATACGTAATGATTTAAAGAAGTCAGTTTTGTTTGTTAAAAAAACTGGTTAAATTTGTTTGAACCTTTTTTTCTTTTAAACATCTTTGAACTGCGATTTCTTTTATTCTTCGCAAAGTTAAGAATTTCAAAGTTAAGAATTTCAGCAAAGTTCAGAATTTAGCATGTTTTGTTCTGCCCAAGAAATCACTATATTAAGTCCTTGTCAAGCTTCCTGAGTGGGGATGGTAGTTGGCATTGGCTCATCATCCATTGTTTCTTCCGCACTTTCAATTTCAATTACATCCTCTTCAAGATCTTCTATGACATCCGTATTCCAGTTTTCTATGTCTTTACGGCTGTATGTTATGTTTCCGTTCACTTTCTGTAGTAATGCTACAGTTTCTTGAAATGTCACTGCCTCGACGCTGTTCTTGTATTTTTCTTGTAGAATAGCCAATGGAACATCTTCTTCTGAATCAGAGTCGCTATTGAAAGAATCTCATAAAATATTTTTCCAACACTTAGCAATTATTTCTTCTTTCACATTCATCCATGCTAATGCCAGATGTGTAACAGCATCTTTTAGACTCAAGTTTTTAATGACAGCTGAAATATCATTGCTATCAGAAGCAACTATTGTGGATAAAAAGCTTCTTCTATAAAACAATTTTGTTAACCTAATGACATTCTGGTCCATGGGCTGTATAAGAGCTGTTACATTCGGAGGCATGTATACAGTAAGAATTTTTCCATCATCGGAAACCAAGTTTTCTGCTGGTGGATGACTTGGAGCGTTATCCAAAAGTAGAAGAGCTTTTTGTGGTAATCCCTTTTGTTTCAAAAATCTTCGAACCTGCGGGACAAATGAATGATGAAACCAATTTTCAAATACCCCCGACGTCATCCACGCATTTGTCGTACTTGTGTATTGCACTGGAAGTGAAAAGTTCTTAAAGCATCTTGGATTTGCGGCACGCCCAATCACTAACGGTTTGATTTTATGTTCACCGGTTGCATTGGTGCATGCTAGTAAAGTAACTCTACTTTTACCCGTTTTCCGACCAGGGGCCGATCTTTCTTCAGACGTAACCAAAGTCCTTTCTGGGAGTAATTTCCAAAACAAGCCTGTCTCGTCGGCATTGTATAATTGGTCATGTGTTAATTGTAGCTCCTCTATTTTCTTTCTAAGATAATTCTTGAATGGACCTACATGCTCCGGAGCAGCTGATAACTTTTCTCCCGAAATTTTTAAATGTCTTATTCCAAATCTTCGTTTAAATCCTTGGCTCCATCCGCCACTAGCATTAAAATTAGGATTTTCAGCGATAGTTTCATTGATAGCTTTTGCTTTTGTTTTTAAAAGTTCAATCGAAACCGGTACATTTTTAAGTCTTTGTGTACAAAACCATGAATATAATTTTTTTTCCATTCGTGGCATTTTACAGGATTTTAAAGTTTTTCTTTTCCGTATTTCACTGGGCCTTGATGTGACTTTTAAAATGTCCCGTTTTTTATTTTTGATTGCACATACTGTGGATTTGGCAATCCCGTACTTTTTAGACTAATACGTTACACTGCTTCCACTGTCCAGACTTTTTAAAATTTCACATTTTTCGAGCAAAATTAACACTTTTCGCTTCATTTTGATTGTAAACACAAAAATGTTCTAGCACAGTACACCTACAACATCAACAGAACTCAGAATTACTACTAAAATAAAATACATACATACATCTGTCCGCTGTTCTTGTAAGTTACGCCGGCGAGTCAGCAAAATAATTCATACGCCGGGAATTTACCCAGTTCACTGAATCGAATGTGTTATTGTTCACTCTATGGAGCTTTACTAATAAAATTTTAGTTGTTCATATAAACGAGCTGTTCACTGAATAGAGTGTTCACTCTTCCGAGCGGCTACTATAGTATGTTTCGGTGGTAACAAATAATTATCCTACCTCGTGTTAAATGTATGATCTACTTTTTCTTTATTAAAATTAGCGTAACACTTATGCACAAAGTACAGTACATTTAGCATGTATAAGTCATGAAAAGTGAGAAGCTTATGTTCCTCAAACAAAGCTCTGGACGACTCCGCTGTCTTTAGGGCGAAAATTATATGCATCGCTCTTTTTTGCATTAATTCTTTGGCTCGACGACGAACATCCCCAATGACCCCAATGTATTATGCCATATCGCAAAACTGATAAGAAGTTTGAGTGATTAAAAGTTTTTAATATATCCGGGCTGCACGTTCTTTTCAGAGACTCGACGACGAACATCCCCAATGTATTATTCCATATCGCAGAACTGATAAGAAGTTTGAGTTGATAAAAAGTTTATAATATATCCGGACTGCGTGTTCTTTTCAGGGATCTCAATGCAAAACATATTTTACCCAATCGCTCACATAAATTTTGAATATGATTTTCCCATTTCAAATTACTGTCTATCACTAAACCCAACACCCTAATCTGATCATTCATGGAACACTTGAGACAATTAAATAAATAAAGACAATAAATTCAATTTCTATATCTGTTACCAAATTCGATTTTATATTTTGGAATATAACAAGCTGTTTTTTCATTATTAACAGAAACTCTGTTAGCTTCAAATCATAGACATAAATTGTTATATGCAAGGTTAGTTAATTAACATAACTCATTTATCGTGTCTCCCGTAATAATTACACTTACATCGTCCGCCTAATTAATGACTGTACAGTTGATTCCCCCAAGACATGAAGAGATGTCATTAATTAAGACTAAAAATAGTGTTGGGCACAGGATTGAACCCTGTGGAACGCCGATATCAATACTTACATCCTCAGATGTATTGCCTGCACAGCGTACCTTTTGAGTTCGATTATTTAAATATGATCGAAGCCAGTCGTGAGCAATCCCTTCCAACTTGTACAACAGGTATTTATGATTGACACAGTCAAATGCCTTGGATAGATCAATAAACAATCCCAACGTAGCCTTACAACTATCCAAATTTTTATATATAGTAGTTAATAAAGTATATAGAACAATATCGGTGTTTTTACCAAGCATGAAGCTATGTTGTGTCTCACTTAGTATGTTATTTCTAATTAGAAAATACATTAATTTTTTGTTCATCAAATATTCATACACTTTCTTCGAGAAGACAAATACACCTTACAATGGCGGTACATTTTCGCAGTTTCTGACTATGTTTTTGCAGAAACTTGCAGATAATGGTAACGAACACGTATTTATTATTATGGATAACGTTCCATTTCATACAACCAATGAAATACAGACTTTGATTGTTGCACTAGGTCATGAGGTTGTTTATCTCCCTGCTTATTTACCCTTTTTGAACCAGATAGAAAATTAATTTAATCAATGGAAAAATAAAATAAAATGGACAGAACCACGCACTCAAGATGAATTATACAGAGAATTTCACTTAAGATGCAATATACAAACATGTATAGGTTTTTTATTTCCATAGAAACTAGGTAATACATTCTTACATTGTCCCACGTAAAATGCAACATATTAATATAATTTGACATTAGTTAAGTCAAAAGTAGCAGTATTTCTATTTCGATATTAGCTTAGTATCAATCTTATATGATATACACAAAGGAAGAGAGAACTCAGTTAGTGACATGGTATCTTTCGGGATTCAATTCAATAAACGATATTTATCGGAAATGTAGTTTTAATCCTAAAACACTACATTGAATTAAATAGGCTTTACTGTCATAATTTGACAAAACAACCATGAAAGATAGATATCATATCCAGTAACGCGCCAAGTATCTTCGGCGCCGTCGTGCGAAATACTGATAGGCGCCTTTACCCTATATGTATTGAGCCAAAATTACCAGCCACTCTCCCACAGTTCAACATTGAAATTTATGACGTTTTATTGCTGTCAATGCTAAAATAATTGTTTTATGTAAATTTGTTGATTTGTTGTAAACTTTCAAAAAATGTTTTTAATATTTTTAAAATTTAACTTATCACAAGTGGCCGTAGGCGCCTTTAAGGCCTTGGCGCCGTTGTGCGCTGCACGACCTTGCCCATATGGACGGCGCGTCACTGATCATATCGATCATATCATAACTATTACATATTGCATTTTATGTGGGACAGTGCAAGTGCATAGTATTTTCGAATCTATGGTTACTACATTCATATATTGCAAGTTACATGAAATTCTCTGTATATAGCTATTGAAAACGCTGTAACCGAAATATCCAACGAAAACTGTTTGAATTATTTCAATCACATGCAGACATACATACCAAGGTCTTAAGATATGACGTTATTGATGATTAGTAAAAGAAATTTGAATGTATTTGTCTATGTTCTAATAAATTAATTATCTATATATGTACTATTGCGAGCAAAAAAAAGTGGTGCAGTAGTGAAGTTATATGTAAAGTCAATTTTTAAACATTTTAGTATTGTGACGTTGCTAAGGTACTTAAAATCGTAGTAACGTGCAAAAGTCATTTTTAACACTTACACCTATCTGTATATCAACGTATATGTTATTTGACACTTATAAGGTTATATGAATATTTAAATTTGACGCCTACATCTAATATATATCTACATTCACGCAGCCTAAATTAATCCGATTAAAATATGACTGTACCATTTTTTTTGCTCACGATAGTATAGCAAGCGCCAATTAAGTTGGCGCGAGGAGGGGGTGCGCAGAAGCCGTTTTTAAAAGCGTCCACCCCCACTACTCAAGTAATTGTCAGAATACATTTGTCATTGATGGTTGACGGAACATAATGTCTTTGCTAGGGGATCATAAAGTGATACACGCTCAGAGGCTAGAATTATCTGACATTTGATGTAAAACCAAATACAAATCTCCCCACTACTTCTAATCTTGCGCGAACTTACCCCTCCTCGCGCCAACTTAATTGGCGTTTGCTATACATATGTGACATATTTGCTTGATCTGACACTGCGAACTTTCATTTGGAAATAGCGGACTTTGTTTTGAACAAAGATACTTTCATTTGGACAAACAGGACTTTGTTTTGAATAAAGGTACTTTCATTTGGAAATAGCGGACTTTGTTTTGAACAAAGGTACTTTTATTTGAATATAGCGGATTTTGTTTTGAACAAAGGTACTTTCATTTGGACAAATAGAACTTTGTTTCGCACACACCGAACTTTCAATCGATTTCAGCTATAATTTAAATCTGTCATGGCCGCTTAATTCTTCCTATCCAGTAGACGTCGCTAGTATCGACTATTTGCAATGCGCGTTTTCTCAGTTGATCCCGATGCTGTTTACAAGTTTGTACAAGTTGATTTTAGGCTAACCCCATTTTGAATTTAGTATTTCATTATATTATCATTAGTGTCGTATATTATTTCTTCCTGTTTTTTTGATTATGTTTGAATTTTTATATATTGCGAACTTTTATTTAGTGTGTATTTCATTTTTTTTTTGTATAGCAAGTGTTTAAATACCAATCCAATATTAACATAATTACGTTAGTTTTTATGGATGGTAGTAAAGGTGCTGGCACAGAACAACGAACTTTACTCAATACTGCTTCTGATTTAAGCAAGCAAGCTTACAATCGTTATAAGTTGTTCTATAGATCACCAAAAATCGGGGCACACGAAAAAATGGTTAAAACACCAGCGCTTAAGCGTTAAAAAACACTAACGCTTCTCAAATTAATGAGGTGTCATTTTCAATTAATAATAATACTGTTATTGTACGATATGACTGTAAGTCGTGAATACAAATCTTATCGACGCAATTTCATCTCAAAAATTTAAATAGAAAATCGTTAAAATATTAATAAAACCATGTTTCATCATTTTTAAATGTCCAAAAATATCTTAATTTTTTAATTTGAAAAATATTTAAGTACAGTTACATTAATAAAAAAGTTTACAACCTATGAGTCAATATCATTTAGGTCTATCAAATGCAAATAATGCACACATACCTAATAGAAGGTCAAAACGCATATCTGCGCAAGTGGCAAAGAAAAATCGTGGGGACTCCTGTCACGTTGGTAGATTTACTTTCATACTTATTTAGCGTGCGTTCATAATATTCAAATATATGAAATAAATTAAATTATTTGACAGAATCTGTAAAATTTTATCGTTTATAATACCTTATATTATACAAATTTTGGGTAGCTATGTGAAGTGGATGGAAATTAATAATGCGACACAACTACAACGAAATAATTTTTTAGTATAAGCAGACAAAAGAAATAAAAACACATTGATAGCAGATAATAATTTTATTAAATTAAAAAATAATATACAACATTTTAAAGATTGTAAATATTAAAAATTATTGCCTATAAGTTTATTCTTCGAACTCAAGTTCATTTTTTTTAAACATGTATTTTATTATTTTTTAACTCTAAGCTAAACGAACTTTGTAAGGTGTATTGGCAGGTATCTATTAGTAATTATATAATTTCTTTTTTAATTAAAATATCTTCCTTTGCAACTTAATAGTGTAAATGGTAGTGAAAAATATGTTCAATGTTTACAGGGAAGACTACTAAAGATTCTAAATTTGATTTATTGTTATACTGCATAAACTAGTAACGCATTTTAAAGGTTTGCTCCGCTGATACTAAATACTTTCGGAAAACACTACTTGACAAATTTGTACTATAATACATAATATCTTTCAATAATAAATGACCACATGAAATATCTAATATATGTATGTATAATAAATGTTCGTATGTTTCATAAATTTGTTTGTATCAAAATATAAATAGCAATAGATCTGTGCAAAATTACAGAGCATGGAAGAATCTCATTTTCTATGCACCCACATAATGATAATGGCGCATCTAAGAATTATTAACGGAAATTATTTGGATTCTTAGAATGACGTATTTCTGAAGTGATTAAATGGTGTAGCATCCCATTTTTCTTTAAAAATTACTAAATTTTATCTTAACCTATCCATAGATACGCCTTTATAGGTTTCCTTAACTAAAATTATTTAGCAAGAGGTTTTTAATACTAAAGTTAAAATATATATATTATATATATTATTGCCTACATTTGCCTATTTTTAAAATTTTATACTAACCGTCCACATTATTCATGAATGTATATAACGGTGTTCAGAAACATTCGAAGTCAAAGTAGTCCTTGAAAATATGAAGTCATGTCTGATATACATTTACTTAATACAATTTTATAGGTTATCATACATGCAAATACTTAAGTAAAGATATACGATTTTTTGATCAGAGCCCACTTGACTTCGAATGTTTCTGAACACCCGTTATTTCACTTTAGGTTGTACACAACGAATTAATATCACCGAGAATGAGAGCAACTATTGAAAACTAATATCATTTCAAAATATATTCTTAAACTAACAATTGGCAAAAATGTAAATATTATGTACAGTTGCGGCCCCTACAAACTAAGACACTTTAACAAATAATAAATGTTGGCTTTGTAACATGGTCTTAATATTGAAGTTCATAACTAAAAGAAAGTCAGTGGCGTATAAATAAAAAAATTGAAAAATGGAAAAATTCAAATACAAATAACGTTTTTGCAACAATAAAATGAAAATGCATTTCAGTTTGTTTTTCTTGATAAAATCTGTATTTTTCAATATGGAAGCTCTCTAAAACCACGGCAAGATAAGAATATTAAATCTGTAAAAGCAAAATAAGTAGGTGCCAATAGGTATTAATTATTTAAAAAGTATTGGCATGGGCAATATACCATTGACTTTTATCGTGTTTTTATCAATATTTATTTCATTTGCGATGTGCCTAATGCTCATGCTGTCCTCTATCCTAGTTCTAATTATCGACTTTTGCAGCTCGTTTAATTGAGGCATTTTAAAAATTGTATACGCTTCTGACTTACAATAAACTGACACTAACATAACCATACCGGATAAAAGTTAAATTTACAAATCACGAATTTTTTTAATTTGACAGAATGTGTCAAAAGTCGGTGTCTGAGTTTGTAGAGGCCACAACTGTACCATATGAGAAAAAATTATTTAGATAAGGGATGACCATGATCGGGAGGATCACTATCTTTGATAGGTTCAGCTTGTTGTTGCCAATTAAATGTTAGTTTTGGTTTGAAGTAGTTGTCATTATATTGGTTATGTTAATTAATGTCGAATAAAGCTTCCAATCGAAACTGACATTTAATTCATGTCAAATAAAACTTCAAATCGAAACTGATATCCAACCAACATGTAGAACCAACAACAGGCTGAACCTATCAAAGACACTGATCCTCGCAACTATAGCCAATCCCTTATCTATCCAATTTTTGCTCATATGGTATATAGAATAACATTTTTTTCGATTTGAGGTATTTCAGCAAATACAATAAATAAATATTTATTAGTACAAACTGGATAAATTGACCAGATAATACTAAAATTCATAAAAAAATAAATAAACAGGACGAAGTCAGATGATATAACAAACTTTTCTAATGCATTATAAAATTACCTACTTATATATTTCTTACTTATTTTTGAATTTTAGTTATCTGGTTAAAAACATGCAACTTCAATGTGTGTTACATATTACTACATGAATTTCCTTATTTTTTACTACTTTTATATCGCGGGAGTTTTTCTAATTCAAAACGGACCATTTTGAACAGTTGTTAGTAACTATGAGTTAGAACAGGTAGAACATAGAAGCGTGATAAAATTCTTGACGAAAGAAGGAAATGGAAGCAAAAATATTTATTAGATTGATTAACATGTATAAGGAAGATGAGCCGTCATATTTTATAGTAAAATTTGGGCCTAATCATTTAAACGGGGTAGGGAATTAATTCAAGACGATTCAAGATGTGGAAGACCTATCGAAGCAAGAACTAAGCAAAGTATCAAGAAAGTCGATGAGTATTGTATCATATGAGCAAAACTTGAGGGTTGTAGCTGACCATAAAATTTCTCAGAAATTGTAACAGATGATGCGACGTGAGTGTACCTACCGACAAAACAAGAATCCATGCAGTGCGTTCACAAGAGATTCACACTACCAAAAAAGCCAAGGACGCAAAATTCATCTGGAAAACTGATAGCGATGGTGTTTTGGGATACAAAAGGAATCTTATTAATTACATTAATGAAGAAAAGGTCTACAATTACAGGAATATACAGGCTGATTTATTTTTGACCCTCACCATGGGATCTTGCTTATTACATTTGACACAGGTCCACTTTCTCTTAAGGTTCATAACAAACACAACGTCCACGTTGGGACTTGAACCCAAGTCTACGGTTTGCCGGACTGTCGCTCTAACCAACTGAGCCACGAGGATCTTGGTTTCAAGTCTTTTGGAAGCGCCTTATAAAGCACCGATGTTAATATTCAGATATCAGTTTGAAATTGCTAATTTTTCACCCTTAGCTATTAATATATAGAGGTAATTTCTTAGCCGTTCATTTAATTTGTTTTTTGATAGATTCTTGGAATTTTCGGCTTTTATATTAAATATGTTCAAATTAGTATGTTATTTCGCCAAGGTACTCGTGGCTCAGTTGGTTAATGCAACGGTCCGGCAAACCGTAGACTTGAGTTCAAGTCCCAACGTGGACAAACATTTTTCAAATAAAATTTCGTAAAATTTGCGTTGTAATTTGTAGACAGCAATGTTTACAGTCACATTTACTTCGCAAAATAACATACTAATTTGAAAATATTTAATATAAAAGTCGAAAATTCCAGGAATTTATCAAATGATATATTAAATGAACGGCTAAGACATTATATATATATATATATATATATATATATATATATATATATATATAAGGTAAACTTAATAAGTCGGCGATTAATATATATATATATGTATATATATATTGGATATATGGAGGATTGTAGAGTGGAAAGATAAAATAACTAAAAGAGCAGAATGGAAGAAGAAGCAAAGAAAAGCAACAACCTGTAAAGACGAAATGATAAAATGGAAACAAGCAGGTTAAATGAGGTCGTTAGAGCGGCTCCAATTCCGCGAGGAATGTATAGCCTTATATATACATATATATATATATATATATATATATATATATATATAATAGATTTAATTAGTTGGCGATTTAAGGTCCGGTTTTACTTAAAAATGCATATATTTAAAACAATCTTACATGTTTCGGCAAGTGATGCCTATCTCAAAGAATTAAAAATATAAATATATATTTTAAATTCTTTGAGAGGCGCGTCCGTAAGAAATTATAACTCAGCGAGAGTTAAAAAAAAACACTTACCTATAATGGATGAAATCGGCAAAAAGTTTCTAAATTTGTTTCGGTAAGCAATGTTCGCCGTGGTGAAAATTTTCTTATAATTTGAGAAAGATCGTTCGACATCTACGGATGTAACACACGCATAGTTAAAATAATCATTATAAATAGATAACGGATTTGTAGACGCATTATCACAAATTTGTCTTAATTTAGTAAAATCAAAACCTTTGTTCTAAACATTATCGAACTTTTCTACTACGGGAACATTTTTTGCGTCGTCTATATTGCGCAGTAATGTTCTCACTACGTCCACTATTTGTACCGACCCCACTAACGACAATCGAGTATTTTTCAATTTTTCAATAGCGCTTAACTTCAATACGCCTAACTAAAATATAAAAATCTGGCCAGCATATGCGACCTAACACAATGCTTACAATGAACTTGCTTATCTTCAAATTCGCAATCTTTATTTTGTAACTGGGTGCGTCTCGTAAAAAAACAAAACTTTTAGCAAAGATCTCTTACAATAAGTAATTTATTTGTTAATACTTAAATCTTATCGGACTGTATACAATGAATTTCACTTAAGATGCAATATACAAACATGTATAGGTTTTTTATTTTCATAGAAACTAGGTAATACATTCTTACATTGTCCCACGTAAAATGCAACATATCAATATAATTTGACATTAGTTAAGTCAAAAGTAGCAGTATTTCTATTTCGATATTAGCTTAGTATCAATCTTAAATGATATACAGAAAGGAAGAGAGAACTCAGTTAGTGACATGGTATCTTTCGGGATTCAGTTTACAAAGAACGGCTGACGTGTTTCACGTTACCTACCCAGACAGGCCAGTACCAAATTCGTCAACTATATCAAGGTTCGTTTCGAAATTTAAAAGTGAAGGTTGTGTAGAATTAAGTCATCGAAAACGTAAAAGACCAAATACTGCAAGAACTGAGGCACGGAGAAATCAGTTGATCGAAACAATCGAAAATAATAATCGTCTTTCTACTAGGCACTTGGCAAGACAGTTGGGAATTAGCAAATCCAGTGTATTCAGACTCTAGAAAAGTGAAAAATATAACTGTTTTAAATTTGAAAATCATCAAGAACTTAGATTCGGTGACAATGAGAAGAGGACTGTTTTCTGTGATCGGCTATTTGAAATCATCAATAATAACATTGATTTTTTAAAACAAATTGTTTACCGATTTACCGATGAAGCAACATTTTCTGTTAACGGTGAAGTAAATCGACAAAACACTCGATATTGGAGCAGAAGAAATTTACATTTGTTTAATGAATCTAGAACACAATACCCTCAAAAGGTAAATGTATGGGCGGGAATCACTAGTTCTCAGATTATAGGACCATTTTTTATTGACGGATATTTAAATAGTGAAAAATATTTACTATTACTACAAACAGAAATACTTCCAGCTTTAAATGCTTTAAACCTTCCACATCAATTATGGTATCAACATGATGGCGCTCCTGCTCACTATTCTGCAAATGTGTGTCAGTATTTAAATGCATCATTTCCTCAACGCTGGATAGGACGCGGCGGAGAAATAGCTTGGCCTCCGCGCTCGCCTGATTTGGCACCAGTTGATTTTTTTATTGGGGTTATTTAAAGATATATGATTGTTTCGGCCTTTACTTGATGACATTCCATTATAACTATTAAGATAAAATAAAACAAATTTTACGAATTTCACTTTTTAATTATCACTGTAACGAATCGTTTCGCACCAACCTGGGCTTCGTCAGTTATATGTCTGACGAAGCCCAGGTTGGTGCGAAACGATTCGTTACAGTGATAATTAAAAAGTGAAATTCGTAAAATTTGTTTTATTTTATCTTAATAGTTATTTAAAGACACAGATTTACAATGGCGAAATTGAAAACTTAAATCAGCTGAAAAATAGAATAATTGAAGTTTCTGGAACAATTAGAGCAGACACACTAAATTCTGTTGTTAGTAATTTTTATCATCGTTTAAGTCACTGTTTGGCAGTCAATGGGGGAATATTTGAAAATTTTTTGTAAAACAATTCAATAAACGATATTTATCGGAAATGTAGTTTTAATCCTAAAACACTACATTGAATTAAATAGGCTTTACTGTCAATAATTTGACAAAACAACCATGAAAGATATCATAATTATCAAAAGATCATAATTATTACATATTGCATTTTATGTGGGACAGTGCAAGTGCATAGTATTTTCGTATCTATGGTTACTACATTGAACTACATTCATATATTGCAAGTTATATGAAATTCTCTGTATATTAACAAAAACGCTGAGTTGTAATTTCATACGAACACGTGTTCCTTATAAAACCCGATTTTGAAAACGTTCGTACGTATATATTAACTTATACTGAGTAGTTATATGTCTGACGAAGCCCAGGTTGGTGCGAAACGACTCGTTACAGTGATAATTAAAAAGTGAAATTCATAAAATTTGTTTTATTTTATCTTAATAGTTATACTGAGTAGGACCTTGGAATGTGGGAAAAATCTGACAACTCTACTTATAACATTTGCAAATGGTTCTACACATGTATTTGTAATATATAACTACAGAGATTGTTAAAATAAATAAAATAATAATTATAGGCCGCAAATGACGATATGTTGTTCGCTTAAAATATGCTTAAAAGATTACCATCAAAACTAGATATATCCTAAATATGTATTTATACATTATTTTGTATTGATGAAATCCAATATAAATTGCTTTTCTAATCACAACGCTTTTTATTTTTATTATTTCTTGCATTCGCTTATGTATGAATATGAACTTTACTAGTGGAATAAAATTACGTATCACTTTGATATTCCTTAAAATCTAACTTCTTAAGAACCACCTTATAACGTGTAAATGATTATACATCCTGTTTCTTCTTAGGATATATCTTCAGAAAAGAAAAAAAAATACTTATTTCTACGATTACTAATTATCTAATGTAACTTAAAATGAAGTGTGATCAACTGGTATTTACGTATAATTTAAACTATTTTCCTATACAAGTTCTTGTATTCAATCGTTCTTCCTGAAATAAAGGAATATATTTAGTTTTGGTCCCAAAATTACAATTTTATTAGACACCAACATTAGTTTCCATATTATCCAACAAATATATAGTTATTTACGTATTAAGTCTGAAAAGTAATATTTTACTAGATTAGTAAGCAAATACTAGGACGAGTCGCTGGTAGCTTACGAGACCAGTAAAAACACTTTCCGGATGTGGTGCGTACATTTTTTTTGCAATCGTAAATTTTTCACTTTTATTATCGTAAATTTTCCACTTTTACTAAACAGATGATTGTTTTAAAACTGCGGTGGGCGCTTGCAGTAATGTGTATTACCTTAACAACCAGTCAACAAACTTCAGTCAATTTGTAAAATTAACGTTCGTGTTTACAATTTTTACAGGACTATAGCAAACGCCAATTAAGTTGGCGCGAGGAGGGGTAAGTTCGCGCAGGATTAGAAGTAGTGGGGAGATTTGTATTTGGTTTTACATCAAATGTCAGATAATTCTAACCTCTAAGCGTGTATCACTTTATGATCCCCTAGCAAAGACATTATGTTCCGTCAAACGTCAATGACAAATGTATTCTGACAATTACTTGCGTAGTGGGGGTGTACGTTTTTAAAAACGGCTTCTGCGCACCCCCTACTCGCGCCAACTTAATTGGCGTTTGCTATACTTCGGTAAAAAAACATTCGAACTAGTCCGGTAAATTGACTTTCTAGGTTGAAAATTATTTGAGTAAAGTGTTCATTACAGTACGATTGCAAAAAAAAGTATTTTCCGATGTACTACTATGACAAAAAATTATCAGGACTAGTTTATTTAAAACGTACAAGTAAATTTAATCGGACTCAATATTTTTCCTAGGTTGGCAGCACTCACTGTTTTTGACATCTGTACGAAATTTCATGTCATTATTCTTGTTAAAGGGTAAACAAACATTGTTTTTCTATCACGAAAAAACACTTTCTTAGGATTTCATAATGTCTGATTTTGATGAGCAAAGAATTAGCACAAAATTTAACTTGCGGAATGAAGTTTCAGTCACGGATACATAGAAAATAATGGAAAGAGATTTCAGTGACGAGTGCATGTAAAAATAGTTGGTTCAAAAAGTGTTCAAATAGTAAAAAATAGTTTTAAGAAGCTAGAGAACGCGTTGAAGATGAAGGGCGATCTGAACGACCTTTAACATCAGTTGATGAAAACCGCCGTAGATTGACAATTAGAGCCTTTGTAGTTAATACTGGAATTTTATTTGGATGGGTATAAGCAATTTTGAAAGACCATTTGAGTCGCAGACGTATCTCATTTGATTAACTTCAAATTAGCTTAATTTTTGTTGGTTCAATGTCAGCAATAACGCGTTGGATTTCTGTTTTCAGTTCAGGAATTGCCTGTGGTTAATTACCGTAGACCTTGAACTTTACAAAACCCAGAGAAAGAAATCGCATAGCGTCGCGTCGCAAGATCTGGGCGGCTAATTAACGTCAGTTGACTTAACAAATCGGTGATTTCTATTGCTGCATAGAATCTGGCACCATTTTGTTGCAACCACATCCATTGGAGGCTAATATCGTCCAATTGATCCCACCAAAACTTCTCGATATTATGTCACAATATAGTAGTCCGTTTGCAGTTAAAGCTTAGTCAAACTCATTCTCAAAAAAGAATCCAGTTACATCCCCATTCACCTATAATCCACGGCAAACAGTGGCTCTTTCTGGACGTATCCGTTTTTAATGAATAGGACGAAGATTTTCATTGGTCCGAATCCTCTTATTAACAAAACCCTCCAAATGAAAATGAGGTTCAGCGCTCAAGATGATGTTTAAAAAAAAATGTAATTCACTGTTTGGTTTTCCATTGCCCAATTAGTGAATTGTCTTCGTTACAAATGGTTTCTTGTCTTGGTTCTGCTAATGTTCAGTTGTTGGGAACAATAACGCACTGCCCGTCCTGGATTGCCGTCAATACTCTCATTAACGACGCACAGGATGAAGAAATAATAAAGTTTGTTTGTCTATAGTCCAATCAGTTTTCTTACATTTTTTAATTAATCTTCGAACAATGGACTCATTAAGTGAATATGTCTACCACCAGTTCCAAGCACTTTTCGAACAGTTTTCGCAAAACTTTCGCCAATTTTTAGTGTGTTTTAACAATAGTAATACAAATAGCAATCCAATTTTAATAACCTCAACGACTGCACATGACAAATGTCGAGCATTAAACTTAAATGGACCCAAGTTTCATCTCCAATCAAGTCGGTCACTGGACTTTTTTTCAAAAAAGAACGACATGTTAACGTCTGTACAGAGATTATTTCTGTAACAAAATGCATCATACGGGCGATCAGGCATGGATTTACGCTTATTATCCCGAAACTGCCGATCAATCCAGTGAAAATTGCGGCAAAAGCGAAGTATGATCGAAAAAACGTCAAAATCGCTAAAAATTAAAGTGTTTCAACGGGTTTCCTTTATTACCATGATGTGAATATGAATTTCTTCTAACCGGTCAAACTGTTAAAAATAAATATCATTTAAATGTTATGCGTCGTTTGCGCAAAGCCATGTGCCTAAAATGCGGTGAATTATGTAATGAAAACTTGAGGTTCTTGCGCTATGGTAATGTGTCATATGACTTTTCATCGTCCATTTAAGACTATTTGACTATTCAATCCATATTGCTCTATAGCCATTGTATTCGTCTAATTTAGTACCGTGTGTGACTATTTCGGCGGTTATACCGAAAATCGACGTTCAAGAACAGCTATGGATATTGGAAAAACCTTGAAATAAGTTCCGGAGATAAGGAGATTAAATAAATTTGGAGGAAGTGTTACGTCCATATAAATTTAATTTGTATTTTAATTTTATTTAAGTTTAATCAAATACCTTCGGTTATGAGAGGTCTTTGATTATGTATGTATGTAATAATCAAATAGATTTAGTTTTATTTATTTTACGTATTAAATCATAGGTTTTAATTTTATATTATTTGTAAATGTTAAGTGTATAGAATGGTCTTGGAGTTTCACAAATATCTAATTTGTTAATTTCGTAAGTGGTCAGGTATTATATTGCTTATGCATTGTCTTGTTTCCTACGGTCATAAAACTCTTTACTCAATACAGGTATAATCCTTTTTGTAAATTCGTTCATTTGCGGATGTAGACCTATATAATGGCATAAGTTTTATTGTTATATTTCATTTATTGTATTTATTATATTGAATGTTTCAATATATTCATCCTTTTACGATAAGATTTAGAGATTCGGTTTATTGCATTTTTCCTGTCTTCTTCGAATACTGTTCTTTATCTTTAGCCCACTTGCTGTTTATTGTAATTCACGTACTCGGTATTGTCATTCAATACCTGTAACAATTGTATTATTTGTATTCTGTATTTATTTTATTTGCAAGTGTACATTGTTTATTTTAATCCATTTATGACGTTGGTAAACTGCATTATATACCCTTCCTTGAAGAAGGGTAAATTTTTGCAGCGCAAAGTCATTATAATTATTTTAGTTGTTTTCTCCCTCCCTCGTAAGTGGCGGGGACAAAACTTTCATTGTAAAAATAAGTTAAAACAAAGTTCAGTTCCAACCCAGATCTCAGCGATCTCACTTCAAGAATATATTTATGCATTAGCCAGTTTTTCGGTCTTTCAGTATTAAGGCCAAATTCATACATTTATATTAAAATGGAATTCCAAGATTCAATTTATTAATAATTAATAGTAAATATATTAGTGTTATTTCATACACTTATATTTCGGTCAACCAAATTCCGAAAATTCCTTCAAACAAGAATAAATGTTTTTCGTTTTATTTAACTAGTCCTAATACTTTCTGATTGCAGTAGTAGTTATCACAATTAGTTTTTTTTTTTTGGGACCCATAACCAGTAACATCATGTAAATTGAATTATATTAAAATCTATCTTGATGGACAAAATAACGAGTTTTTATTTTTATTTAATTATTAGAAAATTAGTTTAAAGTATAAAATACCTAATTATAAGTACACATAAGTTGTACGACTTGATTCTTTAGTAAAACTTACATAAGACAAAAGCTCTTATTGACTAGAGAAATATTAGTGAAACCACTTTTGAAAATTGTTAAGTTCCATCCACTGCAATACCGTAGTGAAAAGGTAACAATAGAAAAGAAATAGTTGTGTGAGCTTTTATTAATTCAACATTTCGAAACTTTGTAGCTTTGATTAACTATGAAACGTGATATAGTACAATGAATGTAATGGAAATATAACAAGATCAATTCGTAGTGATTTAAATAGAAGACTTTCTTTACTCATAAGAATTATAGTTCATTTCACGAGCAAATGGATCAATATAAAAATATGTACGTTTTCAAACACTTACGTTTGAAATGTAAAATACATTCAAATACATGATTAAAATTATTACTACCAATATATGCTGGTTAAATCAACTTTCATTAAAATTCTAGTTAATACGAGAAACTATACATTATACTGAAAAATGGCAAGTGCAACTAAAGTTTAGTTTAACTATTTTCTCAAACAAAGTTAGACCGTACCTACAAAATATACGGAAATATTAAATTTTTTAAGACCGTTTAATGTAAACGACAATGTTATCATAAAACAAAATATATTAAGATTTTGTATATTCGATTATGCTAGAGTATTGATTCCCAAAGTGGTCCAGGTGGACCCCCAGGGGCCCACGGGAGACTCGACGGGGGTCTACGTTGGCGTGACAAGAAAATGGGGGTTCACAATTCGTAAGCGGGGGTCCACGAAAATTTATCTGGTTTCGATAGTGAAGAACTAAAATGTTGGCTTGAGTTCACCTATCAATGTAGGCAGATAATATTTTAAGAAGCTCAGCGACTGTTACTTGTAAAAACTTGCATATTCCATATTCAGTACAACGTGTCGAGACTTGCAAAGCGTTGCCGCTGCCGCCGTCCGCAATGCTTGTTCAGACGTGCAAAGGGACGAAGTACGACTTGTGGTGTGTGTGCTTGCAATCTTGCATGAACTTGTTTGATTCTTCACCAATATAAATACGAATGCCACGGATAAACGTTACTCATTTGTTTCACGAATTTCGAAAAGAAAAGTAAAGTAAAGTGAATCAATGTTAGTGTTTGCCACTGTCGGAAAAGTAAGTACTTACCTGCCTATTTGTTATACATACTTTTATTTTATTTATTATTTATCTATTTATTTTACAATTTATTGTACACGTAAGTAAACAAAAAATGGACAAATTACAAAAAAATACGTAGGTACAAAAGGTGAGGCTTATTCCTAAAAGAAATCTCTTCCAACCCACCTGCGATAGGAGATATATTTATGTTGTAATAAGTATATTTGTAATGTTTGCGTGTAGTAGGTACGTATTAAAAATTAAATACTGAACAGAGCCATTATTAGATACTTCCATAAAAGAACAGAAAGCCGAGAAAGGTTGATCTTCTTGTCCCTACTTTATTAGTAATTTTTTTATTACCCGACTGTGTGGTGGTTCACTAATAATTAAATATATTTTCATAAATTGTACGTGTCTTTATATACTACATACTCGTAACGTGCATCAAAGTAATAAATAAATAATTAAAATCGCGTAGTTTGGATATCAAAATATTATTTACAAGTATTTTCTATCGAATTTACAGAAATATATCAAAATATAATTAATGAAAAAATGTTTTACATTACATTAAAATCGGTTCAGCCGTTTTCATAAAACTCAATTATTGATCTTAGCGATTTATTGCTTTTAATAATTAGAATCAGTTTGCCGCCGGTACTTTGATTATTTCATTGCAATAATCAATTAATCCTGTTAAAATAGCCATATCCTGTTAAGTAAGACCGCCTTAAGATTACTACAACAAAGTTTTTTTTTTTATTTACAGGTAGGTAACTGATACGAAACATGGCTGAATCTAAGAAGAAATGTCGACAGTACAGTGTTGATTATTTAAAATTTGGTTTTCTTCCATCAAAGGCAGACGAGCGATTGCCCATATGCCTTTTATGCAACAAAGTTTTGAGCAATGACTCTATGAAACCATCGAAGCTCGAAGATCATCTAAGAAGGTGTCATCCTGATAAAATAGGTAAAGATTTGAAATATTTTCAAACATTGAAGGAAAAATATGAAAAGAGACCCACCGTGCACAGTATGTTCGCTTCAACGCCGGAAAGTAACGATGATGACTTGCGGGCATCTTAGAATATCTCATTACTTATAGCGAAATCTGGAAAATCGCACACCATATTGGAGAACAGTTAATTTTACTCGCTGTTGAAGAGGTTTTAAAAACTGTTCTGCACAAATCTCCATTTGACATACTCAAAAGAATTCCTTTGAGTAACAACACTGTACAAAGACGTATTGACGAAATGAGCTCTGATATTGAAAGTTTCTTGTGTAATTATCTGCAAACAACTAATTTTTCTATTCATCTGCACGAATCAACTTTACCTGGTAATGAAGCATTATTATTGGCATATGTTCGATTTGTTATGGACGAAGAAATTCATGAAGAGCTACTATTCGCGAAAACTTTGGAGACAGACACTAAAGGCGAATCAATATTTAATGTCCTGAGTGATTTTTTTAAGGAAAAATCGATTCCATTCACAAACGTTATTTCGGTGGCAACAGATGGAGCCATGGCCGGGCGATGTCGTGGGTTTATAAGCCATCTTAAAAGTAGGTAATACAAATGGCTTTCATATCCCATTCGCGGAGTAATGTTTCCCAAAGTGCGAGTTTGTGTTGTCAGTGTCTGGCTGCACTATTGCGTTAATGTGCGCACTTATCAAGCTTGCGGCTTGGTTTCTCTTGTTGAAAATTGTTGATACCACAATAAAATGTCCCTAGTACCATTGCAAATGTAATTAAATGATATATTGATGGTGTTTAGTCTAAACTAAACTGTTGAATAGCTTATGTTTGCAAATGCAATAGTATTAACTATAAAAATGTAGGTGATTTAGTTCCTGAAATAAAAAAAAGAGTAGCAGTTAATGATAAGAAATGAACTATTTTTTACTATTTTAAAATTTTATTTGAAATGTGGAATTTTAGATAGTTAAGATGTTCTTATCTCTTGTTTATCTACGGTTGTAGTAATTCTTATGGATTGCGGTTCTAACAAAATCATATTTTTTGGTAGAACCGCAATTCATAAGAATTACGTAGCAGATACGTAGCAGTTTGGATATGATGGAATGGATGTGAGGTGACGATTTTATACGAAAAAGACGAAAAATAAATTAGAGTATTTGAGAGAAATAATGTGTGACCCAAAAAAAGTTCTTCAAGTAGACTATAAACGAGAAAGATAACTATAGCAGTCATGTCGGAGTATAATCATACCTATAGAAATGTCATCTGTCATTCACTGATTAAATTGACAATCTACGAATATCTTAGACTATTTAATTCATCTGTCATGTAATGTTTATTAACCAATGAAATTTTAGTAATTTCCATGGTTACAAAAAAATCGCAGCGGTTATTGAACCAGTGAAAATTGAAACGAATATTGTATTACACTTCATAAAGTATATCTGTTCAGTTCAAGGCCAAATTCAAAGCATGTGATTCAAATCAGTACTGCAGAGTCAAATGAAGTCAGTATTCAATCGCGGAAACAACCGTTTGCCGGCATAAAATATAAATGTCATGTTTTGCAATATTGTTAAAATTTTGGTATGTTACTTGTAATATAACCAAAGAAAGCATATACATAACCTAGATGTCAAAATAATAATAATGAGTAAAGTAGGTTAGCAATGTCAAAGTGATAAACAATTTCGAACTTATTGCCACTTATTGATATTACTATTTATTATCAGTATTGTCCTCAAAAGAACAGATTTTGTAATTTTTAATGACAAACTAAATATTCAAATTAGAAGAATGTTTAACCTAGAAATCAGAATATCGGAAGCAAAGTCAATATACAACAGTATTGAAATAATTTCACAGCAAGCCGAATATCATAAGACTATCTCCTGGACAACTTATCCTTTTTATTTATTGTAATATTTCAAAGACGTACGTCTTAACTTAAAATGACAAACGTGCTTAGTATTATAGCGCGTGTTCATGTGTGTTAGAAAGAGATAAAGTACAATTTGCGTTTCACAATTGGGTACGAAACTGAAAAGATACAGAGAGAGCAAAAATGGTTGTCCTGATCCTAAACCACTTTCCGCTAATCACATATCAATATTTACTTCCACTTCGATGTAGAATATTTTCATATTTTGTTATAAATATGGGCAGTTAGTCAACCTACTAAACACTTTCGTGATGAAAGTGATCGAGCATAACAGAATTTAGCATTAAATTGGTCATGCTCTAATGTAAGCGGCATTTTTCTGAAACTTTGCACAAAAATAATAAATGTTAGTCGTACGACTATGAACAGAAAATGATATTATTTTGTTAAATTCACCAGAACTAACTGAGGTGTAACTTCAGATGGAAAAATGGACGAAAATATTGATATACACACCGTGGAAAGTGAAATGTACAATTTGAAAAACTGACATTGGAAAAGTTTTGTAACAATCTTGTTTCTTTTGTAATATTTTCAACACTATCATCTTCAGATAAAGCGTTGGTACTGCTGTTACTAGCAGTTACAGTGGATCTTATCTTTTCCACTACTTGTTGATGGTATTCTAGTCTAATTGCAGAAAATACTCAATCATCATCTTTCTCGCCAAATCTTCTCAACTCGCTTTCCATCAATTTAAAACGATTTTTAACAGTTTTAACAAACTTATTGAGAGAAATTTGTGTGGGATGCTTTCTGACACTTATGACACTTTTTCGAATATTATTAATTGTTGCTACAATAATGCAATCATGAATGGCTCGATTGATAAATTATTTAAATTGCGTAAAACGGGTTTGAAGGATTTGATTCATTAAATAGGTCTCCGAATACGATTGGTAATCAATGTTATGACAATAAAATTCGGAATCTAACTGACAAAGAATATTAATTAATTGCGTGCTTGATTAAGAATTATTAATCGAAAACTATAGTTCAGAAGAATCAACACGAGATGATTCTGACGCTACACTAACCAAGGAAATCTTAAATGAAAATACTAATGACAAATCTAACGGAATTCGCTACAGACGAAGCCGTGAAATATTCTAATTAATTTTAAGAATAAGATTCGAATAAAACCTGTTATAATTTAACCCAATTACCAGTTGTTACTAAACGCCGTTCACGATTCGAAGATGTGCACGTCATTAATGATGTCAAAATAATGTTCCGAAATCATTTGCAAAATCTATTGGAAAAATCGATTTGTTTACATTTTAGGTTAGGGTAGTAAACGCTTATGTCAAACTTATAATATTTATGTTATAATTTATAAATAACCGAATTTATTAATTATTCCAGAGGTAACTGCAATTCACTGTCATCCACCGACAAGACCTAGTAGCGAAAAATTTGAGTGCTAAATTGCACCAATCGCTTCAATTTGTGATTAATGCAGTTAACAAAATAAGAAGCAATGCATTGAATACGCGTTTATTTGCGCAATTGTGCGATGAAATTGATGAAGACTTCCAACGATTGCTCTTACATACTGAAGTACGCTTGTTGCCGAAAGGTGCATGTTTAACAAGATTTTTCTCACATTTTGAATCAGTTTTAGAGTTTCTGGAAAGTAATGATCCAGATTTCAAAGAAAACCTAATCAATTTGAGAGCAGACATCGCGTATTTGACAGATTTGTACAAAAAATTTAATGAGATTAACTTACAATTACAAGGGGAGAGCCTCAATTTAATAAAAACAAAGGGTGTAATTTCAGCTTTTCTTGGAAAATTGAAATTTATGAAGCAAAATATTAGTCGGCGCGAATTTTCCCAGTTTTCAAACTTGTCACAGGTAGAATGCCTTGATGAAGATATTCACACATACGTTCAACATTTAATTGCCCTGCATGATGACTTTAAAATCAGATTTGAAGATATTCAGGAAGTGGAGAATGTGATATTACAAGAGGAGCTACTCGAGCTTAGCACTAATGAGGAACTGAAGGTGATATTTAAAAGAGGGTATCAAACATTTTGGCTGCAGGCAGAAATACCCGAAAAATATCCTGGACTGTGGGGAATTGCGAGAAAGCTTTTGATAGTGTTTCCCTCGTCATATCTTGTCGAGAAAAGTTTTAGTGTCGTTACAAACCTTTTAACAAAAAAAAAGAGCAGATTGAATATCACAGAACGGGGAGATTTGCGGTTATTCCTAACAAAACTGAAGCCAAATATTGATAATTTGCTGTCAATCCATCAAGTACATCCCTCCCACTAAAATTATGACTATTTTGTGATCGTCATTGTAGAAGTTACGTTACGTTATTAATATTTAATTTTAATTATATTACGACTGTTATCATATTACAATGTAATATGATAACAATAATAATTAATAGTGTAATAATTACATATTTGAATAAATACAACACAAGGAAATATACTATTTTTCTTTTTATTTTTGCCACTCCGAATGGGGAATTTTCTAAATAAAATATGTGAGAATTGATTGCTTTCTTGTGCTGTGAGTAGATATCAAAGGAATAAAGTTGGATGGAATCACTTTTTTGATTGGCTAACTTTACTTTTTTGACATCGACTCACAGCACAATCAATTAATTAACCAATAACTCAGCCGCAACGCAAATTTTCATAGTTAGATCTAATCTTCACATTTTTTGTCGAGTTTTGAGAATATGGTAGAAATGTAGCTTTAGGGGGTTCACCGGAACCAGCAAAACTTTTAAAGTGGTCTATGAGAAAAAAAGTTTGGGAGCCTCTGTGCTAGAGCAACGATGACATACTATGTCTCCAATTAAATTTTCATTTAGAGTAGCCTATGATTTCAATATAAATTTGGGAACTCTGTGGAACAGTAAGGTCAAATTTTGACAACTGTCACAGTTAAGTCAATTTATTGAAAAGTTGTCTTATCAATTAGATTATTTATTATCATGTTAGAAATACAACACAAAGTTTTTATTGTGGGGTTTTCTGAAGAGTGACGACTACTACCAAATTAAATAAAAATAAAATAATAAACTAGTTTCCAAATTTTTTATTTACATATTTGTGGTCGTAGAAAAAGTATAGTATGCAATGCGTTTTATAAACTTGTTAGTCACTCATTTTATTAAACACTCGCTCCGCTACGCTCCGCTACGCTCCGCTACGCTCCGCTCGTGATTAATAAAACTCGTGACTAAAATTGCGTTTATAAAACTTGATACATAATATAATATTTTGTTAAAAATACCGTAAAACGTGAAAACAAAAAAAAACGAAAACCATAATTGGAATTAATTCAAATTGGGTACAGGAATCTAGAGAGGATACAAATAGCTGAGCCAGCATTCGCAGATGACATAGTACTAATAGCTGAAAATGGAAATAACCTGCAAGAAAGTATAGATATACGGAACGAAACATCTAAAAAAAAGGAATGAGCATAAATAAAAATAAAACAAAAATAATAATAAAACAAATTAACGCAGGGTAATTCTTCTTCACATTCCTTTATAATTTCATAAAGAAATATCTTGTCGACGATAAATGGCAACAATATAACGTTTGGGCATTCGCCCAATGAGATCGTAAATTTCTTTATGAATATCTAGCTCACAAGACATTTTGCTGAACCAGGTCACAAAAACTAAACTGTTATAATTAAAATAAGTTAATTGTCACATGTGACTTCCAGTGACAACTTAACCAAACATCATTTAGTATAACTACAAATCATCCAAAATGTTTCCGAAAACTTTGGGACCATACGTTACTAGAGACTAAATATTCAATAACTTCTTCAGGAATATTCTCTCATTCTACAATTGAATCGGTGAGTATTAAAAGGAACTAACTCCACAATCTCGACATTTTGAGATTTACGTGTATTAGTATATTTTGAAACCCTACGGATCGAATGGTGATGAAAGGAACTAACTCCGATTTGACGTTACCTTGTTTCATCTAACAGTTAAAATCGAGTCGGTGGAGAAAGGAACTAAGTGCCGGAGTTAGTTCCCTTTAATCCCAATTTCGCGACTGAATCAGCTGTTTATATTTATACATAAAGATATGCGCATTTGGTTTATATTGTAAATGCGCTTTGTATATTGTAACCTATAAAATATTATAATATTGTGCAACGTTGGGTGGGACATCCGTTTACTGAAATATTCGAAAAGTATCCTGTATTTGAAATGGAAGCTGAAGAAGGCAACATTGATATCATCCGAAAAGGGAAAAAGCGAATTAGGGAACCTGAGACTTGGAAGTGTAACGTTAGAAAATTTAAAAAACTGAAAGGGGAACAATATATTACTTGTAAAGGAAGAACTGTCCCAAAAAAATCTATTGTGACTCCCATATGCAGATAACTTCATATATTAGTGTTAGAGCTCGTTTAGTGACTAGCTACAATATTACGGTTATTTAAACATATTTTTACTTTCAGTTGTAAAATGGGATGTTACCGCAAATTTTTTGAACAAGATCAGATAATGGTGTTGACCCAGTTTCAAGAACGAGAAGCGTAAGGCTAGTTTCAAATTTCTCATTTTACGGAAAAGTGATAGAATCCAGGTATGCCGAAAAGCTTTTCTGAATCTGCATGTTATTAGCCAGAAACGTGTTTTCCGTATCTGTACTCTACTTAAGCAAAATACTACCCCACGAGACAAAAGAGGGTATAACGTTAAATCTCACGCGATTTCTGGAGAGACATGTAAAAAAATATACGACCACATTCGTTCATTTCCAAGTAAAACTACGCATTATGGCACCAACGAACTAGAGTATTTAGATGCAAGGCTTAATGTGAAAATTATGTACAATCTTTTTCAATCAAAATATCGGGACATCAACATTAAATATGCATTTTATTTAAAATACTTTAACGAAAACTTTAAGTTAAGATTTGGTCGCCCCCAAATAGATGTATGCTCTACATGCGAAGAACTGGAAACTAAGCTAAAAAATACACATTTATCTCAAGTAGCAAAGTTAGCTATACAAGGTGAACTTCAGGTTCACAAAAGAAGAAGTAAAAAATTTTACAATGCAATCAAAGCTGCTAGAGAACTCTGCAAGTCTGATAATTCGGTGTGTGGCATTGTGTTTGATTTTATGCAGAATTTGCCGTTGCCACATATCCCTGTGCAAGAGATTTTTTACATGCAGCAAATATGGGTCTATACTTTCTGTGTAACGAATCTAAAAGATAATTCCTCCAGAATCTATCTGTACCCTGAAGGAACAGCTAAGAAGGGTGCCAATGAGGTGTGTAGTTTTCTTAAGGACTACATTAACGACTGTGTTCCAAAAACCGCAAAAAGTTTATATCTCTTCTCCGATTCGTGCCCAGGACAGAATAGGAATCATACGTTTATACGTACCTGCATGGGATTGGTTGAATCAAAAAGATTTAAAACTATTGTGCAGAGATTCCCGATACGAGGACATTCCTTTTTGGATTGTGATAGGACCTTCGGCCTTTTCAAACGTCGCATTAACAAAGTGGATCGTATTTATCATCCAATGGAATATGTTGAACTTATAGCTAATTCCAAGTCCAACATATCAGTTAAGGTAGTACAGGCAGAGGACATAAAAGATTTCAACAGATGGTGGCCCAGTCTGTTTAAAAAGAACTGTTTGTCATTAGAGTCTTACGGCAGAAACGTTCCACGCAATCTAAAGCAAGCTTTTACACCAGCGTCATTCATGGAGTTTAAATATCTCACCTCTGGTCAACTACAGGTATCAGTGTATATAGGAGGTCTGCAAAAGCACAGATTCAATCTAAATCAACCTGGATCAAGACCAGATGCATCAAACATTTTTGATTCGCTATTATCCGCATACCCTGAAGGAAAGGTACCTGTTAAGCAGAACAAAATAGATGCTGTAAAGGAGCTTATAAGATATATTTCGGAGAGCAATGCAAGAGACAAGCAATTTTATGAAGATTACGTAACATGGCCTACTACCAACACTGACAACAATCTCTAGAATATATACCATGAGTTTTGTATTTTTAAAAACTGTTTACAAGCTGAATAAACCTTTTCTTATAAGTAAATTTGTTTTTTGTCAGAGTTTGGTATTAAAAGGAACTAACTCCATCGCCCTTTTTTCGTAATTTTGAACTTATTATGACCCTAACCAAATAAATTCTAAGCTGTAACTGATCCTTGACTTAACAACATCGCGTCAGACAAAAGCTATTTTCATTAGAACGTTCAACAAGGTTGTGAGATAAACTTATGTATTTTCCCAAAATTTAAGTTTTGCGCAGTTAGTTCCTTTCAAAACTCACCGATTCAATTACTGTATCTATCAGTTGATTGTGGCTGCAAAGTGATAGTATTCGACTTCGCATTTTCTTTGTTAAAGCGTCGCATAGATGTTTTATGGAATTGGAATTGGGACTGTTTGGTGGCGATTCCATAAACAGAATGTTAATAGCGTTCCTGTAGTCGATGGCAAAAATTAAGTATGAAATGAATTTCAAAACAGTAAAAAGAAAGATAAAAATTTAATACATTGATTATACGAAACTAACTGTAATTCTACGTTGTCAGTTAAAATTGGCTTCAAAAGTAAAAAATTTAAAAAAAAACAAAGAAATATTTTTTAAATCGTAACGATATTCGGTATCAAAAATTATCATTAAACACAGGTAAATTCGTTCGTACGATATTCGTAGAATACCTGGTTGATGGTCGGAGGGTAAAATAAAGGTGTTGGTACGCATGTCGGGCACGTACAATCATTGAAAACAGCTAGCCGTCGATGGTTTTGTACGCATGTTGGTGTTCGTTCGTCCGTCTGAAAGAATTTCAATATTCGAAGAATCGTAGAAGTAGTTGCCCTCAAAATTGCGATTAATTATCCTGGAATGGGTTATCTTGCATCCCAAACTCACTATACCAAACGCAACTTCGTTCAATCGTTCACGCTTCTTAGTATTGCCCCACAGAAGCGATTTAAAGCTCAAATAACTAAGAAACACGTGAAAATAAATTCCCTTAATCGGTAGGACTCACAACTTATTCCATCTAATAACTAGCTTGGCCCACTGCCTTCTCAAATTCGATACTAAAAATGCACTATCGAAGAGGAGAACAACTGCAGCGTTTCCGCAAATAAAAATAGATGGTATATCATGTACTACATCGTACGAAATTATACGAATTGAATTATTATACAGGGCTCAACGAGAAAAAGAAAAATACATTTGTAACATGCTTTTTTTGAAAAAGAGTGCTGCTATTACCACGCAGTAAATAAATTAATGAGCAATGTCGTAGAGGCAACAAATATTGGCAGGACCATTCAAACGTGAAGATGTCCTCATTCCTTGCATTCCTATAATTCCAACGGATATGCCATTTAAATTTAAGAGAATGCAATTTCCAATTCGATTGGCATTTGCAATCACCATCAACAAAGCTCAGGGTCAATCTTTAAAATTGTGCGGTTTAGATCTACACATGGATTGCTACCCACATGGACAATTATATGTTGCGTGTTCTGGAGTCGACAAACTAGACAATCTCTATATCTGTACAAGTACAGACAATGGAACAACCAAAAATATTGTATATCCACAAGCATTGTGAAATTAAACATATTAGAAACGTGTGCTTACAATTTTTTTTCTTTTCAATTTAACCATACTGAGCCACAGCAACGCATGGCCGGGTACAGCTAGTAATTGATAAGAGCATCATAATTAGAGACCGGACACATCGGGTTGAAATTACGTCGTCATTACAACGGACGATATAAATAGTCTACAACATCTGTAAATACATCACGCGTTATTGAATTGATCTGGCTAGCGCGCATATCTGTTTTCATCGACAATTTACAGTTTTTACAGTTAAATTTCTGTTTTCATGAGCGTAGATAGAAGCGGGGTTTTTATAATTTATTTTATTTATTAGTTTATATTTCGTAAGATAAATAAAGTGCTGTGAGTTAGTTTCTTGTTTTCATAGTTTTAACTGTTAATTACATAGTAATTTTTGTGATAGATCCTTTGATTTAATCTACTTCTCCCAATTATTTCGACGTAAGTGTGCATTGAATTTCGTTCAGTTTCAATAACTTACGCATACATTTTTAGTTTTCATTTATTTAGATCTAGAGCATTGTTTAAGTTACTTTTTCAGATATGATATGGAAGAACGTCGAGAACGGCATTGTAAAACAATGGCGAGTTGGATTGACAGTCATACTGATTATATGACCATTGTCAGTGATTCCGAAATTTATTGCAAAATCTGTAAAATATCGTTAAAAAATTCCATGAAATCGCATGTACAACGTCACTTAGCATCGCAAACACATGCACAGAAATTGGAACCGTTGGAATCTGACAATTTTAAGGAAGAACTTTGTGAAACTTTTATGGCGGCTAATATTCCATTGAATAAACTTAGCAATCCCACTTTAAAAAAATATTTCTTCAAAAATATACTGGTCGAAATGTTCCTGATGAATCCACCTTACGCAAATATTATGTTTCTAAGTACTCCACGAAAGCAGTAGAAGGCATTAGAACCCAAGTGCCGATGAAACTGTCGATATATTAGGACGCTGTGTGGTGGTAAATGTTGTAGCTAGTGTATTTTCTTCAGGAACACTTTGGAAATTTGACAAAACTAAGTACTTATTTTGAAAATCAAAATCTCAAATTAAAAGATGGATTAACCACATTAGACGTGGCTATTAATAATTTGAAAGATATTCCAAGTGACATCGGATGTGGCCTTCCCGAAGGCCACATCCGATGTCACTTGTTTGACGCAGTTTTTAATAGAAATCCAGATTTAATAACATTGCGGCAATTGTGTATGGGGACAATTACTCAAAATCTAACTGCTAAATACGCTGAAATAAAAGAATATTTCCAATATGCACCTATAACCAGTTGCGGTGTAGAAAGGACATTTTCTATTTACAAGGATGTATTTCATTCAAAGGGAACAAATTTTACAGAAGAGAACCTTGAGAAAGTATTGCTAGTAAATATTAATACTCCTTTACTCAAATTAAACTACAAAATGAACAAATAAAAATGTATTTCGTATTTTGTAGCCGTATATATACACGTTTTATTATTATAAGTATAATTATATAAATAAAATTAAAAACTTTAAAAATACAAATGTTCAATAGTACGCTCGTGGGCGATGAGTCATAAACCTCTCGTGTCCGGTCTCTAATCATAATATCAAACATGTAACACAACAGGTATTTTTTTAATTCTATAAAACAACTCATGCTTTTCTGGGCGGATACGAATCTTAGAAATGCCTCATCCCCCATCTGACGGGTTACTTTGTACTAATAACGTACAGCGAAAGGGTTAAACGATATTGATGCTTGATGTTATATAGTGCAATTATTGGTAATTTATCAAAACATTTCTATTTCTTACTGATATTGACAACCTCTTACTGAAATCTATCTATAGGATATTAAGTAGTATCGTGACAAGGGATTTTTAATATTTTCGTTTTGGAAATAACTCACTGTGATGATTTCTGTATTATATTCTTCAATACAGCACCAAATCGTAAATAAAACAACATGGTATATTGGACATAAGAATCAATACCGCATTTATTTTAATAAATGTTGTCAGAAAGTCGTTTTGTGAAAATTATTTCGTTTTGAATATTTAATTATAATTATGAGCTCGCTCTGCTTATTGAAATGAAATATAATTCTTTATATATTTTACATATTGGTGTTAACTCCTAATGTATAGAACTATATTGTATATTCGAAACAGGAAAATGTAAATGTAAAAATTTGAAAACCGAAAAATTGGATAATTTGGAATGAAATGTAAATTTTCTGTGAGTGTTCTTATTCCAATATTAATAAATATTCGTATTTACAGTTAAAACATAAAGTGTATAATGATAAAATATGTTCTTTTAAAATTACTTACATACAGTAAAAATAAAATATTTTAAAATATTCACGTTTGAACAAATTTTGAACAATTTTCTTTTTTTAATTATTACTGTTATCTATATTTCTTGTATATTTTAGGTACTTTCATTTACTAAGATGCTAGCGCTTCATTCGACACGGATCAGAAGGCGGCACTACATTTCACACGAACCATCCATGCTAAATCCTTCATTGTCGCGATGTGCATCGAATAAACGGCTGCTACAACCAGTACGTGCATAATATTGTGAGAATTGAGATAAATGTCAACTGTGCCCGGAAACCACTTTTCCGGAATATGCATCGCACCGATTGCGGCTCCAGTCACAGATACTAAATCCTGAAACAAACGAAAAATTTAATTCAAAATGCAAATACAATAATAAAAACTCTATTTCCCTTTGTATCTGAATAATTGTTTTAATACCCACAATTTTACTATTACAAAATGAAATTATTAATCGGGATTTGAGGCAAAGAACATGTTCATTTGCAATTTAGATTGATGGATTTTAAATAATAATGTACGAGGCTAGGCTGAACAGAAATGCACACATGCTTGTACAACGCGAACGAAATGACCTTCAGAAGCGCGCCAGGTGGAATATGGAAATGACATTTCCCCTCTATACGCATGCACAAGTTTAAGGTCGTTGAATTCATCCAGTCTATTTTGAGAAGCGGAAGTATGGAGACGTGTTTCAGTGCTATGTCATCACAAGTTAAACAGCGTGCTATTATCGAATTTTTGACTGCTGAAAAATTGACTCCTAGTGAGATTAATCGTCGTTTAAAGAATGTTTATGGTAACGATGCTGTTGATAAGTCTACTGTAAATCGATGAGTAATAAAATTTCGTGATTGCAAGCTTGGGAAAGCCAAAATTGTTGATAAAACACGCAGCGGACATCCGATCACTGCCGCAGACGATAAACATCGCAAACTCGTTGACGATTTGATTCAAAATGACCGAAAAATCACTCAAAAGCGTATCACATATTACATTGGAATATCTAAGGGCTGTGTCGGCTTCATTATTGAACTATTTGGATTTCGTAAAATCTATGCACGGCACCTCGTCTTACAGATGAGAACAAACAGCTCACTCAATGGTAATCATTACACCTTGGATGATGAGGTGAAGGCAGCTGTCTAGTCCTGGATTCAGGAAAAGTCGGAAGAATTTCTCAATGACGGAATGAAAAAACTTGTTACACATTGGGAGAAATGTATTAGCCTTAACGGTGACTATGAAGAAAAATAAATATTTGATTTTGAAGCTTAGGAATTGTACTTTAATGTACTTTTTGCCCAATCTTCCTATTTGTTTTTGTTCACAAGTTGTTGTACAAGTATGTGCGCATTATTTTTCAGCCTACCCTCGTATTTGCTAGACAAAATAGATATGTAATATGTTAACTCCTACAAAATTGAAGTTAAGGGCAATAAACAAAAATTAAGCCTTTTTATTGAAGTTCTAAGAGTATCCTAGGTAGTTTTTGCCTTTATTTAATTTGTCAAGTATGTAATAACTAGGAATTGGTAGTCAGGGGTATATTCCAGGAGGGGACTTAATGAATTTGTAGCGGGCCGATCTATTGTTTATTTTATTGCTTGAGTTCTATAGCGTAAATATGTGATGGACAGCGACACGACAATGTCTACACATCTACTTGCATGTAAAAGAATCGAAACAACTAATGCAAAATTTATATCATGTAACGTAACTAGTAGTATGACTCATATTACATATTTCGCACATGCTCTTCATCGAGTATCAGAGGAAGTCAGAAAATGCTACCCGAATGCAGATAAGTTGATATCTTCTGTCAAGAAATTTTTTGTGAAGGCACCTTGGCACAAGACTTATTTTGTGAAGAATTGCCACATGTGTCGCTACCACCAGAACCTGTTACAATGCGCTGGGGCATATGGATAAAAACAGCATCCTATTATCGCATGCATTTTGACGAGGTTATATGTGTAATATAACTACTGAATACGAATGATGCTGTTTCTATTTCACACGCCCAACAACTATTAAGGTAGATTAAGCCTATATTCATGGGCATTATTCCAAAATACCTATAACCATCCGCCATCTAGAGGTTAGTCCGACGACCTCACAATATTCTATAACTAACGCCATGGATATTGTGTACAATCTTCCTTCAATTCCTTTCTAAATTATCCATATTATTCGAGGAGGAAACTGGTTCGATTGTTAAGAGAAAAGTAGCCATACATCACCGTACCACTCGATCACTCGAGAATATTGCAGTAGTGCGTGAAAGTCTTGCCAAAAATCCAAAAATATCGATTCCTCGTCATTCTCAACAGTTAGACATTTAGAGAAGCACCTTGCACCGAATACTCACCATATATCCGCATATGTACTCGGATCTGTACAGACAAGAATGGGACAACTACAGCGACAGCCATATACTGCATAACTTGGAATATGTGGAATGGACTTGTGAGGTCAAGGAACTGAACCTGGCGGATCATCTTTCCCAAGTGCTCACAATTAAATATATGTCGGGCACAGGGTGTAGTGTAGATAGCCCCGACAGTACAGACAAATGAGTGACAACAATCTTGGCCAATTAAGATTTATGCTCTCTACAGAAACTTGGCATGATATCTATAATACTGCTGATACTGACGAAGCATTTCAAATATTTGTTGATATATTTACTTGGTACCTTGATATGGCTTGTCCTGTTGTAACTGGTTATCGATCCTTGACTGCCAGCAAGGGTTGGGTAACCCCAGAAATCATTGAGGAAAGTAAATCCCTCAAGGATGTATTTTGGCTAGCTAGGCACACCAATGATTATGAATTATATGCTGCGTACAGGGATAGAAGGAGAAAGTACAGGTTAATGCTGGATATTGCAAAAATAAACTATAACACTAATAGAATAGCTAATTCGGGAAATAGATCTAGGCACATCTGGAGGATTGTTAATGGGGGCAGTGGCGCGAGTAAATATGGGCAACCGCTTCTGAGAGACGAGGACGGGGATGTAATGGCTCCTGGATGTGCAAGTGAAGTTTTTGGGGAGTACTTTAGTGGTGGCGCTAGAAATAAAATGATACAGCGTTACTCGATGGGATTACCTCTGGCCTGTACATCGGATGGGTCCGTGTCTGGCTCTCTTTTCTTTGATAAGATTGGCCATGAGGAAATATCAAGAGCTATCCTCAGGCTAAAAAATGGGAATCAATCTGGCAATGGTGGTATTCCAACAACACTGATTAAGTGTTCCCTGGAGTTTCTAGTGCGGCCATTGCAATATTTATTTAATCTCTCTCTGGATACTTGTACGTTTCCGGTTGTGTTTAAGAAGTCCTTGGTGGTGCCAGTTCATAAGCGGAAATCTTCGTTGTCTATTGAGGATTTCAGGCCTGCGTCTGTTTTGAATGAATTTTCTAAGGTACTGGAGAGAATTGTGTCTGACAGGATTACTAATTTCCTAACTATGAACTATGCGTTGAGTGATGCGCAGCATGGATTTCGCATGGGCTTTTCCACTTCTACTGCAACATACAACTTTGCGGATAAAATTTATAAGGCGATTGATAAGGGAATGTATGCATTAGGATTATTTTTTGACTTAACGGCTGCATTCGATACTGTTCGTCACGACTTTCTTATAGAAAAACTTTACGCGTTGGGTATAAGGGGTGGGGTTCTTGCATGGATGAATTCATATCTCATCAATAGAACAATGTCTGTTAGGCTGGATAATGTGACATCAAGAGAATACTGTGTTGAACTTGGAGTTCCGCAGGGATCAGTGCTTAGGCCGTTATTGTTTATAATGTTTATAAACTGCTTACCTAGACATGTTAATCCAGATGGACTGGTAATGTTTGCTGATGACACTTCAATGCTCGTGATTTCTGATAATGAAGGGAATCTGTTATCTAAAGTGCAGCAAATCTTGACAGCTTTTAGTGAGTGGTGCTTCACAAACTGTCTTTTGTTAAACACTAGTAAATGTGCATGTGTTAAATTTTACAAACGAAAAGGTATAATAAGTGATAGTTTTGCTTTCCCTAATGGTGATAAACTGAGTGTTCTTGAGAACATAAAGTTCTTGGGTGTATTCATCGACGAACATTTGACCTGGTGCGAGCACGTGGACTATGTGTGTGGTAGACTTAATAGTGCCTACTACGCAATACTTAAATTGAAATCCAGTCTTCACAAAAATTATTTGATAGATGTGTACTATGCTTTGGTGTATTCGGTTCTCTCTTATAATACTGTTCTGTGGGGTAATTCTGTAAATTGCAAACGTGTTTTTGTACAGCAGAAACGTATTTTGCGGTTAATTTTTAATTTGCGTAGTGACGAATCTTGCAGACCGATTTTTGGGAGAGGCCGAATATTAACGTTGCCATGTATATACATATACAAGTGTATTGAATACATAAGGGGCAATTTAGACAGCCAGAATTGTGGGGCACATAATTATCCGACACGTTATGGGCACTTGTTGCGAACTGATCGCCATAGAACGGCGAGCTTTGAAAAATCACCGGCATATGCGGGTCAGATTGTATATAATAAACTTCCATCAGATATAAAAGATGTGCGTGACATGGGAAAGTTTAAATCAACTGTGAAGCAGTATCTCCTATGTAAGTGTTACTACTCAGTTAAAGATTTCCTGGAGGAATAGTAAGCAAATGGTTTACAGACTTCATATGCATACACGTTCCTGAATTTATATGAACTTGTTCGTTTATTTTAATGTTTGTTTTTTGTGATATATGTGCTATATTTTTTTAAGTATTAGGTAATTTTTTTGTATGACTAATGGCAGTTTGGTCCTTTATTGTTGTATTTTCTTTTATTGTGTCGACTCATATACACTAAGTTTGTGTCTAAAATGAATAAATATTATTATTATTATGCACGCGCACAATGCAGTTGTTACAAGAACTCAAGCCAGCAGACCATGGGCAGCGTCGAGAATTTGTTAATTGGGTGTTAGAAGACCAACAAGAGGACGACGATTTTTCGATGTCTATCATCTTTAGCGATGAGACGCATTTCCAACTTAATGGGTACGTGAACAATTAAAATTGTCGGATTTGGAGACTCAAGAGAGTGATACATGGAAAGCTATTGCATGCAGAACGAGTTACTGTCTGCTGTGGATTTTGGGCTGGCGGAATCACAGTAATAATACTTTTTCGAAAATGGTGCTGAACAAGAAGTAACAGTGAATGGCGTACGCTATCGCAACATGCTGAGGTAGTTTTTGTGGCCACTGTTGGATGGAATGGATATCGAAGGAATGAGGTTTCAACAGGACGGGGCAACCTGTTACACGGCGCGCGAAACAATGGATTTGTTGCGAGAAAAATTTCCTGGACGAATCATCTTACGCAATTTCGGCCGGAATTGGCCCCCACGCTCGTGCGATTTAACCACGGGCTACTTCTTTCTTTGGTGGTACGTGAAATCTCGTGTATATACCAACAATCCATGAAGAATATCTGAGCTGAAGACGGAGATTAGACGTGTTATTGGCGAAATCGATCGAACCACAATTATGCGCAAAAGTCATCGAGAATTTGGTAAAAAGAGCAAGAGCGTGCCAGCAGAGTCGTGGGGGACATTTGTTCGATATTGCGTTCCACGCTTAACCGTAGTGTGTGTACTTTATACTGAAATAAAAGTTTTTACACTTTTTGAATATATGATGCATTTTATTACAAAATTAAATATTGCGCTCTTAATGGGACACCTATTCCTTAGCCAAAGACGCTACGTTTGACACTATATTTCTTTTTCGGATTGTTCTACTGAAGATGCCAACTTAGTCGCCGAAATACGTATTATAGAGTTTATTGATCTATATTGTGTTTAGGGATTAGGGGTTTTTCTATTTCAAAAGAAAAATATGTAGTATTTATTTTTGAAAGAATATAGTCTATAGTCTATTTGAAAAAAAATCCTTTTAATACAAGAATTTTGTTAACTTTTTTAACTTCAAAAACATACATTTTTGATCAAGCCAATATACTTTTACAATGAACAATACATTTGTACTTCGAGGCATAATGTTTGTTCTGATTAATTTCGATAAAATATTTTCATTGTCCTCAAATCCTTTTCATATTTTGCACAACAGCTCGCTCGTTATTAAGCTTTTAAATCTTTCCTACTCCACAATTTACTTTTGCACGCGTCTGGCTTTAAAGACACGTATGAAAGAGAATAAAAAGGCTTTATACGTACTTGAAGAACGACGTGGATAAAAGCGGCAGGATCGCCTCCTCCTATGCTTGTAGAACGGACGCAGCAAAGTATCATTCTCATTACAAAAGGGAGTGTGAAACACAACCGGCGTTCCCATGGTGACCAAGCAGTCATCGCCTAAAAATAATGTCGATTCAATGTGCTTTTCTGCATTATAAAAGAAGTACATATTATAATGCAACAATTTCTACGAAAAATTAATCCGTTGGGCACGTCTCTTGTTTTAATAATAAGAAAAAATCTTGAAAGAGTTTGAACATGCTGAAAACGTATTTAGATTGTAAATTATTACGTCGTATGTAAGTTTTATAAAGTCGATGAAACTGAAAGAATTCGATAAAACTCTATTCTTTTGTATATGAATTGAATTCTTGTGTGTATTGTTCTTATTGGATTTCTTTTAGAGAATGTGAGACTAAATTTATAAACCAAAAGATAGGAAAACAACGGTTGACGAATAAAATAACGTATGTTATTCATAGTAATATGTCATTCATAATATAATACATTTCGTGTAGAGTTGATGTATATTTCTTAAAGAAATGAAAGTATGAATGTAAATTATAATGGATAAAAAAAGAAGTACCTAATACAAGAACGAACTTTAACCCTTTAAGTATTACTGGAATAATAATTTCCCACCACATTTATAACGGTTCAAAAATTAACATTGGAATTTATTTTTCCCATCTGAATACATCAAACTATAATAATCAATAACGCCATCTAGTGGCAGCTTTTGGTATTACGGAAACGTGTGATGGGGATAATATATCCCAGTGTTTCTTTATTTGCATTGAATGTTCATTTTAGTAGTTAGAGTGATGTTTATCTAGAGATATTGCGATAATTATTTGGACTTAAAGGTAAGTTACTAAAACAATTATATAATGTTTATTCATTATGTAACTGTCATTCATATCTTTTTTACCAAATAAATGTCAAATTTACACAATAGGTTTTTTATTAACTTTGTATTTTCGCGAGAGTTTTCATTAGAGGTAATGTAGGGGAATATGGAAGTCACGCCATTGTTATACGTCATCATTTACGCCACCTGTTATAATCCTTCTAACCTTTTTGAAAAGGCGGTTATATTGACCTGTTACACATTTGAAAATTTTAGGTTATATTTTCATTTTTGTGTTTAGCGCAGTTTAGTGGTTAATTTATTTATCTTTAACTATTAAGACTTCTAAAAATTTCCTAAATGTGGATCTTTTCATTCTGAAAAGTTGAAAAAATAGGTATTTGCTCATTGTAGGACGTTATCCACAAATAATGGTGAATTTTATGTCGAATATTCTAGGATCTTAGCGAATGTAATAGGGACATGTCGCCTTATTTTTAATCTTCCTTGATTAACGTACTGCATTATCTTATGAGGAATAAATCAATATCAGCAAAATTATTTTAAAAAAACATTAAATTCTTTTGCATTCTGCATATACCTACGTATATGGGTAGGTGTTTTGCTAACAAAAATTTAAATTTCTTGTGATTAGCTTGGCTGAGCTTAAATCCTCATGTTTATTTTTACTATAACCAAACAAATTTATAACATAACAACACGATTTTCCCGATTTCTGTTATTCTTTAAATAAGAAGCTAAGTCCGGGTTAGTTGGACCATCGGCGTAAACACGCCTGTTTACGCCTCTAGGTAATGTGCCATAATATTCCGCACTGTCACACCTTCAGTGAGCCGGAGTATGTTGTTGCGACACATAATCTGTTGTTGTCTGAATAGTCTTCCTCGCGAGTAAATCAAAGTGGACATAGTAGTGAAAATATTCCATTAAAATATTTATACTAATAGTGTATTGCCTACCATAACGAACACAAAGGTATGTTTTTATTTTATATTTCTCTTTATACATGTAACTAAGGTGTTAAAAAATGTAGTTAACCCAACTTTTACAGAATTTCTAAGCACGTGAGTCTAATAAGAAGGTGGTCCGTTTAACCCATAATTTTGGGATAGTTGGACCGTTTTTGTATTCATTGGGAGATTTCTTTCAAGTGAATATCAAGCCAACTTTTTATAAAAGGACAGGCACCGTTACGAAAAGATGAAAATTGAAGAAGCAAAGAAGAACACAAACACCGAATGATGATAAGAGTGACACGTTGACTAATAGTGAAGTAGTCTTGCACGATGACAACAGTTCAGAGGAAGAATGGGACGAAAGCAACTGTACCGGATGTGAGGAAAACTATGCTGAAACACAAAGTAGTGACGACTGGTGTAAATGTGTTTGATGTGGTAGATGGTCTCATGATGGATGTCTGAAATATGAAGACATGTGTGAGCTATGTGGCAAAGTAGTCTTTAAAAGAAGGGAATACAGTAAAACCTCTAATTATGGACACCTCCGACAATCGGACACCTCTTAAAAAATGGACATTTTTTGTGGTACGAAATTTTATAATGGGTTTTCTTAACAATAGTCACTCCTAATATTGGGCCCTCCATAAATCGGACGCGGACACCCTTTATTTCACCGAAGCAATAAAACATCTGTAAATATATCTCTTAATTAAGGACAGACAAGACGGGCGGCGCAGAATAAAATTTTGCAATTATGTATGTATGTATGTACTTTTATTGCTGCACACGTGGAAGTATATCTACTCGGGTTTTTCCCATAATACAAAGGAACGACGGTTTACCACTGGCCTACTCGTCAGGTGATAAGTGGAGTGATATGTATTTTGAATCAGTTTGAACTAGCCTTTGATAGTGTCAACATGGATTCTAGTAAAAGAAAGCGGTTAACAATCCAAGATAAAATTGATATTATTGCGGTTAGTGAACAGCAAAGCTTAAGTGTCCGAAAGCTCGCGGAAAAGTTTGGTGTCGGAAAGTCGCAAATTAGTGATATAGTGAAAAACAAAAGTGAAATAAAAGAACTTTTCGAGAAAAATGGAAACCTAGCTCAAAAAATGAAGTTTCCAAAAACTAGTGGTTTAGCAATCGACGGAGCAGTGTTCAACTGGTTCTGTAAGGTGCGAAACAAAAATATTCCCATGTCAGGACCCCTACTCAAAGAAAAGGCGCTGGAAGTAGCACAAAGTTTACAACTCACCGAATTCAAAGCGTCTAATGGTTGGTTGGAGAAATTTTGTCAAAGACATAAAATATCATTTAAAAGTGTGTGTGGTGAATCTGCCTATGTAAACATGCAAAATGTAGACGATTGGAAAGTCAAGTTGCAATCAATATGCAAAGATTACTCTCCGAAAGATATTTTTAATGCTGATGAAACCGGTTTATTTTTCCGCGCCATTCCGACAAAAACATTTGCGTTAAGAAGTGATAAATGTGCCGGAGGAAAATCTGCAAAAGAACGACTAACTATATTGTTGTGTTCAAATATGGAGGGTGATAAGGAAAGGCCGTTAGTCGTCGGTAAAAGTAAGAAACCTAGATGTTTTAAAGGAGCTCATGTGGATAAGTTGCCGATAGGATGGATATCTAACAAAAAAGCGTGGATAACTTTGGATATTATGTCAGCTTGGTTAAAGAACTTTGATAACAAGATGAAGAAAGAAAAAAGGCATGTAATTTTGTTTCTTGATAATGCCACTTCTCATCCGAAGATTTCATTGGAAAACGTAAAATTGGTTTTTCTGCCTCCAAATACTACCTCGCATTGTCAACCTATGGACCAGGGTGTGATTCAAAACTTTAAGGTAATTTACCGGAGCATGCTTGTTAAAAGGCTTTTGGCGTTAATGGATATTGAAAATTCACTAGAAATGGTAGAAAAAAACATTACGGTAGTCA
This sequence comes from Melolontha melolontha, assembly GCA_935421215.2. NCBI lineage: Eukaryota > Metazoa > Arthropoda > Insecta > Coleoptera > Scarabaeidae > Melolontha > Melolontha melolontha. The sequence goes on from OW285240.1 coordinate 106,810,551, forward strand.
CTGCATTAAAATGGATATCAGCTGCTTGGAAAAAACTCTCGCCTGTGACCGTGAGAAACTGTTTTCAAAAATGCGGATTCAATCAAAGTGACAGTGATCTAAGTGCAGAGTGCGATATAGAAGATAATATACCATTAGCATTTTTATTTCCCAATTTTAACATCACTAATTTAGATTTAAGCACATACGCATTAATTGATAATGAGTTATTTACTGAAAATCCTAATGTTTCCATTATAGATTGTATCGATGAAATTACTGATATCAGTGATGAAATGGAAAATGAGATTGAAGAGGAATTTGTAACTAGTATATCAAATATTTCAGAAGTCCATCAAAAATTAAAAGATCTTGAGAACTATTTCTTAAGCACTAACAGTTTTAACATTGCTAACAATATTTCTCAAGCTCTTCTTGAATGTGAATCTGAGATATTTAAACATAAAATGGAAAAAGCAAGACAAACAACAATTAATGATTATTTCAAGTAAAATCTAGCATAAAATATGTATGCATGTATGTGTATTAAGTATTGTAAATTTTTTTCGACTTTCGTCTTATTATGTGTGATTAAATTGATATGAGAATGAATATTTTTTTTCGTTTTTTTTCACCTCCACATTTTGGACACCTCCATATGTTGGACATTTTAGGATTCCCCGTCAGTGTCCATTATAAGGAGGTTATACTGTAATTATTTATTTCCTGCATACTTATTAGTTATTAATCTTAAATGTATTATATATTTTCTACTATGATGTTTAAGTTTATGAATAAACTTGAGTTTAACAGTGGTCTAACTATCCCATAGCAAGCAGTCCAACTAACCCGCATGCTATGGGGTGGTTGGACCACTCACTATGTTTCATTTTTTGTTCATTAATTAAAGTATGTTTAGTTTTTCCTTAGACTGCAATAAAAATCAAGTACAGAATCATAATATAAACAATTTCCCTAAAATTAACAAAAGCACAGCATTTTGAAAAAAAGTGGTCCAACTGTCCCGGACTTACTCTATTAAATATTAAAGGTTAAAGTTAGAAAGGAAATCCGAAATTAAAAAAAAAGATAACTTAATAACAGCAAGGTTATGAGTTTATAATAGCTGTTACCAGATATTACGTCGCGAAAAAAGCCTAATGAAACTAAATTTGCATTTTTGAGGTTTGGTTCAGTAGTGCGATTAATTTGGCTTTTTTCAAGTATATCTACATTATTTTTACTTTTCTGCATTCAAATTTGCTTGCGCTAAACTTTTTTCTAAAATTCACTAAAAAGTTTAAAAAAACAGGGAAGAATTTATGAGCGTAGCAAAAAAATGGGGAACTTCTATCTGATGGTTTACATTTTACAGCGCATTATGTATCGGAAAAACAATAAACATAAAAAAAATTGGAAAAGAAGCGGAAAACATCTGGGATGAGATTACATATGATATGGCACAAGATTCAGAATTTGAGGGCAAGTCAGATGCAGATGATAGTTGGCCACATACATATCCATCAACAAGCGGGGAGACAAGAAATACTGATGCACAATATAGTGATAGTGACGCTCTTTGTTGGACCCGAATTATAAGCCACAAAAGGAAAATAGGACTTTGCCAGAAATAGAAGAGAATGCAGCAGAAAATGAAGAAACAGAGGAGCAAGCAGAAAATTAAGTAATAAAGGAGAATGTAATAACATGGACAAAGCAAGCTAAAAATACTGAAAATTTTCAACAATGTCTCTTTACCGCGAATATTGGACCTAGGACTGATATCAACAAAAACTACCCTCTTTCTATTTTGTTATTTTTGACCAAATGATGTCCTACTATTGTATCAATCAAAAATCCAGAAGGTGATGGATGAAGATATTTTTTTACTTTTTCGACTGTTGTTTAGTGAATATTCTATATAAAATAGAAACTTTAAAAAATTATACTACATGTGTATCTAACTTACAATTCCAATCTATGATTGTAAATTAATTTATTGGTACCTACTCTAACAGAAAAAGAACAGAATATACTCCCGTTAGAGGAGTAGGAAAAAAGAGAAACTATCCCAATGGAAGTAAAACCTTACAAAACATTAGATTGGCAAATATGGGAGACCATATGCTTCAAAAAATACCTACATATCGTCGCTGTCGCAGCATCAAAGAAAAAGAGAAATGTAGCAATATGATTTGCACCAAATGTCAAGTTGCCTTGTGTAAAAACTGCTTTGGAACTTTTCACAAGTCTAATTAAGCAATAAATTAAACTTGTGAAAATATTTAAAATTACAAATATAATTAATTTTGAAATAAAGAGTTAATGCAATTTGTTCATGTTTTCATTTAGTGGGAAATTATTCACCCAATGAATTATACAAAACTTGTACAACTTGAAAAATTAATGGGATATATATAGAGCGTTCGAATAAATTTTACCTCGAAGTTGCCCATGGAAATTACATGTATGTCTTAGTTTTTTACTTAAGTTCTTAATACGAATTTTGTTGGTTGCAAACTATTTGAATGTCACAAATGTCAAAATATTAAAATTAAAATTTAACTGAATGAGATACGTTTATTTGCAACAAACAAGTAACATCCTATAACAATTGTTGAAATTGGCCACCACCTTGTTCGAGACATTTCTCACATCTTCTTCTAATAGAGGAGAAAACGTTTTGTAGTATCATATCGTCGATTTCGTTAATTCTTTCAGCAATTCTAAATTGAAGGTCTGCAAGATCAGGTATCTGTACCCGAAAAATTGAATTCTTTAAAAAAGGCCACAGAAAAAAATCACAAGGGGTAAGATCACAAGATCTTGGTGGACATTCATGTTCGGTGTTTAAACTTATCAACCGGTTTCGGTAAATTTGCTGTATCGTATTAATTGTTTCACCAGCTGTGTGCGCTCTAGCTCCGTCTTGTTGAAAGTAACCCTGATTTATTTCTTTTTCATTAAGCTGTTCAATAAATGGTATAATAATTTCTTGTCGATACCTTTCTCCTGTTAAGGTACCGTTAAAGAAAATAGGGCCAATGATTTTCCTTCGACTAATCTCACACCATACACCAATTTTCTGTGGATGAAGTGAGGTTTCAGCATAAAAGTCATGTGGTTTCTCTGTATTCCACATCCTTATATTTTGTGAGTTATCATTTATCATATCCATTCCGATAAAACCATGATTCATCAGAAAAAAAAGTTTTGTCAAGAAGATCATTATCAAAATTATTTAAGAACCACTGACAAAATGTTGTTCTTTGATTTCTTAATAACAGGTCATGCGATATGGAAATAAATGTAAGTCTTTTTTCAAAATTGTATGACAAGTGCCAATTGATACACCCACTCGTTGAGATAATACTCGTGTGGAAGTTCCTGGTGTGTCATTCATAATTTGCGTTACATCGTCAACAAGCTCTTCCGTACGTTTTTTCGGCCGGCCACTGCCTTCTTTCAGTATAACACTCCCTGTTTCTCTGAAAACCTTAGTGCAATATTTAACTGTGTACCGAAAATTATAAAAATAAAAGACGAAGTTTGGAAAAATATTTCTAAATTTCTCTAAACATTCTTCAAGAAAATAGTACCATCGTCCGTTAATCTTACGTCCGTTCCGAAAATAAGATTCAACCATGAATGATTTGTGTTGAATAGTGAAAACCATTTTAAATTAATTTTAAATTACAAAGCAATTTAAAAAAGTTCCAACTAAGTATACATCAGAATAAATAGTCTATCAAATTGACAACTGATGCAAATATAAATAGTCCAAGTTACGACAAACATTTTTATTGTCATGGGCTACTAGAGGTAAAATTTATTTGAACACACATTATTTCCCAACACGTAAAAACTTTCTAAAGCCTGAAAAAAAATTTGTATGAAAAAAATTGTTAAAGATAACTTCAACTGGCAGGTTGAATAAAATTAGGCATTTTATATCACCCCGTCTTTTGTCATTTAGAGGGTTAAAGACACTAATTTTGTATTTTACATAAAAAAATATTGAGATAATGAAAATAATTTCTGCACATTATTTTAAAATAAAAAGTATTAAACATGTACATACGAGGATGATTAGACGGAAGGTGTGACTCGTCTATCAGTGTGTGTACGTGAAAAAAATTGTATTAAATAAGTAGGCCATGCTTTTACAAGGCGCTGTTTAAATTTTCGCTATCGTCTGACGTTTAGTTTGACAGATCAGTTGATTAACAGTATTTAATGAAAATCGTAAAATAGATAAAATCGCCATTCGCGGTGTAACTCAGAACTCGTTTTTTAAGAAGATGAATTCAACTGAGATTTTGACGGATAGGTGACAAATATTGGGGAACTATAATACTTCGAAGGCGACGATTTGTGGCTGGATTGCTTGCTTTAAACATGGTGACATGAGTCTCGAAGATGAAAAACGTCCTGGGCCACTAAAGCGTGTTAACCATTCCAGAAATTGTTGAAAAAGTTCATGATATTGTGCTATGTGATTGAAGAGTGAGCGTGGAGGGGATTGCCAAGATTGTCTAACTCGACATTTTGCATGTAGAGTTAGACATATCTACGCTTTGCTAGGTGGGTGCTGCGTTTACTGAATGTAGATTAAAAGCGTGAATTTCTAACGACAATTTGAATCACTTTAACACACAACCCAGTAGATTTTTTGCGTCGCTTTGTTACAGTTGATGAAATTTGTCTCTATTAGTATGTGTTAGAATCGAAACGAAAATTTCTGAAGTGCAGGCGTCGTGGCAATTCTCCGCCAAAGAAGGCTAAGAGATTTCTTTCGGCTGGAAAGGTAATAGCCACGATATTTTGGAATTCGAAGCGGATACTTCTTATGGAGTATTTCGCAAAGAGTCAAACTATCAATGGTATATATTATGCTGCTCCTCAAAACAAAGTGTAAGTTGCCATTTCCTAAATGACTCGAAAGAAAATGCTATTTCATTATGATTTATGATTATGCATCATCACACACCAGTCTCTATTCGGGAAAAACTGGATAAATTACGATTCCAAATTGTACTACAACCACCCTACTTAGCGTATCTAGCACCTTCTGCAATAACTTCCTGGTTTTTCTAAAATTTCCTCCAGGTAGAAACAATTTGAATTTATTATTATTATTATTATTATTATTATTTATTCAAGTGTTTTAAGTCTCGCGGTCCCTTGTACATACGAGGGATGTTTTCAAAGTTCTGGGAATTGTGCTCTAAATAAATTACGCAGAACTTATAGGCAATGCTATTGGTGATAAATAAATCTTGATGTGTTTACGCAGCTATCCAGTGCAATATCGTTCAGTCTGAATCAGGTGTTCGACCGATATAGACCCATTTTCGTAGTATTGTTTGTGTAACCATGGGAGACGCAGCTAAATCTTAAAAAGCACTTATTTTCTTTTTGTGGAAAGAGGGTGCGAGAACTTCAGAAATTATTAAACGTCTGCAAAGAGTGTTTGGTGAGTCTGCAGAATCTAAAAGTACTGTATATCGGTGGATCGATTGTTTTAAAAGTGTTAGAACATCATTAGAAAACGATCCACGCAGTGGTCGTCCGAGCACGTCGGTAAATTAAAGAAACATTACTGCCGTGGAGAACCTACTGAAAGAGGACAGACGAATGACTATTTCTTAAATTAGTGTACGCCTAGGACTATGTACTCGACAAGTTCATGAGATCTTACGTGATTGTTTGGGCGTAAGTAAGGTTTTAGTCCGCTGGGTGCCAAGGCCGTTAGGACCGGTAAACAGAAACTCAATAGGTCTGACACTTGTCGTCAACTTCAAGAGTTGTTAGCCCGTTACGGTGATAAATTTTGGCAACGGATAATAACCACTGACGAAAAGTGGATTCCTTATTTCAATCCCGAGACCAAAAGTCAATCCAAAGAATGGCGTAAACCCGAACTTAAGGCACGTGTAGTTCCATCTGTTGAAAAGCTAATGCTTACTGTATTCTGGGGTTGCGAAGGGATTATTTTTATGGATTATCTGGCGAAAGGTACTACAAATAACGTAGAATATTATTCTTATCAGAAAACGGCCTGGGAAGTTGCATAAGCGTCCGTTATTGCAACAGGATAATGCACACCGCAAGAAAAAGGAAGGATGTTTTGAACGATTTACGATGAGAATTGCTTCCGCATCCGTCTTATTCACCGGATCTTGCACTGAGTGATTTTGTCTGTTCCCAGATTGAAAAAACCTTGACAGGGTGTTCGTTTTGAGAGTTTAACTGACGTAAAACATGCCATAAATTTGTGGATTGAGGAGACGTCGAAAAAGTTTTTTGAGGACGGCTTAAAAAAAATAATTTATCGTTGGGATAAATATATTCATTTAAATGGCGATTATGTTGAAATCGCTTGTAATAAATCGTTGTAATATCGATGAAAATTGACAAAATAAAAAAATTATAGCTAATTCCCAGAACTTTGGAACCATCCCTCGTACATACACTAAAATAAGGTTAACTTACGCATCATATGATGCGTGCTTCGAAATGTTCTAGTTATATTCATAAACAAAGAAAATACTTGAAATGTATGACCTAAAAACATATGAATAAAAAATACAGTTCTTACATTAATTTTCATAACATATTTTGAGAACATGAATATCTAATTATACAGAATTATGGAAAAAGGCAGCACAACATAAAATATGTTAATAATTTCAAGTAAGCATAGAGACGGACATGAATCTCTTTTCTCGTATTTTCGTTCTAATTAATTTTTTTGGTAACTTTTTATCTACTACTTTTCTCAATTCTGGAGAAGGATTTTAGATAGATCCAGTGGGAATATAATTTTATATTTGATGCGCCCATAGATGTATAAAAAACTATACAGTAAGCGAAGTCTTAAATAACAACATACGTTTGATACAAAGTTGGTCGAACGCGGATCTCTTACTACGATATAAGCAAAGAAAATATCGATTCATCAGTAAATAGTATATTTTTAATAATACTTTCATTTCGATAGAATTTTTCTCTCATTATGTGACGAAATTCCATACGGTCTTCGGGGGAAATATTTGCTGCGTTTTTCAATTTTGTCTGAGTGGTACGCATTTCTTCTTAAAATATCAATATAAAATATCAAATTGATGTGCAATTTATTTGCAAGTTTGGTTCGGATTTTCTTCTACAGTAGCACAAATGAATAAATTACGTTGTTCATTAAAATTATTTAAATTATTATTTCTAGACCTTTTATGCTGTTAATGTGAAATGCAACCAAATTTCTCAGAAGTGTTAATAACACGGTGTAAAGTACAGAGAGGTCATTTTGCAAAATTATTTTCGAACACATTGCAAGAACGTGTCTGATAGTATATTTTTATTATATTTTTTTTCGTCAAGTGTAAATGTTGCCATTATACAAAAAACAAAAATTTCCTTACACAACTGTAGTTTTACTAATCGAATTCCAAATACAACTTCTGTTCACTATCTATCCCCACTACTATATTGAAACGCGTTTGATCGTACAACTACTATGTTCTTATGTAAGGCTCAGCGCTTATGCCTTTAAACCTGAAGCTAACATTAAGAAATAGAGATAAGTATTCCTTCTTTTATCTTATATGTATCTGCCACATTATATGCATTCATCGAGGCTAGTAAACGTAGGTATGGGTTGCTCAATGCTTATAATATATTTCGAGTAACGCCACATATTGGCATTCCAAATATGTCGTGTCCTATCACATTGTGATTGGCAGTTTTTTTATGACTGTTTTTGAATTAAGAAATACTGAAAAAAACAAGTCAATCAACGGGAGGAAACGTACAGACGGCGTTTCGTTCTGGTTGGAACTTTTCAATGCACGGCATTCCTCGAAGACGGACATTGCTTTTTCATTTCTGTACTTTCTGTATATATAGTTAACATTTGGAACTTACTGCAAGTGAGAATTAATGAATATTAAATCACATTCTTACATGTAAATGTCGACTTATGTGGTGCGTTCATAACTACAATCCGACAAACTAAGTTTGTACTAGTATGCAGAAACACCCTTTCGCGACAACGAACTTCCTGGTAATTAGGTTAATTAAGAATTAAGAAATACTGAAAAAAACAAGTCAATCAACGCGACATTTACATGTAAGAATGTGATTTAATATTCATTAATTCTCACTTGCAGTAAGTTCCAAATGTTAACTATATATACAGAAAGTATAGAAATGAAAAAGCAATGTCGTCTTCGAGGAATGCCGTGCATTGAAAAGTTCCAACCAGAACGAAACGCCGTCTGTACGTTTCCTCCCGTTGATTGACTTGTTTTTTTCAGTACTTCTTAATTCTTAATTAACCTAATTACCAGGAAGTTCGTTGTCGCGAAAGGGTGTGTTCTGCATACTGGTACAAACTTAGTTTGTCGGATTGTAGTTATGAACGCATCACATAAGTCGACATTTACATGTAAGAATGTGATTTAATATTCATTAATTCTCACTTGCAATAAGTTCCAAATGTTAACTATATATACAGAAAGTATAGAAATGAAAAAGCAATGTCCGTCTTCGAGGAATGCCGTGCATTGAAAAGTTCCAACCAGAACGAAACGCCGCCTGTACGTTTCCTCCCGTTGATTGACTTGTTTTTTTCAGTATTTCTTAATTCTTAATTAACCTAATTACCAGGAAGTTCGTTGTCGCGAAAGAGTGTGTTCTGCATACTGGTACAAACTTAGTTTGTCGGATTGTAGTTATGAACGCATCACATAAGTCGACATTTACATGTAAGAATGTGATTTAATATTCATTAATTCTCACTTGCAGTAAGTTCCACATGACTGTTTTTATTTAAAATTTTCTCTTATGCCGTTATTGATTATATTTAGCCTTTCATTGTTCTTTATATTATTTATTATAAGCGTTAGTTATAAGTAAGAAGTAAAAATACGTGATAAATAGCTGAGCAGTCATTGTGCAATTACTATATGCAAAAACAGACGAGTGTAAACGTAGGATTCCATTTTTTTTTAATAGAGCGGTGTTACAGTAACTGTGACTTCAATATTGTGCGTTACACGAGATATTTCTCCGGCCTTGATTGGTTGATCTTTTTGATGAACAATGACAAGAAAATATGTGGTTCCAATGGTGTAACAGCCCACACATTACAGCGTGCAGCGGAATTCTAAGAGAAACGTTTCCTGGACGTGTTGCATGGTGACTTCAGGTGCTCCCCTCGTTCTCCTGATTTGTTTCCATGGATTTTTTTCTCTGGGGCTATCTTAAATCGAAGATGCACCTACGTCGTCCACTAACTTTGGATGTTCTTAAAGAAGCGATAACCCAAGAAGTTGCTACTATTCCGCTCAAAATAACGCTTAGGCACTGGAAAACTAACATGATAGGCTAACTAGTGTGTCAATAAGGGACTAATGTCATTTTTAAAAAGTGTTGATCGAGAAATTTTTTAAATAAATTTGCTCATTCAACAGTTGCAAATGATATACAGTACTTTTTTCCCAGCCTATATATATATATATATATACATATATATATATATATACATATATATATATATATATATATATATATATATATATAAGTGATTAGATAATTTCTTAGCCGTTCATTAAATATAACATTTGATAAATTATTGGAGGTTTTCGGCTTTTATATGAAATATTTACAAATATCAAGTTAGTATGTATGTAATTGCAAAGTAAGGGGGGATGTAAACATTGCTGTCTACAAATTACAAAGCAAATCATACGAAATTTCGTATGATTTGCTATATATATATATATATATATATATATATATATATATATATATATATTTGTATCTTTTTAGCTTTGACTTTTATTAGCTTTCCAAATCGGGAAGGTCATTCCGCCGCACCCTGTACATACATTTGTAAATAAATATGTACTACCTTTTATGTCTATAAATACATAAATAAATGTTTTCTAAGTTCGGATATTTTTCATTCCCTTCTTATATAAACTTAAAACAAGTATAGCAAGTGCCAAATAAGATGGCGAGAGGAAGGGGTGCGCAGAAGCCGTTTTTATAAACATCCACATCATATATTTTACTCTAATAAATTATTAATTTATTAAGTGATAGATGTGTAGTTTACGGCACTTATGGTATCTTGCAAATTGATGTAAAACTAAATACAAATCTCCCCAATACTTCTAATCCTGCGCGAACTTACCCCTCCGCTCGCCAACTTATTTGGCGCTTGCTATACATGTTTTAATTTTCTTTTTCCCACGCGAATTTAATAGTATTTCGGTTGACCTTTAGAATGGACGCAGACGACTTTAATAGAGAATTACGGGCAAGTAATTTATTTTCGTAGGCACCTATTCATTCTAGGCGAGTTTAATAACGACCATAACTGCATAACAAGAGAAAATTTCAAATAAACTGTTTTTAAAAAACTGCAAAAATGTAATAGCATAAGACGCGACATATTTGGAACGCAAGTGACTGTCACGCAGTCACATAATTCGAAATTCATTAAGGGCCCATATTATAAATAGCGAATAAACTCTGATTAATAACTTAACGAATAAATTGAAATCTGTTATTTGCAAGTAAAATTAGTATTTGTAGAATAACTCTGAATAGCTATGTATTTTGTAGTTTACCGTTTTGATAAACGATGGAACCACTGAATAAAATGAAAAAGTACAAAAAAACTTTATTCTTTATGATTTCTTTTTGTTTAAGTTTCTTCTGTGGTTTGGTACTTGCCTGTGATATTAGATTAATTTTGCTATTGAAAATATTATATTTTATTGTATTTATAAAATGGCTGAAGATAAAAAAAGGGAACGTTCCAGAAATTATACCTAATTGTATAAGGTTTCAAATTATTTTCAATAATAATTAAAACATATTGAAATGTCCGTTTTGTTAAACGAAATCTTGCTTTAAATTCATCATTTGAATACATTTCGAATGTATCGGTCTTTCGCGAAACACCTTGGCACTGCAGACGGCAACGTGGTAGACATTTCTGACATTCATGAAACTGAAAACCGAAAACACTAATGAAACCGATAAATCTGACATTATCATAATTCAAGTTAACAAAAACACAAAATATAAACTTTTAAAAATTAGGTTATGTTTATTTGAAACACAGTGGAGCAAACAGCTGATTAACCAATGAATAACATTTAATACCACGATTTTCTAGGGTGTAAATTAATTGGTAGATTTACTTGCTTAGCTTCCTTATTCGCTATTTATAATACCCAGTCTATAGAATAAATTAAATTTACTTACTTACTCAATAAAATTTGCAGATTTTTATCGTTTATTATACCGGCCCTAAGATCACTGAGGATGTTTACTATCCTTGATATGAGTGAGTACCTATGCGTTATGTTATGTTATAATCCCCTACACTATATTGGCAATTTTTCAGCTCGTTGTGCATTTAAAAATTATACATTTAATCACATTATGTACAAATGAGTAATTTTAAATGTTCGCAATTGGCAATAGAATAAAGATTAACATCGACGAAGAGTTTACAATAATTACAGTTTCAAATTTACAATAATTACATTCATTTTGACTTAATTCGGTTTGGAAACAATTTAACTGAAATAAATTGAAACACATAAATATATTTACTAACTTTATACAAACCCCACAAACTTAGCAAACAATACCAACTAACACAGCACCATCTGACGATTTTTGGAAGGCAATACGTGGTTGCAGTCACCATGGGCATGGCTCCTGAAATAATTTTTCTTTGTTAAGTCTTAATAAACTCACTTTGAATATTCATACAAACATTATATTATTTCATTTTAGTTTATAATTAATTGGATTGATCGAAAACCATAATATTTTAAGAATTAATTAGTTATCATTTCGATACCTTAGGGCTTAAGGTATGAAGATCACATTATGTTATTTATCCAATTTTTAAATTAGTATTTCAATTTCAAGCTGCCCGAAGAACAAAATGACCAAGTCGAAAACTATATTTCGTTTATATTATACGTAGTAGTAGGTATTATATGTAGTATAGGTACATAGAAAACCTATTAGGACAGCCTGTCTGAGTAGGTTTTCGTAGTTTTCCTTCTCGTTCTAGACGAATGCCGACAGCTGAACATCTTAAATTGCTCCACGGGCGTAAACATATTAATAACTCATGGCTTGCCGATGTCTCCTGTAATTGGCGTCAAGCTGTTGGGGAATGCTAAGACATGAATTATTATTAAACTTGAATATATTTTTGATAATGTCATTTTTATCGATGACAATTTCACATATATAAATATGACATTAATATACTGTCATTTATAACATAAAATTCTTTGAAAAAGATATATAATGGAATATAGTCTGTGGAAATTTGATTGTAAAACATGTATTGGGATCGGTCTCGGCGCGAAGACGAAGACGGCACTACTGCCGATGAATGTCTTCAATAATAAAGTGGAACCAACATCGTTACTAGCTTGAATATATTTATTGGTATTGGGTATTACCGCTGGATATTCTCAAAAGTTTTATGTTATCTTAACTTCTTAATTTGCTATTAAACATCCCGTAACTTTAAAACTAAGCCGTTTAAGACTTACATTCATATGAACTTTTATATCATAATAACCCTAGGAATCAGCCCATAAAATTTTTCGCATATATATAGAATCACCCTGTATATATTGCGTCAGTCGCCGTCCGAACACCATTCAGTGTATTTTGCTGGTTTACAGTGATAAATAATAATTTTATAATGTCACAAATAGCCAGAAAGAGACCGTTTTACGATGTAGCTCATAAATTCATAAAGGGATTTCCGGATTTAATGCACAATGACAGTTTAATAAAGTGTGTAATATACCGCGTGTTTAAAGAAATTTTACTGCGAAAGGTGCATAAATAGTGTAATGCATAATCGTAATTCATTTATGTATATTTCATATTGTGCAATGTATCGTTTAAGTTAATAGACAACGAATCATTTCGTTCATTTTCAAAGCACTACGGTAAAGGAACGTTACCTAGCCGGAAAAGATTACTAAATTTTCTACCATCTCTCCGTAAATGTATTGAACATGATTAAATGTTAATGTTATGGTACATGCAACCGAAACACATCAATCGTCACCTTAAATTTTGCTAGCTTGCAAAAAACTACAACACTGTACTGCCGAAATAATTTCAGAGTTAGTGTTAAATACATTGGAAAAGTTTAAACTTTCAACAAACCAAGTGTTAATGTTTATGAGTGATGGTACCGCAAACATGCTCTCTGCAGGTCAGTCTCTAAAAAAAGATTGTGCTAACTTGTTACACATTACGTGTAAAATCCATACTTTACATCTGGTGGCGGAAACTATTCGTAGATATTATCCAGATGTAGATGCATTAATTACAAGTACAAAGTCTCAAATCCCCAAAACGTGTTCGCCAATTACAAACTGTGTCCCGATATTCCTGAACCACTACGGTCGCTTCTTACACCTTGGGGAACATGGTTACAGGCAGCGTTTTAGCTGTTCAGCATTCAAGTCAAAACAGATTTAAAAACTATTCAGAACAATTACGTCGGACTAGTGGAGACAATAGAAAAATTAGAAAATCCTTCGGTGTCAGTGGAATCTCTGCAAATAGTGCGGACAGTTATGCGCAGTAGAAGACGCAAAAAATGTTTATTTTAGAAAGGTTTGAAAGTGTTTTTTTTTGTTTTCCATTCGAGGTACTTTTTTTACGCCTTTTTATTGTTACCGCCATAGTTTTATAGGAACGAATCGTGAAGGTTTCTTCACGATTCGTTCCTATAACACGTTTGGAAACACTAGTACATGTCTTTCCGTTCCTTGTATATGCATAGGTATTTGTGAATCAGTTAATGGCGGTTCATCAAACTGATCTCTAGATTTATTTTTTTCTCTAGTCACTTTAACTTTATTCATAATAAAAAGTTTACCACGATCATCTCTGAAATTTATGCCTTCGAAAAGAGCTGTTGCTAAACATGAAGCCGCCCTATATGAAAATCCAAATCTATCACACATCATAGCAAAATTCAAGGTATCGTATTTTTTAGTATAATGCCCTTGTTTCATTGGAGTAGATACTTCTGCAACTTCTTCATTTTAAACTATATCCACATCTGATTGATGTAGAATGTATGTTGGTTCATCACTAGAAGTTGGAATTCTTAATATCATTGTGGATACTTCTTCTAAAACGTCTGCCATATATTCAGTTATTGTTAATTTTCTGTTAATGATTTAAATATTAAATTTACTCTAGATATCGATCGATTTATATGCTATATGGGGACTAAGAGTTTTATGCGATAACATTTTGCTTTTCAGCTTTGCACGATCACTCAAGAAGAAATAATATTTTAAAATATCACGATTACTAGGAAAATTAAGATTATTTACATCACTACTGAACCAAATACAAAAATATGATAAGGCATATGTGACAATCTAGATTTAGAGCTTGCCGATATTTTTCTTTCCATTTGTGAAGGTACTGCAGTCGAGGTAGATGGTACCTCCATATCGATAATAATTTTGAAATTTCAAATTGTTGTTTTTCTCTTTTTTTTGTGACGCTATAGAACGGAAAAATATGTTTTCATGAAAGAATCATATTAAAACCATTTATTAGTTTAGAATCAATTTTAGGGTATTTTTTAGTGTTAATAATTGAAGGGTTATTTTACAAAAACAGCCTTATTCCCAAAATGCCAGTTTTGAGGTTTACACAGTCTCGTGTAACTCGGAGTAATCCTGAATAGCTGATGATTCGGTATCCTTAACAACAGCAATAGTCGAGAGATAAAGCAATGTGAAATATAGGGTTTTCTGCAAAACCGAACATTGTCCAATGGTATCTCCAGCAAAAACGGTTAAATATGAAAATTGGACTAAGGCTGTTTTTGTAAAAAAAACCCTTTAATTGATATCTACACTAAAATTAAAAGAACTTAGATTTTAATAGTGGTTCTGAAAGGTGGCAGAAATACCTTTCCAGCAAGCCTATTCTGGGCAATATACTATAGGTAATTCTATCGAATTTTATTGAAAATAATATACATTTATTAAGGAAAATATCTATTTTGAAAATTTCGGGGGCTCCAAATCCGACTTACACCTATGGTCTCTTCAGAAATTTTACTCAGAATCATCTATAGATTACTTTTTTGCTATACGCTCTATCGAAACAAAATTAACCCATCCTAATTATTGACACACATCTGATATTACAAATATCTAACCGATTTTACCCAGTTTGTGACTTCATGGAAGACGTTTAATTTATACTTTATTATTTATTTATATAGGTTTCGGTGCGTTTCGGTTTTTAACAGTTACGATTTATTATTTTAAACTAAGACTATAAACGAGCTGAGTGGGTTCAATGTTGTCCGGCGGCGATTGACAAAATATATATACACGCGCGAGGACGAGCCGACGGTACGATGTTACTCGAATGAACCTCTCTACATATATCAATTTATTTAACCCCACATAAATAAACGCCTCGCAAAATTAAATTAGGAAATCGATAACAATTTATTACACAAATTTATATTTATGTATGTACAGTTTAGATTTAAAAATTGAATTGTCAATAGCAAAATATCTGTAGCACCTCATTATTAAAATATATCAAACTGCACAGCAACTGCTGAGGTACGGTAGTAAAATTAATTTGCTTTTAGTACGTTGTCTGGAAGCTATTTTTAACAACACAAACTTTAATTTTCGATATAAAATAATAATCAAATAATGGCGATTAACATTTAAATTATTTTATTACTAGTGCTTTTTATAAACAATGTTTATGTTGAGATTTATCGATCAAATTAATTTAAAAGAATACATTTTACTTTAAAAAAAAAATTCTCAAAGAACGAGAGCTCATGTTACAGTTCAATTTCTCAAGCTAACGTTAACAATCCCCTTTTTCTGACATTATTGCATTCAATATTTGTTTTCGGGACGATGGCATAGACAGTAAAATTGAAGTCTCCTAGTAACGTAAAACATGTTTAATATTTAGTCACGCAACTCTTATTTCTAAATTTACTTGGACTACTGAAACAAAACACGAATGTCTTTACTATACAAAGTGAGCAATTTCATATGTTGGTAATAGAATACTTAGATTGGCATCAAAGTAACATATATTGTTTACCCTTTTTGACTTTTGTGATTTTTGACCTACTATGATGACTAAAGACCGCACTAAAAGGCACAAAAAAAAAAACAGAATAATCAGTTCTTTTCGTCCTTTTAAACTCTTTTTCAATCGAGGGAGCAGATAATAGTCTGAGAGGACTAAGTCTGGGGAATAGGGCGGGGGTTCCAGTAATTCGAACCCTAGATCCCGAATTGTATTCATAGCAATGCGCGATTTGTGTGCAGGGGCATTGTCTTGCAAAAACCACACCTTTAGCTAACATGCCACGTCTTGTTTCCTTAATTTTCTCTCTCAAGGTGGTTAGTAATTTAGAATAAGAACCTCCAGTGATGGTCTGATCCTTTTTTAGGTAATCGTTGCCATTTTCATAGCTTAATTTAATAATGTTTACTTTTCCATAATTACAGTAACTTCGATATTCGACATTTAGTAACTCGAAAACATTTAAGATACGTGTATCATATGGTATATTTGTCAAACCAGAAATAAAGGTCATCATGAAATTTTAATAATATACAAGGTGACATTGCAAAAACTACAATGCGGTAGAAGATACGATAGAAGACCATAAAATACTAAAAAAGTTCTTATACACTAATGTCCGATAATCTTTTGTTTTCGAGAGACAGAATCTTAAAAGTTTGCCAGAAATTTTTTTTTTCATTTCTTTCCATGACAGAGCTGTTAATCCAATTATTCCAATAATTTATTAAAATTTGACGTATTGCTTAAATATATTTCTCTTCAATAGTTCATACCATAAAAATCGCTACTTGGTCGACATGAGCTTCAAAAGTAATAATATAACATAACCGAAAAAAACATCAACAAATTTAAAAAATATATTTAAGGTACGAGGGCGACCTGAAATGTTTCCGGAATCGACAAGAAAAACACGGTATTGGTGTGGTTTTTATTTTTATTTTTCGATGTAGTCTCCTCGAAGATCAATACACTTTTTCAAACGGTGCTCCAGTCTCTTCAAGCCGTCGGAAAAGTAGGATGTTTCGAGGTCTGCAAAATAGCCATCTGTAGCGGCGATGACCTCCTCATTTGAGGCAAATCTCTTTCCTCCCAGCGAATTTTTCAGGTTTGGGAATAGGAAAAAGTCGCTGGGGACTTGGTCCGGTGAATATGGAGGATGAGAGACTAATTCGTAGCGCAACTCATTCAATTTGGACACGACGATGCGGGATGAATGAGCCGGTGCATTCTCGTGGTGGAAAAGCACTTTTTTCCGCTGCAAACGAGGCCGTTTCTCCTTCAATACGGCATCGAATCAGGTCAATAAATCGCTGTAGTATTGTCCCGTGATCGTCCTTCCCTTCTGCAGATAGTCGATGAGGATCATACCTTGGTAATCTCAAAAAATGGTCGCCATGACCTTTCCGGCCGATGAAACAGTCTTCGTTTTCTTCGGAGCCGATTCGCCCGGAAAAGTCCACTGCTTCGACTGTTTCTTGGTCTCCGCTATGTAGTGGTGGATCCAAGTCTCATCCACGGTTACGAAACGCATGAAGAAATTCTTCATGGATTCTTCCTTGGATTGCGTTGGATCCTGGCCAGACACTCCTCCAAGACGGTCACCCGATTTCGTTTTTGCTTCGGTGTGAGCAAACGCGGTACCCATCGCGCTGAAAGCTTTTCATACCAAAAATTTCGTGTAGGATATGGCCGATGCGTTCTTCTGAAATGCCTGTTGTCTCTACTATCTCTTTCAGTTTCAATAGGCGATCGGCTAACACGACATCATGAATCTTGTCGACCATTTCATCGTTGGTAGCGGTTTTTGGGCGTCCACTGCGTGGTTCGTCACTTGTGCTTGTGCGGCCACGTTTGAACTCGCTCACCCAGAAGTCGATTGTCGAAAATGATGGAGTAGATCTGCCATGAACCTCTAGCAAAATATTTCGAATTTCCGTGGCCGTTTTCCCAGCCATCCAGAAGTGTTTTATCACTGCACGAAATTCGATTTTATCCATTTTTGCGAAACCGCCTGACTTGCTACGCAAAACACACTCTTAAACAACAACTATTGACAGTAGACGTCAGAAGTTTTGACAGTTGCCATAAAAAAGGCTGTCCTTGCCGACAAATGAATCCACCTCAACCTTCGTGCGCCATCTCCTGCCGATTCCGGAAACATATCAGGTTGCCCTCGTATCTAGGTGTTCAAATTGATGGCCATATTCTTAGACACTTTTCAATCTTTGTGTTAATGATTGACGGCATCTTTGTTAAATGCCTGGATTTTTACGGAATCTATCAGCAGATTCCATAATTCTGTCCCATAATTGCTCGTCGCTATTTATGTCTACGGCATACACTTCTGTTTTGATAAACCCCCAAAATGAAAAATCGAGGGGATTAAGGTCGGGACTACGAGCAGTCCATGGCATCCCTCCACGACAAATACACCAATTTCCAAATCTTATTTGTAAAAATTCCCTTGCTGTACGAGAAAAGCGACCACCATGCATGTAATACATTCTTTGAATAATGTTCAATGGAACATTTTCTAATAAATTGTTCAGTTCATTTTCCAAAAATTATCGATAGAGCTCACCTATCAATCGATTGGGCAATCGAAATGGACCAATTAAGTAATTGTCGATTATACCTGCCCCCACATTAATAGAAAACCCATACTGGTAATTCCGTATTTTGTTGAGGATTTTCATCACTCCGATAGTGCATGTTATGTATGTTCAAAACACCCCCGCGACTAAAACCTACTTCATCAGTGAACAAAATTAATGGTAGAAAATTTTGCCCTTGATTTAGCAACCACTCGCAATATTGTACACGGGGTAAATAATACAGTTCCAATAGGTGATGAACTTTTTGGAAATGAAACGGGTGAAAAAGCTGTTCTTTGAGGGCTTGTCTAACTGATTCACGGTTAACATTCCGTACAGTTGAACTTATTTTTCTGGTGCTTATTCTCGGATAATTTTGTACTATTTACAAAACAGTTTCTTCATCTTCAACAGTATGATGAGTTCTGGTAACCTCGCTATTATCTTTTGATTTTTTGAAACAGCCATGTTCTCCCAAACGTCTATGCACGTCAAGAAATATTGTAACATTAGGAACATGTCTTAATGGATATCTCTCTCGACAGATACGTTGAACTTCGGAAGAATTTGATCGAGCTTCACCATGACACATAATCATGTCTTTGCATTCTTCAAAAGTAACGAGAATCATTTTTAAAATTAATTTTGGAAAACGACAAACAGCAAAAGCAATTACAAACGTAATCAGGAACACGACAAACTTGAATAAATTAATGGAATATTAATTTGACAAGTCCCATAATTACATAGCCAATTATGATAATATTTTAATAATACTCGAAACCATAATACATTAATTTTAGTTCAATAATGTCATCTTAATCGTACGAAATTAAAAAAAAATTCTAACAAACTTTTAAGATCTTGTATCTTGAAAACAAAAGGCGATCGGACATTAATGTATAAGACCATATTTTAGCATTTTATAGTTTTTTATCGCGTGTTACTATGCATTGTAGTTTTTTTTCAATGTCACATTGTAGAGGGTACTCTATTTAAAAAATATTATTATTTTTGGATCCCGGCGAATCTGCATTCCACTGTGTTTTTGATGGCATGTACTGAAAATTCAGTCACAGCTACACAGCTTTTATTTGAAACATTTTTTTGTATATGCAATAATAACGATGTTCTCTCTCTATTCACTAAATTAATAATATTGACAAAATCATTGTCTAAAATATCGTCGATCTCCTCAAATAAATCCATTTCACTTGGCAATAATTTTCTATTACATCACAGTTCACAAACAACACGATTTTAGTCTTACTTGATACTTTATAGGGTAGATGAGCAACAAGTAAATTTTCTGAAAGGTAAGTAATTTTACTGAGCGGTTAAATTTTACCTGACGATGAATAAACATCTGTCATATAAGGCTTTATCTTACAAGTAGCGTTACTCGATACTTTACTGGAAGGTGAATAAACCGGCCCTAAATGGGCATTTCTATTATTTTCTAAACAGTTGCTTTAAATTAATAAATTTAACAAAGGTGAGTTATTTAAATCTAATTGATCGTTAAGTAAAATTTGCGATTGTTTTAATTTATTAATTTCTAAACTTTCTGGTAAATTTAATTTAGTCCCTTTATTTTCTAAATGTAAAATTTGAGAATCCTTGTGGAATGCGTGGTTTTCTTCTAATAGATGATTGGTAAAAGTGGATTCTTTTTTTTATTTCTAAACGAAGAACAACGTTCGACAATACATTTTTCAAACCATCTTTCTGTTTGACCAACGTATATCTTAAAGCATCCACACGTTTTGTCGTTTTACGATCATATATTAATAAAGTGAAAATCTCAATTATTAGTTTTATTTTTATTTTAAATATTGATCTTCATCAAGTAAGAGCGGAATCAATTCAATTTTTCGTATAAATGTTGATTATGTTGACAATAATAAATGATAAAGAAACTAGCAAAAAAGCAACAATAATCTTTGTGTTTTTTGCCTAACTTTAACGAAAAAATAAATTTTTCTTTTCTTTATTTTGTTTGATGAGTTTACTTTCGATTGTTCGATTGTAACAGTTTATAGTTGTGAATTAGTGTACTAAAATGCCAAGAGTTCGAAGATAACGAAATTTGTAAGAGGTCGTAACGCTGGACTACATGAGGAGGATATTGTATTTTGTGAAATTGCTAGGTGAATGCAAAAAAATATTACTACAGTTATTCGTTGTTGGAGAGATTGGTTTCAAGAAAGTAAGCAACATCAACAACAAGTAAGAAACTTTAGGCGATATAGAAGAACCACCGAATGGGAAAATTGCTCTTAGAAATCGGCATAGTACTTTAAGGTCTTTGGGAAATGTTTGTTTGGTAGAGGTAGGCCACAGAATATTCGTTCATTTGGGTTAATCGGCACTGTATTCTCAGATTTGAATGGTGTAATGTACAGGCAGATTGGAATAAAGAGTGGAATAATATCTTCTTTTCGGACGAACACGTTTTTGATCGAAGACCCACGATGGTTGTAGACGAGTCCAACTTCGAAAAGTCACCCGATTATAACATCTCCTAAACTCTTTCCACTTTTTCGAAGCACACGTTCGTAAGGCCATAGGTATCTACTCGTTAATATCTGCGACACAATTTATCACGCATTCATTAAATTTGGGAATTTTATTTAATATAATAGACACCATTATACGGTGGTCCAGAAAGAAATTCATTTATAGAACCGCGCTAATTTTTATGCGTTATAAGGGAGGAGCGTGGTGGAGGCACCAGTGTGTAGCGCGGCTACTGCAATTTTAGTAACTATGAATCGCTACACTGGAGAACCGTCCGCGCCTATTACGAAAATAATCGATCTTATGTAACTGCTCTACTCAAATTTGATCTACGGCGTCTCAGTGGTTGTCTGAGTACTAATTTAATTTGGCAGTGGGTTTGGAGATTCGAAAGAACAGGATTGACGCAAAATAACGGCCCAAAGATCGCAAAAGAGTTGTACGCAGCAACGAAACTATTCAGCAAGTTCGAGAATCTGCACGCGCGAACCCAAGAATGTCGACTCGTAAACATTTCTTTGCTCTAGGTGTGAGTAGATTCACATTGCAGCGAATTTTGCACCTCGATCTGAAATTGCACCCCTATAAGATTCAAGTGGTGCAGGAATTGAATTCAACAGACTTTGAATCGAGATTAAATTTTGCAAATGAAATGTTCGACTCCTTCAATGACTTCAATAACATTATCTTCTCCGATGAAGCTCATTTTCACATTAACGGCTTCGTGAATAAACAATACTGCCGTGTTGAGCAGCAGAGAATCCTCATCTAAAACACCAGAATCACCACTTTACTCACCAAAAGTTACGGTTTGGCCTGGAATCGCAAGATTCCAGGCATCATGGGGTCGTTTTTCTTTGAGGACAATCGCGGCCGAACAGTAACCGTAAATTCAGAGCAGTACATGGCTATGCTGACGAATTTTCTGGCTCCAAAATTGCAATAATCACGAGGTTACAACAGGCACTCTTGGTTTCAGCAGGATGGAGACACGTGTCACATGAGATCACGCGCGTGGTAAGGGATATGTTTCCTTAGAAACTGATTTCGCGGAGGGGTAACATATCCTGCCTAACAAGGAGCCCCGATTTAAGTCAAGCAGACTTATTTTTATGAGGACACCTTAGAGGCAACGTATACTCTAAAAATCCGACAACATTGCGGAAATTGAAGCTGGACATTCGGCAAGAAATAGAATCCATTTCAAAAGAAACGCTTATGAAAGTTTTTCAGAATTTTCGTGCCCGATTGGAAGAGCCAAGGACGTTATCTTGATGATTTGTTTAAAAAAAATAAAATTACATTTAGTTAACTTTACACTGTAACAAATTAAACGCTTTTAAATGTAATAGTTTTTTTTCCTTAAAATTTTAAAAATGTATTTCTTTCTGGGCCACCTTGTAAAATGGTCAAAGTAATCACCACCGAAAAATACAAACACTTATCCGATAAAATAAACTGAAACAATATGGTTAGGGAAATCTAATAAAATTGATTGAACCAAGAATCGTCTACTAAATCCATTAACACAACGGCAACGATACTGAGCTGTTGACTTTGACTCACAACATCTTTAAGCCGCGTAAATTTTGCTATATGCAAGTTTCGGTCTAATTTACTAAACGATCGAATTCGTTTAAATAGTGGAGTCACTAGAGGACACCAGTCCAAACGACTAACAGCGTATATTGACAAAATTTACTACGTATGAAGAACGACCAAAATTATATTCGTTGTTAATTACTATTTAACGTTAAAATAATTAACTGTAACAAATTATTTTAGTTGATATGGTTCATATTATTTCAGAAATGGCTGAGAAATCATTTTAGATGACCTGATTGAGAATCCGCCATTCATTTTTGATCTCATGGTATGTATGTATTTAAATTAAGACCACCTGGGAAAATGTTAATGCGTTTCTTGCGTGCGAGCTTGTACTGGGAAAATTCACGTGGAGTTTATTATATTTGCACGTTCAGTAAAATACAAAACACCAACACAATAATCGTTTTGACGATAATCACTTTGGAATTTTAAATAAATCACGTTAATGCGGAAGTCCACAGAATTTTACTTATTTATGAAAATGGATTCGAAAAGGGTGTACCACGTAATTTAAAAATAATTGAGTCAGTATCTCTCAAGCGTAAGTGCAAGAGAGAAAATGAAATGAAAACTTTATTAGGAAACATGACAATTCTTTTTATTCTCTGAGCTTTCTACCTTTGAAACACGTTAATTTTATAATTGTATAAATTTTCTATGAGGGTCGGGAGAAGAGCTTTTTCATCAAAAGAACCAGTGACTATCAAAATGAAATTTTTAACTTCTGAAACATCTGAAAAGTTAGTCTACCGTGAAGTTGCGATGAATGTGAGAAATTAAGGGTCAGGTCTGATTGGATTATTTCGTTATAAACGTACATAAAATTTTTTATAGACAATTGCATTGTTTATAAGAATTTGCGCTTCTGTGCTTATATGTGATTCGCGAAATGAGACCAAGTTAGACATAAAATAAAAAGTTACAATACTTCTGCCAGAAACTAGAATATATACTGTAATCGTTAATTATCTGATGTGTACTTTACAAGGTCCTGAGTTGCGCCGTCAAAAATGTAATGGTTAATTAAAAGTAGCACCACGTTGCGACGTCAAAAATATTATAAATTATGAAAGTTGTACTACGTTGTACGTTGGATGCAAAAAAAATAAGAAAGTGAATTAATAATATACTCAGGGTCTATATATATATATATATATATATATATATATATATATATATATAGACACACGCACGAGCGCGCCAACATACAAAACCCTACACTTACGCTCTCACACAAACACAAAACCACACACCCAAAGAGAGACGCAAGCTGCCAGCAGCAACCAACACACAAGTTCATACCCAGAAAGAGACACAAGCTGCCAGCAGCGAACAACACATATGTTCACACCTTGCTATCTGTTTCTGGAATACTAAGGCATAATTTATTATTATACAATTGGAATGTATCTTTGAATAATTTAAACCATAGCAACTCAATTATTTGAGATTTGTGTTCTGTCATTTGTATTTTGTGTCCTTGATAGGGGCATCATTGCCGAGGCATGTGGGGTTGTTTTGAGTGTATATACTTTGAGGTGGGACAGACCTTTGATCGCCGACTGATTGAATTTGCCATGTCGTGCCAGGGTCGCGAGGATATTGTATATATATATATATGTGTATATATATAATATTTTCGTGACCTTGGTGTGGTGTGGTGGGTTCGGTCGGTCGGCGATTGGGGGTCTGGTTTGCTTCAGGGTATATATGTTTGGGGCAACCCTGCATGTTTCGGCAATGATGCCTTTGTCAAGGATGTAGGGTGTAAATAGGGCGAATGTCAAATAATTGAGTTGACAATTGTTTGACATTTGTATTCTGTCATTTATATTTTTTATCCTTGATAAAGGCATCATTGCCGAAACATGTGGGGTTGTTTTAAATATATATACTTTGAAGTAAACCAGACCTTTAATCGCCGACTGATTGAATTTACCATATCATACCAAGGTCACGAAAATATTATATATATAGTGTAGCTTAACAGGCTATTCAGGCCCAAAGCTGTGTAATGTTTTTCCATATCCTTCGATCTTTCGCTTTTGTCTTTCAGTTTACCAAATTTTTTTCCCTCAGGGTTTCTAGCACTGCTTCCTTCCATCTTTTTCTTGGTCTTCCTCTTTTCTTCTTACCGACCGGCTTTCTCCACGCTATTTGTTTTGGTATTCTATCTTCCGTTCTTTTTCCTCCAAGAATTCTTCTCAGAATTCTTCTCAGAATTCTTCTCTCCCATCTAATTACCCTTTCTTTCTGATTTTTATTTATCACCCATGTCCCACAACTATATAGTAATGTGGATCTTAAAATAGTTTTATATATTCTGAATTTAGTTTTCCTTGATAGGTGCTTTGACCTGATTAGCTGGTTTACCATTTATTACCTTCTATTATTCTCATGTCGATTTCCTTTTCTTCTTCGCATCTGGCTGTTATTAGTGCCCCTAGGTAATTAAATTCTTCCACTCTCCCAAATTCCACATTTCCTTTTTCAGTCATTACTTTACAAATTCCATCAATATGTCAATTCATCAATTCTCATTATTTTAATTTTTTCCTGTTTTATCTCTAAACCCATCTTGCGCGCCGCTGCTATCAGTCTTCTTGTTATTTTCTATGATTTCATATTCCTTTCTTGCTATTATTGCTATTATGTCATCTGCATAGCAAATGACCCGATGACTTTTGTTCAGTGCCCCTCTCTATTAAGGTTGCTATCTCTTATAATATTTTCTAATGCCAGGTTGAACAGCAGCGTCGATAGGGGATCTCCTTGTCTGAGTCCAGTCGCAATATCAAAGTTTTCTGATGTCCGTTCTCCGATATGGACACTGCTTGAGGTTTTTTCTAGCGTTATTTTTACTAATTGCTTCGATGGAACTGCAATCATTATCTGTATTATTTTTTTTCTAAAGACTGAGTCATAGGCTTTTTGGAATTCCAATAAAATTACACTTGCTGGGATATTGTATTCAGAGCATGAGCACTTCCTTCATTGTGAAAATCTGGTCAGTTGTTTCTCTTCCTTTCCTAAATCCGGCTTGAGGTCTATAGCTCTTATTTATGAAATTAACTTAACTTAAGCAATAAAAAATCTAAATTTTATTTAAATATATTAAATTTATTATTATATTAAAAATAATAATAAATGCGCTTTTGAGTGATTCGCCGGTCATTGTGAATCAAATCGTCGACCGAGTTTGCGACGTTTATCGCCTGTGGCTGTGATTGGACGTTCGTTGCATGTTTTATCAACAATTTTGGGTTTTCCAGGCTCGTAATCACGAAATATTATTACCCATCGATTTACAGTAGACCTATCAACAGCATCGTCACCATCAACATCCTTTAAACGACGATGAATCTCACTAGGAGTTATTCAGCAGTCAAAAATTCGATTACAGCATGCTGTTTAACTATCGTTGACATAGCACTAGAACACGCCTCTATACTTCCGCTTCTCAAAATACACTGGATGAATTCAACGACCTCAAAACTGTGCATGCGTATAGAGTGGAAATGTCGCTTCCACATTCCACTTGGCGTGCTTCTGAAGGTCATTTCGTTCGCGCTGTACAATCATGTGTACATTACTTTTCAGCTTACCCTCGTAATCATTTAGATTTCTGAGTAAAAACTGCAATGAACTTTAAATACTTTTAATAACTTTTATATCGATCGTGTAATTTATTTGTGTAGATGATATTGAGGGTTGTTAAAGTTCAGTTGCGAATAGTAATTAGAGAAAGAGGTATCTCTAAAGCCGATAGGGTCTTCCTATCGACAATTTGTAAAAGGTTCCATGGATTGCGAAATGTCTTAGGTAACCTTTTGCGTCGAAATTTCTAGGTCATCTAAGTAATTGGTAATTTGATTAGAAGAAAACTAAAACGAAAGAAAAAAATAAGGGGATTACTTAAACAGGATAATAATTATGGCAAATGCTTTTTTATAGGCAGAATATTCAGCGATCGATGACGAAATTCAAAAACTCTACTAAACATTGAATATATTTACTGTGATTAAAAAACTTTCGTAAGTAATAAAAAAGAAACTCCATACTTTTAGATATTAGAGCTGTAAAATTACTAGATAAGCTTTTTCGAATGATGATTTTAAAAATCTTTTAAGTGCGCTTGCAAATGTAAATAATACTTTGATTCATTCTTTAGCTAACAAACACCTTTATCGCCTGCAATTTATTGCAAATGCAAGAAATTTGAACGCGAAAAGAATTCTGTTTAATACTAAGATGGTAGGATGTCATTTTGTTGCTATTATATGAAAAAGTATTGGTACATTTGTATTGCGAGCAGTGATGATAATACGAGAGATGTGTTTTTAGTGTTGTTTAATCACTGATTAAACAACATTATTTTAATCTATTTAATCTCGTTTAGCTTCATACTTTATATTATATCATACTGTATATTTTATGTATTATATTTAAGTAATCAATTGTCCGCAAATAATCACATATCCAGGTCAGGTATTTTATCTAAAATAGTTCATTATTCTGCTTATTCGTAAATAGCCATCACATAAATATGTATTGTGAAATATAAGAACTACTAGAACATAAATGCATTATAAGCATTTGTGTAAACTCCTTAATAAAACGAGGTGATATATCGGCGATACCGCAACAAATGTTAAATATCCTCGATTTAAAATACATTCATTTAATGTACATTAAAATAGCATTATTAGAACTGCTGGAATTAAGTTGTAAATAGAATTTGTATATATACCGCGTAATTTTTGTTAAATAAATCATTAATGTTTTGTTCTTTAATCAATATTCAAGTGTTGCATATAGCCTCATAGAGGGCGCCAGTAATAAAACGTCAGGTGTCAAAATTAATCTCAATCTTTGGTTAATCTAAATCTAAAATTTCATCAAGATATAGCAAATGATTTAGTCAGTGAATTTTTTAATTTCATAAAAATGGAAAAAATGGAATCGAGAAAATTTCTGCGCAATTTTTTTTGCAATTTTCGGACAGGATTAACTCAACAATGATGTCTTGCTGTGTTGGTTTCTGTTTTTGAAGATTAAGCGCCACATCAATCGATAATTTCACGCTGGTACTGTGATTTCCGACATGGACGCACTAGTATCAGCGACGATCTCAGGACAAGTTCGCCAAGAACAGCAGTCACCTAAAAAAACATCGATGATGTGCGCTGCCTGCTTAAAGAAGATATATCGTGGAATTGAATTTCAAAGACTTTCATCCAATCGATCGTACATGATGAAATGGGTGTGAGAAAGTTAGTAATACGTTGAATTCCGCATCTTTTAATCGAAAAGGAAAAGTCGGCTCGTGTTAATTGGTACCGAAAAACTTTGAGCCGGTTAAATAATGGAAACTCAAGAAAACGTCCATAGCAGCGTATCATGGATTTATTCCTTTGAACGCGAAAATAAACGTCAGTCGGCTGTTTGTGTGTTTCAAGATGAAGAGAAACCGACAAAAGTTATCCGCTCGCAAAGTGTGTCGAAAAATATGGTCACAACGTTTGTCTCCAAATCAGAACATGTAGCTATAATTTCTTTGAAAGATCGAAGAACGGTTAATTATTATTATCTTTATTATCCAACAAATCCATTTAAAGGATAATATAAAATACGTAAACATATTGCTATGAATTGTGGTTTTAAAATTGACTGCACCACCATTCACAACTAATCTACCCAACTAGGATACTCAGTCGGTTTATATCAAAAAAATGGGACTGTTTTCTTCTCAGGGTTCCAATCGGAAACGTGGTTGTCTCTTCTACAAAATGTTTAATGCGCCAGTAAAAGAATTCACAACAATGTATCTTAATATTTTCTGAGTTACTTATCAAAAATGCAAGATGAAAGGTTAATTAAATAAAGATCACAATATTTAAATGAAAATTTAATACAAAAATCAAAAAAAGAAAAAAAAAATTTATCTTTATAAAGTATAAAGATTCTTCTTCTTCTTATATTAGGCCTTAGGCCTGTTCTTATCCGATCTCTTTCATAGTGCTGCAGTCATGTTTGTGACGTAGACTGCCAACTATCTCGCCATCTTTTGAAGGGCCTTCTCGGTGGTCTGGTGCCCATTGGCTTTAGATTCCTTGCTGTTCGGGCTAATCTCTCGCAATCCATTCGTGTTACATGCTGGTTCCACTCCCGTCTCCTCTGTCTGCCCCACCGTACGATATCGTGTACACCACATTGATTCCGTATTTTATTGTTCGGGATTCTGTCTCTCAGTGTTTTCCCCGCTATTGACCTCAATGTTTTCATTTCCGTTGTTCTAAGCATCCTTTTTGTTTCTGCTGTGTCGGCTCTCGTTTCTATTGAATATGCAAGTATTGGTCTTATGCATGCCTTACATATGCGTACTTTCCCGTCCAGTCTCATATCTTTATTCCGCCAAATAACATCCCTCAGGCATCCCGAAACATAAGCCGCCCTATTAGCTTGTCTTCGAACACTGTCTCTTAGGTCTCCGCAGCTGGATATTTCTATTCCTAGATATTCGAACTTAGAAACTTGTTCGATTATCTCATCCCCAATGACGATTTTACATCGTCTGGGCTCCCTTGCCACTACTAAAGTTTTTGTCTTAGAGGTTGATATCTGCATGTTATAGGTTTCCGCCACTGTTTTAAAAGTGTATGCCATACGCTGTAAATTGTCTTCCGTATCTGAGATCAGGACTGCGTCGTCTGCATAACACAGAATCTTTATCTGCTTTCTTCCAAGCCCGTAGTATAAAGATTGTGTAATGTAATATTACACCCAGAGGTAAAAATTTCATTGATATTGACAGCTAAATGAAATAAAAAACCCTCTATGACATCCGAACAAACTTATATTAAAATAATAATAAAGATTATTTTTAATTTCTCCCCAGAGAAACACACTGTATAAATTTGACAACGCGATGAAAATCTACTACATGCGCGCTCACATGTAACAAAAAGTTCCCTTGAAAACCAAACGAAATAAAATTTTACAATTATATTTTTTTACGTAGAATTTTAAAAATATTCTTTTTCATTAATCTCAACTGACTAAGACTAAATCTCTTAAATAACAATGTTAATACAATTGAAATACGATATACAACTCTTTTGAAATAATAAGATATCTCTCAAAAATATATATATTTTTACTTACATAAAAAATTTGTATGAGACACGTAGACAGGAAAACGTTGTTTTAAATATATAAATCAATATTACGAGACTACAAACTCGCAGAATAAACGGGAAATTGATATAACAAATACAATCAACTAATTAAATCAATCAAACCGAAATTACATCATATAGATAATTATCTATTTTCTAAATAAAAAGAACGTACTTCTCGTCTTACTGGTAAACTGTGTCTGCACAACAAGTGCGGCGGCTTCAATGTAAAAACTCGTTTTTTCACCAGGCACATGAAATATACATACAAGTTCAAAATAATGGTACAAAGATTTATAAATAAATTCTTAAAATTTATTGGGGAAAAAAACATAGCAATATGTTACAGTGCTAATTCTATATTATATTATCTATAAAATCGTTATTATCATCTCGTAAAAAGTTGATTTGTGGGCCAATGTGTATTAAGGTTTTTAACTTAATTTTCGAGCGTACTACATGTTCTTAAAGTTTTTAAACGATGTATTATAACACCCTGTATAATTAATTTGTGGATTTGGTATGTTTTAGTAAAATTCAACGAATTTAAAAAAATTAATATACTTTAAGAAGCCAAAACGACAATGCTAAAAGACTACTCACGATGACTATTATAGAATCTTCTAACAATAACGAATTACATATAAATATTTAGTAAAACAATATTTCCCTGATAATATTGCGTTTCGATATTTCGTATTAAGCATTGCTGTATCAACAGTCCACTTTTAAATCATTACATTTTTCTTGATTTTGACTAGTGCTAAGTTTTTTTTTCCTCAGTAAAATAATGATATAACTAAAAGTTAATTCCACTCGAGATCTTTAAATGCAATAAAGAGACTTACCGAAACTCTGGCTTATCCATATACCCAGCATATCCAGCTGAAGTAGGCGATAATAAACGCGTTCGCCTTTTTCTAGATTCATAAACAGATGATAGAGGAAGCTACCAATCCATGGACACAGTATGCCAACCAGATGGCACCAGGATAAGAATCGCAGTTCTGAATTAGACCATGGCATCAACCCAGGGACGGTCAATAAGATATATATTATTGGTATGGCTGTAATAGAAAACAAATAAATGTAAATGATTATATAAATTAAGGCATGAAAATAAAAATAGAAAATTGGCAAGTGTAGTATCTTGAAATATTCACATAATGCACACAACACAGTTTAACCTTTGACGTGAAAAGAAACTTCGGTTCATTTTCTATGCTACTATGGGATTTCTAGAGTGGAATGTTTTGTGGACAAAAATGTCATTTGAAAGTTATGAAAATCATAATTTGTCTATAACAGCCCCAGTGGAATAGATTGTATAAGGCTATTACAACGAAATTCGTCGCCGTCTTATTAACAATGTATTATTAACAATTACCTGAACTCGACAATGCTTTGCTATTGCTAGATTTAAGTATATATGAGGTGCTACCCAGGAATTCCCGGAATTGAGGCGCTAAATACAGGTTATAGAATAAATGTGGCAATATTTTTTGCTTAGATTTTGAAGTAAACTCCTACGTAATCTTGTATAAAGTTGCGTTGTCAACCAACAAACTGAATTCTTTCGAATTGCTTTTTCGAATCTAATAATGTCCACAAATATGTATCGGCATTTACAATGGTCTCTATATTTATTTAGTATAAGGAAAATCTTTGTAATCAAAGGATGTTAAAAATTTCGGTTAACTTTTTCCGTTACCTTGTTTTCTGAAGTCAATTGGATGTATACACACATCTTAGTTCCATCTTCAGTAACAATTTGGTTTAACGAATTTATCGTTTCCTTCGAATAATACTAAACTAAAGAAAATAGAGGAATTAAGTTGTTAATTTTGGTGTGCAACCAATGTGATTCCTCTTTTTCTAATTTGGCCACATGGAAAAGAAAAGCTACAGGAATTCTTCGATCATATCAACCAACAACACGCATTTTAAAAATTTACGATGGAAATAGAAGAAGAGTCTGGGAGATTATAACATGGAGTATAGACGAAGAAAACTCACACTGATAGGTATCTACATACAACATCCCATCAGTATCCTAAGCAGAAGAAAGCCCTCATCAAAGCGCTAATACATAGAGCAGGGACGATCAGCGACGCCGAACATTTGAAGGAAGAAAAACGACACGTCAAGGAAGCACTGGAGAAGAACAGTAACAGCAAAAAAGAGATATGAAGAGCTCTAGGAAACCCCGAAAACGAAACCAGCTAGAGGATTCACCCGCCTACCTTACATCTCTGGAGTCACCGAAAAAATGGAAAAGATCCTAACTAAGAAGAATGTAAAAGTATGTTTTAGTGCTATTATTGGCATCCTACAATTTTTCTGGGATCAAGGATAAATTACCATGTATTAAGGGAGAAAGAGTCTATAAGTTAATATGTGAGTGTGGGAAGAGCTACCGTCGGACAAACAGGATCGATTAGATTGAAGATCGATTAGACAGGTAGAGAACATGTACACGAGAATGGACACAAAGTGAATTTTGAAGAAGAAAAAGTATTAGCTACAACGAAGACTTGCCATCGAAACTACCGAAATAGAAAACATCATAATTTCAACAGCGAGGACGGCTATAGAAGCAGCACCACCTGGAAGAGCCTATTACGAGAATCCGTCCCGACCAATGAAGCACGATGGCCACGCACCAGTATATAAAGAAAAACGACAAAGAAGAGAATCAGTCTGATACCAGATCCTGAAGAAGCTGGCAGTATGGACAGCGAAACGTCGAGTGAAATTACAATAACACGGCGAAACCTCTAAGAAGATTGTACAACAAATGACACCGGCCGTAAAAACCTAAAGAATTTTATTATTCTAATTTTTTAAAGTTTGATGTCTTTAGGTCATATTTTGTTTTAAAATAAACGCCCAAAGAAATAATTGCGAAACTTGTTAAAAATGCAACAACGAACATTATTTAAACAGTATTTATTGCTGGCAATACTATATTGTATTAAAATTTTAAAATAACAATATTATATTTTAAAAGATAAAATTCCCCATTCAAGATTATTTTACTTTTAAAAAGTAGTCTATTCGAACATCGTTCAACGTTCATTGAAGAAGACTTATCTGGGTGATAAACTAGACGGAGATTGAAAATGGTAAGGAAAATGGATTTTCCGTACTTAACGTCAATTTTCCAGTTTACATATTTGCAGATGTCGGAAATGGAGTTTCCGGAATTTAGATCGGATTGGGAGTCGACGTTTCAGCAATTTCAATGCTGCCGGAAATATGACGGACAAAAATTCGCATTTGACGTTCAGGAATTAGTGAAAATAGATTTCTTCACGATACTTTGCGCGGCATTTTAACAAAATTAAGGTAGAAGAAATAAGTTTTATACGTGTATTAATTTTTATACGAAAATGCATGAATAATAATAATAATAACAAGTTTTATTGCATTATATTCTACAGAATAATGTAAACGTTACAATATATGTGCGTGTGTTTAAAAAATACAATACACAGTGCTCTCCATATTGTTCGCACCCTATGGGAAAAACTGCCATCTTTGTTTTCTTTAAAAATTTATATCTGCTAAAAGTTGTGATGTTCAAAAATCCAAAATGAACTAACTACTCGGATTCTGCAAGCGAATTTTGGTTTTAAAGAAAATTGCATTTATCGAAACTTCAAAAACTGAAAAAATATTATATTTTTAAAATACAGTAAGACCTGCGTTAACGGCCACCTGAGGTATTTCTAATGTTAATGTCTTACCTCTTATTTTATCATCTATTGCATCAACAATTTTGTTTAAAATAATTCCTAATACTGGTCTAACTGCTGCAGCTGATATAGGGATTAAAAAATTTATAAAACCATCATGTATTTCACCACCGTCAACAATTTTAAACTTGTCTTTTAAAAGTATTGACGAGCCTTTTTTAATTGTAATTGTAATGTAATGTAATTGTAATCTATAATAGTCATTTAAACAAGGTGTCTCGTATCGTTATGTTCAAATTTTAGGAGTGTAAGGAAAGACTCCATTTCAAGTAACAAAAACGCAAAACTTATATATCCATTTTTATTTGTTTCAAAGTTACAGATCTATGAATGTGATTGTCAGATCATGAAAAAAAATGTAATCCTAAAGTCAATACAAACTGATTTTATTTAAATAAAGTTATACGATTCAATAACAGGCCTGTGATTGTTAACGTCGCATAATAAACTGTTATCCTAAAATAAATAAACACGTGTCGTAGTGCATACAGTCATTTCTTGGAGATCTACAAAAAAGAGTACTGGAAATTTATTTATGATAAAGAAGGTTCTTACTTATTTCGTAAGTGCTGAACCATGAATATAATACAATAAATAAATGTTCAGATGACTGTTAACGTTGCATTTGTTAATAAAGGATTACATTACGTTTCAGTTCATACAACAGCTTATTAGTGAGTGGACACGTTTTCTTTATTCAAAATGCCTTACCGATTTTCTTCTCAAAAGTATGCGTACATGCATTTTGTGTATGGCTACTGTAACGGCAGTGCTCGTCAAGCAGTTATTGAATACCGACATCGGTTTCCCGATAGGTGCATTCCTCATTACAGAACGTTTCTGGAAGTACACAGACAATTTCGGGAATGCGGAGTGCGTGATTATCTTTTCGACCGAGGAGTAAATTTGCCAGCAGACTTAGAGGAAGAAGCAGTAGCTATTGTTACAAAGGATCCAACTCTCAGTGTACGTCGAATCTCTAGACAACTAGGAGTGCCAGGAACGACAATTTGGCGAATTTTTAAACCTGAGGGCTTATATCCATATCACCATCGCAGGGGACACGGTTTGTTTGAGGCAGACCACTATGATCGTCTAGTTTATTCTACCTGAATATTAAGACAGTCACGGCCTCATTTTAATTTCGCAGAACAGTCCTCTGGACAGATGAATCTACGTTCACGAGAAGTGGTGTTACCAATCTAAGAAACCTGCACAGGTGGTCATCAGAAAATCCCAAAGCTATACATACGCCCATCTAAATTTCAACATGAATTTTTTATTAACGTTTGGGCGGTCCTAATCGATGACTTGTTGATTGGTCCTGTCGTTCTTCCTGGGAGGTTAAATGCGGACAATTACCTACAATGTCCCACTGAATGTTCGATGAGACATGTGGTTTCACATGGATGGGGCACCACCACATTTCGAAATTGCTGTCCGAAATTGGATTAACGTCAATTATCCAAGATGGATTGGTCGAGGTGGTCCTGTTGCATGGCCACCCAGGTCACCCGATCTTAATCCCCTTGACTTTTATTTATGGGGGTACATGAAAAATTTAGTCTACGCGCAAGTTTCGAACACAAGAGAAGAGTTGTTGGATCGTATTCACCTGGCTGCCGAGCAAATCCGACAAAACAAGTATGAAATTCGGATAAGTTCTTCTTCTGTTGGCTTACGGACACAAGCCTGCATTCAACAAGAAGGTGGACATTTCGAAAATATTATTAATCGAACTTTTTTAAATAAAATCAGTTTGTATTGACTTTAAGATTACATTTTTTTTTCATGATCCGACAATCACATTCATAGATCTGTAACTTTGAAATATATACAAGTTTAGGGTTTTTTGTTACTTGAAATGAAGTCTACAGAGCGAGAGTGATCCTTCTTTTTCTTTCATGTTCCACATGTTCAGTCGGTTCAGTCCACGGGACGTTATCTAATTAGAAAATTCCCGGGTCTAATTTTTAGTAATGACAAGATTCACCTGATTCACAATTGGCGCTGTCTGCAACCCATTTTCCTTCCCCGCAGAGAATTAAGAACGCTTTATTTCCTGTGTTGTTACCACCGGATATTCTATCAAATACGTAATTTCGGGCAAGATGTGCACGCTATCTCGGTTTCATATGGCGTACTAATATAGTATTGTTGCCAAGTCTTTGTAATATCTGTATCTAAAAGGATTATAATCAAACATCAAAGGTTTTGGTATGAAGAATAAGATAGTTTTTAGCTTTATTTTCACTAAAATGTCTCCACTGCTCATAGTCTTAAAATATCTATTAATAAATATGGTTAACTGTAAGAGTATGCGACATGGCAGCAGTGCATGGTACCTAGGATGCAAGTCATAATAACGTAGTGTTTACAAATTGTTTTTGAAGAGAAACAAATTTTTGTGTAAGTTTTATTATTATTAACTGTTTTTTTTATTATTGATTGTTGTTTTGTTATTATTGATTGTTGTTTTATTATTATTAATTGATGTAGTAATAATTAATTTTAATATTTTGCATAAAAATTTACTTTTATAATGACTTTTCAAAGTATGCACAAATATAAATGTAATAAAACTACGGTTTTAATCTTCACTTTTAATCATTACTCGTAAAACGACATTTGTTTCGCCAACACAGTGGCTTCCTCATGTGTTTACCTCCAAACAGTACGTTACAAACTAAATAAAAAATAAATAATATATCTATAAAATCAAGAAGGATGGTATTTAAAATATTTTTAAAGAAATCTATGAATTACAAGTATTGTCGGTAGTGAAAGAATGTGGCGCATCTGGTCGGCCCTAACTGTATATTATAGGGTACTAAACATGTTTACGCATAAATTTGTTTAATAACCTACATATACATTTGTATTATTGTCTAAACAGATTTTAAGTAAATAAATTTAATAAAGGCGAGTTATTTAAATCTAATTTATCATTTAATAAAATTTGTGACTGTTTTAATTTATTGATTTCTAAACTTTCCAGTAAATTTAATTTCTTGCCTTTATTTTCTAAATGCAGAATTTGAAAATCTTTATCGAAAGTGTGGTTTTCTTCTAATAGATTTTTGGTTTTTTATTTTTAAACGAAGAACAATGCTCGGCAATGCGTTTTTCAAACGATCTTCCTGTTTGACCGATATATATCTTACATATATAAGTTAATGTGTGGATGCGGTAAGATATATGTCGGTCAAACAGGAAGATCGTTTGAAAAACGCATTGCCGAGCAATGTTCTTCATTTAAAAATAAAAAACAAGATTCTACTTTTGCGAATCATCTATTATAAGAAAACCACACTTTCGATAAAGATTTTCAAATTCTGAATTTAGAAAATAAAGGCAAGAAATTAAATTTACTGGAAAGTTTAGAAATCAATAAATTAAAACAGTCACAAATTTTATTAAATGATAAATTAGATTTAAATAACTCGCCTTTATTAAATTTATTTACTTAAAATCTGTTTAGACGATAATACAAATGTATATGTAGGTTATTAAACAAATTTATGCGTAAACATGTTTAGTACCCTATAATATACAGTTAGGGCCGACCAGATGCGCCACATTCTTTCACTACCGACAATACTTGTAATTCATAGATTTCTTTAAAAATATTTTAAATACCATCCTTCTTGATTTTATAGATATATTATTTATTTTTTATTTAGTTTGTAACGTACTGTTTAGAGGTAAACACCTGAGGAAGCCACTGTATCGGCGAAACAATTGTCGTTTTACGAGTAATGATTAAAAGTGAAGATTAAAACCGTAGTTTTATTTCTATTCTTAATTATGGATCTTCATCAAGTAAATGCCGAATCAATTCAATTATAAATGTAAAATTCTAGATTACGAAAATCTATACTTTTTCTGATTTAAACATTTCTTTACCTTCCCTTCTGATGATAGTAGAAAACAGGTCCTTCGTAATGACGTATTTCAGCCCGATGTGTCCGGTCTCTAAACATTAAACAAAACCTTTCAAATAACAACTGTTTTTAGTAGTATCATAATGGAATTGGATAGTTTTAAAGAAAATTTACCAGTATTATCAGATATAGCGATGCAAAGCTGTATGTTTCTTGGGGCAGCGTGGCTGACAAAGGGCGAAGAATATTATGAGATATTTATCGATCGCTACGACAAGCGAAATCGAATGCTGTTAATTCCGTTGGATGTCGTAAAATACGAAACAATATTACTAAACGAAAGTAATATAAACGGCTTCCATACAAAACAACAGGAAATTTAAATAACTTGTTGCGAACGAATAAGATCAGTGAAGTTACAGTTTCGATCAAGAAAATACTTGGATGAAACTATCAAGATATTAACGGAACGGACATAAAGGGGTAATAAAATATTTCAATGTTTTTAATAGTTATTGCTTCCCCAATATTTTATTATATATGAAATTTAATTAATTGTTACAGGCGATTGCGATGAAGCTGTAACAACTACTAATAGTTTAATGTAATGCAATGCAGTGGCGGCTCGTGAGTTATTTTTTGTACATAAAATCCATTCTCCTATTTTCCACGCTGGAAAAGACGCCTATGACTTTGTTGTCAAAACCCGGGATAGACTGAATGAACTTTTTTTTCTATTGATAGGACCGCCAATGCGTTCAGTCAATCTTCTGACATTGTGCTTCTCAGAAAAGTTTTTTAGTGCGTTTGAGGGTGGAAAACATCGTTCACATTCTCCTGTCAACATGGGCGTTGTACAAATAATATCCAACAGTTTGCATGTTTCCGTCAAAACCTTCTTTAGGTTGTTGTCTGTTATGAACACTAAAAGTGGCAAAACACCACATGCGTCACACATGTCATCGCGCTCATAAATTACTGAAAGTTCACTTTTCGATTTTACACTGTCCAACGTAGGATAAGATTTCACAGTTTCATCAAAATTTTGTGAAAATGAATGACTATAAGTTTTAAAATTTTGAGAATCAAATAGTTTTGCTGCACTTAAGTGATTCCTAAAATCAAATTGGTCGCTAATTTGGCTTAAAATAGTGTCACATACTTCCTTTGCAATAACAGCTCTGTTATCTCCAGCTGTCGTTTTTTGTCTTTTCCTTACAGGTTCTTCATTATTTCGTTCTTGGCTGACATTATAAGTTTATAATGTGAATAATTTGCTGTTTAATTGTTCAATTGCCTTTTGCAGTTGAGCACTGTCAATCCCGCGCATTTGAGTCTGATTAAATAATATTTCAACATGTGACATGATGAAATGAAATATTTTCAACCAGTAGAGAAATTCCGACCAATACAAATGCTAAAATAAACCACTTGCTTCACTAATAGTAACTGAATTCATGCCATCTTCCACAATAATTTTGTCTAAACATTCACGTGCGATACGCGCCGAAAACAATACAATCACAACGCATACAAGACGTTAACTGGAGTCACGCTATTTTGTGCCCCAAACAACGACAAAAAAGTATATGGTCAAGTTCAGCGGAGCCGGCCGATCCATATTCGGAATATGTACATCTGAAATCGGGCCCCGGAACTTAGTTTTGAGCGTTAGCATAGTGTCTGTGGTGCGGAAGGAAACTTTGATACCATGGTTATAAAAATACGTATAAATAATAAAATAAAATAATGCACTGTATTACATGCGAATTTCTTTGTGTGTTTATCTTGGTGGTTGGGTGGGCACGTGCCCTTGTGCCCTTTAGTACCAGCCGCCACTGATACAATATTATTTTTGTTTTTGAGCGTAATAAAATATTAAATTTACATGTTAGGTAATTAATTTATAAACTTTATTGAATTGAGGATGATCAATTTGATTAAATTCGTTGAAATATTGTCTTTATAGACTATAATTAAAATCGCCCAACAGATGCAGGAGTAGTTTAAGGAAACGTTGCAATGACGTCAACATTGTCCACAAAGGCTTAAATCATATGCATGTAGAGATAATAACGTACATACAAAATTTAAAGGAATTAAAAAATTTGTACTTGATAAGGAAATTAAATTTCAGCATTATAAAAAATATTTGTTTAATCAGCAGGAATGTTATCATAAACAATGCGTTGTTAGGAGTTATGATCATAATGGATATACAGAACAACCTGTCTTATCCGGACTAATATGGCGACCGGTCGATCCGGATATGGAAAAATCCGGACATCACAAGGTCAATTATAAATAGCTAGAGGGTCAGAAATAATGTTCGCGTTTGGTTGTTGAATGTTATTTTAGACGTTTCTATTGGTTTAGCATTTGTAGCAGATTTCTTCATATCCAGGCAGGCTTTTTACAAACTCTGCAATTTGACTCTCCTCTTCATTGCAAACAGTTTCATTGATTTCTTCTGTTTTTCTTCTCTAGTCCATTTTTCAGTTGCTTCGTGATCTAACAGCTTCTTCCATTACTTAACCAGTGTAAGCGGTTTTATTCCATCCCATGCTTGGGATACTCACATCACCACATTTAATATGTCCCCCTTCATTAAAGATTCCATAACACTTTCACCCTCGTCCATTTCAGCAGTCAACAGGGTAGTAACTTACGGAGATAGGTACGTTCCAGTAATTCGAGCACATCTTGGGCTATAAGTTGACAAAGGGATTCGGAAGTAAAAACACACATTTTATGTCACCATTTCTCGTTCATCTTCACTTGGGTGTGATCGTTTTCTTAGAAAATTATTTTTCGCTGTTTTTCAACTTGTGACACAAACTGCTTGTGAAACCAATCAGTAAATATTTCACAGTTCATCCATGCGCTCCTTTGGTGTCGTAGTAAACTGCGAGGGAAGACAAGTCTTTAAAGTTCTTGAAAGCCCTCGGCTTTAGATTTTCCAATAAATGTGAACTCCTGTAGCATTGCGACTAGCTAAAATGGTCAGTCTCTTCTGTTTCTTTTTATATCCTGGTGCTCTATCTTCTTGTTTTGAAGCCAAAGTGTAGGTCGGCAGCATTTTATAGTTCAGCCCTGTTTCGTCACAATTGTAAAGCTGTTCTCCTGAAATCCCATGTTCGTCTATAAAGCCGTGTAGAAACGTTTTGAAGTTGTCAACATCTTCTTGGTTAGCAGAAAGTTTTTGCACCGCTGATCTGCAGTTTTCGCACACCATAGCGACTTTTTTCTAACCATCCCTCACTTGCTTGAAACTGTTCATCGGCTCCGATTTCTTTATTGAAGTGCAAAGACTCCGAACCTCGGCGACGTGAATGATGGACATGGCGAAAGATTTTATAGACATTTTTGTTATTGAAAAACATCAGGACAAGTGGAACAGTGAAATGCTTGCTGATTATTGTTTGACATTGATATCAGGAAGTGCCGAAGAACAGTAAACAAGAAAATTAAAAAGAAAAATATTTTAAACAGGATGATACCATACAGCTCCATATAATGTACTTGCTAGAATACGGGTCATTCGTAAATTTTACGACGCTCTTAAGACTTCGTACTTATTCGCTTACTTACGG
This sequence comes from Melolontha melolontha, assembly GCA_935421215.2. Lineage (NCBI taxonomy): Eukaryota > Metazoa > Arthropoda > Insecta > Coleoptera > Scarabaeidae > Melolontha > Melolontha melolontha. Next base: position 106,851,841 of record OW285240.1, read on the forward strand.
TTAATGCATCGAATTATCTTACTAAGTACCTTCAAGTCTAGTATTTAGCTAGATTGTGTTGTGTGCGGTCATTCTGGTTTCCGACCCTAAAGCGATTTTTCGGCGATAGGTTCGTAAATTTTACGAAAATCCCGTGTTTATGTCATTTTATAAATTAAACTGGTTCTTATTTTTCGTACGGATTTTGAGTGTTTTAGAAATAGAAATTTGAGATAAGATATTTCTTAATGTTTTTTTACCGAAAAACAACTGGAGGAGGAAGCGGCACGTCTCACGAATGGAGAAGAGAGTGATCCAGAAGTATTTGACGAAAGGTTTTGACATTCCGAGGACGCTGTCCTTTTGGGATGTACAACATCGAGGGATTTTGTAGCGACTCACGATTCAAACTGTTACGCTTGGCATGTGAAATATTTTTATGTAATTTTAAATAATATTTCTTCTTTGAATATCTCTATATTAAACTTAAGACATTTCTTCTGTATATTCGTTTCCAAATAGAAAGTATTTTCTTTTGTTATAACCCCAACCGCCGACGACCCTTATTACCTGCACCGTCAACCGATAACCGAAATGTTGAATTTAGAATGTCGAATTTCTTCTAGATAAATTCCATATTTTTAAATTGTTTTAATTTAATATTATTTACATCTTCTTTTATATGTCGTGTTTGATATCGTTAGGAAGCTTATATCACAAGGGTTATTTTAATAATAATTCTGACATCGACAGACCAAGTCTTCAAGTTGCGCGTTTTAATTCACTATAATTCAAGATATCGACCCCCTCTTCGATACATCATAAAACCAAGCGTTTCTAGACATTTTCTATCGACGAAAACTATAGTTCCTTCTTCGCTTGCGAACCATTTTCGTGAAAAAACAACTCCTCGTGTACTGTCCAAGTCACGACGCTATCACACCGACCAGGTGTTCTTCCGTTTCTAAGGTAAATTGTATTGTTCTATACATTACTCTTTTAAGTGAATCCAAATTAATGTAAACTAATTAATTTCTTATTCCTCCGGAAAAACATCGCCCTACATATACTTGTTCGAGTATATCTTCAGACCACGTGGCTACCATCGCCGCAAATCAAAGGTAAGCTCTGTATTCTTCGATACAGAGGTTATTTTATATACATATTAATTAACCCTTAATTTACTACCCCGGTTAACGCTCGTTTCAGAGTATTTTTTGTGTTAATTTTAATCTACTTATCCACCACTCCACGTGTACATATTACTTTGTTTTAATTGCTTTTAAATATACGAGTTCAAATCTTTACTATGTAAATATAAATACAAAATTTAAGGACGCCGCTGTGTTTTATTTTATGTATTAAGTTGTTGTATATTTATTTTAAATTAACCAATACCACGCACGTCCTGGACCTTTGAAGGAACTTCACCAGCATCCACAAATTATTATCTTAATTATTACAAAATAACTAAAGTATAATTTTATATTATTTCTCCTAGAATAATTTTATTATTATAAATAGCCGAGCCCAACCCATCTATTTGTAATAAAACGTTATGGCCTTACGCACGCATTTGAAACATTTGTGAATTAGCTGGTCGATTGTAATTACGGATCATAACCGCTAGGTAAAAAATTTACAAGAGATTTAAAATTACTTTTATCTACAATTGTCTATTTACTTTGCTCTTTATATTGAGAAATGATGCCTATTATAATTCTGAAATACGTTTTGTAAACAGAAGTTCTGTCATATTTTCTTAAAAAATAAATTTAATAAAATTAACTAACAATATTATTAGACGCAATATATAATTTGTGTTTACTAGCGAAAATTGCTTTATTTCCATTAACAATGTAAATTAACAAAATGATTTTTTTAATTATCTTAACACAATTTTATAATTAATTATATGAAGCCTGATAAAGCAAAATGCTTGTTGGCAAATGGTCAAATCATTTTAGAAAATAAACAAAATTATTAAACGATTGACAATTAGTTTTACATTACTAAATTGCATTGAATTTTCTCAAGAAGTATTAAGGGTTGTAAGAAATAAGTATAATCCCGCTTTTATTTCTTACCTCCTAATGTAAATAAATGCAACACGTTCAAAATTCGTTTTATTTAAATTCCTTTAAATAGTACCCTGCGACTATACGACTTATTGCAATTGCCCAGTTATATTTACCTGAAAAACGATTCAAGTAAGGAAGGGCTGCTCTCATTACGTTTTATTGTAGCCTTGAGTCGCTACAAAATCCCTCGATTGTACATACCTAATTAATATTATTTCATTTACTTTTCTATATTTTTTTTCCAAAACCTGACGTGACACTAATAATAACAAATTTGTTATTATTTGTGTTGTTAGAACTATAAAAGAAACGAGAATTGTTTCTTAAGAAAAATAAAATTTGTTGACCAGCGAATTATTATTATTAAATTGACCATTTATACTCGTTATTATTATCCTGAAGCAGAATAAACTTTTTTGGAAATATTCAACGTAATTTAATAGTAAATTTGGTTGCGTATATTAAATTATATTTTAAAAACGCGAGGACGCAATTTTCAAATTTAAAAATATTTATTTTGACATTTTAAATAAACGATATTTATGTTTCAAATACTGTTCTTTTATGTGTTACTCGAAGAAACATCAATTAAATGGTATGTAGTGATTTTGATTAATGATCCTTTAACAAACACCAAACTGAGCGCTACAAACGCTATAGGTCTATTAATTTATTTTACAGTCAATACTTTCCACTTTCATTTTTCATTTCTCATTGTGCCTGTACACACGACAAAAGCCAATCGATTTATTTTTCGTTAGCTCGATTTTCAAGGCCTTATTCGTTGTCCTTGAGCCAACGATCTAGTTTCGGGAATGCTTTGTATTATATTATACAGCCACCATTTTTGGAACATTTTTTATGTTCAGAGGAAAATTATGGGAAAGTATTTTTTTAATTTTGTAGCTAAACAAATCTCGTTCGCTCCTAATGTCTAAAATTTAATTTTAAAAACCGCACGAGATGATTTAAAAGGGCTTTAAAACTATATAGACCATTTTCTCATGAAATAATTTGAAACAAGGTCATTAATACTGTATTTTTTACACTTGCCCATGCGATGGCTATTTTATTGGTCATTTTAATTGCTTTGTAATAGGGTCTCTTTCCATAGGATGCAAACCGATAAGTTCAGTAATCTTGCTTTTCCAGTACATATATCATTATAAACGTTCTTTCTTAAATGAATTTAATTTTCACACAGAAAAGCAATCAATTCTTTTATATACGAGGGACACCTTTTATATATTTACAATCGACCACTAGATGGTCCTTTTGACATATGTAATCATTATATTCTGAGAGTTTGACATTTGTCCATGAGAAATCCGCGATAACTTAGAAATTGAGTCAGTAGTTTGTTGACAGTGACAGTTTTAAGACAGTGAGTTTGTAAAATAATGGAGATTACTAGTGAAGGTTTTCGTTGGACGATTTTTTACGATTATAAAAAAGGCCTGACTCCACAAGAATGCATTATATCGCTTCGGCAACTTTTGGTAATGCAGCACCATCTGAGAAGACAGTTTACAATTGGTTCGCAGAATTTCGTTATGGTCGTGCCTCAGTGAGTGATGAATCACGTAAAGGTCGTCCAAAAACTGTTGTGATTCCAAAAAATATCGATGCTGCGCGGAAAATGATAGAACACGATCGACACGTGGTAGAGGCATCTCTTGGCATATCGCAGACTGCAATTTATTCGATTTTACACGAACATTTATTTGTAAAGAAATATAGTTATGGATTCCACATAACATGACCGAAGTACAGAAAGTAGTTCGTGTCGATTGGTGTAAAGAGATGCGCAAAAAAATAGACGTAGGCACCGCAAAATCCGTATATAACATCGTCACAGGTGACGAAACATTGAGATATGCGTATGAGCCAGAAACGAAGCAACAATCTACTGTATGGGTGTTCCAAGACGAACCGAACCCCACAAAAGTTGTTCGTGCAAGGAGCACTTCCAAGAAAATGATCACTTGTTTCTTCGGCTGTACAGGACACATCGCATCAATTCCTTTAGAGGAAAAACTGTTAACGCTGAATGGTATACAGTAATTTGTTTGCCAAAAGTTATAGACGAAATCAGGAAGAACAACCGAAAACGTCGCATTATTCTTCATCATGACAATGCGAGTTCTCATACGGCACGTCTAACAGTTGACTATTTGAAGGAGAAAAGTGTTGAAATAATGTCTCATTGTCCATATTCAACTGATTTGTCGCCGAACGATTTCTTTTTGTTCCCAACTGTGATACAAAAAATGGGTGGACAGCAATTTTCAACACCTCAAGAAGCAGTCTTTGAAAACCATGTTTCTGAGATATAACCTTCAGAGTGGAAAAAATGTTTTTATAACTGGTTCGTACGCATGCAAAAATGTATAGATCATAAAGGCAAATATTTTAAAAACCAATAAAGAAGTTTGTTCCCCAAAAATTTTGTTTTCTTCCCAGATTTTGTAAAAATATAAAAGGTGACCCTCGTACAGACCTCCAAACTGAAGTGTGTTGAATTTTTTTAAATAATTGTTTATTAACAAAATAATTTGAAACATACTAGAATAGGTAAGTCGTCACCAATTCTGTATAAAACAAGAGCCTTTTTAATAATATAAAATATTATTAAAAATCGCGTGTGAAGAACACAATACAAGATGATATATTTATGAAGGTGCCTTTCCAGAGGTGTAGATATGTATTTCGTCTTTCTACAGAATCATTGGTACGCCCCTGCTGGAGAGATACGTTCACGAAAACAACAACTTCGCTATCTCACAGAAGTTATTATGACAAAACGTAGAAGAATATTCAGCGCTTGTCAATGTGCAGCCCTGAAAGTTCTTCTCCGCTCTGTCTTGTTAAGGTAAATATTGTACACTATGATAATTCAAAAGACTATTGTAGTCCGTTCCTCGTTCAGGTTAATAACGTCGGTCACTCTAAAGGAACGATATTTCAGGAATCTCTTTTGGATTCTCTCAACGAAAATTTGTTGATACGTGTAATAGGGAAACCACACTTAAGACGTATACTACAACTTGCATCGCACCAAGGCAAAGTATAAAGTCTTAATTGCAGCAATGTTATTGAAGTTTCTACACGATTTTGAAGCTGAGGCACAGATCGACGAAACATGTTAACAGAAAGTGAATTGAGAATCAACCCAGATCATGTACTATCGAATGCAAAAAAAAGTGGTACAGTAGTGAAGTTATATGTAAAGTCAATTTTTAAAAATTTTAGTATTGTGACGTTGCTAAGGTACTTAAGATTGTAGTAACGTGCAAAAGTCATTTTTGACACTTACACCTATCTGTATATCAACGTAACGGGTGTTCAGAAACATTCGAAGTCAAGTGGGCTCTGAACAAAAAATCGTATATCTTTACTTAAGTATAGCAAACGCCAATTAAGTTGGCGCGAGGAGGGGGTGCGCAGAAGCCGCTTTTAAAAACGTCCACCCCCACTACTCAAGTAATTGTCAGAATACATTTGTCATTGACGTTTGACAGAACATATTTTGTAATGTCTTTGCTAGGGGATCATACACGCTCAGAGGTTAGAATTATCTGACATTTGATGTAAAACCAAATACAAATCTCCCCACTACTTCTAATCCTGCGCGAACTTACCCCTCCTCGCGCCAACTTAATTGGCGTTTGCTATATCTGATTTATAATAATTATTAAATGTCAACTGTTGTCTGTCAAAAATTGTCAGAATCTAATATCGAAGATATTAATTTATATTTTTTAATTTTGAAAATGATATTTACTAACGTACACAAAGCATTCATGGTTGAAGCATATTTTCGAAATGGTCAAAAGATCGATGGCCAGTGGAAGTATTCAATTCAAGCTTGTTTGGAAGAATTTCGAGATGAATTTCCCAACCTTGCTTTTGATTATAATACTTTTCAGTGTACACTAATCAGAATTGTTCCAGTTTTTCGACAAACTGGTAGTGTGGGACGCCAAGAGGGTGGTGGGCGACCAAAAGTCCAGACAGAAGAAGTGATTGGGAATGTTAGAGAAATAATGACTGATGCCCCTAAAACTTCAGTAAGAACTCTTGCTCAACAAACCGGGTTGTCAGTTGGTTCTTGCCATCAAGTTTTAAAAGAAGATTTACAATTATTCCCATATCGTATAACTTGTTTGCAAGAAATCCTCGATATTGTCGCGACGATATTGTCGATTATCCGCGACGAGTAGTATTTTGCGAATGGTTTACAAATAATTTTAATGATGATGTCCTAGACAAAACTTTCTTTTCAGACGAAGCATGGTTTCATGTTAGTGGATATGTTAACTCGCAAAACATGAGAATGTGGAGTGATACAAAGCCCAATAATTTTTATGTTGAAGCTCCTTTACATCTTCAGAAAGTTGGTGTTTGGTCCGCTTTAAGTAGAAGAAGGATTATTGGTCCAATTTTTTTTAATGGTACCTTGACTGCAGAAAGATATCTACAGGAAATACTATTGCCTTTCTTTAATCAACTTCGCGATGATGAACTAGCTTTGGGGTACTTTCAACAAGATGGTGCTAGAGCTCACACAGCGGGGGAAACAATGAATATGTTACAAGAAGTGTTTGGAAATCGTTTAATTAGTTTGAACAGCGATCATGAATTTCCTCCAAGATCTTGTGATCTTACACCGTGTGATTACTATTTATGGCCTTTTTTAAAAAATTCAATTTATCAAGTACCAGTGCAAGATTATATAGATCTCCAAGACAGAATTATAAATAAAATTAGTGAAATTAGAAATAGTCCCATACTGCAAAATGTATTTAGTAGCATTCGGAGAAGGTGCGTAAAATGCTTGGAAGAAGGTGGTGGACATTTTCAACATCTTTTATAATTATGGTCATTATTGTTGGTAATTTATACAACTACAATTTATGATATTTATTATAAGGTTGTAATCTAAGGACTCTACAAACAATTTATTTGTTCCAAATTTATTTTAAGCCATTTCTTACAATAATTTGTTGAATGTTAATATATTAAACTAGTACGATAACTAGATACTATTGTCACTATAAGATGAATAAAACCTTTACTTGTAAAGTTATTTCCTCTTAATTCTGCATTGTCTTTTTACATGTTATTACAGATTAGATGAGCTTTATTACACAAGAACGAATAGCATATTAATTGGATTATGTAATGTTTTCCAGTTATCGCATGAAGAGGTGCTATTGTTCAGCAAGAATTCTCTAAAATATCAAAATACTTAATTTGAAATTTGCAAATTAATTATTGTTACCTTCTAAAATCATTATTTGACTAGTTTATATTAATTAATATGGCATATTAAAGTAATATATTTCGACATAAACTGACATTTGCGTGTATGATAACCTATAAAATTGGATTAAGTAAATGTATCAATCTATATCAGACATGACTTCATATTTTCAAGGACTACTTTGACTTCGAATGTTTCTGAACACCCGTTATATGTTATTTGACACTTATAGGTTATTTGAATATTTAAATTTGACGCCTACATTTAATATATTATATCTACATTCACGCAGCCTAATTTAAACCGGAACACATTTAGAAACGTTCAACCTAATTTTATTATGGGTATATAATTCTTTAATTATAGAGAGATTAATTTGCAATGTTAATGTAAACTTCAAGATCATCAGCATACCCCAGATTTTCACAGTTTAATCTAAGAGCGCATTGATAAAGATATTAAAAAGGAAAGGCCCCAGATGTGAACCCTGAGATACTCCTGAAGATGATGACATTAACCTAACTATGCAGAGTAAGAACCAAAGTAATTCAACTTTATAAGAAGGATACTGTCGCCAATGGAATCAAAGACTTTAGAAAAATCTATGTATATGCCATTCACTTGTTGTCGATTGTCAATGGTTGAGGAAAGAAATTGAGTAATGCTTACTAGATTTATGGTCGCTAATCGTCCAGATATGAATTGTTAGTGACAGGATAAGAATGGTTTAATTTGCTTGTACATTTTTTAAAATAGAAAAATAAAAATTTTCGCTTAACGTTTGCATCCTGTTAGCCTATTAGCACCATCAAGATGGTGCAAACTTCATCAAATATGTACTGTCGCGAGCAATAAATTCTGGGCGTCAATGTCACATCAAAATTTGATTAGATTGTCACAAATTGTACATTTCCCCCACCAAAATTTGACAAATAAAAAATGACAGTTATTGTTATGAAACATGATTTTAGCTTATGAGTCTAGAGTGGACCAATCCGGAGCGATATTGGTAAATATTTCATATAAAAGCCGAAAAACTCCAATAATTTATCAATTTATATATATATATATATATATATATATATACATATATATATATATATATATACATATATATATATATATATATACATAATATATATAAATTGATATATATATATATATATATATATACAGGGTGTTTAAAAAAGATGCGGCAATATTAAAGGGGGTGATTGCCCAGGTCATTTTATACAAAAAGTTCCTATAAACATAGGTCCGCATACGCTTCGTTACCGATCTACAGCGTGTTGAAGTTTAATTTTAAAAAACAGTAAAAACTTGATTTTTCCAAAGCGGCTTGAGATATCATAATGAAATTTTAGGCGTGTTAATAGCTGTGGGAGACACATATTTTGCAATACAACACGATGTTTCAGTCGTACTTGTGGCGCGCGTATTGGCACGTCACAGGCTATTTTTCAAGAAAAAATAGGACGCCTCTGATTTCTCTAAAAATGCAAATATGCTTTTATTTATTGTTCAATTATGAAGAAAAACGCTCTCTTAACTTTTTATGGTACGACTTACCGTTTTTTAGTAAAAAAAACATTTTAGTGCATGTCCATTTATTACAGAAAAAAAAAATAGAAAAACAAGGTTTTATTCAAGGGCAAAAACAAATATTTTACCAAACCACAGTCCTGTTTTTTTGGGAACTTTTTGGAAAACACGCTCCCTGGATTTCTGGAGGACGTACCATTAGCAATTAGAGATGCAATGTGGTATATGCACGATGGCGCACCAGCCCACTTTAGTCAAGTAGCTCGTGATTTCTTAACACAAGCATACGGAAATCGCTGGTTAGGCCGAGGTGGACCTCACTCATAGCCTGCACGATCCCCGGACTTAAATCCCCTGGATTTTTTCATGTGGGGCCATTTGAAGTCCTTGGTGTACGCTACTCCATTGGAAAACGTAGAAGACTTAAGAAACCGAATCATTGCTGGGTGCAACTCAATTAAAACCGATCCTGGTGTTTTTCAGAGAGTTCGCCAGTCAATGAGGAGAAGATTGGATTCTTGCATCCGAGCTAGAGGTGGTCACTTTACACAGTTTTTGTAATTTTTGGTTGATAAAATTGTTGGTTTGGTAAAATATTTGTTTTTGCCCTTGAATAAAACCTTGTTCTTTAATATTTTTTTCTGTAATAAATGGACATGCACTAAAATATTTTTTTTTAATAAAAAACGGTACGTCGTGCTATAAAAAGTTAAGAGAGCTTTTTTCTTCATAATTGAACAATAAATAAAAGCATATTTGTATTTTTAGAGAAATCAGAGGCGTCCTATTTTTTCTTGAAAAATAGCCTGCGACGTGCCAATACGCGCGCCACAGGTACGACTGAAACATTGTGTTGTATTGCAAAGTATGTGTCTCCCACAGCTATTAACACGCCTAAAATTTCATTATGATATCTAAAGCCGCTTTGGAAAAATCAAGTTTTTACTGTTTCTTAAAATTAAACTTCAACACGCTGTAGATCGGTAACGAAGCGTATGCGGACCTATGTTTATAGGAACTTTTTGTATAAAATGACCTGGGCAATCACCCCCTTTAATATTGCCGCATCTTTTTTAAACACCCTGTATATATCTATATATTAATTGATAAATTATTGGAGTTTTTCGGCTTTTATATGAAATATTTACCAATATCGCTCCGGATTGGTCCACTCTACTTATGACATTTACGACGGTTATAACGGGTGTTCAGAAACATTCGAAGTCAAAGTAGTCCTTGAAAATATGAAGTCATGTCTGAGATAGATTGATTTTTGACAGACAACAGTTGACATTTAGTAATTATTACAAATCAGATACTTAAGTAAAGATATACGATTTTTTGTTCAGAGCCCACTTGACTTCGAATACGAATGTTTTTGAACACCCGTTACAATGGAACATTTGCCATTGTGTCAAAGCGTGACAGAATTTATTGCTCGCGACAGTATGTATTACAGTAACATCTTCAATAATATTTTGACATTAATTTCAAATAGTTGACTGTTCAAAATTTTTAATTTTCTGTAAATTTTTCTCTTAACAAATTATTTAATTATTGGAAGTATGTAATTAAGAATTTTATTTACAAATTCATTAGCAATAATGGGTTATCCATTTTGTGGTTTCAAAACCGAATGGCTGTCATTTGACAGCTATCAAATATTTATGCAATCCGAACCGCCAAATTTTTAGTTGAATGCTTGCCATTTACGAAAATGCATTAAATAATGACAGTGAAACGATTCTGGCCGTCATAATCGTCCTACTGTGCAAGCTATTGTCAAGATAGTGAAAAAATTTGAAGAAACGGGGACCGTGTTAGATATTCAGAGGCATGCGTATCATCGTAATGTACGCTCTGCTGAAAATATCGCCGCCATAAGTGAAAGCATGGACGAAGAGCCGAATTTGTCGATTCTACGGCGTTCTCTGCAATTGGGCCTGTCTTATGGTGAATTTTGCATCTGGATTTACATCTACATCCATATAAAGTCCAGCTCACGTAACAATTAAAGTCTGTTGACCATCAGTAATGCAGGAGATACGTCAAATGGGTCCTTGAGTAACAGGCCATAATGATGAGTTTCGAATAAAATTCTCTTCAGCGATGAGGCGCATTTCTCGGTAGGTGGGTGGATACGTAAACAAGCAAAATTGTTGCATTTGGGGCTCTGAAAATCCTCAAATAATTGAAGAGAGGCCGTTACATCCAGAAAAAGTAACTGTGTGGTGCACATTATGGTCTGAAAGCGTCATAGGGCCGTATTTCTTCGAAGATGAGAGAAGAACGGCTACTGTCAATTCGGAGCGGTATAGTCGAATGATATCAGACTTTTTTAGACTGCGATTGAAGATATGGACTTGGACGATATGTGGTTCTGGCGAAACGGTGCAACAAGCCAAACACTACGACCGATTTGGCTTTATTGCGCGAGAAGTTTGCTGGCTGTCTAATTTCACGATTTTGGGACTCAATTGGCCACCGAGATCATGCGATTAGACGCTGTTAGACTTTTTTTGTGGGGTTACGCAAAAGACTGTGTATATTCGGACAATCCTTTAACTTTAGAGCATTTGAAAGACAACATTCGTCAACTGATGGCCGACATACCGGCCGAAATGTGCCGAAAAGTAGTCCAAAATTACTTCAAAAGGAGTGTTGCCACAAATCCCGAGGCTGCCATTTGAATGACATTGTATTTCATACATAATGTCAAGGTCCAAACTTTATAATAAAAATTTTTTATCAAAATTAAAAATTAAATTTTATGTTTTTTTTTGAAACCTAAAAATGGATAACACTTTATATAAATAACTTCTCAAATCTCAACGATTAATAGCACAAAACAAATAATTATTCACATTAAAATAATAAGCTAAAACGGAAAAGTAGTAATATCACATTCTATTATGATTTGAAAATTTTGTTGCTAGATTGCATTATGTGTATATACAGCTACAATCCACAAATTATTCATATCCACTATTCCTAACCCAGGAATGAAAGGACCCTTGCAGTAAAGAGAAACTCATGCGTGCATGAGACAGCATAATGTGAATAAATAAAGGAAAAAGGAGTTCCATCATTTCAGAAATGACTTTCCCTTTAAGTGGACGTAAAGGAATAAAAGGTCAGAGAAGATCTATATATTTTTGAAAAGAGTGTTGAATAAGGAAAATACATATTAATAAAATTATTTTTGTTTACAAAACAATTATTTCGAAAGATAAATAAATACAAAACACAAATGGAAGTTGATACTAGTAAATGTTCCAGAATCAAGTTATTAGTTTTACATTTACTGTTATATAAATTTTCATTACGTAGTTATAACTAATATCGAAAATTAATATTAAAATTTAAATAACAGAACACTAGGCCTATCGAAAAGTTCTGTTGCATTTTTTAAATAAAAGATATATAAACTTGGAATATTTGGAAAATTTAACAGAAAAAGATTGGCACCAATATATTGCCCATTATTTTCTAGCTTTCCGGTAACAAATTAATATCTTTTTCAAAAGATTTTGTTTGTTTGGAATCGAAGTCTTCGCTTAAGGTACCTAACTTCAAACCATTATGAGTAGAAGTTTTTCATTCAAATAATTTTACAATAATTGGAAAAGGTAAGAATCTCAAGGCGATATATATGGAGAATCTGAAATCAATTTGAGATCATACAATGGAACAACTAGCGTTCAAGACTATTGTCTATTAAATTTGGTGTTCCTCAAGGATTATTTCCTGGCCCCATTCTTTTTTTTATTTATGCAAATGACCTGTGTTTCTGCAGGTAAAGTAATTCAATTTGCCGATGATACATCAATACTAGCTGGAAATGGTAGTACCTAGAGGAAGTCTGAGTGGGTATTGATATATTCTTAAATTAATACACTTAATACAGCGATCCAGCAACGCCTCTAACCCTTCTTCTTGGTCTGCAAGCCAGCCCTCCACAACTTCTATTACCTCTTCGTTATACAAAAATTGACGTACTTTTAAACTTTTTTTCAATCAAACAGGTAATAGTCTGAGGGGGCTAAGTCTGGGGAATAGGGCGAGTGTTCCAGTAATTAGATCCCTAGATCCCGAATTGTATTCATGGTAATACGCGATTTGTGTGCAGGGGCATTGTCCTGCAAAAGCAACACATGTTTCGCTAACATGTCACGTCATGTTTCCTTAATTTTCTCTCTTATTGTGGTTAATAATTTAGAATAAGAATCTTCAGTGATGGTCTGACCTTTTTTTAGATGATCGATTATAATTATTCCACGGATATCCTAAAAAAAATGAAACAAGAACTTTTCCAGCGGATTTTTGAACTCGAAATTTCTTAGGTTTAGGAAAACCATGATGCTTCCACTCCATTGATTGCTGTTTTGTTTCTGGATCGTAAAAATAGACTCGGTTTCATCCATAGTCACAAGACGGTTCAAAAATCTGGATCTCCTTCAAAACAGGTACATATAGACCACGATGCTTTCACGCTTGCTCGTTTGTGTTCGGCGTTCAAGCGTTTAGGAATTCATTTTTCAGGAATTTTCTTCATATCTAAATCGACGTGAACTATTTGTAATCATATGAAATCTTTAGTGCCTCAGCTATATGTTTGAGCCTAATTCGACGGTCTGATAATATCATGTCATGAACTGCGTCAATATTTTCAGGGGACACCAAAATCGGTCCTCCTGGTTGCTTCTCATCTTCAACGGAAAGTTTTCCTCTTTTGAATGATGGAATCCAATTTTTGACAGTCTCATATGATGGGCATTGATCGCCAAGTGTTTTAAGCATATCTTCGTAAATTTCCTTGACACTTAACCTCTTCAAATACAAGTATTTGATGATGCCTCGATACTCCAATTTATCGATTTTCACATTTACATTGGACATGTTTTCTTTCAAAATTTACTGCATACCAATACTTCAACTTCCTGACATAAGATTTTACAGTGACACTTTAAAAAAAATGTCATTATTTCTTACCATTGGTTTTTGTTCAAGGAAAATAGCCTAGGGTAAACAATACCCTTTCGTACATAGTACATAGAAGATATGAGAAGCCAAACAATAGTTTAACAGCTAAACTAAATGAAAGTAAAACACAAATGGTTTTAGTAACAACACCAAAAGTAAGAAGTGATCCAAAACCTACTCTTAAGTTTTTGGTAATGTAAATTACCAATGTGATATTAGTTGGAATTGCCACATCGACCATCTGCTAGCAACTGCAGTTTATACTATGAATTAATATATTATGACGGCTAGAGCAAACTGCAACTTATGAAGCGGTAACAATTGCTTACTTTAGAAATTTTCAAAGTTGGGCATCATAAAGAATTTTGTTGTGGGATAGTCTCATATAAAATTGAAGCAATGTTCAAAATTCGAAAAGATTTTCTCAGAGCCTTAAATGGAGTTTCAGGAAGCGCCGACTACAAAAAAATTATTGAAATACTATAAGTTACGTACTACATCATCGCTTTTCATACTTTCCTGTTTTGATTACATCTAAGAAAAGCAAACAAAATTTACTAAAGAAAGAAGCTTTATTATTACAACACCAAAAATGAAACAAGCTGGACCATTCGTTTTCACAAAACAAATAAATCGCAATGAAGCACAGCTATCTGAGCATTAAATTATACAGAGTGTCCTTGAAATAAAAAGATAACGTCTGAAAAGTGGAAGGATGTAATTATAAAGAATATGAATCCAAAATATGGTGTCAATTACGACGCGAACCCCACAATTAAAAACCCTCTGTTCTCCTGTGAATGTGTCCGCCTATGAATTCAAAATATTTCGAATTCTTGAATAATAAATATGTACCTCTATTGAAGTTACACACATTGTTACCTATATTTACATACGTAACAGCTGTCGATGATATTGAATTATTAAAAATTAAGGTGTGTGTTATATAAATTTATAAACCCATTTTAGAAATCATACCAATAATAATTTGTGGACTTCTTTTTTTGTTAGGAGGATTAAGAAATAGAATGTCGCTATTGAAGGCGACAATGTTTATATTTTATGTTTGTAAATACGATAACATTGTATCTGTTTCGTTATGGTAAGAGTTCAATAACGTGGTATGAAAGTCAAGTTTAAAGATGATATACATATTAAAAGAATATTTAAGATGCGTGCTTTACTAGCGTTTAAGGTAATATTTCTAACAGTCTACCTTTAATCGAAAAAGTTTATCGAACATACGTAACGATCGACAACTGAACGAAACTTAAAGCGGATGGACAATAACGAGACTATTCTTCTTATTATTCTGGGTCACGTTTATGATTTCGTCTCCGATAGTATTTATGATATATTTGGGAAAATATTTTGGGTATACATGCTATATAATTTATGGTTTCCTTTTTCATACGTTGGTGCTTTTTTCATGTTAAATATCCAACAGAACGAGGTTCATCATCTAAACTGAATTCACCTTTCTTAAACCTCACGAATTATCTTTGAAAATTATGTAGGCTTAGAAGATTGATTTGATATTGAGTGCCTGTTTTCTCGGAAACAAAAATTACAACAGAGTTTTTCGATAGAACTATTAGACTTCCCGTTATTTGAAGTATTTTTGATAAGTAGATAAGTTAAATTTTATTGTAGCATTTTATAATTATTTAAATTCGCATAGTATATATTAAATTATGTAACCATCTGAATCATATTGGAGTTTGCATCATAATAAGTTCGATGAAAATCCAATAAAATCAAAGATAAGATATGTATTAAGGTAATATGGTGTAAAATATTTGGAGAAAAATATATTCATAATATGTATACTAGATTAAAATGTCTTTCTAATACGTACTATTTTTATTATCGAAAATTGCAATTAATAAAATGATGAAACATTCACGATATATATAAGTATGGTTTTATATTTAGCGAAAAAGCGGTTTTATGAAAATATTCGAAATGAAAAAACTAATTTAAAATTATGCTAAATACTCGTACTATAGATCGTATTAAGTTACAGTTTATTTTTGCAAGGGTTATTGACGCACAATCTCGGTACATTTAAGATGAATTTATTACTTAATTGGAAATGCAATTTATATTATTGAATCTAATATCTAAAAAATAAAATAATTATTTATATGTTCTAATTTTTTAAGTAACTAACAGTAATTACTAAGTAGTTAGCTGTAAAGTCTTCCATCCAATTAAGTTTATTAAACACAATGAATGAAAGCTGTTTATTACTTTATTATAAAACAAATGAATTTTTAATGTAAAAATATACCGAAAACAAATTATTTAAATGAAAATTATGAAAACAAGCAAGCACTTCAGATTTAGTCCAGAATGCTTTCATTTGAATTAGGAATAACAAAAAAATATATATTTTTTCTACAATTGCTCAAAAAATAGGTGTTTACGCATTAATTTCAGTGCGCAAAACAAGCGTTTTTTCACCGTTAAAAGAAATTTTCGCGCCCTAGTGAATAAAAGAATTTATATTAGTAACTACGAAAACCTGTGAAGCGGAAATTAAAAAAAATAATGAATTTTTTTTTGAATTCAATATTTTTTGATAATAAACTTACTGATTAAAACTGTCCAATTGTAGAAAAAAGTTGTTTATATTACGTACGCAAAGCAAGTATTTTGAGCTTTCGAATGTATTTTAATCTCGACCTAACGGTCTCGACAAAAAACCTAACATTCTCAAGCTCAAGAAACCTTTGCTTTACGCACTTACTATAAAAATATCTATATAAAATTAATAATAGTAATATTTTAATAATTTTTTTTTCTGTTAACCCGCCACATACGGCTTTCCTTCACCCACACCTCCCAAACGCTTTCAACCAATCAGAAAAGGCAAAACAAAGTTAACATAAAGCGCGAGAGAGGGCTCCTTACTAAACAATTTAAATTTAAATTCAATTACAGAGATGTAAAATAATAAAAATACACAAATAATAATCATAATATTACCCTAAATATATAGATTATATAGGTGATAGAATGACGTTAAGTGAACATCTCAAAGGAGTGACGTAAAAAGCAGAAGGAAGGACAGCAGCACTGATGGGACTAATGCTCAATATCGGAGGTCCCAAAAGTGAGAAGAGTCGGCGTTGTTATACGAAGCACCAGCATAATACAGTGCTCTTCAGAAGAAAACGTACGGACAATTACCAGAAAAAATTCAAAGAAAGTTCTTGCTTAGGTATGTGTGCGTAGGACGGTGTCGGCAAAGGCGTTACAGGTTATAGCGGGGGTGATATCCATATGTTTGCCGGTCAGAGAGAGATTCCTCACAGAGAAATGACGCCAAGAAGATCTGGGTAGTGTCAAAAGCCTATGAGATAATCTATTATTAGCGAGTGGCAGAAAGATTGGGACCACTTCTACTATGTAGAACAAGATTCGCCGGAGCACACTTTCTTCTCCTGCATTAGATGGAGAGCAGAGACATCGCAGGGAGTGGAACTGGCGGTGACCAAATTCGCGACGGTTATCACTCAAGACAAAGTGGCCTGGTACATCATGAAGTAACTAGCGAGAGAAGTATTAAAAACAAAGGAAGCGGAAGCTAGAAAGAATTAGTAAACTCCAGAAGATCAGAAGATCAAGAGCAAAATTCCCGAACTCCTAATCCTCGAATACCACGAGGGAGGGGAGAGGTATGGAAACAGAAAGGCATTAGCGAAAAAAAGAAAGACAGCCCATCACTCGATAAGTATGTCTGATTGACGGTCCCAGGGTGATGAAAATAGGGCGGTTCAGACGAGCCAATTGTTCTCGGTTACGACCGACTACGTCCGCTTAAAAAATATATTCTGAGATATGTGGGTCGATTGAGACGTTTCCCGCGAGTGAGAGTTTTGCGCGTATCCAAAGAGAATAGGGAAAATAGAGAACAACATGTGTGGTCACTATGTAGAACAAGATTAGCCGGAGCACAGTTTCTTCTTCTACATTAGATGGAGAGCAGAGACACGGCAGGGAGTGGAACTGACAGTGACCAACTTCGCGGCGGTTATCACTCAGGGCAGAGTGACCTGTGACATCATGAAGGAACTAGCGAGAGAAGAATTAAAAACAAAGGAAGCGGAAGCTAGAAAGAATTAGTAAACTCCAGAAGACCAGAAGATCAAGAGCAAAATTCACGAACTCCTAATCCTCGAATACCACAAGGGAGAGGTATGGGAAAAGAAAGGCATTAGCGAAAAAAAGAAAGACAGCCAATCACTAGACAAGTATGTCTGATTGACGGTCCCAGGGTGATGAAAATAGGGCGGTTCAGACGGGCCAATTGTTCTCGGTTACGACCGACTACATCCGCTTAAAAAAATACTCTGAGATATGTGGGTCGAGTGAAACGTTTTCTGGCTTCAGGGTGTGAAAGTATTGTGATGACTCATCCGACAATACGTCGCGTATAGTCGAGAAATTGTCGATTCGAATGAATCGAGAGATGTAACAAACGGGAAGTTTTCCCGTGAATATAAATACCATTTAAGAGGGATTTAATTCAATTCAACGAACAAATGTCGTCCTGTGATTACTATATAAATGTGCAAATAAATATTGTGAAAATAAATGTTATTAGTTTTTATTTTTAATATAGTGTGTGTTTAAATTACCGTTAGTTTTATTTAAGAACCTCGAAAAGACAAGTAGATTACAGTATGATAACTCGACACCATAATAATAATAATAATAATAATAGCAATAATATATATTTACTCAACAGAGCAAGAAAATCCAATTACAGAGTAAAAATTAAAAAATATAGAAAACTAAATATTAATTAATACAGTACAGTTTTATAAAAGAAAAGTTTAAATTATTTATATAAACTGAAAAGGCTAATGTATACAACAACAAAAAAAATTAAAAATAACTAAATTCTTAGGGATTAATTTAAACTAGAAAAATAAAATAAAAAATAGAAAATCTGGGAAAGTCGAAGTTCTAAACTAAATACTGTAATTAAGTGCCAGGTAAATCATCACCACTAGTCATATTGGTTTTAGTTTCTTGATTCCACGCAATACTTCGTTCGTAGTAAAACATCCAATATCAAACGAAACTGGCTTTAGATCCATATCAAACTAATGAAGTTCTGGAATGGAAGAATTATAGGCTCTAGATAAAATATCAGCAAAAACTCGAACGATATGCAGTTATCGATGTCTACATTGTTTAGTGTTCGAAATCTTGGAATTCTAAAGGAGGAGCGCCTATTATTGACTAAATTCCAGAAGAGATGCCAATCGAGTGCAACATTAAACCTAATTCGAGTTTGCTATTTGAAATTTGCAATTTTTATCTTCATTTTAATCAATGATTGAATAATAATGGAAAATTTGTGAGGCTTCTGTGTGGTTCCACTTAGCAAAGTAATATTTTTTGAGCATCTTTAACGAAGGAAATGAACCATGGGGGATATTGATGATCTAAAGTTGTATACTGTTGAACAAATAGACTAATTACATACATTCGCATCATAGAAACTGTCAACAGCATCATTGACATTGGAGACAGTGCTAAGAAATGTTCAGTTAATCCCAGCATTATAGCATTATAGTAATATAAAAACAGATTTGTGGAAGTTATAATACAAATTATTATTAGACGGAAAATTTTTATGGCAATTGGCAATATGTAAATTCAAGCACGTCCTCAGAAACAAGAGGAACCGTATCGTCCATTACTGTGATTTAAAAGGTAATATTAAAAAAAATTCGATCCGAAAGTTTTCTGTTGCAATTGTAAATAGCATTGTATAGCACACAAATTTAAAGGATTCTTAAAAAATAAAATGTATTTTGTATTAGTAAGTAATTTTAGACGTCTTGTTAACAGTCTGAACTACTTTTCCATAAATTTTAATGTCGACTTTAGCTCCCTATAAATTCGTTTTCCAATTGTTTGAAACGTTTAATTTCATAAGTAGTTTTGGTTGCCTTATGTCTTAGTGTTCGTGCCGGAGCTCCCGTATAATGATTTCAGTTTTTTCGTGCTTCAGCATCGAACTAAATTTTA
Organism: Melolontha melolontha; assembly: GCA_935421215.2. Classification (NCBI taxonomy): domain Eukaryota; kingdom Metazoa; phylum Arthropoda; class Insecta; order Coleoptera; family Scarabaeidae; genus Melolontha; species Melolontha melolontha. The sequence goes on from OW285240.1 coordinate 106,871,743, forward strand.
AAAATTGGAGTTTTCCAAAATCACTGGAGCTCAAGTAATGTAAATTGCCCGTTCTATAGTTTCATTATTTGTAGTTTCTTGTTCCAAAAGGGAAGAAGTGTTAATTAAACTTTCTCTACTATAAAAGCGATTCGAAAGAACATATTGATCTCTGAGAGATTTGGACATTCTATATGTGAATATGTTTTGCGTTTTTATCATTTGGTGGTTAAGTCGTTAATTTTTCTATAAATTTCAATATTAACGTTTGCCGTTCTGAAAATAAAATCCTTTTCCATATTTTCTCTAACTCGAATTTGTTATTTCGAAGTTTGGTTTAAACACGTTCAATCGAATTTATATCACTACTCTTAAACTATATTTCTAATACATCTGGTATGCATTATAGATAAATTGTTCTCGATATAATGAAGCAGTGCACTTGATAAAATACCAAATTATTTTGTAATTTATGTTTCTTGGTACTTATTCTTAGAGGCTCGTCTTAATATTCAGATAGAATCAATTAGATACTTTATATACGAGAGCGATTCGTAAAGTAAGTTCCGGTTCCGCCTAGTGAGTAGAGAAGTGCGTATACCGACACGTATATCGCAACGCTGCGGTATAGTCTGGTTCTGTGTGAGCTTGGCAGTGCTAGTGAGAGAATCGTTAGGACATTCTTTCGTGCTATTTTGGTTGGTTAAAATGGCTGCTGCAATTGGGAATCCCGCCGACTATGAATTGCATGCTGTTATCCGATTTCTGTGTGCAAGGAACATAAAGGCTACTGAGATTCATCGTGAACTTTGTTCTGCTTATGGTAAAAATGTCATGAGTGACAGTATGGTTAGAAGATTTTGCCGTATCTTTCGAGAAGGATGAACTAATGTCCATGATGAAGAACGGAGTGGAAGACCAACTGTGGTGACTAACGAACTTGTGGCTAATGTCGAAGAAAAAATTCGTGAAAATCGGCGATTCGTAATCATAGAACTCTGTGCCTTCTTCCCTCAAATTTCACGTACAGTTTTGTAAGAGGTTGTTACTGAACATTTAGGTTACCACGAATTTTGTTCACGATGGGTGCCAAAACTTCTTATCGAAGACCATAAAAGAAAGAGAATGGGATCGGCACTAACTTTTCTGACACATTACGATGTGGAAGGTGAAGATTTCCTCGGGCATATTGTAACAGGTGACGAAACATGGGTCGCCTATGTTAACGCTGAGACGAAAAGACAGTCAATGTAGTGGGGTCGCTCTAACTCGTCTACGAGGAAACCTTTAAAGTGCCGTCAACCTTTTTCTGCGAGAAAAGTCATTGTCACTGTCTTTCGAGGCAAGAAGAACTGGAGGACAGTTAGGACATCGCTATGACAAATATCTCAACCATAATGGAAACTGTAAAAAAATAGCTGAAAATACTACCTTTCTTGGACGTATTTAAGCGTTTCCTAATTAAATTAAATTCGACGAAATGTCGATCATAGTATAGGAGATATATAGTGTGTCCACAGATTCATTCTCATCATGGGGATCTCGCTTATTATGAGAGATAGAGATTTGGTTAAATGGGATTAAATACTCCAGAGGCAAAGTTGTACCAAACCCTATACACTAGCTTTGAATATTTAACGTACTTCGGGCCCTATGGCAAAAAAAAAGTGAATTTTTGTTTTTTCGATTTTCTTTAATAACTCCTTATTTTTAAAGCAATACAAATTTAATTTGCACTTCCTTAAGGCACTTTTCTAATAGAAATCTGGTGGTGTATTTAGATTTTTGAATACTGCTATAGTAGTTGATCTGCAATGGTCAAGTTTCATTTTTCTTATGGGGGTGATAGTTGGCTATAACACCATCAAAAAGAATTTTTCTTTCCCTTTTCAAAAATGTATAATTTGTTATACCTGATACCAAAACTAATTTCAAAAATTTAAAAAAAACAACATACATTACATTAACAGGTTAGAGCGGTTGTGACGTTTAACAATAGGAAACCTTGGAAACATAAAACAATCTAAGATACAACTGTCATTGTTAGTGCTTGTTTATAGTTGACATTTAGTTTATGTTCTGTGAAATTTACAAATTGAATAGCAAAATAAATACCTAGCATAATAAAATATAAAGTACCATTTAAATACTAAATTTAGTGATTATTATTAAATAATTTTGCTGTCATGGAGCCGTTTAGTAATAGTGACAAATTTGATATGTTGTCCTGTTACATTCTGTATCACAAAAATTTGACGGGAGCTGCCGAAATGTACATAAACCAGTATCCAGAACGCAGATAACCCCATCTTTCTACTTACAGAAATTTAAAGGTAAATTTAATACATCACGGGTAATTTACTAAGCCATATACAAAACCGCAGCGCATAAGTAATGAAACTAAAACTAATGTTTTACAAGCAGTTGTTGAAAATCAAAACACATTAATTCAGGAAATTCAATATAACACCGGCGCTCCCAAATCTACTGCTCATAAGATTTTTTCCTCCCACAAATGTCATCCATATAAATACAATGTATGACAATCTTTAAGACCAGGGGATAATGAAAGACGGAGAGAATTTTGTGAATGGTACACTAGGCAATGTGATGATAATGATAATTTTTTATCTCAAATATTATAGTTCGATGAAGCTAGATTCACAAATAATTATTTATTCAATAGGCAATCTACAGAAAACCCTCATGTAATCAGAAATGCTCGACATCAAGTGCGTTTTGGATTTAATATCTGGTGTGGCATACTAGGGTCACGATTAATTGGTCCAATAATTTTTAATGAAACACTAACGTTCGACGTTTATTTACAAAGACTTGCTGAGCGGATTACCTTTAAAAGAGGCTCATAATTGCTGGTTTCATCAGGACGGTGCTCTAGCACATAATTCCAGAATTGTAACCAATTTCCTCAGTCGGCGGTTTGGTAACAGGTGGATCGAAACTCTTGGACCAGTTACATGGCCACCAAGATCTCCTGATCTGACATTCGACTTCTATTTGTGGGATTACATTAGAGACAAAGTGTATGCCTGCAGCCACAATAACGTAAATGAAGTTCGTGAAAACGTGGTTCATGAATGTCGAACTATTTCAAGGCTTATTTTACATAAAGTTGTTAAATCTACTATTCGTAGATCCTATTTATGTTTGGAAAATTATGTTTGAACATTTTTTATAATTTCTTATTATAATTTTGTTTTAAATAATATTTAGGTATTTTTGAGCTGCCTATGTTTTTAATTTAATAAATAATTGTTGCAAAATAAAGTTTTCTTCCTTTGTTTGTTTACAAAACTTTCTATTGTCAAATGTCACAACCGCTCTAACGTGTTAATGAAACAATATGTTGTTTTTTTTTAATTTTTGAAATTAGTTCTGGTTCAGATATAACAAATTATACATTTTTGAAAAGGGAAAGAAAAATTCTTTTCGATGGTGTCATAGCCAACTATAACCTCTATAAGAAAAATTAAACTTGACCATTGTAGCTCATCTACTATAGCAGTTTACAAAAATATAAATACACCACCAGATTCCTATTAAAAAAGTGCCTTAAGGAAGTGCAAATTAAATTTGTCTTACTTTAAAAATAAATGAGTTATTAAAGAAATTCGAAAAAACAAAAATTCACTTTTTTTGCAATAGCGCCAGAAGTACGTTAAATATTCAAAGTTAGTGTATAGGGTTAGGTACAATTTTAACTCTAGAGTATTTGATCCCATTTAACCAAATCTCTATTTTACGCCCGCACTTGTGATGCGATATAAGATATGTGGCTGTCGGCATTCATCTTAAATGAGAAGGAAAACCAGCAGATAACAAACCCCTGATTCCATCCCGAGACCACCTGCACGATAAGCCAGTGACTTACCACCCCGCTGTCAGCTGGTTAAATAATAAGACACCTTATTTACGTATAGACAACTCAAATTGCAGACATGTAGCAAGCTTATCCTTGAGATGAGGCCGTGAAAATACTTGATCTGATACCAGAACGCAGAACTTAACTTACTATTGGTCTGAAATTTGTGTTGTCTATACGCAAACAAGTTGTTCCATTACATCAAAGGATTGCTGTACATATACCTACATACGTATAGCAAAAACAGGGAAATGTAAATAATCTATTATAGAAAATATAGTAGGCCGCGAATAAGTGGCGAAAACATGAAATAATCTAGTCTTATAACAAGAAGATGATTACGAGAACGCTGCTAGTATCGTTAATGATTGAATAATACATACATGCTCAGCGTAGAGGTAACAGCAGCGTTCTAAAGCTCTAAATATTTTAGAGGAAAATTTTTTAATTTTCCTCTTAGAGGAAAATTAAAAATGAGCCTTCGAGATTATCGAAGATGATCTGGAAAAGAGATGAGTTGGAAAAAATAAGGTTTTATAAAAAATGGGAAAATTTGATATAGTATTTTATAAATAAAAAGAAATAGTCAACTGTATGATGAAACATCCATTGTAAAATAAAATTATTTTTGCAGATATTAATTTACTTGATTTGAATTATGTATTGCAGAGTCAAATTGTTTACGGCTCATGTTTATAACTTTAATATAATGAAAACAAAATTAAATTTGGATGTTGAAATACAAATCGAAAATAAACAATTTATAATAAACAATTCCTACATAACATATTTATTGGAAATTTTCACTATTGCCAATAACTTTTCCTATATGGGCGATAGTTTGGATTATTTTATTTGCAAATTTATGGCAGAATTCGGATTACTTTGTGACATTTGATTTATTTTGTTTTTTTGTACGCCAAAACAAAATTGTTTTTTCAAGAAAATTTATTCCGCAAAATGTCGTAAATAGAATTTTGTTAGTTTACTAGGGGATGTATTATGGGAAATAAAAATAAAATTTTATCTCTAAGGCACAATGTGAAATGTATACATATTTGTCACTAAACTTAATAGAATTTTTATGATTTTCTTAGGAATATAGCTTTATCTATGTCAGCATAAGCATAGCAGAGAATAGATGTCATGTTCTTGTAATGTATGCGGTATAATAGATGTCTTTGATCAGGAGAACAGATATAATTTTCGTACCTTAGTATTTATTTGAAAAATTAAAATTGAAAAAACCTGATAAATGGGGATAACGTAATGAACAGTATTAGAAACTTTTTTATATAGCTAGTATCTACTTATCTACATCTACTTCTTTTAAATAGTCTTTTGCAACTGTTGCGACATCGAGGAAAATTACTTTGAAAACATTACCATGGGTGAGGATGTTGATGGTCTCATTGTGTAGATAGAAGAGACTGTTAAGGCAACCCCAGACCGAAAGCATGGGTCTGTATCCGGTGAAGATGTAGGGGTTGAATTGCAGATGCTTGGGCATGTCGTTCCAGTGTAGTAGATCGGCACCCTTGCCCTTAGCCGACCAGCGCTCCTTCTTCGGCGATTCCTGCTGTTGCACTTGCTGTAGCAGAAGTTCACCTTCCTTCGACATATCGTCGTCTATGATGTAGCGTGTTAAGGAGATTCACTGTGGCAGAGGGCATGCCTAGACGCGTATCACCGGCAACGCCGATCAGTCATCGTGCACTGAACGCGCTTTATTTCGGCGAGAGAAGCGGCGCGCGTACCGAAAATGATACTCTCTTTGTGGCCACCGGGCGCCGCTGTACTACCTCTGAACGCGGTATTGATTGCCGCAAAGTTGATCGTGAATTCAACCTCTTTTTTCTTTTAGTCAGTATGTTACTATAACGCGTATATCTGAATTAGCAAAAATATTTTTTTTATCAAAATATACCATTTACATAATATAATTTTATATAGGCATATTATATTTAATTCGTTTTAATATTATCTTAAACGACAGATTCAAAATTAATTTAAATTTTATTACTTGCACGTATACGTTAGATAACTACGTTAAAAAAAATGGCACAAATTGAATTAACGTATCTGAAAAGTTATATTTATATCTTACCTAAATAATAAATATATAGAATGACCAATGTAATTATATATACTGAGATATAAAAAATTATCTTGGTCAACGGTGGCCATGAAGTGAAAAAATCATACTTTTGAGAAAATTCTGATAAAATTTTCAGGTTAAGTGTCATACTGACATTAAGATTAATAAATTCTAACGTCAAACCTGAAAATTTTATCAGAATTATCTCAAAAGGATTATGTAAATTAAGACAGACGCTTTTCACTCCATGGCCACCACTGACCAAGATAATTTTGATATCTCGGTATATTACTATACACCTTAGATAGATAATCTTGGAGCCAATTCAGAAATATATTTCAGATATTCATTTTAATAACATGTGCTCAATACGATAACTAAGTGCAATAAACTTTAAACAATTGAGCATTCATACTTGCTGTATATTCATAAACTGTATTTGAAAATTTGTACGATGATTAAGTATTGCTTCAATAATATAACAAGAAAAATTTTTTTTTTTTGATTAAATATTGAGAATAAAATCCTTGGATATATTTCACTAATTTTATTAGAATAACTCTTAACACATGTTTCGCCTGTTACCTATGTCATTTTCAAAGAGATTTAAAAGATATATCTTTGATAATGGTATAATATACTGAATATTTAATCTAAGTCAGTTACTAAAATGTTTCATCAAGAATAACATCAATTAATGATGTTTTAAATTTTATATTGTAATATTTCTATCCAATTTGAATGCTTCTTTTATATTTCTATAGACGTTATCAAATAAAAAAATTAAGGCGTTTATTCATGACGCAAGATCTAACATAGGTTACTTACATTTAGTATGTTTTGCAAGAGTACTAATTTTCCTAAACATTCTATAAGAATTTATATTAACTTATTTTGGTTTAATACCTACTAATGTAATAAATTAAAACGCAGAATAAAGCTCGAAATAAACTAATGTCAAAGTTTGAATAAAATTCGGCGGATGACAATGTCATATGAGTGTCACCAATTTTTATAACTTCTCTAAATCAAAAACTTAATAAATCGGAAAGAGCAAACACACGACTTAAATTTAATTAAAGTAAATAGCATTTGGAAAGGATACTTGTTGGTAACAAATCTTCTTCCATTATTTATTTGACTGTTATACGTTTTCGTTTTGGAATACGTTGTACTTTTCATTTATTTTCCAATTTATTATTTTAAATGACCAAACATTATAAATCTTCTTTTGCATGCAGAATTGAAAAATATATTACTAGAAAATTTAAAAGACGCGCTCTACTTTAGAGCGCCTAACAGTAGTAAAAGTAAGATAACAGGATACGTCGATAATATAGAAAACTGACTTTGTCGTAAAAACACGCTAAGTGTGCCCAATAAGTTTACATCGTTGTTATTTCACATTTTCTTGAAATATATATATATTATAAATGTTTTAATTCTATAACATAGTATAAGTTAATAAATGTAATGGTGTTTGTGCATATTGAAGCCGATTTTCTTTCATGAATTTGAATTTTTGCGTCGGGTCTACGACAATAGTTCCAACCAATAGGTTGGATCGATGTTTGGTTCGTCGTACTCCGAGTTCGTTCAAGGTTCTGCACTCAGGACTTGGGATTGTGTAGCCCATTTTGCAAGTTTATTGTGGTATAAATTCATACATTTAAGAGATCCTATTGTAAGTATATAAAAAATTATTTTTTGTGTTATTTAAAATGTATTATGGATGTTATGGTATAAGTTACACGTTACAGTCGACGTATCCGTTTCAGCTATTCACAATACTCAACATGGCCGCCCGTTCATTGTAGAATTTCCGTTTATTTACAATACTTCATTTTGGTTGCTGGTGACATGATTTAACCATTGTATATTCGTGATTAAATTAACGAAAGAAAATCATAAATTAGTATTTATACATTACACAATTATTCAAAATAATATTTTAGTAAGTAGGGTAAGCCAGCTATCAGTTACATTTAAAATAAATGAGCTACTTTGATTAAAATTTATTCTATTTTATTTTGACATCTAAATGATGTCTAAATTTATATTTATTTTAGGGCAGTACATTTATTATTTTAAAAACAGTTTTGAATATAATTTCATAGTTTCTTTTTAAAGAAATGTTTTCCCGCCATTTTGTTAAGACCATGGTAAAAATTGCAATTGTAAATCTCTCTGTTTATAAGACATTTATACTTTAAGAAGTTAAACTGCTTTGACAGATTCTATTTGTTCCTTTACAGATGCCACGATCTCGAAGAAGGCATCATTCTCGTTCGAGGTCTAGATCAAGATCTCATTCCCATGATAGGGACAGGGAGCCAAAGCGTAGAAAAATTGAAAGCTATGATAGCCCACATCATAGACGTTCTGTAAGGTTAGTATTTTATCCTATTATTTTTTTAGTTATTTAAGAAATTTATGAGCCTGTGATACAATTCTGCTAAATGTTTAATTATTAATAAATCATATACTCAAATTTCATTTTAATAATCAGTTTTTATGTCTATAATTATCGAACATTATTTTTAATTCTAGTGTCCAGTTATGTTTATTTTGCTAGGTTATACTTAATTTATCTGGCGCTTCATAGGTGGCGCGTTAGATACGTTATTCACTTAGTTTCAGTGCACAAATTTTGCCCATAGCTAATTGCAAATTATTTAATCATTCTTACTATAATAACGGATGTTCAGAAACATTTGAAGTCAAAGTAGTCCTTGAAAATATGAAGTCATGTCTGAGATAGATTGATTTTTGACAGACAACAGTTGACATTTAATAATTATTACAAATCAGATACTTAAGTAAAGATACACGATTTTTTGTTCAGAGCCCACTTGACTTCGAATGTTTCTGAACACCCGTTACAATTTAAAATAATGCTAACTATACAAATAGTTTTTGGCATTGTAATCTAAAATCTTCCGGTTCTAATACACAAATATAATAAATTTGTTATTATAACAGTTAGCACAATAATACTAGATGAACCATTTATCATTAACAAAACACTAATAAATATTTAAAGTATATCCAAACTAATATTGTTTAGATATGTTTAATTATGTAACTAAATTTAGTGCATTTTGTGTTCTTGGAAAATTGCCATAGAGTTATGGTTTATAATTACTAGGTATTAATTTTGTTAATAGAGCGTAGTCAAAGTATCTGGTCTGTTAGAACTGAGTTTAATCACTTTTTGATTGAGTTAAGAGAGGCGCTGTTGTAGCTGAGCGTTTAAAAATAATAAATTCAAACTGAAAGTCTTGTTTGAAATACACGACTTGTTTATTTATTTGTTTTATCGTGTTTACATAATTAATTTTGCTTAAGTCGTCGATAACACATACAAATTATCCAGGTGTAAATTCCAAGATCTACGGTTTACCAGATTGCTTGAGTTTAAGGTTTTCTCTTCTAGATAGAATTTAAATAAGAATTAATTTAGGTTTTGTGTATTTTTATGAATGTGAATGTTGAAGTTTAGCATTTATTTTGAGAGTACATAGTCATGTTTTGAGTTTTAGGAATTTCTAAAGTTAGTAATTTAAAATTCTAAAATATTTAGGTAATACTGAAATTATTACTATATATGTATTTAGATTGAACTTCTTCTGTTCCCAATTTATATTTTTTTAGAAATGTTTTTCTATATTTCAATTCTGTTATTGGTATAGGTCTCTCTATCCTCTTGTATATTTTATATTCTTCAATAACCAACCAACCATCCAAGTCAATGTGAGAAAATTATAATTGAGTAAATGTATGGGATAATTCATATTGTGAGCTAGAATATAAGAGATCAATGGATCAGTCTGAAGTCAATAAAATATTTAGGTTTGGCTTACCAAGTTTTAGAAGGACAAATTTTCTTTGTGTTGGAGTTTGTCTTCAAAGAGAAATTGTTCCTTTGGTTCCTAAATTCTAATATCGTTTTATACATGACTTTCAGCATCACAGAATATTCAAAGAATATCTTAAAAAATTCAACCAGCTCTTGACAATTTCGCCTGGCACTTTACTTTTTATAACATCAATATCATCTAGAATACGACTTAAAGAACGCTTGTATCTTTACGCGAGTTAATTCAACACTTATAAAACTATTTTATACAGCTAGTTGTAAAGTTTAGGGGAAGCGTTTTCCAGTAACTCCCGAGAAGACATGTATACTAACCAAGCTCATTCTACAATTTCGCTTTAGATGATTTGTTTGGCTAGGTAATTTTATGTTTTCATGTAAATCGTTCAGATTTCATAGTCTCGATTATGTTAATTTTTAACTAAAAATTTCATTGGACATCTATTTAATTAATTCTTTGAACAACTTTCTTCTAGGCTTGGTTTTCAATTGGTGCTTATTCTCTTTCATGTTGAAGATTAATCAAACATTAGTTAAAAAAAAAGTTAAACATCTATCATTTCAATGAAACATTTTTAAATACTTAAGGGACTGTACCAGTGTGAGCGCTGAAAATTTGGGTGATTTTCGAGAATTTTTTGGAAGAAAAGTACTCAATTAAATGTTTCGGAAAATTAAGCATATACGAGGGTGGATCAATAAATACCCGTGTTAGGAAAGAAGACGCAAGTTTTTCACATTTTTTTTTTTAATTTTTCAACGTAATCACCTTTTAGTACAATACACTTTTCCCAACGTTTCTGCCATTTCTTTAACCCCTCCAAAAAATACGATTTGTCAAACTCTGCAAAATACGCTTCTGTCTCGACGATAACCTCCTCGTTTGAGCTGAATCTTTTTCCCCCGAGCCACGTTTTCATGTTGGGGAACAGAAAGAAGTCGCAGGGAGCCAAGTCAGGCGAGTACGGTGAGTGCGGCAGCAATTCGTAGTGCAGTTCATGCAACTTTGCCGCGACAATTCTGGATGAATGTGCTGGTGCATTATCGTGGTGAAACAGCACTTTTTTCTTGGCCAAATGGGGCCGTGTCTCCTTCAATTTTATATCGAATCGGTCCAATAATTCACTGTAGTACTGCCCCGTGACCGTTCTTCCTTTCTGCAAAAAGTCCATGAGGATTATTCCGTTGGAATCCCAAAAAATCGTGGCCATGACCTTTCCGGCCGATGGGACCGTCTTTGCCTTCTTCGGAGCAGATTCACCCCGAAAAATCCATTGTTTTGACTGTCGCTTGGGCGTATAATAATGGATCCAGGTTTCATAAACGGTGACGACTCGACGCAAAAACTCCTGCGAATTTCTCTTAAAGAGGTCCAAACACTGCTTCGACATTGACAACCGTATCCGCTTGTTGTCCACTGTAAGCAATCGCGGCACCCATCGGGCCGACACCTTTCTCACCGATAACTTATCATGTAAAATATTAATTTTCGTTCCGTACGACACGCGTACGGCCTCTGCTACTTCGCGCACTTTCGTTCGGCGATCAGCGAGAATCATGTCGTGGACCTTTTCAACGATTTCCTCGGTAACCACGTCTGCCGGGCGGCCTGGGCGCTCCTCATCAAAAACAGATGTACGACCACGTTTAAATTCGTTGAACCAATATCTTACGGTTGTCATAGATGGCGAAGGGTCCCCATAGACAGCATCCAACTTCGCTTTTATTTCTTCGCATGTTTTTCCATCCAAAAATAAAAAGCGAATTACGGATCGATATTGCTCTTTTTCCATTTTATCGAGAAACGCTAAACACGTGTGATACAACTGGCTGCCAAATAAAAACTAACATATGAATCAGTCTGAAATTTATTATGGTGTTGTCTGACAGATGGTAGTACACGACGGTAATGCCAACTTCCCTCAGCACCCTGTCTTCAAACACGGGTACTTACTGATCTTCCCTCGTATTTGGCTATAGTTGACCTATATTACATAATTTTTTCATAGAAAAATATTGAGATCCAAGCGCCTTATGCGCTGCCTTCGGAGGCGCCAAAAAAAGTTTCTCCACTGCTGACATAATTCCGGTCGATTGAGTAGCTGAAACAGAAAAAGAAAAAAATGTTAATATGGAAGGTTTTCCTGTACGATGACATAGGATTTTCGAAACATATCAAAATCTAACAAAATGGCGTAGTTATGAAAAAAGTATGTTTTCTTGCCTATAAAATGGTCGTTTCTTTCAATGCCAAATCGTCAATTTTCATCCAATCAAAAATATCCTACGTCATCATAGAGTAAATGTATTCAAGAGTACTCAGTTCAAATTTCCAGTCAATCGGATAACCGCTCTTCGAGTTACAATGTCAGTAAATTTGAAAAATCTCATTTCGAGAAAAACGCGTTTAAAGATTTAACTATCGATTTTTGCAAGATTTAGCAAAACTGCTAATCAACTATACCTGGCCCATACAATGGACCCTCCTTCCTCGAATAATGCCTGCTGAGAGTCTGAAGCTTTTTTTTCTGAGCTGTTCGTCCCTCTTTTGAGGATGCTTCATGACGTAACTCCGCCAGCGTGATTCGCAGATGGGGCAGTTTATACCTGCGAGCGGTTGCTCTTTAGAAGACTGCCATTCGGGGGGTATTAGAGATATTCTTGAAAGTATAAACTGTCGATTTTTTGAAAGTGGCACACTGGTATAGCCTCTTAATGATTTGATTATTGTCCTCATAGAACTAAAGGCTGATTGAATTTCTGGGTTTCCAAAAAAATCAAAAGGTACGGACCAATGGTTTCGCCAGCCCATAATGTACACCAAACAGTGCATTTTTGGGGATGCATTCGTTTCTCTTTAATAATTGGTTTTTCGCTGCCCCTGATATGACAATTTAGACAATTCACAAAGCCACTTAAATAAATGAAAATGAGTTTCATCTCTCAATTATCAGTTTTTTGCGAAAAACATCAACTTCTATGTTCCGTAAAACGCAGTTCACAAATGTACGGCGTTTATGATGGTCCATTTCTTGCGTCAGTTGGATTTTGTACGCATGCAGATCTTTTCTTAAAATTTGTTATAATAATAACATGGACATTAGCGAAAACTAAACTATTGTTTCGGAAACAGCATGCATTATTGTCTTGGTGGTGGACATTGTTGTGATATATTTGTAATAAAAAGAGGATAGTGTTAATGAATACCTTTGCAATACAATACGAGTTTAAATCAGAAGATAGTGTGGCGGATGCAGTTTGTAACATGAATTTTAATGAAGATTAATGACCGTTCTCTTTTTCTTTTTTTTTTGTTATAATAGATAAAATTTCTGATGGCTATTCTCAAGACATATATCTGATAGATAAAATACATTTGAATTTCTTCACGAAAAGTTATAGTTGAAACATTTCATTGAGCAGTTTTCATGAATGGCTGCTAGAAATTAGATTTATTATACAATTTCGAGCATTCATAAAGATAGTAGAATATTCTGTAGTAATACACTTAGAACGTGAATGAAAAAAATATGAACACAGGTTTTTTCACTATATTAACAGATTGTTTTGATTTGTAAATGAAGTTTTATTAAATATGGAAATAAATTTCTTTTTACCCACAATTATTAAAATATATATAATATATTACGCTGTGACATATATAAAAATAATGGAAATGCCAACAAACAAATTTAATGGTTCTACATATTTTGAGTCCTCTAACTCGTTATATCTTTCCTCTGCCATATTAACTGTCAAATCGCGTTATATCTTTCCTCTGCCTGTATTCGTGGATTTGAAACTGGTTTGTAAATAATTTTGCAATGGGTAAGCAGTCACAGAGCAAAATTGCATTAGGCAAGTTCTTTAACGTCTTCTTCATTCTAAAATTATTAAAAATTGTAGCATTATGAGCAGAACCAGGCCTACGAAATAATATTCATTGCTTTTAATTGATAGTCATATATGACCTGTAGATTTAAAGAAAAGTAAGCTTTTTCCATTTCAAATAATTTTGCTTAATCCTTCTCCTGTAAAAAGAAAGAAATTATGTTTGTGATAAATGTATTGAAAACACATGAACATTTACCTGGAGATTATATTTTAATATGGATACAATATACATATATTACAATATATTTTTCTTTGAGTTACACTGGTCCATATTTCATTCGTTATAAAATCTTCTAGTAAATTTAAGGAACCATGCAATGCATATGGCACATTCTCCCTAGATGAAACAAATCTTCTTAAGTTTTCGATGGCAGAGAACGCTTCGTTGAGTGTAGGTATGCCAGTTGTATCAGTCTGGTTTTCATTAGTATCTTCGTCTTCATCTGTATCTAAGACAATAATAAAATTTGGCATCTTGGAACATAGAAAATATGGATGGGTAAACTTACCTATTTCATTAAGAGCAAGGTGCTGTATTACACTTTCTAAAATGTCTTCATCACTTGGGAAATCCATTGTTGACACATCAACATACTCCTCAAATTCAACATCATTTGTGTTTATTGCAGTTCTATATAAGACCCACCATTTTTTTAATTCAGACAGTGGAAGGATATCTTCTTCATCCCAGTGGTTAGCATCCTGCACTAAATCATCTTTACCAAAGCCCGCCTTTCTGAAGCAATTGCAATTGTTTGCGTCCTTACGTCGTTATTCCATGCTTTGTTTAGATCTTTAATTGCATCAAGTAAAGAAACATTTGAAGTAAATGTTGGCTCTTCCAAATGAGCCAAAATTTTTATAATAATCCGTTTTCTGTAATGTTGCTTTAGATTTTTTTAATTCCCTGGTCCATCGGTTGTAAGATTGAGGTTAGATTAGGAGGAAAATACTCCAATTTAATATTCTTCAGCTTTCCTGCTACGGTTTTGGGGTGCGCCGGACAGTTGTCAACGAAAAACAAAACTTTTCTCTTCTGGACTGCAAACTGCTTATCAAGCTTTAATAACCACTTTTCATAAATCTCACTTGTCATCCACGCTTTTCTGTTATATTCGTAATCCACTTCCAGTGACTTTATACCCTTAAAATAGCGTGGATGTTTTGTTTTGCCAATAACAAGCAATTTTAACTTTTCAGAACCACTCATGTTACTCCCAACCATAACCGTTACTCTTTCCTTGCTGTTTTTACCACCAAAGCATTTTTGTCCTTTAAATGCAAGGGTTTTGTTGGGCAAGCATTTGAAGAAAAGCCCCGTCTCATCAGCATTGAAAATATTATTTTTATCATACTGGCTGATTAAAGTCGGTAAAACATTTTTCTGCCATTCTTCACCACATTGAAAATCTGCAGAACCACTTTCACCGCACAGTGACATTTGGACGATATTATGTCGACTCTTGAACTTATCCAACCAGCGTATACTAGCTGAAAATTCCTCCCGTCCCAAGGCAGCGGCAAATTCTTTCGCTTTTTCTCTAATTAAACTCCCCGAAAGAGGAATATTTTTAGCACGTGCGATAGTAACCCACTTGAACATTGCTTCGTCAATATCATCGTTAACACAAACTTTAAGCCTTTTTCCTTTATTGTTAAACGTATCATTTTTTCTTTCCAAAAGTTCGTTCTTATTTTTTAAAATTGTCGATAGCGTATTATGAGGGATCCCAAATTGTTCCGCAATGTCTTTCTACTTCTTTTCCCCTTTTTCCACCTCTGCTATTAATTTTATTTTTTCATTCAATGTTAAACACTTTAAATTTCGCTTCGACATATTTACCGTACACTTTGTCACGCGTACTACACAACTGCACTTCCGAAAGCACCCAGCACACGTTTCTGCCTGTTCATATTGCTGATTCCAAGAGATAATTCCGTAATTCCCCGAAAATGTCGTGTTAGCCGTACCTACGTGTTCGCATATTATTTCGAGTAATAGAAAAAGTCGAGAAATAGAAAGTCGAGTTAGGGAGACAAAATACTATATGTATAATAATATTCAAACTTCATTGTTCGCCAAAAATATTCGACTTACGGAATAAGTCGAGTTTTAGAAGTTCGAGTTAGAGAAGTTCCACTGTATACATCTATAACTCTTTGCTATCCCTTAAAACCCTCATTGGTTATTTTGAATTTCACATTTATTTTCCGGAGGTATTATAAGTTCTTGTAGCAAAAATGCTATTACTGTTAACATAACTCTTTGCTATCCCTTAAAACCCTCATTGGATATTTTGAATTTCACATTTATTTTCCGGAGGTATTATAAGTTCTTGTAGCAAAAATGCTATTACTGTTAACATTCTTTTTGCAATACGACAAGCTGTCCGTGTAATCAAATCTGAGTCAATCATTTATTCATTTGAGTCGAATCTATTGCTAATTGTAAATATTTTGTTAAATAGGATTACCTACCCTTACTGATTCCATACTACTTATAAATGTCCTATATTTGTTGAAATACAATCATTATCGTTTATTTTTTTTTAGGAAAACGAGAATGAAATTCTTCATTGTCCAATTCCACCTTATAATTCGGTACTTATATACATATACCATATCTGTTGTGCAGGAATAATTTTACCAGAACGCATAAATATTAAATATTAAATCAATAACGATTTCATCGATCTGTTAATAGCAGATCAATGAAAAATGAAAACATTTGGCTAATCTAGGAACATGTGCGCTGGACAAAATGTCTAAAGGTGTAACACTTGTGTTTCTGTTATACTTATCTAGAAGATAATCTTATGCACTAAATATCGCACGATGAAGAAAGTGGGCATTTTCGTCGACAATATAGTTTTAAGGTGCTTGTTAAGTAGAAGAAATTATATTAATAAGAAAAAAATATTGCATAATTCTAAAATTTGGCAGAATACAAATCAAATTTTGAGAGTTAATTTATTTAAATGGAGCAATAACGTTTACGTAATTCCATCCATTTAATAATCGTTTTTTTTTTGTGTAAAAATTAAAGTAAGCAAATGTTGCTTCACAGAGGCTTACACACGTTTATAAAATTTGCTTTGTTTTTATTTGGGATTAACGGCATTGAAGGCTTTGACCACTGACTAATAACCAAAGTGGACCTATGAAAAAGTACAAAACAATTTGATTATAAAGCGGCCCACACGCTTACACGTATGATAATCGCGATTTTTCGCGACGACCTACACCTCTAGGTGGGCCTCGACACTTCACTGCAACGGCCTTGTCTTCAGCGGGGTCGTTGACGGCGGCCGATGCACCCATAACACCTACGCCACTGTTTCCTTTTAGCTAATTTTAATGTTCAGATCTAGGAACTGTTAGAATGGTGGTGCTTATAAAGCGTAAAATTACAGTAATATAACAACTTTCATGTTCTTCGTAGTACCGTAGAAGAAAGAAAACTAATTATAAACTATGGATTGTGGGTTTTTTTAATGAAACTATTTAGTTAGTAGTATGCATCGTACCACACGAATTGTATTTCGTTCGAGATATGGACACATTTCAATAACTTTACCGTTTTCCTCATTAGCAATGATTGACAGTTAATGTATAGTGAACTCGTAAAACAAAAACTTCTGAGGTAATTTAAAAACAAGGTAATGACGTTTTTGTTTTGCTGATGAAAATATTGGATGTAATTTTATTAAAAAAACCGTTTCCACAAGGGATTATGAAAACCTGTAACATATGAGTGTGTTACAGTTTTGAAATACATTTGACATTGAGTTAAACTTCAGAAACGAAAATCTAGCTATATTTGTATTTTAAATTTATTATAACATTCAGAAATAACCTTGACGGAGTTAAGTGACTTAAAATGTTTTATTTTACCCATTATCGTATGAAATTGAGCAATTAAATATTTTATTTAAGATACGAGGATAGATCTGTTTGAATAAATATGTGTAAAGTACAGACAAGTCTATTTTGAATAGACTAAATTCAGAATATTAGTAATAATATTGTTATTACAAATGTTTCGATAACCATTTCTAAGATTACTTAAGTTTTGGACATAAATATATATTAGCTTTTAAATTAATGTCTTGTAAAATATTGGTGCGATTCCTGAATTGCGCTGTTAATTAAAAGGCCTCTTGAATATGCGTGACATTCTAATGTCAATAAGCTCAAATCAATATTTTGCATAACTTTGGGTTAACTTGAAAAACTTGTTTGAATTAAATTCAAAATGCTCAAAGTGGATCCTTAGATATTCAATTTCCAAGATGGATATTGGGCGTCAATTGTAATCAACTTCTGGTTACACCTAATGTTTACTGTTTGAAAAGTCATTAATTGCTTAAATAAATTAATTTCCTTTTTTTTTTTTGATAAAAAATCCAGCATTTTATGTTTACATTCTTATGTTTTATATTCTTTTTGCGTATGACATTTTCCAAAACAGTCTTCAATATGCAATCTAGATTTCCGACACGAGGATGATTTGGCGGAAGGTGAGACTTGCCTATCAGTCTTTGTTTGTGAAAAAAATGCTATTATTTTCGAGTAGGCCGTGCTTTTACAAAAAAAACTATTTCAATTTTCACTATCGTCTGACGTATACTTTGGTAGATGGAGTTGCTTAAAGAAGAAATGTTTAGTGAAAGTTGTAAAATGAATGAAATCTATTTTTGCGGTGCTATTCAGTGCTTGATTTTTAAAAGTGATGAACACAACTGAGATTTTGGCGAATTTTGCTGTAAACACTGGGCAACGATGGTCACGATTTGTCACTGGGTCGTGGCAACGAGAATCTCGAAGATGAAGAACTTCCTGGACCATCAAAACGTGTTACCATTACCCCCCCCCCCCCCATTTATTTCAACTTATTCCAAAAACTCAAGTTGTTTCTCGCCCAGGACAAACGAGGGGAAGTTATTGAAGAAGTAGAGTAGTATCTTAACGACCTTGATGCTGATGATTATAAAACTGGTATAATGACACTCCAGCGCAGCTGGTGCAAGTGTATAAATGTTGAAGGGAAATATGTTAAAAAAATTTGAAGAATCGTGCTGTAGTTCAAGTGTTTTATTTTATTTTTTATTCAGTTAAATGATTCTCGCATAAGTACTATAGTTACATACTCTCTCTTCATTGGCCTTTCTCTTGGTTGGAATATCCCATGTTGGGATTTACTTTTACCCTGAATTTGTGCCCAACAAATGTAATTTTTCATTAAGCGTAATAAGATGGACAATGGAACTGTGCGAGCCAATAGCTTGAGCCGGGGATTAAAACTTAAGTGCTAAACAGAGTCATGTCTAGAGATTCCCGAACTATGATCGTAAAGGGTTAAATTTAGTTGGCCATAGTTCATAGAATGCCTAGTGTCTTGTTCACAAAATTTTGGTTTCAACAATCACAAACTTATGTTAAGATGAAAGTAATCTTTCATTAAAGCTATGCATCATCTTGCTTATTCCCATTTTAAAATTTTGGTTTATAAAACTTCAAAAGTAGTCTTAAATTCTTGCAATAAGTATTTTATATTTACAACGTAGTGAAAACAAATAAATATTAAATTTCGTATCTCTTTTACCTTAAAATTTTAATTCTCTTTATGCATTTTTGTCATTTATTTCTATTGATTGATATTAACAATTTCACAATATGGCCAATGAAACTTGCTTTGGGATTTTTACTTAGCCTGGCATTACTAAATATTCTATATTGCATTGGCGCGTATTCTATTTTTTTCAAAGAAAAAATAATCCTACCATTCTTTTATTAAATATCATGCTAATTTAGATATATTATATTCGATTATTGCAATTAAGATTTACGAAGAAACCTTTACTAGGGAATTTATAGATGCATTAGCATATCCACGGAAGAACTGTTCAAACGTTATTTTAAAAACTTAAATAGTCTCCTTGATATTTGAAATTTCATTCACTAGTTTCTAGAATACCATTAATTATTTCATACAGAATATACTCTACAAACATTTTCATCTTTGTGTTCTCGTATACATCCTAGTAATAAAGATCAACGTTATTCACGTGCGAATCTGTTATTTGGCATACATAATCGAGTTCATAATGTCATGGTATTCATCTGGAACGTGTCTCAAAATAGATTATAACAATTGACGTTTTACTTTATGACCAATTTTACGGACCGTCAAACATTCGATTCGTTCTTCTGTCTTTCGGAACAGGAAGAATTACCTTTCAATAATAACAAACGGCTAATTATGTTTTATTATACACAGTATTTACGCTGATATACGTCATTTATTTTACACGCGATAACGACTTTATTTGTTTAATTATTTTGATTTCTACGTCATAAAGTGGTGCCAAATAGTTTTGTTATCTTCATAAAATCCTAGGTTGAAAAGAATTTAATTTCTATTATAAAAAATATATAGTAAACACGGGATACGTTTAGCTATGAACACATTATATACCAATAAATCTAGGAACAATATACATCACTACTTACTTTCATTTCATTTGGACAAGATATTGCACGTAATTTTTAAAATTAGATTGTCTCAGTAGAGTTAATGCCTGTTTGCGTTTGTCTTATTTGTATGGTTAAAGGAGAAATAATTAAATTTCCAACATTTTACAATCTACAGCTTCTACAAAAGAATGTAGAGATATTAAAAATAATTACGAGGTGTGGCTATAAAATAACGAGACAGATGCTACTACAGATGGACTGCGCATGCGGCAAAGTTGTACAACTGACAGCTGTGTAGCGTGGAGGCGGTAATTAAGAGAGAAAGCTCTTTCAATTACCGCCTGTCTCCTGTCTGTAGACATAATTATCTGGCCTTAGCCTTGTATATGATAATTTTTTTGTTTTGCCAGAAAAATGATAAGTGTAATAAAACGACGAATTGTAGCGAAATTTCAAATGAAACTTGGAAAAGTTGAAAAAGCGAAAAATTGTAAGTTAGCATCTCATTTGAAGAGGAATTTTTAGAAATAGATTTATTTTATAATTTCTAGAGATTGAAGTAGAAAATTAGTTAACTCAAATAAGTTTTAAGATTTTGTGATAGTAATATTTGAAATCATGAACATTAAAAAAAAAGGTTTCGCGATAGGGCAAAGAAAGAAAATGTGCTTTAATTGAATAAAATAGAATTTATTGTCACTGTAGGGTGCGATGCAGACAAAATTGCCAGGCTATTACATGAAAATGCCTAACTACGAATTTCAAATCATTCTCATTCCATACCGTATTTTATATTTAAGACATTCGGAATCATATACTTGATGATGCATTGGCCAACATATTCTCTTGGAAAAGTAGAGGTCGTGAGTTCAGATCCCATAAATTCGATATGCAAGTAATGACAATTAAAGTGAACTAAAATGAACTAAGACACATTGCAACGAAAAAATATTAGTACATAGACTTGGAAGCCGAAGAAAATGCAGTCTTTGATATATCGCTCTAGAAAAATATATAGGTAAATCAAGTCAACCAAATGAGTCGCTGGTTGTCTATCAAATGTGAATATGCCACGTTAACGGGAATTTGATATTATGTGTATCACATGTACTATATTTGATTCCATTTAGATTTTCCAGAAAATCGTGACGACTTTGTCAAAAAATGCATTTCCTTTCAGAATAAATTTCCGTTTTTTTTACAAGTCTTCAAATTACGATATATTTGGGTTAATACGTGCCCTGAACTTCTGCACTTAGGAGAAGGAGACTTCGTTGAACAAATATTTCTTGTCCTATTATAATAAATTTATATCAACATTTACGATATTTTAATTTTTATTGCCATATTTGTCGAGGATTACAAATCCTATCTCTTTATCAAAGATATGATTTATTAAAGGCGTAAGTTTATTTTGCAAATTTTAACTTTGTGCTTAATGATAACTTTTTAATTTTTTACGTCAAAGTCTTGGAACTATTGAAAGTAAAAAAAAATATTGAAAGTTATCTTATTTTGGTTTTTCTTCTTTTGTTTGGGGAAAATTAAGTTGCTATTGTTTTAGGCGACAATGCGACAACACCCAAAGAGTATTTCTCCATGTTTTTGCAAGCCTGCATCCTAAACATAATTCACAGCCTTGAAAACAAATAACTGGAATATGTAATTTGGACAATAGGTTCTAAAAGAGACTCAAAGTATTTGCTATCATTCAAAGGCAATACTCAACACGTTTTTTTTAAAATTGAAGGTACATGTTCTAGGTTCATACGAACCGCACAACAAATTTAATACATAATTTCTTACATAAGCTGTACAACAAAATTTTTGGATAGTGCATCGGTTCTTAATCTCTAACTCGAACTAGATAACTTTCAAGTGCAGGGGTACACAAAGTCAAGATAAAAGAAGAAAATATATTGATATAGAGCAAATTTTAATGAACATATTAAAAACGATTTCTACACAAAAATCAATATTATTTTTCATTGAAAACAATCATATTATTTAATTAAAAAGGCCTTGTTTTTTGAATTTTTTTTATATCCACTTCTCATTGGTGAAGATCCCGGAATCTACAGACCTGTAGCTCTCTTATCTGTTTGCTATAAACTTCTAGAACGGCTTATCTATAATAGAATAGTGTCCACCGTCGCCGAGATTATTAATAAGGAGCAAGACGGTTTAAGAACGGCAAGGAACTGCTGTGACCATGTCTTGGCGTTAACAACGCACATTGAAGCAGGTTTTCAGAAGGATCAGAAAACATCCGCTGCTTTTGCCGATCTCTGGAAGAATGGAATGATTTCTAAATTCCAAAAAATCATCCCATGTGATAAATTAGGCAAACTTATCCAGAATATGCTGAGCAATAGCCGTATCGTAGTCTGGCAAAACAATCGAACTAGTAATAGAAAAACCTTGAAAAAGGGCCTTGCTCAAGGATCGGTTCTGGTTCTTCTAATGTTCCAACATTTACACCAATGTTCTCCCATTCAAGAAATCACGAAAATTTCTATATGAAGATGACTTGGCTTTATGCTTTCAAACCAAGAATTTAGAGAATGTAGAGTTACAACTTGCTGAAGATGTGTAAGCTTTAGACGAATATTATAGGAAATGGCGCTTCCAACCAAACCCTTTAAAATCCAAATCATGTGCCTTTTATTTGTGTAACAAGGAAGCCAACAGAGAGCTGAATGTTGCATTTGATGGTCGGGTCAACCACAACCCCCACCCTAAATATCTGCACCGGTCTCTGACATTCAAGCAGCACCTCTATAAAAATAGTCAAAGAGGTGAAGATCCGCAATAATAACTTGAGGATCGTCGGCGGTACTATTAGATCCACTAGTCCCAGGTTACTGATTCTTTCTAATATTGCCTCGCCGGATATCAGACGTCTCGCTGTAGCTCAGAATGAATGCGCTAAGATTTCCAACAACATTGATCTTCCCATACATGATGATTTGGAGAGCGTCACCAGGACTTGACTGAAATCTAGGAGACCGATTTAGCTGGATACAGAAGTTCAGCATCTCATTAATGTGAATGATTGCTAGATTGTCATCTTCGAACAGCAGTCTGAATTGAGGAATAGAGATTCAATTTTTAATCCTTCAGAGTAATGGTCTTAATTAAATAGTTTCCGCATAGGCCACGGAAGGCGCACTCAATGCTGTATAAATGGAAAATAACAGATACTAGCCTTTGCGACTGCGGAAATGCGGAATAAACTGTGGTCCACATAGTAAATGCTACTCCCTGGTGGTTTCCACGAGATGAACAACGCAACTCCTGCAAATCTGGACCGGTTGAAAATGTAGATATTAGTGTATAAATTAGTATTATAACCTTTTTTTGTCATAAAAGTGATTTATACAATAATATCTAAATTTCTATTTCGCTTCTCATACGAAATAAAATAAATTGGCGAACATCCTTGATGGATTTTGGTAATTTTGGTAGTCGTTTAAGTTTTGCACGATTAATGTTCTTGTGGTTAATGTCATATTGGTATTAATTTCACTTTTTATTAGTTTTGCGAAAGTTTTTGTTAGCCTGTCTTCTGTTTTCCTCTTGACGGAGTTTTTTTGTCTAGTTAGTACGTTTTAAGTTACAGCGCCATGATTATGGGTTTCAACTTTTTGAAAAAGTACGAGTCTCTGCTTACAGTAAATATTTTGGCAATACGCAGATCTTCATGTTTTTACCGTTTTTTTAACTTTCATTTTCGGAAACTACAAATTGGTTATCGCGCTCGAAAAACATATTTAACTGCATTTTACCTTATTTCCTTTCAAAGCAAAGATGAAATTAAATAATTATTTGGCAATGGCCCTCTAAGAAATAAAATCTGTTAAGACGCATTGTTTGTGCACTTCAGTTTAGGGATTAGGTTATATCTCTATTACCTGCTCTTAAAATTTGTGTGGGTCCCATTTTCTTATATGAGCAATTACATAAAGATCTTACGAGATTAATAGGGCAAGTTTTCAATAATATTACAATTCTACTTCCCGAATTGTAATTCTCTATACTTTTTTTTTATATATCTTAAAATATATTAGTTACAGTTTTGACTGTACATTTTATTGACTACTAGTAATAAATCAATACAGCACTTATTAATCTCTTCAAGCAGAATTAAGAAATACTGAAAAAACAAGCCTATCAACGCGAGGACACGTACAGACGACCGTTTCGTTCTAATTGGAACTTCTCAATGTACGGCATTCCCTTTCGATGACGACCTTGCTTTTTCATTTCTATACTTTCTGTATATATAGTTAACATTTGGAATTTACTGCAAGTGAGAATTAATGAATATTAAATCACATTCTTACATGTAAATGTCGACTTATTTAATGCGTATAAATCTACAATCCGTCAAACTAAGTTTGCACTAGTATGCAGAACACACTCTTTCGCGACAACGAACTTCCTGGTAGTTAGGTTAATTAAGAATTAAGAAATACTGAAAAAACAAGCCTATCAACGCGAGGACACGTACAGACGACCGTTTCGTTCTAATTGGAACTTCTCAATGTACGGCATTCCCTTTCGATGACGACCTTGCTTTTTCATTTCTATACTTTCTGTATATATAGTTAACATTTGGAATTTACTGCAAGTGAGAATTAATGAATATTAAATCACATTCTTACATGTAAATGTCGACTTATTTAATGCGTATAAATCTACAATCCGTCAAACTAAGTTTGCACTAGTATGCAGAACACACTCTTTCGCGACAACGAACTTCCTGGTAGTTAGGTTAATTAAGAATTAAGAAATACTGAAAAAACAAGCCTATCAACGCGAGGACACGTACAGACGACCGTTTCGTTCTAATTGGAACTTCTCAATGTACGGCATTCCCTTTCGATGACGACCTTGCTTTTTCATTTCTATACTTTCTGTATATATAGTTAACATTTGGAATTTACTGCAAGTGAGAATTAATGAATATTAAATCACATTCTTACATGTAAATGTCGACTTATTTAATGCGTATAAATCTACAATCCGTCAAACTAAGTTTGCACTAGTATGCAGAACACACTCTTTCGCGACAACGAACTTCCTGGTAGTTAGGTTAATTAAGAATTAAGAAATACTGAAAAAACAAGCCTATCAACGCGAGGACACGTACAGACGACCGTTTCGTTCTAATTGGAACTTCTCAATGTACGGCATTCCCTTTCGATGACGACCTTGCTTTTTCATTTCTATACTTTCTGTATATATAGTTAACATTTGGAATTTACTGCAAGTGAGAATTAATGAATATTAAATCACATTCTTACATGTAAATGTCGACTTATTTAATGCGTATAAATCTACAATCCGTCAAACTAAGTTTGCACTAGTATGCAGAACACACTCTTTCGCGACAACGAACTTCCTGGTAGTTAGGTTAATTAAGAATTAAGAAATACTGAAAAAACAAGCCTATCAACGCGAGGACACGTACAGACGACCGTTTCGTTCTAATTGGAACTTCTCAATGTACGGCATTCCCTTTCGATGACGACCTTGCTTTTTCATTTCTATACTTTCTGTATATATAGTTAACATTTGGAATTTACTGCAAGTGAGAATTAATGAATATTAAATCACATTCTTACATGTAAATGTCGACTTATTTAATGCGTATAAATCTACAATCCGTCAAACTAAGTTTGCACTAGTATGCAGAACACACTCTTTCGCGACAACGAACTTCCTGGTAGTTAGGTTAATTAAGAATTAAGAAATACTGAAAAAACAAGCCTATCAACGCGAGGACACGTACAGACGACCGTTTCGTTCTAATTGGAACTTCTCAATGTACGGCATTCCCTTTCGATGACGACCTTGCTTTTTCATTTCTATACTTTCTGTATATATAGTTAACATTTGGAATTTACTGCAAGTGAGAATTAATGAATATTAAATCACATTCTTACATGTAAATGTCGACTTATTTAATGCGTATAAATCTACAATCCGTCAAACTAAGTTTGCACTAGTATGCAGAACACACTCTTTCGAACGAAACGGTCGTCTGTACGTGTCCTCGCGTTGATAGGCTTGTTTTTTCAGTATTTCTTAATTCTTAATTAACCTAACTACCAGGAAGTTCGTTGTCGCGAAAGAGTGTGTTCTGCATACTAGTGCAAACTTAGTTTGACGGATTGTAGATTTATACGCATTAAATAAGTCGACATTTACATGTAAGAATGTGATTTAATATTCATTAATTCTCACTTGCAGTAAATTCCAAATGTTAACTATATATACAGAAAGTATAGAAATGAAAAAGCAAGGTCGTCATCGAAAGGGAATGCCGTACATTGAGAAGTTCCAATTAGAACGAAACGGTCGTCTGTACGTGTCCTCGCGTTGATAGGCTTGTTTTTTCAGTATTTCTTAATTCTTAATTAACCTAACTACCAGGAAGTTCGTTGTCGCGAAAGAGTGTGTTCTGCATACTAGTGCAAACTTAGTTTGACGGATTGTAGATTTATACGCATTAAATAAGTCGACATTTACATGTAAGAATGTGATTTAATATTCATTAATTCTCACTTGCAGTAAATTCCAAATGTTAACTATATATACAGAAAGTATAGAAATGAAAAAGCAAGGTCGTCATCGAAAGGGAATGCCGTACATTGAGAAGTTCCAATTAGAACGAAACGGTCGTCTGTACGTGTCCTCGCGTTGATAGGCTTGTTTTTTCAGTATTTCTTAATTCTTAATTAACCTAACTACCAGGAAGTTCGTTGTCGCGAAAGAGTGTGTTCTGCATACTAGTGCAAACTTAGTTTGACGGATTGTAGATTTATACGCATTAAATAAGTCGACATTTACATGTAAGAATGTGATTTAATATTCATTAATTCTCACTTGCAGTAAATTCCAAATGTTAACTATATATACAGAAAGTATAGAAATGAAAAAGCAAGGTCGTCATCGAAAGGGAATGCCGTACATTGAGAAGTTCCAATTAGAACGAAACGGTCGTCTGTACGTGTCCTCGCGTTGATAGGCTTGTTTTTTCAGTATTTCTTAATTCTTAATTAACCTAACTACCAGGAAGTTCGTTGTCGCGAAAGAGTGTGTTCTGCATACTAGTGCAAACTTAGTTTGACGGATTGTAGATTTATACGCATTAAATAAGTCGACATTTACATGTAAGAATGTGATTTAATATTCATTAATTCTCACTTGCAGTAAATTCTTCAAGCAGAACAAGGAAATTCTTCCACGCCAATTAACTTTTATTATTATGGTAATTGATTTTCATTTTTTGCACATCGCGTTTTAACGATAATACGTTGTTCTTTTGTCTTCATTTTGGCTTGAGCAAAGAAATAAAACTAGCCAATCACGTCGATTGCATTCATTTCTCTTTTTTGATTGTTCCCGGTTTTTTTTTTGAATTGTTCAATATGTGACCCAAATTAGAGTTGTTAATTAAGTTTTGTTTGATATCTTATGAATATCCTTTGGCGATTTACGTTGATAATTTAATTTTTTCTGTTTATCACGTAGTTAATGAGTTGATATACAAAAATTACTTTTTGTTTGTATTTTTTTTAATGTAATTGTACTTTTATTTAAGTGCACTTAATATAACCTATATATTCTTATGTTAGTCACGTTAATTTTATGGTTATTAATTTTGCGATAACTGTGAAATCACCTTTAAATCTCTTGTTCTTAAAACTGGTTCTGTCCTGGTACGCGAGTGCATAATGACTCACCATAAATTATTGGTGCCTTTGTTGGTACAGATCATACAAAAGTAAGGACATAATTTATAGGCAAAAGTGTGTTTCTGTACGAAGGATAGTGTTAAACTGACGTGTAATACATGCAAATTTCATACCTAACTTGAAATTTATGTCGACTTCACGTACATTTCCATATACGGTTGTTGGTTCTTGTCACTCGATCGTAACTGATAAGTTCTCATGACTTGGTGTGAAAGTGGGTGATTTAAGATAAACTTATGTTTTTGGTATATTCGTAACGACAGTTTAATTATATTATTTGTTGAATATATTACCAAATTTGGAGAAAAATTCTTTCCCATAAATATTTTTACAGTTATAAGTTAATTTACGAAGTGCGATATGCCAATAATGTATAAAGTTGAGTAATAAATTAGAGTATTTATTACAAATATCTCTTGTTAATCCATCTTTTCGTTGTTTATCAAAACATTAGATGTACAAAAGATCTCCCAAGTTTAATACTGAAATTTTTGGAAGTAAAATTAAGGGAAAACCATCCAGTTTATAACTTAGACTACAGAATATGATAAATTAAGGTTGTAATTATTTTTGGTAATAATTTTTTGACCAATAACTGACAGAAGGAATGGAGTATTCAAAATTTTAATGATTAAATTACAAACATATTTTTCGATTGTTATAAGTAAATGTTATTCACGATAATATAATTATTTTCTTAAATTTTTAAGAAAATTAAAAAAAACTATTGTAGCTAAGGTAAACTACGGATTCTCGTAAGATTAAATGGAATTCATTTACTGCGTAATTCATGAAATTGAAAGTTAATATTAAAATATGTATATATAGTGCTATCTATCTGGAGAGTGCAATTAACCACGCTTTCATAATACATAAAGCATTTAAAAATTATCTTTCGAGATTAACTTTTTCTTTCATGGACCATATTCAGTTACAGTTGACGAACACACAAACGAAATCACATTTTTAATTGTTATGTCGCCCGCTTTGTGGATTGCTTCGGTAATTTTGTTCGTTTTGTGTTGGTTTGAACTCTTTAATATATAGGCTAAATTAAGAAATTTCAAAGTATGGAATCTAGTACTGACAAGATTAATATGAGATAGGTTGGTTTCTCTAAGTGGATATTCTCTAAGATCACGTTTATCTTTTGTTTTAAAAAAAAATAACTTTTTTACTACCTTACTTGGAAAGAAAGTATTTTTTTAATTCTCTTGAATGTTGTTCGATTCTAACAGTCTCCACGGTACTTCTACCTAGCTTATTATGTATCTCTTTAATATTTCTCACCAAAACCTAATCCAATACTCCCATACTACTCTGTACAGGTCAAGAGCAGGTTGGCTACTGTCGGGTTTACTTTAGGGTTCTCCATCTTGTGATTCAATGTCTCATATTTTTATTTCAAGATGTGGGTGGTAGACTGTTTCTGATGTCTTTTGACAGTTCTTCAATGACATACTGTAAATTTTATTCAAGAATTGTCTTGGCCTGTTACTTTAAAATGGTTTCTATCTAACACATGTAATTCTTCAGTTATTTTGTAATGAAGTGATAAATCCCTGAAATACGAAGAATTCCTACAACTGCAAGTGTGAATTAGAAGTAAGTTGGTAAGAATACAAACGGAACCTGTATGCTCAAAAGATAAATTTTATTAATTGATGCAAAGTTGCACATTTACACACTTCGCTCGCAGATGAACTTGCTTCTATAACGTTGTAGTAGGTAAAGAAAGTTGTTTTTATTCTTCCGGCTTCCAAAATAAATCTTGGGTTTTTCAAAATGAGCCTGCCCTAACAAATTTTGTTTGTACAAAAATCGAGCATTTGGTTGAAAATTTCTTCGTGTCATTACGCATATTGTAGTTATAGCCCTCAAGGATTACAGTACGGTTAATTATGCAACACAAACACTACAGCGTGCTTACTTGAAATCTGCAAAAAATCCTTAATTATTGAGCAAAAGTCATATTGTGTTAAAGATGATGGTTACCCACATATTCCAACTCCAATAGTAGACTATGTAAACGAGTATATTAAATATTTAATCGATAGGTCATCTCACGCAAAGGATATCTTTTTTCTTGTCACATCTCAAGGGAAATACGTTTTTTCTCGATTAATGGAACTCGATGCTTCCAATACAAAAATAAATGGTATATCTTCAGAAATATAGCAAAATATGCAAAAAAGTATTGCTTGTGATGGGGAACATTTTGAATATATACAATAAAACTTTCAAAACAAAATATTGCTTTATTAAATTATTAGGAGCTCTCGTGAAATTACTAAACGTTCTAATTAAGAATAATACATCATCAATATCGTATTTTTATTGAGTACATTACCTTGATTGGTAATAAATCTGTACAGGCGAGGTTTAATGTATTTTAAGTTTTTATATCTTCTTAACATGCTTCTGTTCTTTTAATCGTCATTGTTTTGTCTATATTTTTATTAAATTATCTGTATTATTTTGTATGCCATTTATGATCTCTGCAAATTTTATTTTTAAAATTTTTAGATCTATTATAAAAATAAAAAATTACTGTTCTCTATTGTATAACAGATAAATATTTACATACAGGTGTCCCATAACTTATACAACATTTGGAGATAATAGACACAAAAATAGTTATTTTGAGCCTAAGTTTGCCTAAGTAAAATATTAAAGGTTGTATTGAAAGAGAAAATTATAGAAATAACGCAATTTATTCAATATTAAAAAAATTGTTTTAATCTATTTTAGTAAATGTTGAAAGTGTCAACCGTTAAGTTCAAAATATATTTTCTTGTGATTTTTACCAAAGGACGTCTCACATTCTGGAAGATATTTTGATCATTTCTAATAACAATGGAAACTTCTTGATTTTTTTTCAAGCTTTTCCCATGTATTGATTTCATCTGCGTATAGTAAAACCATCATCTGACCCCACAGATAAAACTCTAACGGGTTAATATCTGAGCTGCAAGGTGCCAAGGGAAATTCACTATCACGACCAAACACTGATTCAAATTATTTCTAAAAATAAATGTAAATTGTTCGAAACAATTATTTTTATGTCTATTATCTAGAAATGCTCATAAATTATTCGGCATCCTGTATACTACTACACTGGTAGTGTATTTTAATTTATGAATTTAGCCTGTATTTAGTACATATTTTATGCAAATGCCAAAATTATTAATATTCATTTATGTAATTAGCATATTTATTTTAACAAACAACACACATTCTCCATTTGTAGTATAAGATTTAATTCTTCTAAATGCATGAAATTACTTAAATTAAACCATACTTACGCGTGTGGTGTTTTATACATTTAATATTGGTTCTGGTCGGGGTAAATGTTTTCGTGTATGAATCACCCAAAAGGTAAAAGTGATGTTTAGTGAGGCTACAAAACTGTGTTTAAGAAACAGAAGTTGATGCTTGTTTATTGCTTTCCGCTTATTGTAAAAGCTCGTTATAGATATCACATAAATTAATTATATTTCATGAAATAAGAAAGACATTATTAATAGGAAGCTACTCCAAATGTTACGAACAAATGCCTTTTAATGAATATTGGTGTAAACCATTTTTAAATGAAATGAATTGTTATAATGAGAGGACAAATTTAGAAATTTAGGATTGTAAGACGTATCATATAGCAGTTAACATTAATTGTGCCCTGTTACGATATTCTAAATAATATATAATGTATGTGTGCATATAAAAATTCACTGTTCTAATACTAAAACTAGAAAATACAAGGATGTACGCACTTATAGGAGCAATGTAGTTACATTAAATGCATAGCTTAGAGATTATTTATTTTTTTTGTTAATTGGTTATTGTTGTTTTTAGAATTTACACTTTTTAGTTTCTGTGAAAGTATTAGAGGGATTCTTGTGGGCGTAAAGAGTTATTTTTTCTGTTTTGTTCGAAGTGCATAAACTAATTTTCTGCTTTCTGATTTCTTTATTACGTGCGTTTATACTTTATTTCTGTAAAATATAGATTTAGGAGAAGAAACTTGAAAACTATTAGCACAAAATGAAAATTTGCTGATTTTTAATGTTTTCGTGTCGATAAATTAGGTGTATACATCAAATATAATGTGAAAGAAGAATGTGTAAAGTTAATTTATCTATTATTTGCTTATACTAACTCAAAAGTCTGCATGACAGAAGGTACTCTTAATATGATGTCTTGAACTAGCAGTAAAATGATGGAAAAATTGGTGCATTTAAAATGAATTTGAAGTTGCTTCAGAATTGGAGAATCGATATTGTAGGATGACAGACATAATTTATTTCCTAATATATCAATTTATGAAAGTTTTTTCTGTACTTTTCCCTAGAAAAATTTTTTACTGTAAATCTCTACTCTGAGGATTAATAGAGGTAGGCTGTTTGTTCGTCTTTTAGGTGGTTGCCATGGAAGTCTTCTACTTCTGCTTCCTTTTACAAATTTTCTCCAATCCATTGTCCGACATTCTTTCTAAATCTTCATTCAGTTTCATTTTATGTCTCTTGATCTATTTTATTATGCTTTGATAAATTTGTTCACTTCTCAAATGTCAGTACATATAACATTAGCAATATTCTTGAATTCAATTGAATATTAAAATAGACATCATATCATTGGTGAATTCGAATTGGGACTATTAAATTACGGGATAGAGCTCATAATATTAGAGGAAATTTAAGATATCTTATTTCCTATATTTTGCGTTGGTATCATCGTTCAGCCGTTATTATTGAATTCAATTTATTATAACCCAGAAGCTTCGTAAGTACATTAATTAATTAACTCAATTCAAATTAAGACTATCGCAGAGATTTTCCATAGGCTGCGCGGTTTCTACGTCGATAGTTCTCATGATTTTGTATTACAAATTTGCTATATTATGACTTTCACCGTTTTGTCTTTTCAACTTCTCCTTCGTTTTACCTCTTCTTGCTTTTGACTGGAAGTTTTACATTTAAAAAGCGTAAATAGAGTTTGTCTTTTCTATATGGTCGTATTCTCAAAATATGGATTTTGTACAACTAATTTTTCTAAAAATCTTACTTCTTTGTCTTCTAAATTTTAACTTCATAATATATGGTTTGGCGATTTTACTGTATGTATTTCAGCAATTGGCAATTCTTTTTATTCTATGCTTCTACGAGGGTGGATCAATAAATACCCGTGTTAGGAAAGAAGACGAAGTTTTTCACAAATTTTTTTTTTATTTTTCAACGTAATCACCTTTTAGTACAATACACTTTTCCCAACGTTTCTGCCATTTCTTTAACCCCTCCAAAAAATACGATTTGTCAAACTCTGCAAAATACGCTTCTGTCTCGACGATAACCTCCTCGTTTGAGCTGAATCTTTTTCCCCTGAGCCACGTTTTCATGTTGGGGAACAGAAAGAAGTCGCAGGGAGCCAAGTCAGGCGAGTACGGTGGGTGCGGCAGCAATTCGTAGTGCAGTTCATGCGACTTTGCCGCGACAATTCTGGATGAATGTGCTGGTGCATTATCGTGATGAGACAGCACTTTTTTTTTTAGCCAAATGGGGCCGTGTCTCCTTCAATTTTATATCGAATCGATCCAATAATTCACTGTAGTACTGCCCCGTGACCGTTCTTCCTTTCTGCAAAAAGTCCATGAGGATTATTCCGTTGGAATCCCAAAAAGTCGTGGCCATGACCTTTCCGGTCGATGGGACCGTCTTTGCCTTCTTCGGAGCAGATTCACCCCGAAAAATCCATTGTTTTG
The DNA here is from genome assembly GCA_935421215.2 of Melolontha melolontha. Classification (NCBI taxonomy): domain Eukaryota; kingdom Metazoa; phylum Arthropoda; class Insecta; order Coleoptera; family Scarabaeidae; genus Melolontha; species Melolontha melolontha. The sequence goes on from OW285240.1 coordinate 106,905,472, forward strand.
ACTCGCTTGGACTCTGGCGTATAATAATGGATCCAGGTTTCATCAACGGTGACGACTCGACGCAAAAACTCCTGCGAATTTCTCTTAAAGAGGTCCAAACACTGCTTCGACATTGACAACCGTATCCGCTTGTTGTCCACCGTAAGCAATCGCGGCACCCATCGGGCCGACACCTTTCTCACCGATAACTTATCATGTAAAATATTAATTGCCGTTCCGTACGACACGCCTACGGCCTCTGCTACTTCGCGCACTTTCGTTCGGCGATCAGCGAGAATCATGTCGTGGACCTTTTCAACGATTTCCTCGGTAACCAAGTCTGCCGGGCGGCCTGGGCGCTCCTTATCAAAAACAGATGTACGACCACGTTTAAATTCGTTGAACCAATATCTTACTGTTGTCATAGATGGTGAAGGGTCCCCATAGACAGCATCCAACTTCGCTTTTATTTCTTCGCATGTTTTTCCATCCAAAAATAAAAAGCGAATTACGGATCGATATTGCTCTTTTTCCATTTTATCGAGAAACACGAAACACGTGTGATACAACTGGCTGCCAAATAAAAACTAACCTATGAATCAGTCTGAAATTTATTATGGTGTTGTCTGACAGATGGTAGTACACGACGGTAATGCCAACTTCCCTCAGCAGCGCCACCTGTCTTCAAACACGGGTACTTACTGATAACTATTATCGGGATAAAATTTGTTTTATTTTATCGCAATAATATTTTCATTTTATGTTTCCTTTTCGTTTAAGATTAAACCTACAAAATAGTAGCCATAAATTTTACTGTGTTACTTCAGGTCTCCTGCCAAGATACATTTTACAAGTGTATTTGAAATCGGAGGAGACATTAAAGTCGAAGAAAGAGTACCTGTGTATCTATTTCAAATAGCTTTTTGTCAGTTAGTTTTTCTTTTACTATCGTTTGGCTTATGTATGTTTTCTTATGCCTTATTTGCTTTGATTTATTTCAAATGCGCTTCGGTGTATAAACTGTTTTTATACCTGTATCGATCACGAGTATATCTAATAACCTTATATTTATTTTATGTCTTGTACAAGTTAGCCAATAGAAGGTGTCGAAAGAATGTTCGATACTATCCTTGTTCATGTAGGCGTATTATAATGTAAACAGTATATTAACAATTATACACTGACATTTAGCTTGCTTGACGAGCGACATTTTTCAACGTTTTATAATATCGTTTCGACGTTTTTGGACAATCTAAAAAAAAGCAGCAACTACACGAGATGCAACATATCTGAACATTTATTTAAATGTGCTCGTTTGCCCACTTTCACTGGTGGGGTGTTCTTTGTCCGTTCGTGAGGCTCTAGCCTGCCTCAATACACGCACAAAAACGTGCTCATATCTCCCTGCTATTGGCCATGAAAGATCTCGTTTTAGTACTACATTTATCTCAACGAAGTCGCGCTTATGCACAGTGTTCTCTCAACATATTTTATGTACACATTACACATTAATATAACATGGAACGTTTGTAGTTTCAGTTCTCCGTACAGTGGTGATAGTTATCCTGTTGTGGCGCTTCAAATGTGATGTTTGTTTTGTGATAGTGGTTACAGGATTCAAAAACAGTGGGCAGCTGGCGGCGTGTATATGTATATATGTGTGTGTGTATATGTAAAAGTGTGACTCATCTAATGTTTATGTTTTTATGCATGCGTTCTTTTCTCTTTTTGGAAAATATTTGCGTAGAAACGTGGGCGAATCCGTAGTAATTTGGTTTATTTACGGTAAAAATCTTAAATTGCAGATAAATTTCAGCAATATAATGAAGTCACTAACGTGATGTACTTTTTAAACATGATCTACTTTTCTCAAAATATAATATTTATTATTTAAGAAAAGTTTATGTTACAGGATGTTAGTTTTTAAGGAACTAAAAGTTTATTTTAAAGAAATTTCAGTTTGGTAGGTAGTTTATTAATTTGATCAATTTAAAATATTACTAAGTGTACTTATTACTCATGGTATATTTTATTAATTAATTGTAAGTTCATTCAGTTAATTTTTAGTGTTTCCTTCTGTATCTGGAAAATTATAGCGTTTAATTTTATGAATTATACAAAAATTCTTGATTTCTTTGAAATTGTTTCTACAACAAACAGTAAAGTTTCCACTTTACTGTTTGCGGAAAATATTTATTGTTCATTTAAATGAATATACTTTGTTGGCTTTTATAAAGACAAATGCTATAATGTTCATTTATTGTGATTCATGAGGATAAATATTAGAAATTATATTGAATTTGTGATTAATAGATAAATTCGAAAAAGAACTTAAAATCAAATATTAATTAGGTCAGAAATGTTACTTGATTAAAAATAAAATAAGCATTTTTATCAAATGCAATCGGCTGGAGCAATAAATAATTTTTTGTATCCAAATGAACATGGAATATAAAAACATATATAATTATATCGGAAAAACTGATATATTCATATGGTTTGTGTATTTAAATACAAAAAAAAAATATTTGTTCTAGCCTAGATTTAATTTCATTAGAATATATTTTTTTTCATTTTTATTCAATCACTTCCATATTATAATCAAAATCATACGTATGGTATGACTAACAAGGATGTAGATTTTCTTGAAATAGCATAATTTTAAAATTCTGGCATATATGTATAAAGGTTTGACATTTTTTTTTTGATTCGCATATAATATGACTATATCTAATTTTATTAAATGCAATATATTATTTAATATGCTCTAATATTGTTTTTAAAGTAGGGATAAGTAAATGAAATTCTAAAACAGGTGATTTTGTCCTAAAGTATTGGTTTAAAAGGTCCAAATTCTCTCTTAAAATGTGTGCAATTTATTTTGGAATTTTAAATATTTTTAATCAATCTCACAAACGATTTCTGCGTTTCTTTGACGAGATGAAATCATATCGAACTTTTTGGACATTGAGGACCTTGCTCGTTCCAGTTTTTGGGCGACCTTAATTGTCGTCCTCAAGCATCTCACGGCCACTTTGAAATCGCTTAAACCACTCGTACACTTCAGTACAGGGTCAACATTCATCTGTGTGTTTTGTGAAGTGTTTGATGCGTTTCGCCAAAGCTTTTGTTAAATTTAATATAAAAGTAAATCGCATTTCTTTGTTTGAAATTCACTTTTTCAATCATGAGTGAAAACCTCCAGTCGCTCTACTTAAATGCTAGTTTAAATATTTTTCGCACTTTTGTTGTATTACAATAATTTTCAAGAAGACATGCACAGGTAAAAGATTCCTTAGCTTTCATGCTTGGCTTCTTCTCTTTTTTCCAAATGATTGAGGACATCTTACAAAATAAAAACGGGATAAGAAATAGATATTTTGGAGTACATACAATATGGCTTGTTATACGAGGTGGTACCCAGAAATTTCTAAAATGTGAAAAAAAAGCAGAATAAATTGTTCTTACAACTTATTTACTACCATCCATTCCAAAGAACTCTACTTCTGCATGAATACATCGATCCCAGCAACTTGTCCATGACTGTTTCAGTTTCAATTTCGGACACAGAAAGAAGCCATAAGGGGCAAGATCCGGGGAGTAGGGAGGGTTGGTGCATTGTGGTGGTGAATCGACGAATTGTTGAGATGCTTGCGTTGATGTTTTTCTTAGTCGCCGAAGAACATCGCAATAAAGTCGCCTATTAACTGTTTCGCCTGATGGGACAAATTCTTTGTGCACGATGCCATCAGTGTTAAAGAAGCAAATCAACATCAACTTGACGTTGCTTCGAACTTGCCGCACTTTCTTCGATTGCGGTGACGATGGCGTCTTCCACTGCGATAACTGCTTCTTCGTTTCAGGAGTGCGCGAACTCGCACACTCACGATTCGTCGCCAGTAATAATTCTAGTATTGAAGTTCGCATCCCTTAAGGCAGTTTCTTTAAGTTCTTTGCACACATGAACACGGTGCCATTTTTGTTCATTGCTAAGTAACCTTGGCACAAGCTTCGCAGCAATACATCGGATGCTGAGTTCGCCGGACAAGATACACTGACAAATGCCGTGTGACAACCCGGAAATGTTGCACATGTTTTGAATTATTCTCCTTCGGTCTTGCAGGATAGCATCACGCACTTTTGCCACATGTAATGGCGTGTTTTCTGTCGATGGAACACCGGAACGCTCATCATCATCAACCGACACACGTCCATTTTAAAACGGTTGAACCACTTATAAGTTTGCATCTGGCATCTGCATCAACCCCACCAAATGCTTATTTAACCATTTTCATAGTTTCCGCTGCCGTTTTACAAAGTTTGAATCTGAATTTGATTTCTTTGCTCTTTAACCTCAGACATTGTAGTGTCACAGAATAGCACAAACAACTCAACAAATATAAACACAAAAACTATTTGCTGCCACCACCAAGCAAAGTACCGTTTAATAGAATGACTTAGTATAGATGTAGCTCACACCAACTAGCGCTATGGAGCTGTACTACCATCCCTTCGCGCGCTACATTCAAATTCTGGAAATTTATGGGTTAGCACCTGGGTTGGTATTCAGCTTATGTTCCTAAAGTAAGGGAATTGAGATTTTATACCTCTTATTCACTATTTTTATATATGGGTTTTATTTCTATTTGTTATTATTTACTGCTTAAGTCATATTCTTTAATGAAAATTATATACTGATTTTCTTTGAAATATAATGGAATTTTTATTACCAATAAGTTGTATTTTATGCCAATAGTGAAAAATAATAGTTTAAAAGTACTCAACTAGATTATTTAAAGTTAGTTAATAAACATCACAACGTAAATTCTAATATATGGTCTAATCAGTTAGATACACTTTCGATTATTTTTTTTGCATAAACAATGATAATCATAAATCATAACTTACGAATGCCGCAGACAACTTTCTCAATCTAAATTCGAGCTTGCTCCGTTATTTTTTATTTCGAGATTTGCATATTAGCAGGGAAATTTAACAATCGCTATGGCTAACCTCAGAATTTTACGTCAACTTATATGAGACACATATTTAGGTTGTTTTTTTTTTTATATTAACTGATGCGCCCGTGTTTTTCATAAATTTCAATATTTACTCTCTTAAATTTTTAACGAATAGACACAGTTTGTTGAAGAACTTCCTCAGAAGTATAAATTAAGTGTAATACCATAATACACATTTGTTTGTGCAAGTCGTTATGTTTAGATATTAATAAATTTATTATAGTATAGTATAATTTAGTATAGTATAGACTGCGAATTTGAAAATTATTAGTTCATCCGAAGTTGATGTTCACTTCAGTTACATTTGCTTATTGGGAAAAATAACTTTCTTTCAAGATTTTAATCGAAGACTATATACTATATAAATCTACTTGTTAGAGGTTTTAACAGACCGTAAGACATCAGAAAATTCATTGTTGTTTCTGGTTATTTGTTTTAGTTATTAAATAATTGCGTTTTGACCTAATATATTTTTATTAAGAGATAAAGGAGAATTGAATAAATGAAAAGTTAAATTGTGTATGAAGTAATAAATTATTTATACACCTCCTCATGTGAATTTTAATAATGCTAAGCAAAGTAAACATGTACAAATTAACGTAATATATATTATTTAGAGAGTAGCAGGAAGAGTTTAATGTTTTTAATGGAATATTTTTTTGGTTTATTTTTTGTCAATTTTAACTGAACAAACAAGTATAGGAATTTTTTCATTACTTGTTAGTCCCACCAACATAATATTGGAAATTCAGACTATTTCAAATACAATTATTTTTTTTTTTAATTGTTTTCGAGTCTACTAATGTTACAAGGTGCCAGAATTGAACAAAAATTACTGGCTTAACATTACTTAATTTACTAAGATAGTTGGATTAATACTAAAAATAGTTTAAATATTTTAGAGCTCACTTTCGTTTCGATTTTGTACGTTTACTACAAAATTTTATTTATTATGGATAAAATATATCTAATATAGGACATTTAATTTTTAAAAGTGCGAGATAGAAATACTAGGTAAGTTTATGACAAAATAGAAACATCTTTTATCTATATGTCTTCCACATGCAGTTATTATAGCCTTGCAAAATTTCGGCATTCTTTCTGGTAATTTGCTTAAGTCATTAGGGTTTATATCATCCCACTCTTCTCCCAAATAGTCTCATAATTGTTTGTAGTGTTCTGTCCTGACCAATAATTACTCTTCCAGCATTTCTTCGAAAAACATTGTTTCTCCCACACAATATTTCTAAACCATCCTCTGCAATGACCGTCGGTATTATACACTGTTTACTTGTAAGTTCGCCAGTCCGATGGCACACAAATATTCTTCGATTTCTGCCAAAGGATTTAAGTTGTTTAGTACAAACTCCCCACAAAACGGGTTTTCATTCTTGATACTCTAAGTGACAATGTTAATCGTTCCTTTTATGAATTACTCAAATTGATGTTATTTTTCAACTACGGAAGCTCTTTGTTCGTACAATTAGTAATCGTCTCTTCATTGTTGTCAGTGATACTTTTTTATTTTGGTTTTCATTTAATCACCGCGACATTTTTAATGTTAACCACTGATTCCGCTTGGAAGTTGTGATAATAAAACTGTCGTCAGCGCTGGTAGCTTTTAGTCTTCCACCACGTCTTTTGTTCGACTGTCATCCAGTTCTCTTTTTTTCTGTTGATTACACTATGCACTGCTTTAAGAAAAACTCCAATTTTCCTGGCGATTTTGCTTTGATAATACCGTTTTAAGTCTTAAGCAATAAATTATCTAATATAATTTGACACAAACCAATGATACCTATACTCTCTAAAACAATTAGGACTCTTTATAATGTTCCAATCATAAATAAAAGCAGGTAATCAAAGAGTATTCTCTTTTGTTTCCGAAAATAATTAAATAAATACACTTTAAATAGCCTACTTAAGAATGTAAACTGAATGTATTTATTAACAAAAGTAAATTGGAACAATTTTTGTTGTAATTTTAATTTTTTCGCTAAGTTTGTGTCTGCCTTTAAACTTCCCGACGATAGTGTACATATGTAATGTTTGGAGTAGTACTGACCGAGTTAAAATAGAATGAACAAGAGTAAATATATGTTGCTGTCTTAATTTAATTACTTCTTATTTATTTTTTTTTTAAGTTAGATCTAGATAATATTCTATTCAATATATTTACTTCACATTGAATTTGATTTATTAGCTTATTTATCTTATAATCGAGAACATTACGACATTTCTACTTGTATTAGGTGTTACATATTTATGAATATAATTGTTTAGCTTTCGGTGTGCCTATTTATCTGTAAACCCACATTCACCCGCTACCAAATAGGAAGCGATTTTATCTATTTCGTGGCCAAGTTTATGTATTACCTTCGTTAACTGACTACCGACACTGGCTTGCTTGAATTATCTGTTTCGCTATTCAACACAATACTTCCTTCTATTCCCCTGCTTTGATGTCGAAATTTATTATCGTTAGAGATTTTAAATCAGTACAATGCTTTCCAATGTTACCACGCCATTATTTTTAGGAATAAAAGGTATTTGGCATTGGTAGTTGATAAAGGATATGTCAGTACCGTTTTTCTTGTTTTTGTTTACTACTGAAATATTACACGGCGTAATTTACGGATCCGGTAATTCCTCGTAATATTATCTTATGTAGTCTAGTTTACCTTAAAAGTAAAATTTTAGATCAAAAAGTACTATAGACCAAGTAATAAAATCTGAGGCTTCCCAATATTCATTTATATTTTGCGTTCGTGATATCGTATTTATTGTATAAACACATTTTTTAATATTCTATTCAGGCAATCTGCACAGACAGTTTGCTTCAGTTTGGAATGAAGTTTGCAAATATTTTGAACGGTAATATAAATTTATTGTAGGCTTTCCCTGCTGCTTTTATTTAAGAATCGTCTTTGGAGTTTAGCCGTATTTCATGACTTATCAGTAAATCTGTAGTCATGCTTTGGGTTGAAGTTGCTGGGTATCTTTGGCAGGTGCCTTCCTAATGTTCTTCATTTAATTAAAAAGAAGACTTTCGAAAGTAAATTAAAATAAGTAATCCCTATAAGTCAAAAATGAGACTACTGGTGAGAGGGGTATCTATAAATGAAAATGATCTCAGCACAAGAAGCTTTGGGATTAGCTCTTCTGATGAATTTTTTTATGCAGGCATTATGAAATTAAAGATCTGCATATAGGTATCTATTATAAGTCAGAGTCGAGAGCAAAACCATTGGAAATTACAGTTAACCACGCGGCCTTACAATTTCATTAATTGAGATCAATACTCCCCAGAAACGAGTGAACGTTTCACCTTTCATAGCAACAATGGAATAAATATTCACAAACATTATTCTGCTGATACCCAGCAAGGAGTAATTTCGTTCGGTTTAGGATGATATCGACCTTGATAAAGTGCTTCCGTTCTGATCCCTGTAAATATTCTCCTTAATATCTTTCTCTCTCAGACATTTTGAGTTTTTTCGGTTCAGAACCGGTCTCATATCTATAGGACAGGTTTGTTCTTGCATATTCTGTTTTATTTTCCTACGTTTTTCGATTTCAAGATTTTGAGTCCACCTCCTGCTTAGTATCAACGTTTTTAAGTACTTGTAATCCTCCACTTCCTTAAGCTTATATTATCACTCGCCGATTTCATTTTCATTATTAAAGTTTATCGTTTAAGTTTTACTAATGTTAAGTTGTAGATCTGTATAATCCGCGGGTCTTATAAGTTGTATCAGTTTTGAAGTTTTTTTCTGAGCCTACGCCATCAGCGTAGGCCATTACCATTTAATATACTTTTTTATGTATGTATGGCTGCCCAATGTCTAAAGCTAGAAACTTGTTCAGACCCCAAGTACCGCTTAGAGTTTATTAAGTGTTCCATGGCTTTGTTAATACACTTCATCGTCGTAAAAGGGTAGACATGTTTTTTTTTTTACTTTATTATATCACAATTTTTTTCACTTGAGAATTCGTTCGTAATACCAATTTTACAGATCTTAATGTTAGACATAATTCATTGAATTTCTAAAAAATAACAGAATATTATAAGATTTGTTTATAAAATTATTTATGAATCATTGCTTATTTTGTAAATAAACTGACATTGTATACTGTATTCTTAATAATTATTTAGTACGATAATATTAGTGCAAATAATAGTATTTTATGTTTATCGTCTCGTAAACATATTGCACATCTTTACAGACTTTGCAACTGTGAATCAGATCGTAAACTTATGTAAATTAATTACATTAGAATACGCCTTGCAAGACAACTGTTTCTCCACACCCGTGTGCGTTTGCAAAGATTATTATAGGTCATGCCAATCTTTCCCATTTATTTCATTTCCCTTTCTTTCTGCCCAACGAATAATTGACCTTGCCGATTCACCATTCACGAAGTTTATTGCGCTTTTTCGTGATCCACTCGCCTATTTACAATCTTGATTATTATTGTTAGCAGAACGTCTTTACAATTTCAACGAGACTGACGGTACAGCACGTTGATGATCTTTTGTGCACTTCAAAGGTTCGAGGTCGAGTAATTTGACCGCATCAGATTATTACGGAATTTTTTCGCATCCGCCAAATTCGACGGACGTGATTTTGAAACATTTTGCTTTGAGATATTGTTAATTGGTTGCATTAATCAGCTTTCTTACAACATACAGGATTTCCATAATCGGTAAAGTTCTAAGTTTCTTGTTAGAAAAAGTCATGTTACAAAATTATATTCTCTATTAAAAATTTTATATTTCAGCATTACTATGGACGTTTGCAAAACATTTAATCCATTAAATTAAATCTACGGTTATTAAATTGAAAAGAAATGGAAATACAGATATTGCATTTGAAGAATTATGAACATCTGTTACAGCATATAAAAGCGATAGCCATTAAACCTTAATCGAACTACACAACAAATATTTAAAATACTAAATTGAATGTTACTGCAAAGAATTCATACAAAATGTAAATATACAGGTTTTGGGAATCTTAATAGGTTGTACTAATTCTCGATAAGCAATCTTTAATGTGCAAGGTGTGTCCAGAATGCTCCGATAAGCTATTGAAAAAAGAGTGACGAAGAGTTTTTGGCATAGGAACGGATAAAATCCTTAGGGTTGGGGTCTCATGTCCAACATAAAGGCGAAACTTGTTGCGTTATGATAGCAGAATATGGGCAGTTATGAATTATTATCTCCTGCCTAAGATTGTCACGCTTTTGTCTTACATCGCACGCATTAATTGTGGAACCTCATGATTAGAAATCCATAAACAAAACTTGTCTTTTCTAATATACTGCATATAAATAATCTTTCGTGTACTTGGTTTTAATTTTTGTTAGCAATTCACTCCATAGACTTGCTTCGACTCAGAGGTTCCATGCGATCTTGTTTTCAGTCATCACATAATCGTTATTCTTCAAAGATGGTTGGCCATTGTGTATATTTCTTGTGTTTTTTAATAAAGAGCCTCGCGTACTATTGAATCACTCGTCATATGTTTAGCCAATTAAAAAAACGGACCGAGTTTTACGTACAATAAATAGATGTGTCGGCTTTCTTCTCATTATTTTCTGGATATTCCTCGTACTTACATGGCACGGTAGCCATCTCCTATTTATAACACTTTTCATGGAAATATTACAATATTTACTTATTTATATTCAAGATATCTTATCGTAAATATGATCAAATTATTCCAATTGGATAGCTGAGTGATTGCATCTCAGTTTGCTTTGAATTTAACAAGGTATTAAAATTAAATTGTTCAAATACACTTCTACTGATTCTCTTTAGTTTATGCTGGTTTTCTTCGTATCATCTTACCTTACGAGAGTGGATTGATATATAAGGTCGCCCACAACGTGCCATTTATCGCGAGTTCGATTACTGAGATGCGTAACTTGCAACGATCCGTGATAGAATTTACAGGCGTTTGAAAGCTGTTTATGGCACTGATTGTATGAATGCGAAAAATGTTCGTCAGTACCAAAATTCAAAAGAGTTACATCAGCGCAGAAAGTCATGCTCACCATTTTCTGGGGCGTAAAGAGAGTCAGTCATTCATACCGAATATCTGCCGAAGGAATCAACGATTAATTCAATAAGATACTGCAAAACTTTACAATCACTAAAGAATCGTATCCGTAGAGTAAGGCCGGAAAGAACGAGTTTTGCATCACAACAACGCCCGACCACATTGCAGTAACCCAGCGGTGAAGATAGTGCCGAGCCTGAAATTCACGGTTGTTTCGTACCTTTCGTACAATCTTGATTTGGCACCTTCAGATTTCCGGTTGTTCCCAAAGTTGAAAGTGGTATTGAAAGGTCAACATTTTTCATCAGGCACGAAGTTCGGGGTGCTGTTCGCAATTGTATCAACAGGAAACAAGAAAATTTGTTTATGAACGTAATGAAGAAATGAATTCGGCGTACGAAGAAACGCGTTGCACTAAATGTTGATTATGTGGAAAAATAATTATGCATATTAATAGTACAATAAATTTACTTTATTTCATAGTGATGTGAAAAATGACATTTTTCGGATTATCTATGGTACAAGAAATGGAACATTAAAGTCCTAGTACTTTATAGTAAAATATTAAAGTTCTTCAAACTTCAAAATTATTCGTTTATTTCCGGAACAAACTTTCGTTTTGATATAACTCACACTTAAGTAAGTTACCAAGCAACAAAGTTTTCGTTCAAAATGAAAGTTTGTCCGGATAAACACAAGCTCTTATGGTATTACCCCCGAATAATTTCTGCGAGATATAAATGTCATTTTTGACATCAGTATGAAATAAATTCATTTCTTTTTATTTAAAATTCATTAAACTTGCAGTATGAAATAAACCGTTGTATTCACCACTAACGAAAACTGTTCTATTGGTCTTCGATAGTAATTCCGTTCTCGGTAGACGCCTCGGACGTATACAATTTTTTCGTCCTTGAAAATGTCCTTTTCGTTCTTGTTAAATACAATACTATCACACTTTACGACGCTATTTTATTCGAATTTTTCATAGAAAAAATTCGCCCTCAAGTAGGAAGCGAACCCACGACCTCTGCTGATGTAACTCGAAGCATCCCCATAAAAGTTTCTAATTCACGCCTCAACAGCTCAGTGGTCGAGCAATGGTCCGGCAAGCCAGAGGTTGTGGGTTCGATTCCTACTTGAGGGCGAATTTTTTCTATGAAAAATTCGAATAAAATAGCGTCGTAAAGTGTAGAAGAATATTTACAATTATATATTATATATATATATGCGAAAACGCAATTAATCTGTATGATACTATCATTTTGAGACTGGTTTTACTATTTTGTCTTTTATTATTTTATAAGTTGGAGAGCTTATATATTAATCCGCCCTTCTATATAATTTTCTTGCACTAGGGATAATGGTAAGGCCCGTGAAATTTTGCAATAAATTTACATGTAAATTTCTTATTTTATAAAGTTGGAGAGCTTATATATTAATCCACCCTTCTATATCATTTTCTTGCACTAGGGTTAATGGTAAGGCCCGTGAAATTTTGCAATAAATTTACATAGTTTTTCGATATTGTTGTATGAGCGTGTATGACACCATGCATTATTGTACAAAAAAAATTGCGCTTGCGCATGCATAATAGTGTGTAAGTTCAGTGTTATTACCGTGGTAAATGTTGGCGGTCTTTGGTAAATTAAATTGTCAAAGTCTTTGATTAGCTGGCCTACTAAATTTACAACATAATTCCTTTGAATAATTTAGTAAAAAATGTCAAATAATACAACTAAGCTTTAGACGACATACACCTTTGTGAATGTTATGCTCACAGCCTCGCAAATTATGATCTTCACAACATGTGTTAACCGTGCCACTTCTATCCCTTTACGCACTTTTCACGCAGACTTGGCAAAAAATTTAGAACCGATTCTAAATATGTAATTTCCTTGCTTTTGCAGAAAATTTAGCACGTATTGTTTTATTTTACACGTTGCGAAATTTCGCATCTTGTCATACGGGCCTTAATCAGTAAAGAGTTTGCTTATACTTTTTCACAGACTATGTGATTGAATTTCACTTTATTAAAATTTATTGAATTTATGTTAGAGAACTCTGCTCACATTTAAATATAGTTTAATTATTATAGATTTAGTTAGTATTTTCTATATCACATAAAATTATTTAAGCGACATTATGATTAGTATCTGATATTTAAATAAGTTATTTCAATACCCAATAAAACAATCGTTAAAGTCGTTTTTTAATGGTCTTAATATATTCTATCTGTTACATATTTTTTTTCGAACGGAAATTTAAATTATTTCAATTCATTGCAAGAACAATTGCAGTTCTAAAGTTTTATATTGTATTAATGTACAAGATAAACAGAACAATAAATATCTTACAATCACTTTCTATGAATTCATACATTATTATCAGTTATACTTATAAATAATCAAGGACCATTACAATTGACTTAGCAGTTGATATTTCATAGACAGAAGCGATGAAATTTAAAAGTTTTATATTGTACAGACGTCTTGTAAATTTGAGTTTTTTTTTTGCAACAACTCCTTTTAAGCATTATAACGCATATATAAAAATATGATTGTTTTTTAAGGAAGAGAGGGTACAACTACATGTTGGATAACAAATATGACCTACTTTCTTCGTAAATGTAATCGCTAACTTTTAGGTCCATGTGTTCTTATGTAGGTACCCGGCCTTTGTAGAATTGTGTTCCTTCATAACTTACAATTGAAAAACGTCACTGCGGTCGCATGTGGACGCTAAGAAAATAGACTAATAACGCAGCTTGCGGCAAAATTCGCGTGCCGGCGACCTTGTTGACGTACATTCGGGGCAAGGTTTCCACAATACATGGAGAATACAACCAATAGTTTTTCTGTTCGACACATATTCGGTATCTTCTTGCTTTATCAAGTTATTTTTTATAAGTGAACAAGGTCTTTTCGCATTCATGTAATTGTGTATGTAATTCTTTTGAGCGCACATCTTCTGGCATAATTCTGCATTATTTATGATAACTTTGTATAAAAGAAATACTTTAAAGTGTATTGTATTATTATTGTTATTATTTAAGATTGTAAGAATTAAAAAAATATAAATCTCAAATTTCTTAAAGAAAAGGAATGTGGAAAAAATTCATACTCACTATATATACAGTGGAAACTCTCTTGAGCGGACACCGAAGGGACCATTGAAATGTGTCCGTACAAGAGGGCTGTCCGGCCAAGAGAAAACTACAAATTTAAATCAACAAAAATTTGTCTAAGGTTGCTAGTTTTTAAAAATTAAAGCTGTTTCTTTGTGTTCGCTTTCCAGTAAATAATAAACAGTTGTTATTTTTTATTTAAAAATACTTTTATTAAAAAAAAAATAAACAGTTCAATTGGGTTTAATAACAAAAAAAAAATCATTAAATGTAGCTCTATATGTAATAAAAGTTTAAAATGTTTTATGAGTAGTATATTATTTCAATAAATATTCCTCCATCCTGGTTTGGCGTGTTTTGGTCTTGGCTATAACATCTTGAAAATGTAAGTCCAGCGATGAAAGTATATTCATAGCTTCTGTATCACCTTGGCATTTCACAAACGCTATAAGATCATGCGCTTTCGCCAAAGCCTCTTTATATGTTAGGATGTTGTTACTTGCATCTTGAAGATCTGAAGGTTCAATTTCATCTGTTGAGTCATCAGAAATTTCTTGAACTTCAGATATTTGTTCTTGTAAAGGTACGAGCAAATCTAAAGGTAATCTCTCAATTGGTAAATCATCATCGATCTGATAAAAATCTTTTAAGCTTTGCTCACTGACCCCTGCAATACATCTTTCCTCAATTTCGGCTAGTAGGTTTAATGGCAAATCATCCTCAGGGTCAAAATCAACATCAAATACTGTCAGACATTCCTGGCTGTGAAGTGATAATCCTGCCTTACGAAAACAGTTCTGAACTGTTTCAGAAGTAACTTGGTCCCATGCACTTTTAGCAAAATAAACTGCATCCAATAAGTTTATACTTTTCGCTAAATCATAGGGTGTTAGAAATTTCAATGTTTGCTAGTAGGTGCCTCAGTATCAAAGTTCTGTAATTACGCTTAAAATTTTTAATAACACCCTGATCAAGTGGTTGGCTAATTGAAGTACAATTAGGAGGCAAAAAATGTATTTTAATGTTTTTCAAATTGATGTTTTTTGGATGCGATGCCGCATTGTCCAAAAAAAGTAAAATTTGCCTATTTTGCCCTCCCATTTTTCGGTCGAAATTTTATAACCATTCACTCATAATTTCAGACGTCATCCACGATTTGGTGTTTGATTTCCATGTCACCGGTAAATTATCTCTTATTCAATTTTTAAAAGCTCTTGGTTTAGATGCCTTTCCAATAACCAGCAGCTTTTCTTTGTCTCCAGCCATGTTCGCACAGTGCAAAATTGTTATCCTTTCCTTAGACAATTTTCCTCCCACACATTTTTGATTTTTTAAAGTCATGGTCTTGTTTGGTAATGCCCTAAAATAAAGCCCAGTTTCGTCAGCATTGTAAATATTTTTTGGTATGTACCTTTGGTATGTTCATAATCGCTTTTTTTTAAGGAGCGATTTTAAAACCAATTAAGACGAGAGGCCTAAATGGTCTTTCAAAATTGCTTGAATAAATCTTAGTAAAATACCAGTATTACCTACAAAGTTTGTAATTATCAATTCAATGATTTTTGAGCAGGCAATTTTATATTGATGTGGTTTTCATAAGTTGATATTTAGGGTCGTCTAGACCGTTTTTCATCGCGTACATTTACCACTCAAATACTTGTTCTTGATATGCACTTGTCAACACAACCTTATGCTAACATTTTGAACTTATCCGTAGCAGAAATTTCATTCCACAAACAACATTCTTTGCTCGACAAAATCAGACATAAAAATCGTAGAAAAAGTACATTTATCGTGACAGAAAAATAATAGTTTATTTACTAACTAACAAAAATTATAACATGAAATTTTGTGCAGGTGTCAAAACCAGTAGTAGCGACCTAGGAAAAAATATTGAGGCCGTTTTGATATATATTTATTAAATGAACTAATGACTTTGTTGTATTGTCCTCAAACTTTTCTAAATAGGAAGTTATTTCCTAATCGATTCTGTTATACGCTCTATAATGATTGGAATTAAGTTTGGAACCTATGTTTAATAAGTCATTACCATATTACCTTCATTAAAAATATGAATCTATTAATACCTTCAATTAAAACAACTATTGTATTTCTTAGACGCATGTTTGATTGCCAATAATTTCAATATGAAGTGTAGGTAAAATATCCGTTCATTTAAGCGTTTGCAATGCTGTATATTTATGACAAGGCGGGCTCATGAACATTATTATGAATTAACATTTTCGCCGACACGCTGATTGGTTTTAAGAAACATGATGTCCATATTAAGATACGAATACAATACAATTAATAGTAGGTCTACCTACGCGCGCTAATAATAAATCACTGTATTTTTACCGATCGGAAGTGGATATTAACGCCTTTTGATAAACTAAGACTACTAAAAGAAATACATATATACAACGACATAGTAATTAACTATTAACTTTGCAATATTAAAAATTTACATAAATTGAGAAATACATCAATTATTCATGAGAATCGCATTCAGTTTACCACGCTTTGTAAAAGGAAAGATATTTAGTTACTTTAAGAGCTTGAACAGCAGTAAAATAAAAACATACGTAAAGTAACTGTTTCGGAATATTCTTATGACATAACTGTTTTAAATCATGCACGTAAAGCATAATACTGTGTTAATAAGTTAAACGGTTTATAAATCTTGTATGTCTGCTGTAACTGCACATGCATATTGTATTTTATTTATTAGATCAAGATTGTCCAAGACCAGTTTCTACTTTTTTTGTTGCTTATATACAAATAGGTCGATATAAATAACCGTCAAGGTAAGATGAATTTAATTAGATTCAACACTGATGGTAAAAAAAGTGAATTTGTGTCACTGATTTCAGTTACAATTATATATAATAATATGTAATTTTGTTCCGAGGCCTGTTTTTATTTAATTAAATTCAAAAACGTGCTACTTAAAGCAAATATTTTTCATTTATTTATTAAAAATTAATTTGTATCTAAATTGTTTGGTTCGATATTTTATAATTCAAACAAATCTAGGTTTAGTATCATCCAAGAAATTTATCTATATGTATTCTAATTTGAAAATTTAAACATTATTTTGATTAGTCTAGCATTTTAATACAAATATATTTTTCCTACAATGTTCAGAAATTCAACATTCCCACACAAATTGAGTGCGAGAAATTACCAATTCCTGAACTAGTGCGGGAATGTTGAAAAACCAAAAATACAGATTATACCTACTCACATTTGAAATTTATTATTGCATATGTTGATACAATAGTTACTTAAATTATTAAATTGTATACCAGTGAAACCTTCGGGCGAAGAAATAGAAGAGGAAGAAATAGTAATCTCCATCAACGCAGAGGATGAATTCGCTTTCATTGTATAAATTGTAACGTCCTTAACCGTAGATGATGATTCTGTAAAAAAATCTGATTTTCCAATTTCTTATTTTGGATCGATGCTTCTATGTATCCTTCTGCGATACTTGTGAATCTGCATCATCCGTGACGTTTCACGTTCGTGATATATGTCGCGCCGTCCGCTAAGAGGGTCGCGTGAAACAGTGTCCTGTGTATCCATATGGATTTGGCAGCCCCAGATACTCTGCTATTAGCTTCGGTATTTTTCCGAATGTGTTCACTCCTACTGCTTGACAAGTACATTTTCCTTTCTTATACTTTGAAAAGGGATGGTTGTGGTTGACATTGACTGGACGAAGGCTGACATATTTGTAGAAAATTTATATCTCCGAAAGTGCCTTTTGTAACAATAAACACTCGCTCAATTTTCGTTTTCATATCCGGAATTCTCACAATCAGATCTTATCTTCGATATGGTTAGTTAACATATTAGTCAGTTCATTTCTACGACAAGCGCCTGCTATCCCATAAATAATCACAACCTATAACAATAAAATCATTATTTATATCATATAGTACACTAATAATTTTCCAAAATTACCTTCATCATAAGAAAGTCCCTGTCATCAGCGTTCTTGAGAAACAAAAATGGTTGGTCCCTGGCAAAGGTCTTCCGTTCTCCCTCTTCAAGAATGCGATTAATTTGGGATATTTACTAATATCAATTCCATTCATTAAGATCAAAGTACTTTTAATCATTGAGTAGCGTGTCCAAAGTGTTATCGGCTGCAGAAATTCGACGAAATAGGCAAGAACAATTGCTTCCTAGTAACCTTCTTTTGACGGCACCATATCATGAATTTTTCATACGCTTCCTCGTATCTAGTTCTCGATTTTTCTGGCAGTAAGTTGCGCGTTGCCGAGTCAGCAGCTGCTTGAATATTGTCTGAAATCCATCCGAAGAAGACACTGTGTGTCGAAACAATTGCAATGGGATTTTACCTCAAAGTGGAAATTAAGTAATATTGATTTTTCATTATTGCTTTGTTTTCAAGCATCTAACTAACAAAAGTTTGACATTGTATGTGGTCAGTTAGCTTTAGTTGTTGTGTCAAGTTATTCATATATCTCTATGGAGAGCCAAATTTTTCATGTGTTGTTTTGCGTAAGGCTTAATTATTGAGAACGTCAGGGAATTGACATTTCTGGATTTTCATCTAAATGGCCGATACACCTTTGCCGAACACACCTTTACATCTTGAACTGACAGTAGTCTCAAATTTACGCACTTTACTGCGAATAGTACTTTCTATTACGCAATAATGTGGACGAGATAATCACAGGATCATAAAGTGTGTTTATTGCAGAAGACACATTTTCATAGTATATTTGAACAATATAAATTCGACTATTTATCGCTCAATTAAACTTGTATTAACATACAGATTTTAGAAATATTATGCTTTAATAAAAGCATAGTGCTCTATAATGAGTACAGCTCCAAAACATCAGATACTATAGAAAAAGAACTTTAGTTATATGTATAATACATATTAAATTTTACTTCAACGGTATTTCTTTTATATATATCTTTTAATGATTACCGTATTTTTAATTCTTTGTCAGAAGTCTGGTCTCTTGGACATCAGTACTTTAAGGTTATTCACTCGTAGCTGCCATATTCCCTTGTATTGTCTCTTCTAAATATTTGATATAATTTGAGCGTGTTTGGCTTGTATACTTGAAACAAGTTTTTTTTTTCATTTACTCCCATTCTAAATGAAATTTCTTTCGATGACTATCAAAATTTACGTATAGTGTTTTTAATCTGTGCGCAGTAGTTTTACTAAATTTTGTACTAAGTGTCGGAAAAATATGCTCCAGTCCTGACCTACCTTCTCATTTTTAACAGTAGGTGCTAAACTAGGTTTCGTCATGTGCTTTTTTGTCGATTTTTGGGAGATATATTTTGCTAAAATCTCAAATATGAATCATTTAGTTAGTTAATGTGTAAAGTTAATATTTTTCGAAAATTTGTTTTAAACGTTCTTACACATTCATACATAGCTACAGGTAGATGTGCGAGTGGGCAAATATTAATGGATGGTACTGTATATAAGATAACGACCCCGCCCCCACCTAAATCAAAGAATGTTTGTTATCAATTGAAATAAAGTTCATAAATCTGTATATCACTGTTTCGATAAGTGCTTCCTTATTTTGTAGAGAAAATAATTTATATCTTTTTATAAATGTTGATAACATTCATAAATTTAAACTGTAGGTGATATATTTGATTAATAGGAAGCAAGTAATAGTTTTGGAAGTTTAATTAAATTATTTGGCTTAAAATAAAAATAGTGTTCCTATCTTCATCAACGAATGGTCTAATATCTATTGATAAATATTTTCTGTATTATTTTAAAATATTAGATATTTCTTTAATATTTACTTCGTTTTAAAAATGTAAATTATTTATAACGAGTTCTAGAAAATATATAGATTAATATTCATAAAAATTTTCTACTGCTTTTGTAATTTAGTATCACTTGATGATACATTAAATTAGCGCTTGCAAACGTGGTTCGATATATTGCACACCATAAAACTGACACGATACAATAGGCAGGCATAATAAATGCATTTCAATGTTTATTGACAAGGAGGCGTATTAAATTATCTGCGGTCTGGTCTGTATTACACGTGTCTAGTAGCTATTCATTTCAGAATATTATGGATTACTAGAAATGACTATAGACCACCCTTTCATACTTTGTATGTTATTTAAGAAGATAGATTTTGCCGACCTTTGTATATTTCTATTAAATTTGATATCATTTGTTTTTAAATATGATGATATTGCAGTACTTTTTCTGTTTATAAAGGTTTTCTTTTGATTGTTCTTTTGAAAAACTTGACACACGAAAACTTTATAAAAAAATTTATTTTCTAAAGAATACTTCTTTTTATGTTTATTTGAAGACGCAATGGCTTCCATAACGTTCGCTTAAAAATTCTTGAATATACTACGACCGTTTTTGCTTCTTCTTAATTTGTTTGTTTTGTAAAAATTTCTTTGGTGTTCTGTGTCGATTCGTGTTGTATAAAATAGGATTGTAGAAGTATTTATTTAATAATACAAAAGAACCAAGTCTGAGAGTTATCCAATTGTATTGAGATCATAAGTATAAAATAATTGCGTTATTTTCATTGTAATAAGTAAATTTAGTAATAAAAAACTGTTTTACAATCTGTTGTTATAGTAGATTTATGGGTTTTCACGATAAGAAACGTCATTGTTAGAAATTTCGATCTAACATATATGCAATTATCAAAATACCCGCTTGATATACAGGTTGGTCCTTAAGTTCGGCGAGAAATTTTAGGGTGCGATTCCTTGGGTTATCTCGAGAGAAATAGTTCCTACAAACATTTGTCCTAAAGTTTTCCGTTGTAGAGATACAGGCTGTTTAATTTTTCAAAAAAAAAAAAAATATTTCAAAAATATAAGAAACGGTTACAATAAACCCTAAAGGTACTGTTGAAAATGACCACCAACAACTAATATGCAGGCTTCTATCCTCCTATTCAGTTGCATACTCACACGCTGAAGAAGTCCGGGAGTGTTTCGAATTGTTTCGCATCCAACAATTATGCGATTTCTTAGGTCATCTAGATCTTGAATTGGCGAAGTATAAACAAGTGATTTTAAATGTCCCCACAGAAAGAAGTCTAGAGGGTTAAAATCAGATGACCTTGGAGGCCACGGCTGATTAGGAACTTCCACTCCTCGACTTATCCATTTATTCTGATATGTCTTATTTAAAAATTGCCTAGCTTGTAAACTAAAGTGTGCTGGAGCACCGTCATGCATAAACCAAAGTTCATTTCGGATCAAAAGTGGAATATCTTCTAAAAGGCCAGGCAACTCGTTTTCAAGAAATAGCCGATATGATGCACCATTAAGTCGTATAGGAAGGAAAAAGGGACCAATTAAATAATTATTAATTATCCCCGCCCATACATTTAAGGAAAATTGCTCTTGAAAGTGCATCTCCCTTATGGCATGCGGATTTTCATCTGACCATAAATGGTTGTTGTGGAAATTCCTAATACCATTTCTGGAGAAGTTTGCCTCGTCAGTAAATAGAATGTAGGTTAGAAATTGTGCATTTTGGGCAATTTTTTGTCAGAACCAATCACAAAGGACTAAGCGTTGCGGAAAGTCACGCGGAAGAAGAGCCTGTACTCTCTGAATATGGAAAGGATATAATTGTTGATCGTGTAATATCCTTAAAATGGTTTGATGGCTTCCGTTTACCGTTACACCAATCTTTCTTGTACTGGTTTCTGGATGTTCATCGATTATCTGCAGAACAGCTTCCTTTAAATCGGGTGTTCTTTTAGTTTGAGGTCTTCCCGGAGTATTTTTGTTTCTCTCAAATGTACCAGTTTCTGCTAGACGACGGTGAATATTACTGAAGGTTTCCGCACAAGGTACAAGTCGTCGAGGATATTTTTATTGGTGAATACGCCTTGCTTCATAACTATTTCCATTAGCTAGACCGTACACAAAATGCATATCTGCCATTTCAGCATTTGTATAATTCACCATAATTACAAAAAAAGATTTGTAGGTTCGAACTTTCAAATTAATTATTGTTTGACAATACTTATGACAGTTACGTAAGTACAAATAAATGCTGTAAACATGACAACCAACACAACAGTTCCCTAAATCGATTTCTAAATTTTTGAAATAAAAATTTTTTGCGGGAAAAATTAATCAGACTGTATCTCTACAACGGAAAACTTTAGGACAAATGTTTATAAGAACATTTCTCTCGAGATTACCCAAGGAATCGCACCCTAAAATTTCTCGAAGAAATTAAGGACCACCTGTATACTATTTAGGTTATTCTAAGGTTATACGCCCTCCATGTTGTCTGTTTGCAAACTCGCGCGTTGTCGAGAGATTGCGAAATTTTCAAAAATTATTTTGACATTTAGGTTATATCGCATCTACTGTTTAATTAACATTTTATGGAATAAATTACATTTGTTAAACATAATCTGTAAATGACAAATACAATTGACAACACAGTATCGACGACTTCAATGACATACGCAGGCAGTCTTATCGTGAAAATCCTACATTCAGTTTGTGTAAAAAAATCTGTTATTGTTTCACTTTAATTAGTACTCACTGGCTCACTGCACTATTCTTAAATGTACTGTCCCCTGTAGTAAAACTACCTTGTAAAGATTATCCTCCTACCAAAATTATTTTGTCTTAAATTAATTTATGAAACAAGAAGAAGCAATCAAGTTTTGAAACTAATTGTTTGGAATTTTTATCTCTTCATGTTACGATAACTTAGAAATTCGATTTCACTTTTAAAACTTTCCATAAAATTATATTACATAACCTCACTTATGTAACATTGCTGGCGATTCTGATTGGAAATTTGTCTGGTAAATATTTGGAGTAAATTGATTACTTAAAAAAAACTAAAATATAGTTAGACAATACATATGTATTTAAGAAATGATTATATTGTTTTAGCATTTTTTATATCACGCCAAATAATTAATTGACTTGGTTATATTTACCGTAACTACTTCAATATATCGGAAATTTAAATATTGGTTAAACTCAAATATTGAAACACATTTATCAGTACTGCTGTGAATATATTATATATAAATAGTTTTCATTTGTAACACACGCTGTGTAATTTAAATTCTTTCTTAAAATAGCATCTACATTTATTACCTAAAATTATCTATGCATTATGAAACATGCAATAATTTAAATTCTTTCCAATATTAGACACGTAATTAATTTGGCTTCGGGTTATTGTCTATTTAATATAATATTAATGACTCAGCCTCCGTCCATCTGGCCAAATTTGCTGTTACTGTGTCAAAAGTGCAAGTATTTTTTCCCAGTAACTTTCTCATAGACGAAAATGTGGGTTAGCGAGCAAGGCCGCAGTGTCCTTGAACTTTTCATTGGTTTTCGTACGTAACTAACTACTACCGCCCGAGGTCAATCGATATTTTCCTCATTGGCGGCAAAATCAGAGTCTTAATTGTATTTCTAATTGACATCGATTGATATTCATATAGAAAAATACGCCATTGTGTCTACTACGATTGAGATTGAATTGATACTCCTTGGGAAAAATACGCCAACGTGTCTACCTCGACAATATCTAATGACCGAATTCAATACCGACTAGCTTGCATAATATTAGTGTGGTATTATGTATGCATTGACGTAAAATTCAGTAATTGGATAATGTTATTCGATCTGATCTCTACTACTTATTGCAATATATGAGTGTATAAGAGGATTTAGCAAATGAAATTAGGTAGCAGAATTAATATTTTTTTAATAAATAGCAAAAGAAACGACTTACCCAACGTACTATCATCATACAGCATAATTATCAATTTAATGTTCAAGGTATTCGCTACATAGAAAATACAATTTTGAAAATAAATTACTGTGCTTCATTCCTATTCTATATGGTTTACAGAATCTGTTGAGAATTATATCATGTGTTTTGAAATTTTATGTAAGTTATAATTATGCACCATTAAATATGTTTGAGAGTTGATATAAACATATTTGTAAAATTTGTTTCTTCCCATCCTGCTTAAAACAGGCATTTCCTTTTTTTTCTTTGAAAGTTTCAATGAAAAAGTAAATGAATTCAATTTACATTTGCAATAATCATCTGAAAGTATCCTTTTAATGATATTATCCTTGGATCAGTCCTTTGTCATCCCTCATAAAATTTGATTAAATTAGAGACTGGCGAATTCTGTAAAATGTAATTGAAAATACTCCTTATCTTCTCACCACAATGTTACTTTAATCCTGAATATTTATTTTGGTGACTAAGTCGTCATTATAGGCAGTAGAAAAAATGTTTTACTCAGAAGACTAGCAAGCACATCACTACGACGAGAGATGCTTTTTATATTTCGGGAAGAGAGAACATAAGTTAAAATTAATCATCGTACATGGCTTTATTGTTTTTCAAAATATTCTCCATTAAGATCAATACACTTTAACAAATTTTCGAAGCACTTTTTCCACTCCAATTGAGTTACTTCCAAAACATGCATTTTGAAAACACCAACCGCTTCTTCAGACGTCGAAAAACGCTGACCTCTTAATTTATTTTTGATTTGCGGAAATAGAAAGAAGTCATTAAATGCCAAGTCAGTTGTACGGCGGATGATCCGTCAATTCCACTATTTCAGTTGTCAAAAACTTGCTTGTTTGAGCCGATGTGTGAGAGCTCCCATTGTCCTGGTGTCTTCGGCGGTTGGCTTGTCTTATTTTTCCGAATATTTCTGGCAAGAAAATGCTTTGTATACAATTCAGAATTGACCGTTCGATGGTGCCCTAATAGTACAGTTGCCACATGTCCGGTTTTTCCGAAGAAACAAGCGACCATTTGCTTCGAAGTGTTTCGTGCGCGAACAACTTTTGGTGGATTTGGCTCATCTTGAAAGACACATACAATCGACTACTTTTTACTTGTGGGCTCATACACGTAGATCCGTGATTTGTTACCTGTTACGATGTCAGACATGTTTTGAAGCACCCCAATCGTATTTTTTAGCATTTCTTTTGACCAATCGACATGAGCCTTTTTTGAGCGATTGTCAAATTATGTGAGATCCAACGCGAACAAATTTTTTTATGGCTTCTAACTAATACCCAAGGATACCTCTATCTCACGATATGTCACATAACGATCTTGCAATATCAGTTCACGCATAACAGCAACGTTTTTCGGAACAACAACCGATTTTGGACGACCTTACGAAATTCGTCTGTGAGTGAAGAGTGGCCGCGATTGAATTCAGTGTACGCTGTTCTTTTATGGTGATTCATCGCCAAAAATCGAATTAAGTTATTCGGCGCACTGTTGTTGCGATAATCCACGTCGAAAGTTGTAAAAAATAATTGTAGAGAAATGTTCACGAGTTAATTCCATTTTTAGGCCGAGGTGAATTTTGTCATTGTAAACAACACAAATAGCACCTGTATGTCAAAACGTTCTGAGTAAGTATTCTTTCAAAAATGTTGAACTTTACGATAGAGTCATCGGTTACCAGATGGCAGCACTAAGATCACCTATCCCCGAAATATAAAAAGCATCCCTCGTATACTGACGCTAATATTCTCACGTCAAGTCTAATACTTTTTCTACTGCTCATAAAGACAATTTGGTTGTCGAAAGATGTATCCAAGATGTAGGCTACATCATAATGAAATTATATACCTCATTTTATGATTTTAATGATATGCGAAACTGTATGTAATTGATCTGATTATTCCTTTATTTGCAAAATACGTACGTGATGGATAATTGTTTTATTTTAAATAGTTTAGCTCATAGCTAAACTATTTGAACACGATATTAGGAATTAATGGCACATCTTTAGAGCTTTGATTGCTGTACTGACGTTGACGTTCGTTCAGTACAGTACTCAATTACTGTAAGATTGTTTCATAATGAAGACTTGCTATGATTGTGTAGGACAGGGGTGCCTAAACGGTCAATTGATCTGATCGCGAAAAAAAATAATCACTCAATTAATCACGCCACAGGCCGTCTCTGTCTCTCATTGGAATATGCAAGACTCCCGTGGCAATACAACTGCGCAACGTTGTTTTGTGGTAGATTGCAAATTCCTAAAAGTGTGAGCACACCTGGTGTAGGACCTATGTCATTCACCTTAGTAGTTAAAATATTAAAAGATTTCTGTGGAATGATTTCGATAAATGCAAATTGCGTTGTTACTTCAATTCGAACTCTACGTCAGACGTTGCAATAAAGAGTAGTGATCAGATCGAACATGCAATTACTGAATTTTACGTCAATGCATACATAATACCACATTAATACTAACGAGCTAGCCGGTATTGAATTTGATCATTAGATGGTGTCGATGTAGACATGTTGCCATACTTTTCCCAAGGAGTATCAATTCAATCTCAATCCCATTTGACACAATGGCGTATTTTTCTATATTAATATCAATCGATCCCAATTGGAAATACAATTAAAGACTCTGATTTTATCGCCAATGAGGAAAACATCGACTGACTTTGGGCGGTGGTAGTTAGTTACGTAGGAAATCCATGAAAAGTTCAAGAACACTACGACCTTGCACGCTAACCCACTCTCCCACCCCCATTTTGGTTTATGAGAAAGTTAATGGGGAAAAATACACTTTTTACACAGTAACAGCAATCTTAATTTGGCCAGATGAACGGGGACTGAGTCATTAATATTATGTTAAATAACTGAAGATATTGTTTCAACAATATAGATATTTGATTTTCATAGCTACACGACCATGGAGGTTTTTGAAGGAGAGGGTCTTGCAAAAGAAGCTAACTGTCGAGTTTTCTGTATCCTGAATTTAAGTCACTGTTTATCTTTAGCTCTAAAGTTAACTAAATTAAGTTCTAAAATTTCCATTAGAACTTTAGTATACAAACGTAATTTGAACTAAACAATTCTTCAAAACCCAATCTATTGCAATTGGTGATAGGCGATAGCTATATTTCGTAAACGTTTATAACTAAATTATTTATGGCAAAATGGAAGCCCTGTTTCTAGACTATCTGTTTTTTTTTACAGATTACTACTACTAACAAATGCTCCGTATTTTTATTATATGTTTGAACTATAATATATTATGACTAAATATTTAGTTTTGTGTTCTGTCATGGTTTTATCCTACAATATGTATAAATAAATATATTTGAACACTTCGTAACTTTAAATTTGTATTCGAAAACTTTATAAAAAGTAGTTTTATAACACGTTTTGAAATAACACATACTTCAATGTTCAAGGCTAATGCTTGCAATCAAATAGTGTTTCTCTGATTCATTAAAATAAAGGAGTGATCATTAAAAGTAATAAAATATTTACATTTAAAAATTACAAAAAATCTTGAGAAAGTTTCAAAGGGTGAATTCAATCTGAGATTTCTCACGAGAAGTAGTTTTATAGACCGTGCATTGTACAATAACAAAGTTCTATTAAAATTTTTTTTGATTTTAAGAATTAATAGAGGGTATATTCTAATATGAATATCTTTTCCCTATTGTTCATTGATTCGATTACATTATAAATACTAGTTTCCAACAAATAAGTATATAGTGAAACCCTGCCTTTGTTTTATAAATTATTTTTGTTCGAATTGCAAAATAATTTATTAGACTGTAGCGCAATAGATACTTGATTAGAATCTAGTACACAATCAAGCACTACATGATTTTTTCCCGGTTTTCTCGCATATGTGCACACGCGTTCATGAACGTCGAAGCCGCGAATGCGTTATGCTAATGAACTTTCGCCCACGTTTCGCAAAAATTTAAAGCATTTTCGTCCTGGTTTTGAAACGCCGTTCATTTCAGTTGTTACCGAAATACAGAATTGTTTGTAATCACAAGCAAAGACGAATAACTATGAGCGATGAAGCCTTGTTTTGTCTCAAACACCAGTTCAGTTAATTAGAATTATTATTTAATTTATTCAGTTTGTATAAAGTGCCTTTCAAGATGGTGTCTTCACGCATTTCGTATTCAATGCACTACGATCTAACACACGCTCAAGAACGCGTACTAGTACCTCTTCAGGAACTGTCTAGGTTGAGGATTGATACTAGAGAGCCCAATATGCCTGTGCTATACGTCGCCATGGCCACGTGGATACCTAAGTGCAACATGTACCATCGTAAAAGCAAGTATGTCAATGTCGAACACACAAACGTTCTCTTCGCAATGCTAAAAGTGCGAAGCGATTGTTACTTTTTTTTTTCATGCAATTCAATGTATGAGAGAATGTTTTCGTGAGTTAATTTTTTATTATTGTTTTAATGTCTTGTTTGTTTGTTATTATTTTTTTATTGAGCCACTGTATATAGATTTGTTGGTAGGTGTACCGTTCTTTATCTAAAAACTGAATAAATCATAAACGAATTTATGATGAGTACTTAAACAAAACAAAAAAAAAAACATTAATTTCATGGTCTAGTGTTGATGAACAATACTAATAATTATGAATTGAAGAAACTCAATTACGACATATGTATAACATCAAGACAAGGAATAAATTTATATAAAATTAAGAAGGAAATTGTTTCATTTTCTAATAAATAACATGCATGTTTGAAAAGCCTTAAAAATTATTACAAAATTCAATTAGGTCAAGTGTCTATTATGTGCAACCTTTTCCGTTCGAATTTCGTTTCGTAATGTCAGCTTAGTTTATCATTTTAATTAAATCCTTTTACAGAATCAACTACCTTTTTAAATACAAGTTTATATTGAAAAGTGTTTATTCAGGAATAATTTATTTTAAATGAGGAAATACCGTCTTTTGATAGCTCTGCATTTGATCTCTTGTTACTATCTGATTGAAGCGTTTTAGTTTATTTAAATGTTTGTATTTTGACATACTTCTAAGATAATGTAACAAGTGTTCATTTGAAAAGTCAATCTAGTAGCATGTGATTTACTTAGAACATTTTGAAGTATGTCGTAAATTAAAATTTACTACTTAACCTACGAAGTCGTATATTTTGACAGTTTCATACATACAATAAATAACAAATAATAGGTATTTATTGAAAACTATAACAAATGTTGAAAATGTTGTCCTTCAAGATCAATGCACTTTAAAATCCTCCGTTCAAAATTTCTGATGATATTCTGCAACATTACTGGATTGTTATTAATTTCCATGCATTTCTGTTCGATTCTCTTTAGCATATCATTCAAATTAAATATAGGTGTTCGAAATATGTTATTTTTTAGATAAGACCACAAAAAGAAGTCGCAAGGTGTTAAATCGCTTGAACGTGCAGGCCAGGCAATTCCAGTATTTCGACTAATTATACGCTCATCAAAAAATTCTCTTAAATAATCTAAAGATTCTGCAGTACAGTGATAAGGTGCCTTGTTGGAAATATGCATTTTGTAGTTCATCATCATGCAACTGATTGACAAATGGTTGTTATATTTCCGTACGATACCTTTGAGCAGTTAACGTTCCCTGAAAAAATATTGGTCCAATATTCGCCTTTGGCTTATCGCTGCCCAAACACCTATTTTCTCTGGATGTAGCGATTCTTCATTAATTACATGTGGATTTTCACTACTCCAAATTCTTGTATTTTGTGAATTTAGGTATCCCGTTTTATAAAACCATGCTTCATCAGTAAAGATGACTCTTGGCGCAAGTTCTCCATTATTGTTCATATTTACAAACCAATTACAAAACTGTAGTCTACGTGGGTAATCAATTTCTAACAATTCTTGTACTGCTGTGACACGGTATGGACTTTATCTTTTTTTAATAACTTGTGAGTTGTACCAACAGAAAGGTTTATTTGTTGACGCAAATGTCGAACAGATGTTTGTGGTTCATTTTCCATTATTTCTTCAACACGATTGACAACTTGAGGTGTACGTTTCTTAACTGCCCCGCTGCCTGATTTTCTTAAGAGACTACCAGTTTCAGAAAAAAGTTTTAAAGTTCTATCCAAAGTATTCTTAAATTGTATATTATCTATTAAAAAATGTGGAAATTCAACTTGAAATTCTACCATGCAATCTTGAACTGAATAAACCCATAAACCATCAATCTTATTACCACTTCGAAAATAAGCCCGGACTAAAAAAAAATTGCGTTCTAAAGTGAAAGCCATTTTAAAACTGAGAAGCAATTTATTTAAATCAGAATCGACGCACGATTATTTTATGCACTAACTGATATTTGTGATTGACATTATCAAATGTCATTTGGATTTACGTTTACGGAACAACAAACACATTCTAATATATATGCGTCTTATTCTATCAAAATTTCAAAGTAACCTAGATTGACTTTTCAAATGAACACACGTTATTTTTTTCGACAGAAAAAAGAATGAAATGGGTAGAAGATATAAGATAAGATTGATTCAATGTATATTATTTTCAATAAAATTATTATAAAATCCTATAAAATTATAGGAGATTGCTCAGTACAGGCTGGTTGGACATTGACATCTATTTTTTTTTAATTTCAGTGAGATATTATTATTTAAAAATAGCCTAAAATGGACTCTTAACTAATAAATTATCGTTTTTCTATAATTTTTTTATGAAAACATTTTTTTTTCCTTACACCTCATTAACTAAACTTTTGTTGCGATCATATTATTATTATATCATATCGAGACATCAAAAATTATCCATGGAGTGAAAAACGTCTGTCTTAATTTATATAATCATTTTGTAAAAATTGGGATAAATTTTCAGATTTACCTTAAGATTAATATATTGACAAATTTTAACGTCAGCATGACACTTAACCTGAAAATTTTATCTGGATTTTCTCAAAAGGATGATGTAAATTAAGACGTTTTTCACTCCATGGCCACCGTTGACCAAGATAATTTTTAATATATCAAAGTCTGTTTGGATCACACACACAATTTACCTCAAAGTACAAAATTTTGTGTATAACTCTAATCAAGCATGTCTTTTCTATCATCAAACAACATGGTTAATAGAATGTAGACATACAAACTAATGCAGTGGTCTACATAATTGTTTTTCAAATAGTCGCAAAATACCATTTTCTGTGCCAGTACTTACTGCTTCACCATCGCTACATATGCCAATTAATTGATAATTGATAAGGTTTTGTTAATTCACTCAATTTTCTTTGTTTAGCTCTTACATCTTCTTCATCATCCAAATTAAAATATCCCAGTGATTCTGCATTTCTTTAGTTCTTTACCCACAAATTTATGGAATTTTCCATCAATTTTCTCTATAGTCAATGAATATTTTTTTCTACCATCGAAAGAGGATGATGTTATACAGGAAGTTATATGTTATTTAGGAAGCACGGCAGCTTTAGATTTAATTTTTTCAATAGTCGCTTTAGCTTTATTCATAATGACAAGTTCACCACGATCATCTTTGAAATTTGTGTCTCCGAAAAGAGTTGTTACTAAACATGAAACCACCCTATTTGAAATTCCAGATCTATCACACATCCTACCAAAATTCAAAGCGTTGTATTTTTTAATATAATGCCCTCGCTTCATTACTAGATATGAGCCATTTTTATCTACTATTATAAACGTTTTTATGTGGTTCGGACCGTCCAACAAAAATTGCTGTTTGAGAAGTTTTAATACTTCTGTCTGGCTCGTGTCCTTTTTTCGTAATGCAATTCTTTAAATAATACACTTAGAACAATAGAAACAAATTATTGAAAGTTCTATCCTCGTACAATAATTTTCACAAAAATTTAAACAATGTGTAAAATTATATAAAAATAATTATTCTGCGAACCAACATTAAAATTATTATAAGATAGGAGGATGAATTAAATATTTCTCTTTAATTCTGATTATTCTTAAAAAGGTATATAACCCCTTACCACAATTATTAATCGTATCCTAAATACGTATTGCGACAACTAAGTTGTCATCATCAGTCTATACGTGGACGCCGTGTAAAGTAGTTGATACGTAAGCGGTGTTCTAGCTTTACTGTGCCCCATGTGCGACACCTTGATTAGTGGTTTTACCTACTGATGATGACAACTTAGTTGTCGAAATACGTATTTAGGATACGATTAATAATTGTGGTAAGGGTTTATATACCTTTTTAAGTTTTTACTTAACCACAGTCTCCAAAGAAAGACTTTTCTGATTATTCTGATCATCTTACAATATGTCAAATCTTTGAAACTATATTCAGGAATTGCTTGGTTATTTTTTATTTTTTGCAGTGACCTCTCAAATATTGTATTAAGATGGTAAATCATTGTAAAATGAGTCTATAGGCTTAACAACTAACTTATCATTAGTACATTTCTGTTTGTAATAAATAGTTTTCGGAAGAAATTTCTTGTATTTTTCACAAAAACGTTTAGGTGCAAGTATCTAAAGAGAAAAAGTTAGTTTCGATTATGAATTACGAATTTTATAAAATTTTATCTTGAAAATTATACAATTTGTAGAAAATTAATTGCTATATCTTGAATGTAGTTTATTGGCTATGGTATTATGACTGCAATTTATATAAGAGTATATCAAAATAACTCTATTAGCGTTGAAATTCTTGTATTTCATGTTGGAATTTTAATTGATACGCTTTCGTGTGTTATGATATAACCGTGTTCATTATATAGTTATTAACATTTAGCAAAAATGAACGGATTAATTTGTTCACTCCACTCGCGAATATCTTGACATTAACATGCTGTTGCTTTTCCATACTTGGAGTTACATTTTTCATTGTATGCCAAATACGGTTAGTTATCAATGACGTACTTCGTGATCAACATTAACGGGACGGGGCAACCATATGTTTAATACATCTTAACAAAAAATCTTACACCTTGAATTCTAATTGACTTATTACAAAAAAAAAAATAGTAATTTATTTCGATTATTTTATTTTTATTATTCTAATATTTACAAAAACACAAGATACTTTTGAAAAGGGTTTTTTATTGTTTTAGTGTTTTGTATCAAATTAATATGGGCATAGTATCTATTTCCGTAGGTTATCATGTCCACCTCAGACCTAAATATTTTTAAAGTACAGAAAGGTGGTTGACTGTGATCGGTAAATTTCAGGTTTTTATTATACATTTTTTATTTTTTTTTTATTTTGGTCTCTGGCTGGAGTTGAAAACTTACGAGCTCAAAACAATAAGAAATGTGGATCCTATGGTAAATAATTCGTATTGTTTTAGCTCGGAGCCAGAGGCCATCGAATGCGAAAATGATGATCGTGGAATCGATGAAAGTAAATTATCTGCATCAAAACATAACGAAGCCGAAAAGTCGAGTGAGAAATGTGAACTTCAGTCGAATAGTACCGCGGATAATACGGAAAGCACATCTGTAAAGAACGTCACAAGCGATCCAGAAATGAAAGAAACAAACGATCAAAGTTGTGAAATATCCGATACCGAGAACGAACTCGATGTATCACAAGAACAGTTATCTGAATCAGAAAAATCATCAACATCAAATAATAAAGATAATGATATTGAGAAATCCGATGAGAATGAAGCCCTATCTATAGATTCTGATAAAAATGAAAATGAAGACGTTAACAAATCTGTAACAGAAGAAATTGTTGATATTTCTAATGGTGAAGCTGACAAGAACAATACGCCTGGTAAATTGAAAGACAAGACAAAAGACTTGGAAATAACACCTAAGAAAGTTTTAAGTCCGAAGCAATTACAGAAGAAATTTGAGTCGGAAAAAAAGCGTCTGGATAAGCTAAAGGAAAAAGAGGATAGAGAACGTAAAAAATTAGAAGAGAAGAAGAAAGTCACTGAAGAAAAGTTACGAATAAAACAGGAAAAAGAAGAACAAAGGGTTAAAGAAAAGTTAGCCAAAGAAGAACGAAAAAAGAAAGAACAAGAGGAGAAAGATAAAAAGCGACGCGAAAGAGAGGAAAAGGACGAACAAAAGAAGAGAGAACGCGAACAAGAAAAATTAAAAAGGCAACAAGAAATAGAAGAAAAAAATAAAGAAAAGCAAAAATTGGAAGAGCAGAAACAAAAGACTGCGGCTGTTTTTGCAAATTTTTTCTTGCCGAAAAAAGCTGACTCCACAGAGGATAAAAAAACAGAAGAATCATCAAAATTTATGCCATTCCAAATTAAGTCAGATATGAGAGTAGCTTCTATTTCAAGAAAAAATCTAGGAAACAATGAAAGAATTGATTTAGACGAAATGTTGGAAAAACAGGAGAGTAGTACCATGCTGTACTTGGATGACTTGAAACGGGGAAAAGAAATTGGTAAATCCAGAAAGACATGGCCTTTTGAAGATGCCGATCAAGAAGACGATGTCATAATTTTGGAAGAAAATGTGGGAGAGACTATAGTAGAACAAAAGCTGAAATTAGAAAAAATGAGAGCAAAGTTCTTTAAATTTCATGAAAATCAAAGACCACCATATTTTGGCACCTTCAAAAAGAAAAGTAAAAAAGTAAGTGCCAGAAGACCGTTCCGTAAAGATAGTATCATAAATTATGAAGTAGATTCAGATGAAGAATGGGAGGAAGAAGGAGAAGGAGAATCTTTGAAAGGTACTGATGACGAAGAAGATGAAAAAGAAAATGAATCTGACAACGATTATGAAGTGGATAATGACCTTTTCGTTCCTCACGGCCATTTGAGTGGCGATGAAAGAGATGATGAGGAGAATGTGAAATTTTCGCCAGAATCTCATAAAGCAAAATTAAAGCTTTTGAAAAATGAATTCGATGAAGAGATGAAATCAAAACTGCAAAAAATTAAGCCTAGAGTAATCGGTTGTATCTGGTATAATAAAACAAAAAGTAATGTCGAAGAAGCAATAGATCGATATCTTCAACCGTTTGCAATTATATGTAATGGACAAGTAGAAATTAAGAAGCGTTCTGATTTTGCACCTGCTTCACTTAAAAAAGCCCCCAAGAAATTGAGTAAAGAATATGTACCCGCGTTTTTAAAACTTATTCACGGCAGTATAGATAAAAGGAAAAATATAGTTAAATCTTTCGTAGAATATATGAATAATAATGGGATACAACGGGAAGTATCTGAATTCAGTTTGGGTAGGCAACTAAAGAATTTTGCTCAATGGCAAAAATGTCCAGAAGAAGGTGCTATGCATAATAAAATGTGTTGGTATGTCAGTGAAGATATTCGCAAGGAATATAACGTTAATTTAACGCTTCCTAATAAACTAAATCGAAAACGCAATAAGACTAAATGAATTAGCATTTAAGCATATGTCATAATTTTATACTATGTCAGAAATAGATATGTAATCGTGCTTTTTGATTTGTTTTAATTTTTATATTCAAATAAATAAATTCTAATTTGTATGACATTATTTTTTTCAAAAACACAGATATTCTTTTAAACATCCCTCTCCTATCACAAATATAATTTCTGCTTTTAAACTAAGGTCATATTGCCGATAGTTTATATTTAAATCGCCAATATAAGTACAGGGTTATTCATTATAAATGTCCCAGCCCTTACCATAGTTATTATTGCATAAAAAAAAATTTTTTTTAAATAAAAGTTGTATGGTTATAGACTAATTTTATTATAACGTTATCAAAAGTACAGTGGCGTGCGTAGTTTAGGGGACACAAAAAATAATTGTTTTTTTTTAAATGAGACCCTGAATATTATTAAATTTTTTGAAAAGATCTTTTTCTTCTGATTTCAAATAAAAAAAAAACATATACCCCTGTCTTACACCGTTCTTATGTTATTAAAGGATAAATATAGTAAATTGAACTAGTTACTATAAATATTGAAAAGTTAATATCATCAAAGAAAGCTATGAAAATCACACTGTCATGTTTATTAAATGTCATTTCTTTATTGAAACATTCAAAATGGTTTACAGTGTAGCAGAAAAAATTCAAATATTTACTTGCTATATAGAAAATAACAAAGATAAACGTGCAGCGCAAAGAGCGTACAGGGAGTTGTATCCAAATTGTCCAACACCCGCAGACAATACGTTCAAACGTATTTACCAACAGGTAAATAATACCGGTAGTTTTAATAGAAAAAGGCGAGTAGTTCATGCAAACAACGAAGATCAATTAGATGTACTGCTTTATTTCGACGGTAAGCCCTCTTATAGGTATTCTTGAAAAGTTTTTTTAAACACTATATTATTTTTTAGAAAATTCTGAATGTAGTATAAATAATGCAGCAGCTCATTTAAATATAAGTTACTCTAAAATACAACGTACGTTGAAAACTAACAACTACAAACCATATAAAATTTTACCCGTACAACTTTTGACAGAGGCTCATAAAAGGAAAAGATAAGAGTTTTGCCGCCAAATGATCCAAAAGTTATATGAAGATCCTGATTATTTGACTAAAATATTATGGACCGATGAATCATGCTTTTCTACGGCTGGAGTTTTTAATAGGAAAAATCGTAGGTCATGGGAAAACAAGGAGAATAGGAAAAGATTGATAAAACCAATAAAAAAATCAGGAAGAAAACTCTTAGTGTATGGTGTGGAATTTTCAGAAACAAAATTGTTGGACCCATATTTTATGATTTCAATTTAACTGGAGTTACCTATCTGGAAATGATTCTTCCTGAAGTTGAAAATATTCTTGTAGAGAATTTTCCGGACGTTCAACTTCAGGATATGATTTGGATGCAGGATGGGGCAACTCCGCATAATGTCCTACCTGTTAAAGAGCATTTGAACAATGTATTTCTAGTGTGGATAGGGAATAATGGAACCATATTATGGCCTCCTAACAGTCCGGATCTATCCCCTATGGGCTCATATTTTTGGGGGTTTTTAAAAGACATAATATATAATAATAATGACTGTTTTCAAGTCATGAAAGACCGAATTCAATTAGAAATAAATAATCTAAATGTAAACAATCAAGCCATTTCTGATGCATTTCAAAATATAATTAGACGTTTAGAATTATGTATTGAAAATAATGGTGGACACTTCGAACAACTTTTATAAGTTATTATTTATTTATAGTTGTAAAGTTATCTTTGTTATATTCGTTTTATAGGTATTATTTGTAATTTTAATTAAATGTTGACCAAAACTCATTTGTGGATACAAAACTTTTATTTAATAACTTAAGAACGGTGTAAGACAGGGGTATGATATGGTATATTTTTGAAATCAGAAGAAAAAGATCTTTTCAAAAATTTAATAATATACAGGGTGTCTCATTTAAAAAAAAACAATTATTTTTTGTGTCCCCTAAACTACGCACGCCACTGTACTTTTGTTAACGTTATAATAAAATTAGTTTATATCCACACAACTTTTATTTCAAAAATTTTTTTGTTTATGCAATAATAACTATGGTAAGAGTTGGGACATTTATAATGAATAACCCTGTACATGGATAGGTATTTATAAATAGATAAGCGAAATTTATTTCACTGCCAAAAAATTCTTTGCGTGCACTTGGTATAAATCAACCCGGTGTTATTAAATAAGGAAATAAATTTTTAGGGAACGGTTTCGAAATGAGATTTAAAATGTGAGGAGGTCTGGACTTTATCAAATTTTATGTAAAATCTAAAGAAAGCGATTTTCATCAAAAATATTTCATGCGAATTTATTAGTATAAGGTAACTATTATTTATGGGCGATTCTAATTTTGTTTTCCAACAAAATTTATTAATGAAGTATGTTTATAGCCTGTAATTAACTTTATGGGAAGGATGAGAGAACTGTTTTAAAAAGAGATTTACTGCTGTTGCTTTTTTACTTACTTGAATTCAAATAATATTCGCCTTGGAGGTGAAACTAAAGTACTGTCGATACATGTCTAATTGCGCGTTTATGGGACTATGTATCAACATTTATATCCTGTTAAATATATAACGTGTGTTCATTTGAAACGTCAATCTAGGTTACTTTGAAATTTTGATAGAAAAAGACGCAAATATATTAGTATGTATGTGTTTGTTGTTCCGTAAACGTAAATCCAAATGACATTTGAATGTCAATCACATTTGTTATTTATTTGTATGTATGAAACTGTCAAAATATACGACTTCGTAGGTTAGGTAGTAAATTTTAATTTACGACTGTACTTCAAAATGTTCTTCAAAAAATCACATGCTCCTAGATTGACTTTTAAAATGAACACTTGTTACATATTTTTGGTTTTAATTTTCCAGAACCAACTCGCTATGACGAGTATAAATATGTAATCTTATTTCTACGCTTTTATAGACATGCAACATAACGTGCCTTCAAAAACTTTTCTCATTAGAGACGGCCATGCCTTTTTTTAATGGTTGGTGACGGTGACAGTGCACGTACTCTAACTCAAACGTATAATTTTGATAGTTTGGTTATGTCATGTAAATGTGTGTAATAATTAGTAATTTAGTTTTTCAAAAAATTTTTACTACAATAGTCAAAATTAAAAGAAAATAATTCTAAAGCAATGTTTGAAATGTTGACCATTATTTTGAAGACAAAGTTGAACTCTACGCTTCATGCTTTCAAAGCCATTTATTAGGATTTCTTGGGTTATGTCAGCACAAGAATCCACAATAGCAAGATTACGTCTCTGGTCTTCAAAACGATATTCTTTAAATATAGAAAAATAAAATAGTATAAAATTGTCAAATCTGGAGATCTTGGAGGAAAATTAATAATTCTTGTATCGAGAAATTTTATCAAAATAAGCTATTGTTTCTCGAGATTTGTGCCCTGGTGCATTATTTTGCTGGAAATATCCTTCCGTAAGTTTATCATCATGAAGTTCATTAATAAACGGCTCTAATCATTCATTTCGATATCTTTCAGGAGTAATGGTTTGATTAAAAAATATAGGCCCAATAATTCGTCTTCCTGAAGTTGCTATCAGACGCTTATTTTTGTGATTAGTGGAATAAACCCAATCTCCATTTTCTCATTTTTGGGCAGTTCAATAGTAACTTGGAATAATAAATATTTTATGTTGTAACTCTGACATTATAATAAAATAATTTAAAAAATATAAGCGCTTATAATTTGAATTTATGTATGGAAACTGTCATAATTTGAAGTTTTCTAAGCTTCGCATGTGTCCAATTATTTAATTACTTGAAAAGCAGCAAAAAAGGCAGTTTTTGAAGGCACATTATGTACATGACATATCAATATTGAACTTATTCTGCATTCTTAATTTTAGTAATTTCACGCATACGGGATTTTTTGTCAGCAGTGTTGTAATATGTCGTTTTGAACAAAAATATTGGTTCAGTTCCATCTAACCGTACAGCAAATGACTGGACATTATTAGATAAAAAGGAACACTTTTTGATTCTTAATATTGTTTATTCCTTTTCGTGTCCTCTAAAACTGCGACGCAAAATATCTAAGCCCTTAAGGGACCTCATAGAAACAACTTTTTCTCATAAAGTTATTGGGGGAAACGTACTGGAATGCTACAACAAAATAAAATAATTACCCACTTTATACGTTATGTATACCTATTTCCGACACAAACACGACATAACCAAGTATTTGTAATGCTGGTCACATACACAATCACATTTGTTGTAGGTTGAATGTATTTTTAAAAGTATATTTAAGTACATTTTTCATTAATATAAACGAAAATGATGATTGTTTTATGTTATATATTCACAACGGTCATTAATTACAAAAATTTTGCTAATAATGTGTGTTGGTCGCATAGATAACCTATAAGAAGGTAAGTACCCTATTTTACTTTATTGTAGCATTCCAGTACGTTTGCCCCAATAACTTTATTAAAAAAAAGTAATTTCTTTTGAAGTCCTTTAGAGGTTCCAATATTTTTTTCTAAAATTATTTGGTACACATATTCTTGACATTAGCTTATTATGTCAGAAATTTTTAATAGACAAATTTATAATCAAGTTTTCCAAAAAAATATGCTTGGTCTTAATTCTATTGCACTACACTTTATGTATTAAAGATATAAATAGTAATAATAATTTAATCGGTGAATTCTTACTTTTTTTGCAAAATTCATAAATAATTTAAAGAGTTTTTTCTTAATAATTATTTTGTTATGCGCACTTTTTATGTCCGCTAATGCATAGATAAAATTGGTATTGTAAACTCGAACTTTTTGAAATTTACTTTGTAAATTAAATACGTGTAAATTTGTTCGCACAGTTCCACGATTCAAGAAAAACCTTCTATCCTTTGCAGTAGTCAAAGAGCTCATAGATCAAGACAATATGATCGCGGTACAAGCGCTGAAAGAAGGTACAAAAGAAGTCACCGCAGATCACCCACTTCCAAGAAACGTCATCGTCATCGCCACGAGAAATCTACTTCCAAGAGGAAACATAGCCGAAGATCGTACTCGTCGGATCAGGTCAGTGTCAAATATTTGTCAAGTTTAGACCAAAAAAAAAATATACGAATGGGTAACTATGAATCGCTTAGTTCTTAGATAATAGTAATGTATATTTTTCACCTACATTTTCTATATAACAGACGATTTTTTTGTTATTGCATTTATATACATATTTTTGAAATGTGTTTCATTATTTTGACCGAACTCTAGACCGGCGTTGCTGTCATCGTGCTTGATTTAGCTACTTCAGATTTTCTTGCACTGAGATATATGTCAACTTGTTCTTACAACTGTATACACAGAAAACAGATTCCATAAATGCGAAGTATTTTTTAGACATGATTCTGTTTTTATGTTAATAAAACAATGTTTTATTTTAATGGGTTTTCTTCAGTTTGAAGTAAAATTATCTTATGTTTACATCAACTTAAACAACGTGTTAATTATTATTCAGTGTATACAGATATGAAATTTTCATTTCTGCAATAAACTAATATCAATATGTTAATATATGACATTATTTTACAAACATATTACTCCAATGTTTATTTATTGCTTTATAGAACGCTTTTTAAAATAAGTAAACACATTAATACCAGTTTATATATACAGACTGATTCAAATTTGTGGGCACAGAATCTCTTTAAGATGTAAAGTTACAAAAATTAATTACATAAAGTAAACTAAAGCTGCGGGCCTAATGGTGAGCATCACAGTGTGATCGAGAAGAATCAAATCTTTATTTTAGTAGTAAGATTATGTTCTTTAATTTTTGTGAATAATTTGAGACGAAATATAAAAAATTGTGAATACGTTTTAATCTTGTATCGTTTCCCAATATTTTCTTTCAAGAACTAGCGGCTTGGTTCTTAAACGCTAGTAATGAATCCTACTTTAAAAGATTTTTTAAATCTCGACGTCTTATAGGATTTAGCTCTGTTACATTACATACATACGATATCCTGACATAAGAATTTAAACGCTTAGGTTTTATGAAAACAATTCAAATTCAAAAAAATAAATTCCCTAAAAATATTGAATAAACTATAATTTCCTCTTTTTCTTGACGGCTGAAGTGTATTTTTCGGCCATAGACGTGCGTTCATGTACTGAAGAATAAAGAAGTAAACCTATGTTCCCTCCATTTCACTACCCAAACAGGTGCTATGACATTACCCAATGCCGCCTGACTTTAACCATTGGCTGCACATCAAAAACGATATATCTTTCTGCCTCTGTCAAACTTACTGGCGCTTGTCGAATCAAACTGCTCAAATTGATATTCATTCGTGAAAATAGCCCAGATTTACAATGCTTGATATCTCATTATTTGCTCTTCTTTCGTGTTAGCCTTATTTATGTAAAAGTGTTCGTGCATTTTTTGAATTATGTTTAGC
The DNA here is from genome assembly GCA_935421215.2 of Melolontha melolontha. Classification (NCBI taxonomy): domain Eukaryota; kingdom Metazoa; phylum Arthropoda; class Insecta; order Coleoptera; family Scarabaeidae; genus Melolontha; species Melolontha melolontha. Next base: position 106,947,369 of record OW285240.1, read on the forward strand.
CATTGTATGAGAGGTATCTTGGAGTAAGTGTTAATAGGTACGTTCACCGAGTAGTTTACCCAATTATTCATTAAATAATGTAGAAGTTTGGAATAGGACTGAACATTTAGTTCATTTGATATTATTTCCTAGGTATATTTTTAGCTTCTACATTTTTGTAACAAACATTCAATTTGGTACTACAGAAAAACCATGAAGTCATTAAAATAGCTCTGCAGGACACCTTTACATCAGAAAACCTAACAAAATACTTTTTTTTAATCACAAGCCCCAGGAAAGTGAAGAAAGAAAATTAATTTATAAAACACAATACTATAACATAGTTGACTGAAATTGACACAGGAAAATATCAATGGATTCCATAATCATTTTATTAAAATTCATGTTTCAAATGTAAATACAGTTTATCATTAGTTTATAGATCAACGAAATACAAATGTAAGGTAGCTATATCAGCTATAAATAAAATACATACGAGAAGAAAATGTAGGGCGATGTTTTCAAGGATATTTCATTGTGTGTGTATAAATTTGTGTTATAGTTTTCAACACCTTCATTGAAAATGATTCGTTAATTTGGATTGATTGCTTTATTATTAAAGTTTCGACAAGGTAACATAAGATTATTTGCCATAATAGGAAATAAGAAGGAAATTGATAATAATAAAATAATGTTGGTTTATACATAATATATGGAGAATATTTATAACACGAAAGTTCACGCCGAAAGTAAGGATAAAATTGCGTGTTATTTAGCTGATAGGTCATATAATAATAAATATATACTCTTCTTTAGTATTTTCTACACCTAATAAATTATATATCTTTCGTTTATGAAGAAAAAAGATAAAATGACAAAATTCAAAAATAGATACACCACAATATAGACGAACAGTAACAAATAATTAAATTATTTACGAAGTATTCCAATGAATCAGAACTTGAGCGAACCAAACATGTTCAGTTTCACTATAATAAAGTACTTAGTATTCAAGATAGATAAGATGAATAATAAATATGCTTAATCACCAAATCACCTATATCATACCAATCTTTATTTTCCAATTAATTGTGTACGCACTCAACAATTAGCGTATATTAACTAGAACTAACATCATTAGTATCAAATACCATTTTTTGTGACCAATTATTGTTTTTATTAAATAAAGTCAACAAACGTATATCACCTTCAATATTTATACTTGCGAAGAAACGAAACTTTCGAAAATGGAATATTGGAGATGATAGAAGATGAAAAGTTCACAGATGTTCAATCTCTTATCAAGAACTTTGAATTTTATTCCCAATATCTTAAAAGCAATCGCATTTGATTCTTGATCGTATTTTTATTGAACTTCTTATCACACAGGTTCCGCAGCTTACAAAATTATTATTCCACACCAGTTTGAATCAGCTTATATAGCTTAAATATTTCAAGATCGCTTTTTTATGGTATAGAAATACAGAGATCCTACTTGGAGGTAGAAAATACAAGTTTTAAGAGTAATACTACATAAATTATTAATTTTCAAGTTAAATGTTAAAGATCATATTTATTTTCTTTGAAATGTAATACGAAACATACAATACTAACAATAGATTTAAACAGATTACGTTTTTTATTATTTAATTAATCCAAGGCATTGGAGATCACGATGTTATACTATAAATTTACTTCATTCGTCCTAATCGATTGAAGGTCACTATTATTATTAAATCAGCATGTAAGTACGTTGCATATATAATATCGACTATATTTAGACGAAGTATTTCATATTTTAAAACATCTCCTTTGTGTGGTAGGAGAACAAAGGATCTCGGATTTATTATATGTATGTATGGATTGATAAGCACCATAATATATGTATTCCTTATTATTTTTATTAAAAGTAAAATATGTACATCTGAGTAATATGTTGGGATTGTGGAAGTATTTACAATTTGAAAGTATATATAATAGGTATTATGAATATTATGATTCAATAAAATAAAACAAGAAAACAATGAATATATTATATAATCTATATGAATTAAAAATAATTTTATCTAAATAAAATTATTGTTAGTATGTATTATATAGTAACAGAACAAACCATTATATTTTGGCTATCTGGCATTTAATTTTTCTAATCTTATTATCATATTATTTCAGTACTAATATTCAGCAATGCTTGCGGGTTGCCTCGGTATCTAATATTATACAGGTGTTCAACGTAAAAATGGAAGGTTGCAATTATATAGAATATGGAACCAAAAAATTATGGGAAAACTACGACGCAAACCCCAAAATTAAAAACCCTCTGAAAATTGTATTATGTGCCGCCTGTGAATTCAGAATGTCTATAAATACCGCTATTGAACTCACACATACACTGTACCGTGTGTTACATACGTAACAGCTGTCGATATTATAAAAACTACAAGATAACATTCTATGCTAAGAGTTCAATAACCTCAATATATTTACGTACGAAATGTCAGCTATTAAAAATTTATTCTTTTATTTTGTATGCAAGTGAATTATTAAAAAATAAGATGTATGCTCTACTGGGCATTTCACGTCCGCAACCTTCGTAGTTTGGTAACAATTTACTTGCTTCCCTTAATCTGGGACACCTAAATGGTAAATCATATCAAACGTATACATGTAACGATCAAAACTGTGACTGAATTAGAGGAACAATTGTCTCGCTACTTAACGCTACCCCTATTCTTTATGTTATGAACCTTTTGAAATGCAGTGGCGGGACAAATATTTTATAAATATTTCATTCTTTTTTCTCGTGCCCACGAGGGAATTTGGGGAAAATATTTTGGATTCATATTCTATATATGTAATTACATCTTTCCATTTTCCATACGTTGTCATTTTCTTTCAATGACAACCTGTATAATACAGTGGACACGTTTTTGTTTGTTAGAATATTCCCTAAATTTCCAAAAACGCTTGGATATGTTTGCAGCTTAAGCTTGAGGGAAATTTATTTGACAAAATCTAAAAAAGTTTAAAATTTCATACTGTTCAGTGTTAGATCTTAAAAAGATGTTTGCAATATCCAAATAGATATATTGATTTATCGCTAAGGATGCCCATTGGGAGCAAACGCAGTGTCGTAGTGGAGGAATCTACTTATTAATTTCTGTGCTTCGTGGTAGAAGGGTCTCTATAGCTTTCGACATTATTGATTTATTTTTTACTTTACACGAAATAACTGTACTATACCCGCAGCCGCCTTGAGATTGGACACATATCGGAAACATATGTATATATAAAATATAATACATGCGTGTACAACCGAATCCCCTTCCACTGCGACATTGCGTCTGCTCCCAAATGGGCATCCTTATTTATAACTACATAAACTAATACCAACTCTAAAATTCCTTTTTCGTAGATTTTTACATTATCATGTTATTCAATATGAAACAAACATGTAAATAATTTACATATCTGTAACTATGCACATGGACAAAACACCTCGTATTTTCAGCATTTACTTCTGCTTAATACATATGTTTCTGCCATCCAAGCGTCCTCAGTTAAGCTAGTGAAGCAATGTATACAAATTAATACAAACCTGTTATAAACAACTGGTTTGTATCAGTATTTAAATTTACTGAAATAGCCCGCATAGATCAAGCAAGTTCCGTCCTATAAGAAGGCAACTATTTAATAATTGACATCTTACGGGCGAAAGAGACTTTGTCTGGAGGGCTACCTATCGTTCGAACAGCTAAGCTGCTACGGGAAACGATAAAATACGTATGTAGATGTAGTCCATTAACAACCAGCCAGATGGCGGTAAATATACAAAAAGGTTTTGTTTAAGTATGACAATACGTTAAGCACGTATAAAGCGTTTGTACAATATGAAACAAACATGTAAATAATTTACATATCTGTAACTATGCACATGGACAAAACACCTCGTATTTTCAGCATTTACTTCTGCTTAATACATATGTAGCCCTCCAGACAAAGTCTCTTTCGCCCGTAAGATGTCAATTATTAAATAGTTGTCTTCTTATAGGACGGAACTTGATCTATGCGGGCTATTTCAGTAAATTTAAATACAGATACAAACCAGTTGTTTATAACAGGTTTGTATTAATTTGTATTCATTGCTTCACTAGCTTAACTGAGGACGCCTAGATGGCAGAAACATATGTATTAAGCAGAAGTAAATGCTGAAAATACGAGGTGTTTTGTCCATGTGCATAGTTACAGATATGTAAATTATTTACATGTTTGTTTCATATTGTACAAACGCTTTATACGTGCTTAACGTATTGTCATACTTAAACAAAACCTTTTTGTATATCATGTTATTATTAAAATATTGGATTTCATTTCTGATCTTTAATAAAGTTAGTATTTCGTATTTATCATAAAATGTTCATGCCTAGTCAGGGTGTGAGAACGTTCTGCAATATGTAGGTAAAATTCGAAAACCAACCACACATTTATTTAGACGCGTATGTGGTAAAACTTCGAACAAATACATCGGTATCTTTTTATTGTTGTTTTTGTATTTAAGAAGGAAACTAGTTCATATATTTCTAAATTATCGATAACCTAAGATATGCTAACAAAGTTCATATGTTGACTTGAAACTTGATGAATTTTACGTTTTGTGCAATCAATTCGCCATTTTTTTTTTCTTGAATATCATCTATTAACAATTCCCAAGTTGTTATTTGTTATTGCTTTTTCTATGTTTTGTGCTCATGTTCTTTGCTTCAGGTGTCTATACCAAACCTAGCGTTTCTTTTCTATTCTGCCTATTATGTCATGTTTATCTTCATTCTTTCTTTTATCTTGGTTCTAGGGATATGTTGAAGTCTTGATAACTCCACCAGAGAGTAACTGCTTCCAAAATTTGGAGTTTAAGGTTTTTTGAGATGTTACATGTTTCTGAATTGGACAGTGTGATTCTTTCCGCTATAATCTGGAATGCGCTTTCTACATTTGTAATTGGTATTGTTCATCGTTTACTATTGGGTTGTTGCATTTGTTAACGACCATTGTTTATTCTGCGGTCTGTATTTTGACAGTTCGGATTCTTGATAAAAATAGATCCAAGATGCTTAAACGCAATATATTCCCTGTTTTTGGTCTCTGTCGATTTGTGAATCATTTGTGTCGGCCCCTGCAGTGAAATATTTTGTATTTTCAATATTTATTTTTAAATCCTAGAACTCATACTTGTCTCTAAGCTTACGTGTCATGACTTCTTTATCTGCGGCTGTAACAATGTGATTGTAAAAATAACGTGTAGGAAGGAATTGTTCAACTGTATGAATAACTTTCTAGATATTAAAACATTACTAAAAGTGGTAAGAAGGTTTGTAATAAGATAACTGTTTTTATGTTATTTAATCATTCGTGCTAACACACCATGACTATTTTTGCAAAAGTTTGTTTTTATTTGTTTATATCGTTTATTTTATACCTGAAAATAGAGATATGATTAAGCAAAATAAGTATGCGCGTTTTAGTTATTAAAACCCTCTTTAACAATTTCTAGTGGGCTCACCATGTACATTTGATATTTTCTTGACATTATTTCATAATCGCCCTATCGTTATTACAACTCTAGCAAAGTTAATGTATGTCTTAAACACATTTTTTTGATTAGTGGAATAAATATATTCGTTGTCCACTGTTATTAAAATCTTTTCGCTCCATAATCTTAATCACCAATTTAAGTAAAAACATCATTCGAATTTATCAGATCATAGAACTAACCGTGACTCATATAATACCAGTCATTGAACACCTCTAGACCAGTTTGTAGCAACGTGTTCTTTTTGTACAGATCTCTGAATTTTATTCTATATGTCATCTTGTTATATAGAAGTTTTAATATTAAAAGCAAATCATATCTTGAGTTACTGAGCGCGAAAGAATTTACCACATGTTATAATATTAAAAATAATTTCTTACAATGAACCTAATCACGGTTTTGCGTCACATTAACGAATGATCGTCGTTTTAACAACGTAATATCCTCGCATCGACTATTGTGAAAAGAGGTGAAAGTTTCTCTAATGATAAACTAATGAATATTTTGCTAAGATACTCTTGAGTTATGACGAGATTTGCCGGCACCGACTTCTCTCCATACTTAAACGTGGGTTACTGGTTACTCACGTTGAAAGCGTGTGTGTTCGCCCGTCTATTTTCGTTTGCGTTCTATTTGTGATGGGTATTCGATGATGTATTCCTATTCCCCTCGTAAGCCAGGCGATCAGTTCGACTTTCAGTTGTGCAGCAACCGACGGTGTCGTCCGATGGCTTGTGGTCGGTGTTCGACGGGTGCCGGCTGAAGATAATGGCCGGCTGGCCGAAGGCCCAGTGCTTGGCCGCGGCGAGAATTTTCGCCTTGGCTCTGCCGCGACCGTTGAACGATAAGACGCTGGCCGAGCCGAAAAATCGCTTGAGAAATCCGCCGCCTTCTGTCTGGTGGGTTACAGAACCGCGTGTTCCGCATTCATACGATTCCGAATCGAGAACAGTCGTCATTAGATCGGGTACTTCCGATTACGAAGACGATGACGATTACGATTTAGACGATGATGAGCAGGATGAAGAGGTTCGGGTTTTGTTTTCCTTTTTGACATATTTAACATACCTACATGAGCTTATAACTATGTTGTTTTATTTTTCAACAGCTTGATTGCTAATTATAGATATTGTATGCATTTTATTTATTTAATACAACGATCTCCTAAGCGGTATTCAATAATAACTACAATGTGTTTTTACGGTTTTAAAGTACTTTCAATTAACTTTTAGTTGCAGATTTCTTCGTTTATAATTACGTGTTTTACCAAAAGATGGCAGCATAAACCATATTTGAGAATATAACGGGTGTTCAGAAACATTCGAAGTCAAAGTAGGGCTTGAAAATATGAAGTCATGTCTGAGATAGATTGATACATTTACTTAATACAATTTTACAGGTTATCAAATTAGTATATTAATACTTAAGTAAAGATATACGATTTTTTGTTCAGAGCCCACTTGACTTCGAATGTTTCTGAACACCCGTTAGTTTCTCCTGTTTTTGCCAGCAAATAACATTCATTTTCATTATTATTCAACTAAATGTAAAATTCCAGAAATAGACATTTAAAATTTAATTTTATGATTTAACTTTATTCACGTCACCAACCTAAAATGAAAATATTTTTGTTTATATAAAGTACGATTCTCGATTATTTGATTTCTAATATTACTAAATAAAATCGATTCTTGATATACTATTTTAAACATAATAGTTTCCAACATTTATACGTACTTCACCTACGTCAATATATTGTAATGAATACTTTATACACTTTCATTTCTCCTTATTAATGTTAGAAAATTAAAAAAATGTTTTTCAATGAACACGAATGTGTCATCTAAATCTATTATAGTACTAGTGCTGTAAATAACTTGGTTATAAAAGATAATTTTATTTAAAAAAAATTAATAAAATGTTTGATTTATTGTAAACATTTTTGATAATTAAACATTCTGAAGGTCGAGGGCCAAACAACACCATCTTAAAATCGCCAACTTTCTAAAGATTTCCTATCTTTATTCTTCTGTAGTTCTCAAAATAATTCTCGGTATTATAAGTGTTAATTTGAAGAGAAAATCATTGAAATTATTGTATTTTACTGCCAGAATATGCTCAACAAAAAAGTGAAGTAAGGCTACATACAACCAATGTAATGTATCTCACGAACTTCTTAGGCGTTATTTCAACACTCCCGGAAAAAAGTATTTTGTAACGTAATAACGTAATAATTTTTATCCAGTTTCTGATTTATAGTCTTCAAAATCTCTTTTTAAATGAATAAAATAATCTGTATATATATTGAATAGTAAATTTTAAGTTGGAGGATTTATACTAATTTTATAATAACTGAATTGATTTGGCTTTTACTTGATGAAGATCCATAAATAAAATAGAAATAAAACTAGGGTTCAAATCTTCACTTTTTAATATTGAATCGTAACACAATTGTCGCGCCAGCAAACTAAAGTTTGTAACGTACTCTGTGGCTGTAAGTATCTGAGGAAGCCACTGTGCTGGCCAAACAATTGTCATGTTAAGATTAAATATTAAAAAGTGAAGATTTTAACCGTAGTTTTATTTCTATTTTTAATTTTAAAATTTATCCCAATGCATATTTATTAATACAAAGGTATTTTTAATAATATAAAATATTATTAAAAATCTGGAGTGAAGAACACAAATACAGGTTCACTATTAATATTTTTGTGAACGTGTCCGAACATATCCCTCCCCAGATACGTAGATACGTATTTCGCCTTTCTATAGGCTCATCGGTACGCCCCTGCTGGAGAAAGGATATCTTCAGACACATTCACAAAAAAGAACCACATCGCCACATCACAGAAATTATCCAGACCGGGCGTAGAAGTAAATTCAGCGCTGCCTGTTGTCAGACAGCCGAAGTACCTCGCCCCGTCCAGAAAACCAATGTGAAGTAACGACGCCCTTCCAAAGGTGGCATAGGTGGTTACTTCACATTGGTTATGTGGACGGGGCAAGGTATTTCGGCTGTCTGACAACAGGCAGCGCTGAATTTACTTCTACGCTCGGTCTGGATAATTTCTGTGATATGGCGATGTGGTTCTTTTTTGTGATTGTGTCTGAAGATATCCTTTCTCCAGCAGGAGCATACCGATGAGTCTGTAGAAAGGCGAAATACGTACTGGGGAGGGATATGTTCGGACACGTTCACAAAAATATTAATTGATAAAAACACACAATGTTGTATTAGATTTACACTTTATTTAATAATATTTAATAATGACTATATAACAGCTGTTTCACCGTACAACGGTTTCTTCGGATATAACAAGCGGTACTATAAAACATTTTACTTAAACGTAAATATTTTTTATTTTATTACTTAATGGTATTCTCAGAAATTGGAAACCGAAATATTTTTACCCGCCTCTTTTAGTATAAGGGATACATATAGATAACATAAATTATATTATAAGTGACACATATCTAACAAAATATTTCAATCAAAAATAGGAAATAAATTCAACAGAGGGGAGGAATTAAGCTCTGTTTTTTCCTATTTTTGATTGAAATATTTTGTTAGATATGTGTCACTTATAATATAATTTATGTTATCTATATGTATCCCTTATACTAAAAGAGGCGGGTAAAAATATTTCGGTTTCCAATTTCTGAGAATACCATTAAGTAATAAAATAAAAAATATTTATGTTTAAGTAAAATGTTTTATAGTACCGCTTGTTATATCCGAAGAAACCGTTGTACGGTGAAACAGCTGTTATATAGTCATTATTAAATATTATTAAATAAAGTGTAAATCTAATACAACATTGTGTGTTTTTATCATTTGATATGGATTTACATCAAGTACAGGCAGAATCGATTCAAAAATATAAATAGTGAACCTGTATTTGTGTTCTTCACACCAGATTTTTAATAATATTTTATATTATTAAAAATACCTTTGTATTATACAAAACTGGTGGGGTTTACCTACTCATGTATGTTTCAATTATTCTGATGCATATTTATTATGTGACTGGAATCTACAATACGTATTTTAAAACTAGAGCGCAGAATGCCTTCGATGTAATTAATTTCCATTAATAAATTTACAAAATACAAAACAAAGAAAAGAAAAAATAGTGTTAAACATAGCGTTATTGGTTGAGATACAACCTTTTAAGATATGCTCTTCATCAAATCTGTTATCCCACTGGCGATTTGGGGAAGAGCATAGCTTCTAAGCTTGTGCCTTATAGTTTCATGCAATTACAATTTATATTTAATTATATTGATTTAGTTATTCCCCTACAAATGTTTCCCGTTTGATTTTTTTTGTGCACAATTATTTATGATCGTTTTTATATATAACATTAACTTACTCGTTAATATTTGTAATTTTTTTAATTAATTTTAAATGTAAATATACTTTTTTTAATTTCTTTGTAAATGTTCGTAATATTTTTTACATACATCCCGTAATTGTTATAATTTTCTTGTAGATCTGTAGAATTTTTTTTTCATTTCATCTAGTCCTATGATACTTTTCTATATTCCTATTATGTGCCTTGATACGTCCTATAATTTTTATAGTAATAAGCATTTTGTATCCCCCCATTCACTATATCTACATAGATAGATGTGTTATTGTGGCCATTATAATAATGGTATATTACAATTTCACTAAAATTATTCAGAATCATCTATGCCTTATAATGCAATCTTTTGGCTTTCGTCGTGTTAGACCATAACAGATCCTAAAGAAGTTAGCCGTATGAATGAATGCGACCAATATCTCTTTTGATATCTTCGAATTCTAGACTGTGTGTTATCTCCTAGTAAAATTATAGCACTGTGATTATCAAGAGTTCTCCCAGTTGAATTTATTTATATAACATCGTACTGTTAATATCGAATGTCATTTGACACTTTTGCGATCATTATTAAGCGCGTGGAGGAAGTTTTGTTTGCTTTCTTGAGGAACGTACTCGATGCTCGTTCTCATATAGCCACAAAAATACTAAAACCATATGCAAATTTTAGTGGGATCTTATTCCGCATGCAGAATAGAATCCAGATTTTGCATCCTCTGGTTGTCATTTATTCGGACTATTAAAAGAATTTTTAGTCGGGAAAATATTTCACTCAAACGATGAAGTTATAGGGTCTGTGCTGGAATGAATAGACAGTAAATCTAAAGACTTGCACTGACATATCTGTTCCTAATCAATGGTACAAGTTCAGTAACTTTCTCGTAAATATTAAATATGAACACCTCTTTTTATGTAGTTTTATTATTATATTTAGTTTTATTCGTTCCTATTTGGATAATTTAATTTGGTAATGTTTGCAGTATACAAGAAATATCACAATATTTTCAAGTTTGTCTCCACACCACTAATTTACGTTAGAATTCTACTTTTCAAAACTATAATATTGCTCTTAAAAAAGGGCACTTGTATGTAACTTGGAAACAGTTTATGTGTAGTACATTTAACAGCATCCAATAATTAGCTTTTGTATATTGTTTACGGATCATTAAAAAAAGAAATTTGATTAAAAAGTCGTAGTTGAGTGATTATTTTTGCTTAGTTATGAACACTGATTTTTTCATTCATGATTAATGATTATACATAGATACACATTTTATTTTTAAAACTTAACTTAAATTATGAATTGTTGATTTGCAATTTGTTACTAACCAAGGCCGTTTGATATTTAGATTCTCAAAGGTGCGTCTATTAACACCTGTAAAAACACTGAACGATATTAATTACTGGCAATTCCGAGGTTAATATATTAATTATATCTAGCAACTTACAGAAAAGTATTTTTAAATATTGTTACAAGTATCTAGAGCATCTGCAATCGTTATAAATATTTTTAAGGAATTGTTTGTGTATAAAATTTTAAGAAAGCACAATATTGACATTGTAATGGCTATTTATATATTTCCTGGGTAGATACTGATTATTATTATAATAAAATAATGAGAAACAAAAAATAACCACAGTATGCGGTTTCTAAGTATCGTTCTCCTTTAATTGAAAAATATACAAGTAATTAAGTCGCTTTTTCTAAATTCTTTAGTCTAACAGTACAAACGTTTACTCTCAATTGGATTGATTAAGACTAATTTGACTGTATAACATAATACGAGAATAAACAAGAAAAGTTAAATTAGATGAATTACATTTTATTAATCTTGATTAGGAGATATACACAAATCTCTTATTATAATACATCAGTTCAGTTTGTAGTGGTTTTTCTTCAACGACAATATAAATACAGTCGTTGACCAATAAATTAGGACCACCGAGAAATTTCGGTGCTTCAGTATATAGAGCAAATAGAAAAATAATTTTGTTATAAAACAGAATTCAATGAGATATACAAGTTTCCCGTATCGCTATGTTCAAATTTTAGGAGTAGAACAAAGTAGACTTCATTTCAAGTAACAAAAACGCAAAACTTGTATATCCATTTTTATTTGTTTCAAAGTTACATCTATGAATGTGAGTCAGATCATGAAAAAAAATATAATCCTAAAGTCAATAAAAACTGATTTTATTTAAAAAAAGTTCAATTAATAATATTTTCGAAATGTCTACCTCCTTGTTGAATGCAGGCTTGTGCCCGTAAGCCAACAGAAGAAGTACATACTTATATCCGAATTTCATATTGTTTTGTCGGATTTGGTCGGCAGCCAGGTGAATACGATCCAACAACTCTTCTCTTGTGTTCGAAATTTGGGTGTAGACTAAATTTTTCATGTACCCCCATAAATAAAAGTCAAGGGAATTAAGATCGGGTGATCTGGGTGGCCATGCAACAGGACCACCTCGACCAATCCCTCTTGGATAATTGACGTTAACCCAATTTCGGACAGCAATTCCGAAATGTGGTGGTGCCCCATCCATGTGAAACCACATGTCTCGTCGAATATTCAGTGGAACATCCTCTAAAAGACCTGGCAGTTCGTCAATAAGAAATTGAAGGTAATTGTCCGCATTTAACCTCCCAGGAAGAACGACAGGATCAATCAACAAGTCGTCGATTAGGGCCGCCCAAACGTTAATAGAAAATTCATATTGAAATTTAGATGGGCGTATAGCTTTGGGATTTTCTGATGACCACCTGTGCAGGTTTCTCAGATTGGTAACACCACTTCTTGTGAACGTAGATTAATCTGTCCCGAGGACTGTTCTGCAGAAATTAAAATGATCTTAAATCTTAATATCCAGGTAGAATAAACTAGACGAGCATAGTGGTCTGCCTCAAGCAAACCGCGTCCCCTGCGATAGTGACATGGATATAAGCCCTCACGTTTTAAAATTCGCCAAAATGTCGTTCGTGGCACTCTTAGTTGTCTAGAGATTCGACGTACACTGAGAGTTGGATCCATTATAACAATAGCTACTGCTTCTTCCTCTAAGTCTGCTGGCAAATTTACTTACGGTTTACTCACGGTTGGCTCTAGGTGAAACATGATTAATAATTTACTAAACAAAACACCCGGTACATTTCTTCCACAAAACGCGAAACATTTTACATTTTGTGAAACAAACACACCAAGTTAACAATGGTTTGCTGAATGAAGCACTTGGTGTGTTTGTTTCACAAAATGTAAAATGTTTCGCGTTTTGTGGAACAAATGTACCGGGTGTTTTGTTAAGTAAATTATTAATCATGTTTCACCTAGAGCCAACCGTGAATTCTATACATTATATTAAAAGTGCTTAACTCCTTAACAATGACATGTCACCTATTTATAATTAACTTTTAAATTATATACCTACAATATCTAATAATTCATAGATCCTTTTCACGTTACTTGATTGTTATTTAACATAACACAGTCAGATGTCTTGTTTTTTCATATGTAACGGCCCTTCCCAAGTTTGTCCTTCTCAGAATTTCAATAGAGTTCGGTTTTTACAATATACGACCATACTTTTTAACCATTTGTAATTGAAAAATTTTTACACCCCTACCCAAAATAGATATTTTCACTATACATGTACTCGAAATAATACGTTTAAATAATAACTACTGGTGTGTGCAATGCACATGAATATACATATAGTTAAATATACTATTGTTTTGTGAAAATTAGGTGTTTCATTTAAGTTTAATAGTGGGTCATCGTAGTTTTTAAAAATCGAATTTAGTGGCGCCTCCCTTAGAGATGAATGTCTGCCGTTCCTTTGTTCGACAATTTAACACATGTTTAGACCTTTTCCTTAAGAGGCAAGTGTTTGTCTCGTAGTTTGATTGGCATGTTAAATTTAGTCTTTACGGGGATGCAGTGTATAGTAGTTGTGCGGAAGCGTTTTTCTTACTTTACTGTGCCCCATGTGCGACTTTTAATTAGTAGGTTTTTAACTACTGATGATGACAACTTAGTTGTCGAAATACGTATTTAGGATACGACTAATAATTGTGGTAAGGGGTTATATACCTTTTTTAAATTTTTAATTTTATTTATTGTATTTTTGTCAACAATATTAGGCTTTATTAATTACCATTTGCTTAAATCTAACGTAAAAATCCAAGCCTGAACTTAACGTTCTTTGTTGATCTACCAATAACAAATATGCAAATTCAAAAACAAAAAAATAGATTTCTAAAATTATTTCAATATCTATTTGTAAGAAAATATTAGAAATATCACAGAATACTGTCACTGCTATAAAATCGAGAAAACAAAACCAGAAAACGTAAAATTTCTTTTAAATTCATTAAATAAAGATTCTTTTAAAGCTTCTAATCGCTTTTCTAACGAACAGTCCCCATATTTTGTATGTACGGCACGTAGGATATTAAATATTAATTACTTATCATTATACGAAGCGGAAATTATGTTTATTTTGTTTTATTTGTTCAACATTGTAATAACAACTGTCTACACCTATTAAATTTTGAGTGGCTCTCTATTTACTGCATTGTTAATGTAATATAAGCTTAATATATCTATAAAAAATTATGATGGTTACTTCATTGAATACATAGTTTTGAAGATTTGCTTATACACTTATTTTATTGGTTACCATTGTAATTTTTTTTTTAATTTATTTATAAATGTAATTCGATTAGAAATACTGTTGCCATATTAAAAATGCATATTCAAATCTTACCATCTTTTCATTGAACAAGAAATTAAAACATAAGTGTTCCGTTGACATTGAATTTACCACATTTATACGTGATTACTAGATGGGCTTTTACTAATTACGTCAGGAAAATTATGTTTTTATTGGAGATACGCAAATACATGTTTCTAATCTGTTGAAACGTACTTATCTGTGACACAAAATGCGTATCCACATTTATCGTGTTTTTGTAAAATATTTTGTATCTAATTGTTATTATTTGCTTATTTACATTGGTTTAACTACTCTGGTAAAAGGCAATTGATTATTTTGGTGAAATATCACAGGAATATTTCATTCATAAAAACTCCAATCAAATTAACAATATTATTAAGCATTGAAGAATAGAAATGTAAATAAAATATCAATAAATTGTAGTTGTGAAAAATGCATCGTTTATGGGGACGTATACGAATTCCTCCAGGGACCCTCAGGTAATTGTAATTCTATAGGTGAATTCCTCCAAAATTTGTGACCATAGGGATTAAACCCGTTAATGTATTTATAAAAGGCTCAATATGTAGATGAATAATTAAAGAAAAAGAACATCATCTTTGACAGTTTATTTAAATTATTGTATATTGTACGAAATTTAAAGGTACTAGTAATATGTAAATCAAAATAGACCTAATGCACTCCTTCGATCTGTACTCCTTGATTTTCAATGCATGAGTGAAGTCTTTGCACCATAGAGGCCATAGCTCGTTCACACATTTCCATAGGTATAGAGCGGACTACTGTTCTTATGCGCTCTTTCAGGTCATTAGTGTCAGTAGGCTTTGTAGCATACACGCGATCTTTCAACATTCCCCATAGCCAGAAATCGCAAGGGGTCAAGTCTGGCGACCGTGCTGGCCAAGACAAAGATCCACCTCTTCCAATCCAACGTCTACCAAATGTTTGATCTAAGTAATGTCGAACCGCTAAGGAATAATGTGGTGGTGCACCGTCTTGCTGAAAGTAACCAGATGTTAAGATACGGAGGGGAAGACTGTCTACAACAAAATTCTGCAGCATATCCAGGTAAGCATCTCCCGTTACAGTCTGGGCGTTAAAAAAATATGGACGAAGCACTCCAAACTTCGATATGCCACACCATACGTTAACTTTCGGTGTGGAGCGAGTGTGCTTTCTTAGTTCATGAGGATTATCTGTATTCCAAATGCTGCAATTGTGCTTATTGACGTTGCCACTGATATGAAATGTGGCTTCATCCGACATGAAGAACACAACATTAGGGTCTATGTTCGTTATTTCTAGTATCACTTCTGCAGCTCGAACACGAGCAATTTTATCGGCATCAGAAAGGGCCTGAGTCATTTGAATGTGATACGGCTTCATTCCTAGATCGAGGTGAAGAATTCTCAGAACACTTGTCCGCGAGATTCCGCTTTCCAATGCTAATCTCGTACTTGATTTTCTTGGGCTGTTAATTATTCGACCTTGTACATTTATGATGCTATTTTCCGTTCGAATAGTTCTGGGACGTCCACTGTTTCCTTTACAGTCATTAGTGACAGACCCTGTGCGCACAAATTTTTCATGCACTCGACGGATAGTTTAACGGCTGGGAGGTTCTTTCTGAAACCATTTCTGAAATTTTTGTCTTACTACTGAGGGTGACCCAAACACTTCCATCTAAGACACTACCTTCCTTCTCTCTTCCAAAGTAAGTCGGGTGGCCATATTTTGTCTTCAAACTAAAAAAAAAAAAAATTAAATTAAAAATTAGGTAGTTCCATATGAGTGGTAACATCTTTCTGGATAACCCTGTATAATAATAACCAAGCTATATGAAATATGCATTCTGACAACGTCAAATATTTAGTTTAATTCTTTATTATTGTACAGATGTAAACATGGATAAGACATAGCTTTTACAAACCCCTGTTTATATATCCCTTAATGTGCTTTTTATTACCCCTTATTAACACAAGGAAATACAAGTGGTGGAGGAATTCACAACTAGGACTTAAACCCACATTTTTATGTTACGGATTAAAGCAGGTAAAATGGAGGAACTCGCATAGCCCGGTTTATGAAACGATTACAGTTAGAATTATATGATTTAATGTTCTTTGGCGATTGTTATTAATGTATAAACTTTTCAATTAACATGCTGCGATTGGAACATTGAAAATTATTTTGACAAATTTTTCATATTTTATGATTAAAATTCTTCAGAGAAATTACATAATATGTTTCAATAATTATTTTCCGTTTTTGTATTTATCTTTACTTTTGTAAATTCAGAAATAAAATAATAGCCGATTTTAGAATTATTCACTATATTAACAATTTTTATTTTATTGGTAAATTGCAAAACAATTCTTATCATACAATATACACTACTGAGTAAAAGTAATTTCGACCTTGAACTAAATAGAATATACACAATAGCATTAAACAATGGTTACTCTATAAATATTGTCAATAACATCCTAAGTAGCCAACAAAAATCTACAACCCTTTCCTTAGTTTATCCAAAATTAAAATACAAGATAATTAATTCCTATAATTCAATCACTTACTTAGGAAAAATTTCGGAAAAAATTGGTACTTTCTTTAAAAAAACTTAATAACGAACATATATCATTTAAAACAGACAATACTATACAGAACATTATTAAAAACAACAAAGATAAAATAGACAAAGAATCAAACTCTGGTGTATATAAGTTAACATGCGAGGATTGTAATAAGGTATACATAGGACAAACGGGGAGGACATTCAAAATTAGGATGAAGGAACACGAGAGAAGCCATAAAGAAAAGAAAACAGATTCAACTTTCGCAAGTCATTGTATAGATATCAATCATAGATTTAATATAGATTTCAAAATTTAACACATTCAAGAAAAAAGTAAAAAACTTAACCTGTTAGAAAACTTAGAAATTAATGGATACAATAGTTTAGGATTAGCTTTAAATGACCAACTAGATTTAAACAACTCCCCTCTACTAAATTTAAGATTGTAAAAATTTTTCCACCAGCATTTCCCCAATAATTTTCACATAAATATCAAACTTGTATTGTACATATTCAGTATTTCATCCACCTGATGAAGCCATTGTATGGCGAAACAATATTGTAGTGGTATTTACAATAAAAGAATTTTTGAAACTAGAAGTTTAATTACTTATTTCTTAGCGTTGTGTACACTACCGTTCAAGAAAGCTCCAGGAGATCAATTCCGAAAATTTTGACCGACAATAAAACGATTCAAAGTAGCACATATAATATTTATTCATTAAAAATAAAAAATATATTAACGAATTAATTAAATATTTAAACGTCATAATTATTAAGTTTTTGAAGAGTTTCTGACTCTATTTTTTTCTATTCATTTTTAAGCATATATCATGGCTATGAGCGAGTTAGTTTCATAAAAGCTCAATTGAGTTGTATTGAACTCTGGCGATTGATGAGGCGTGGTCATAAGTTTTAAAATTTCGGTATCTTGTAATTTTAAATAATTTTTATTAATTAAAGATTATTTAAAATGTGTTTGGAGTTGTTGTCATGTATGAATTCAAATCTGAGACCAATTGGACGCAATTCAGACACAATTGCGTTATTTTCGAATATACGCCTGTGATTTTTTTTTCTTAATTATTCCATCTGTTTGAATTAAGTCTCCGGTTCCTGGAAGTGGAAAACAACCCCAAAGTAACACGGATGTTGCCCCTTGTTTTATAATAGGTGTTGTACACTTCTGTAACATTGTTTCTCGTACCGATCTCCTCACAAAAACTCTTCATGACTCCATAATACGTTTCATAAAGTCGTCTTGTGCTATATTAGTTTTTTATGATTCTACCATTGCAGACGATTTTGTTTATTTCCACACAGTAAGAGCGGCTTTGAGTAAGCTCTTGGCCGGTGTAAATTTGCTTCTTCTTGACGCATTCTACCGTCGCCGATTTCTTTTACTTATTAATGCTATGTAACTTTCGACATTCGTCTTGAAGGGTCAGTTCGTTTACGATCTTCGTAAGTACCCGTGCGTTGATATCCCTGAATCACATCATACACTAAAAGGAAATTTAAAATAACCCTTACCACAGTACAGCTTTAAGTTCTGGATCCATATTTCGACAACTGAGCTCCAGCACACTTTACTCAAATAATATCACAACGCATTAATACTAATTTCTAAAAGGTGTTTACTTTTGGAAATTAATATTAATGCGTCAGTGATATAGTAAGGCCCTTTGCTCGTATAAAATGGGTGTTAGCTGCTCCGAGTGAAATGTTTTTCTACAGCGGATGATGGCTACTTAATTGTCGAATTACGTATCTCAGATTTAAAGCTATATTGTGAACTGTTATTTTAAACTAAGTTTTACAGAGTAAGCCACACAGCACCCGATTTATTCAGATTTACATCATTCACTATCGATTTCCCAATTTTATACAATTAACAACTTTCTACTAAATTTTATTAATTTAAACAAATCTTCACACACTTATACGAAGATCGTATTTTTATCATCGTCACAACTATGCTGTATTAGAAAATTCTAAACAGTTTACCAAAAAAAAAAAAAAAACCAGCGATATAAGGAATTAAGATTCGCATGTACTGTCTGCAACACAATTTGTATCTTTAATTCTTTTCATTAAAATTTAAAACACCTCTAATAGATACAGACAAAATAAACGATGCTCTTACAATTTCTTTTGATGTATCCGAAATCAATGAAAACGCTTTCGCTAACTTATTATATAAAATGTTAATTGAAAATTTAGTTTCGTGGCGTGAAAGTATATATTTATAAGCCGTTTCTTGTGAAATATAAACCAGGGCTATTTTCTATAATATTACATGTACATTATTCCAAAAAGTAAATATCTCCCCCTCATCACTTCAAAGCTAGTTTCTAAGGCTAAATGGCGTCCTTAAACTTTGTTTTTGGATTATACAAAGACAATTTTCTTAACGTTTGGTGATACATACCTATATGAAAGCGGGAATGTACCGATCCGATTAGAAGGTAGCATTAAGGTGACGATTTCTTTTTCGACAAACTGTACAAGTTATAAACATAATATCACGAAAAAACATACTAGTTTTTCAGGCTAGTGCATATAGTGTTCATAAATGTACATTACAGAGAAAATGAGAAAGTAAATTATATTCTACTTGTAAATATTAAATTTCTCTTGTAATTTGTGAAATAAATTTCAGAATAAGATTTGATTATTAAGGGATTTGAAACCTAGGTAGAATTATTAAGAATATTATGGATTCTAAGAAAATAATCTGGAAAGATTAACCTAATAATACGTCAGTATATTTTCTTCATCTGAATGCTACATCTTTTATAAACATACTTAATAAGAAAAAACATCTACTGTCTATCGCTGTGGGGTAATATGATCCTTACTTTAAGAACTCAATATATTTAAATGTTTTAAGAAATGTTCTATAATAATTTAAAACATAAATATAGTTAATTAAAAATACTGATAACCACGAAATAATTAGCTATGTTTATGTTCGAAATTATTGCAAGAACATTTCTTAAAACATTTAAATATATTAAGTTGCTATACATATATAGAATTATTTAACGGAAGGTGAAATTCGCCTATTACTGTTTATTTGTGAAAAATTGGCAGTATTTTCAAATAAACTATGTTATAAGAGGCTATTTAAATTTTCACCATCGTCTGACGTTTAATTTGACAGATACAGTTGGCTAAAGACGACGTGTTTAGTAAAAGTTGTAAAATGGATAAAATCACTATTCGTGGTACAATTCAGTACTTGTTTTTAGGAAGTTGAACACAACTCAGATTTTGACGGATATGTGGCAAACATTGGGCAACGATGCTCCTTCGAATCCCATGGTTTGTCGATGGGTTGCTCGCTTTAAGCGTGGCGATATGAATCTCGATGATAAACATCCTGGACCACCGAAACGTGTTACAATTTTAGAAATGGTTGGAAAAATTTCATAATGTTTGTGTTACGTGACCGAAGAGTAGAAATGGAGGAGATTGCCAAGATTGTGAGCATGTCTACTGAACGTGTACACCACATTTTGCATGTTGAATTAGGCATGCCTTAACTCACTGCCAGGTGGGTACCGCGTTTACTGAATTTAGCTAAAAAATGTGAAGGAGCGCGGATTTCCAACAACGATTTGAAGCTTTTCAACAGAAACCCAGTTGATTTTTTGCGTCGCTTTGTTACGGTCGTTGAAACTTGACTCCATTACTGTCTGTCAGAATCGTAACAGCAATCACAGAAATGGAGACATCGGGGCAGTCTAAAAAAGGTCAAAATGTTTCCTTCGACTGGAAATCTAATGGTCACTATATTTTGGGATTCGAAAGGGATACTTCTTATCGATTAACCCATTTAATACCAAATTATCAGCGGTACATATGCTGGCTTTCTGAACAAAGTGAAAGTTGCCATTACCGAAAAAAGACCTGCGATGACTTGAAAAAAAGTTGTTTCGTCTTATAAACGAAACTAATTTATATGTATATCGTATAGTAAACATAAATATTATTAATTTTGTATTATATATTAAAATATAAATATTATTAATTTTAATATTACACATTAATTATAAAGAAATCATAGATTATAGTATTTAAATATAAGAGTCAGAAACAAAATTAAAACTTTCTGTATAATTATATTTTCTTATTGCATTAAGATGCAATCGTTTCACTAAATTTAGGATGCTGCGTATTACATATTTGTCAATCGTTATTCATGCCGGCACTTATTTATTGCCGCATTCTTTAGATACGTTTCAAATTATGTTATTTTAGCAGTGAACGTGCCGTGCCATGTATTCAGTTAGAATCAAAAACCATCTGCAACGTTTGTTAGTTTAGTAGGCACAATTTACAATCAAGGCGGTTCTTTGTAACTTTGCCGACCTTTTGTTTCGTCATTTAGCCTAGCCGCATGTGGCCTATTTTGTTAATTGTTCCAAGGTTAATTGAAGGGAAGGGTAAATTTTGCCTACAATGCTTAAAAAGTTTTTAAATAGCTCAGCGCGCGATGACAACAGTAGCAAGTCGCCAAAGCAAGTCGCTAAGACAAGTCGCCAGTAGCAATTCGCCACAGAACAACGTTCTTACAATACTCGTAAGAACAATGTTCAAGACAACAGTCTACATAAATTACTAACAGTCTTAACATAATAACGTTCTAGACAAACAGTCGTAAGAACAATGTTCAAGACAGCAATCGACTTTTTAATATCAAGAGAAACCAGTCTCATATTTTATCAAAAGACAACAGTCTTTCATTATACAACAAATTTTATGTATGAAGTAATGTAAATATGTAAATAAAGGTGTTATATTGGATGTGCCGCATTTCATTAATAACTGTCACCGAAGAGTAAAAAATTAGTGCGTATACGGCCTTACAACCCGTGCGCGGTGAGTCAACATAGGAGCGACGGCAAAATCTACTAGTTGCCCCAACAAAAGTACTATTCCATCATGACAATGTACCGCCACACTAGTCACATTGTTCGGGAAAAAGATTGGATAAATTACAATTCCAGGTTGTGCCCCGACTATACTATTCACCGGATCTAGCCCTTTCAGGCTTCCACTTATCCCCAAAAACTCAAGGAAATTCAAGACAGACGAGGAAGTTATTACAGAAGAAGAGCAGTATTTTTATGAACTTAATGCTGATGATTGTCAAACTGGAATAAACAATAGCACTTCAGCGCGGCTGGTCCAAGTGTATTAATGTTTAAGGGAAATATGTTGAAAAGTTAAAGAAAATCGTTGCCATAGTTCAAGTGATTGAAGTTTCACCTTGCGTCAAATCATCGTAGTGATGCAATTCTGTAAAATCGAAAATTAAATATACATTTATACATGTAATTAAAATACTTATTTGAACATTTATAAAAGAACAATTGCTTTATTTTTGTTTACATGTCCGAAAAACAATTTAAAAAACATCAATTCCTCAGTCTGGTGCCAAAGAAATAACATGCACAAAAGTAAAAATAACTTTCTGCGATATATAATGCAAATACAGATGTAAATTTATATACATTTATTTAGTCATAAACTCATAATGCAGCTCTGAAATATTATAAACTGGTGCCAGACATGCCATAATTATAGACAAAATTCACAATGCTTACTAAACATATTATATACTATAGTTATTTATTAAGAAGAATTTTTTGTCATATTTGAAACACGCAAATATTTTAAGAAAAGCCATTGACCGAGCATGTAACAGTAATCTAGAACGTGTAGGATGGAATACATCGAACTTAAAAAGGAATTGAAATAAAGGAGTAAAATTATCAGATGATTCAACTATCTATTAGAATATTGATTGTAAACAAGTAATATAAAATGTTATTATTAACAGCGTTTTAAATACACTAACTAGTGCAATTAAATTTAATATTTTTTTCCACTCTGTTGGGTTATATTGTTAAAAATCTTACCAACCCTCTTTAATAAAACAAGATATTTCAAAAATATTATTAAATAAAAGGAAGAACATAATTTTTTTAATATTGGAAGTACCAATAAGTTGCCGAGTTTAATTAATAAATCGATTATATGCGATTTATTAATTATATCTCATAAAAAGATTTAAGATGTACGAGGGTAGGTATATCAAAATATAACGAGACTGGTGGTATAACTTCTTTCACAGCTAGAATTTTATAACACAGAATAGAACATGAACCCCCCTCTCTAATGTACTTATCCTCAAGTAGGCTTTGATTTAACTTTTGACATTTATTACAAATTAATTACTAAATTGTCACTGTTTGATGTATCCGCCTAAAAAATAAAAGTGGAGCAAAAATATACGATAAAATTTCCTGTTCAGTTGGGTAAAACTCCAACTGAAACTTTTGAAATGATTAAAACTGCATACCCAGATGATTACCTTTACTATTTGATTTCTTTAGCTTAGATATTTGCCAATAAATGTAGATTTTTCCACGTTTTCAACAAAATTTATTTGGTTTAAAGAGGTCTGTTGGAAAGTTAAGAAAAATATCTGCTTTATATTTAGTATCTCTAATTCATGTAGTATCTTCGACTCCTATTAACTTTAAATTTGCTGTTTGCTTTGCATAATGGACAATATGTCCAATCTCTTTGTCATTGTTAATCTGCTTCACAATTAAACCTGCCATTCATGTGTTACTAGAAATTGCGATAAATTCTCGTTTTCATATTGTAGCTGGGAAGAGAATAACATCAATTTTCGCTTTGTAACTTCAACTAGAAAGTTTTAATTTTGATAGTGATGCTTTACTAGATTACAATTGCACAACCTTCCTTAGTCTGGTTAGATGAATTAGGTTAATAGTTATATTCGATATATCTTAGATGTATATCTGAATCATTGAGACGTTTGGAAAATATCTGGTATCATTAGTAAATATAAAAGGAAACACTTTATTTAGATGTGGTTAAAATAAATGGTTAATTCTATCACCACTGAAATATTTAACATATTTCTAGTTTATTTAGTCATTTTTTTATAATTTTTCGATTAATAATATTAATTTATTTTGATCAACTAATCCAAATAGGACAACAAAATTTTGACACTGAGACGATAAAACAATACATACATAAATCAATAGATTTCATAAAGGCCTCATTAAATAAATTATTTGCATTTCTTGACAAATGCACCAATGGAGTCTTGCACGATATATTCTTCTTCTTGGTGTTGAAAACAAAAAACATGGGGAGTGTCTAACAGCAATGCGTGGTACCAGTAAATTTACTCGTGCTAACAGCGATGCTGAGTCGATCCTGTTTTCAGGAGATTCGGCAGCAGTAATGCAGCAGCATTTCCAATCCATACTTCACAATCACTTCCCCATAGTCTATACTTCGTCCTGGATAGGCACCGTCCAGCCTGTAACTCAAATTTACTCGCTCAAGTTGATTCACGTGAAGGTCATAAAGTAGGTACCAAACAGGACGGGCACCAATTGAGCACTTTGTAAAGATGTATACCGTTGCCGGACACACCAAGGACCAAACAGAGACCGACCAATTGAGCACTTTAGATTAGCCACTTTACTACTAGTTTCCACACCCAATATATTACCGGGTCTTTCAGGTCTTTACGTTTTCTGAATTTAAAATCATTAAGAACAAGCATTTGCTGGTCACGCTCACAATAAAATCAGTTACTAACTCCATATTTTTTTTTGTCTGAACACTAACAGGTTTAGATGACAAGGGGTAAAATTTTACATTTGAAACTATTTACCAGTTAGCTACAGACAAGTAGGAGGGCTAACAAATTTCTGGGGTTTACAATAATGATACAAATTGGTTTTTAATGATATCCTTATGCCCGTTACATTCTAAAGCGCGGCTTAACTAAGGGTACTTAAATAGATGCTAATAATAATTTTAAATTGAAATAAAGAGATTAATATAGTGGGTCGTCCAACATTAGAAAGTGTTGAATTCGCCTGTCTCAAAGGGTCGTTTTGAGGTACCTCATCTGCCTGGTGTCCAGTTCGCCGGTCTACATTTATTACATCGAGAGCTTGGTGCCCAAATGGCGCGCACTGACCACAGTAAATGTATATTTCAACTTACTAACGACATATGCGAAATAGACAGATTTAATGGTACCAACATTAGTGAAATTTTGGGACATTTTAATAATAACAGCAGATCTAGTGACATTTAAGATATGATCATTGAAGGACAACTTACTGTCGATCAGTATTATCGATGTATTAAAGAAAGTTTATATAATTTATTTTCATTGTGAAAGTCACAGCCCACCCCAGCATTTAGAAATATTTAAATTATATTTATTCATGCGACACCAACTGTGGACGGTATTCAAGTTCTTTTGAAGCCCCCCCATTACAGTCAAGTGATACTATTAGATCGTTGATAAATATATTCAACATAAGCGGACGCAAGTTGGAACCTTGAGAGACTCCAGAAGTCTGGTAAAAATATCTAGATTTATAGCCGTTCTATGTAACATAGTTTGTTCTACTAGTTAGATATGACTTCATAAATCTGAGTAGAGAATCGTTAAACCTAAAAGATGACAATTTTTGTAAGTGTAAAATGTGGTTGATGGTATCAAATGCTCGACTGAAGTCCGTATAGATAACATTTAATTAACTAGCATCGTCTAAAGCTAGTCAATTAGATGCTATTTATAGGAACTTCAGTCGCGCATTTTAAATATTAAATACTGTGTATTATGCGCTACAATCGCTTTGTAAGCTAGAATTTTATAGAATCTTATTTTAAGCATTAGAAAATATTGAATAAAAAGAATAATATCCGCGTTTACATGAAAGAATAAATGGCTGGTTGCTGGTAATTGTTTTTCAAAAAATAATTTTGGAGGTTCAGTTTTCGCTAGAATCCACTAGATAAATATTTTGAGCTTCTTTTGTTTAGATTGAAGATAGTCTAAGCAATTTGTTCATTGTTTTAAAGTTTCCGATTAATGCTTCGCGGGAAGATTTCCATGATTAATGGAATGTTAATTTTCTGAGAACTATCTTCCGCATACATAGACTTCATTTTTTGCTAGGCGTGTTGTGTAATACACAGGAATCGAGCTAAAACAATGATCGGGTGAGCGGACGGTGAAATATTTCCAAGAGTTCGGTTTGCTTTCAACAACAACAACATCGTCCACTTTTTTATTCTTCGCTAAAGATACCCAGATCAGCACAAGTCCGGCTCTATTATTAGAATATATACTACGCTCCACGGCGAAGAAAAGAAGATAAGTTAACCGACTCACGGCGTTTATAGCTAGTAGTAGTTCAGTAAATCATCTAGAGTAGTGGTCTAGTCGCATGCACCCGGTAATAAAACGGTGTGTGTGTTCCACATTTACTCAAACCATACTATGCCGGGCCGTTTAAAATGCAAACGTTCTTGGAAGATCGATTGATAAATCGATCGAAAGTGGTACCCTACTATATGGTCCGTCAGTTGTAGTACTATTAGTGACCGGTCATCATCGTCCCTTATCAATTCAGCCGTGGTTGCCGGCGCGTTAGGACGCCTCAAACTCGGCAGTAGTAGTCAGTTGCATAAACTCGTTAAGTTTAGTTCATTTCACAGTGTTGTTTCTACATTTCGTCGAGTCGCTGTTGTGCGAATTAGAACGCGTAATGTTATCATTATATGAGGAGAAACGCAGGCGAAAATTAAGGAACTTTCGCCTCTTGGTGAGGATAAAACGGATCTTCAGGAAACTCCTCCAGGTCAGCATGCGAATATTAGCAAATTGCACCAGAACTTTCTTGCGTGCCTGATTTTGTCTCTCTCTTTCTGTGTGTGTGTATATGTGCGTCTATTTTTTTCTTTTATTACAATAAAAAATTAACGTTTTAATAATTTAATTATTTGTTGATTTAGAAATTGAAGGGTAGTTGGTGTAAAGATATGTATCAATTAAAAAGCTAATTTGAACGGACACAACATTATGTTTAAATATTTTTTTCTTTATCTAAAGATAACACAATAAAGTCCATTCAAAATGTAGAGAAAGTATTCAATGTATAATACTAAGCTGCCTCAATTAAACTTAAAAATCGACAAATATTGATAAGTAATTTTACACTTTTTAAAATTATCATATATATAATTACATCAAGAAATATTATTTATTTTTCTATTGCATATATGTTATTTATAAGTTAAATAAACAGTTAATTATAAGCACCTAATTAAATCCTTCCGTATTTATCTTATTTTTGTTGGTGACCTGTTGAAGTATTATCGAGTTTTAGTTTCATAATTGCTAATTAGTAACCTTAATACATAAACAATAAACATCGAGTTAAATAGCAATGTAATTTCATTCTAATCCATTTCCTAAAGATGATAATATACACTTTTTGTTTTATTTTATTAAACTATAATAATATTATATTAAACAGGAAACTTTAAATGTTCAAAAAAATTTTATTTTAGTCACTTCAATGTTCGATAATTTATTATCATAAAAAATTTCATAATTTATTACGTTTTCATCACTTTTGTATGGGAAGTGATATGAACTAATCTATTATAAATCTTAATAACAACCTGATTAAGGAAAAATATTAAGTGCCAAAAATAATGCTTAGTCTTGAAATTTTATTTATTTAATGGCTGAGCAAACTTAATTTTATGTCTTCGTTTAATAGTTCTTATGTATCAAGGCACTAAAGTTTCATTTTTCATTACTAATGTGTGTTTATTTGCCGAGACGTTAGCAGAGGCAAATGAAGTATATGAGTAATGAAAAATAACTTTAGTGCCGAGGTGCATATTAGATTTTTTCCGAAATCGAAGGAAATTTTAAACTTTTGACGTTTCGATTTTTAGTCATTTCATGAAATCGGAATTTTTCGTATTGGTTTTCATACAACTTAGCCGATTAATTTGGCAATAATCGTACTTGCAATCTGTTTAAGCTTCGGCGGTGTGCAAACCATTTCTTCTTTTCCATCCATTTGATTCGAATCACAGCATAGTTTACAAGTGTTTTATCATTTATTAATTGTCAAATGTGTCACTACAATGAAGGTATCTATGGATTAGAGATGAAATCTGCCTTTGTCATTTTAGCAAAATGACAATGACATAGGTCTGTAAAAGTTATCCTTCACCGACTACTTTGCTTTACTTCACAGACGATTTTGCGTCATTTCAATTACGATTTCGGAAAAAAGTCATATCAATAGAAGAAAATCTTATAAAGTTAAAATATATCAAATTAAGAAAAACATTCTTTTTTTTTACAAAGTGTCGCCTTATTTTGTTCTTAATGAAAATAAACTGAATTAAATTATTGTATGGAATATAGTATTATATTTAATAACTACATATATGTTTTAAATATCAATTTTCAATATCAACTTCTGTCATAGAAGTGAATACTAGTCGATTCACTATTCCCAGTACATTTTAATTCATGAAAATACTCTCAAATATTCAACTAAAATAGTAGTTATTTTGAATTTAATTAGCTCAGAGTTTTTTCACGTTTTTTCCCCTAATAAATTTTCTTTATTATTATAGAGAATAATAAAGAAAATTTAAGGGAAAAGCGTGAATATAGTATAAAAAATACATATTATTTTATAACTTTCTGAACTTTTTCTTATTGGGCTAAACTTCCACTTTACCTCATTTGTTTAAGAATGTAGTTGAGTTATTTATTTTGATACGTAATTTGCAACTACTGTGTTAACAGTTTCTTTCGAGTAATTCATTGAATATATTTGACACTATTGTCTTCTTGATACTCAAAAGTAACTTATTGAAACACTTTCACGAACTTGGACCAGCTTTTACAAACACCAGCAATGACTTAACGAGCCATATGAATAATCTATAACTCGCAATTACTTCACACCAATATTCATTCGGGCACCTAGACTACTCCAAGTGTAAGTTAAGACTATTTTATAACGCATTATAAAGTATTACAAATGCATGTTAGTTATATCGTGAATAGAGTCGATTAAATTGGGGAATTCCAATGATGGTATGCTTTAACTTGATCATTTAATATGAGGTTTTTTAAAATATTATATATATAATAGTCGATAGCTACAGGACACTCATTACCAAATTGGAATATTGCTATCTGAAAAGCATTTCAACGATTTCTTTAGATAAGTGAAAAGCTTCTTGTTGAAGAGCGAACTCACCAGTTGAATCTATATGTTATTGCATGTTAATATTTTTCTCTGTTGACAATTCTGTTTTTCTACACCATCTGCAGACATTCAGTCCAACACTATAATGAACCTGAAAATTTGACTTTTCTTTTTAAATACTACAAAGTGTATATGTTTCATATTTTCGTTGGCTTACAACAGCGATCCATCCAAAGTCTAAGGTATGGTACCTAAATTTCTTCACTACATGCTACGCTCAGCTAATCGTAATTAGAATACTTATTTTCAAGAATCATTTTATGTTAATAACTGTAATTTCAATTTTCTTCATACATGAGACAACAAAATCAACGATTTTTTAACAAATGAATTATGGGAGATCTAACATTCGTGAGTCATGAATCTTGGATCATGAATCATGACCATCTTTCTTTCTCTGCTCATTTTAATGGCAACGCCTTTAGCATACTAATCACAACTAGCAATTTATTTAAGAACAAAAATTTCATAGCCACCTCCATGACCACCTTTTTCCAAAATAAAACGGCAGTAATTTGTTCACTCATAAAATGCATTTTAGTTTTAGCTTTTGCCAACAATAAAATATTTTTTTCAAATCAAGTGCACAAAAGTGTGTTTATGTTACAAGGATGGTTCAATAATTAACTTGGTTCGATATAAAAGGCAACAATCTGAGTTTTATATCTAGTCATTTTTTGCTGTAATCCTCTCGAAATTCAACCCACTTGAGTTAACATTTCTCTAGCAATCTCCCGATTCCTTCCCTAAAGAGGTTTTCTTCAAGGCTATCAAAAAAGCGTTTTAACCACATGGATTGCTGTTCAGACAGGCATTTTTTAAGTTTGGGGACAAGTGAATAAACTGAATGCAGAAACAATTCAAAGGAAATTGCGTTCAATTTTTGCTGAGTGGCACGGTTCGAATGAATCGATTGCTTGTCGTGGTACAACACTTTTTTCTTGGCCATTCCAGGACGTTTTTTCGCAATCGCTGCATTGAGTCTATCCAAAAGGATTGCACAGTATACGCCAGTTATGGGTTTTCCATTCTTGAGGTATTCAATCAGGAGAACGCCTTCGTGATCCTAAAATTGACGCCATCACCTTCCCACCTGATGGAACGCATTTCGCATTTGGAACCGGTTTTTTTCGTTGTTTCGTTTCTGGCATATTGTGATGATTCCAGTTTCGTCTATTGTTAGAAAACGCCGCAAAAGTTTCGATGGATTTTTTAATTCCAAACATTCGGCAAATGTTCACATATAATTTCGTTTCTACTCTGTTAACTCACACACTTTCATTCCCCTGTCGGCTAATATTTGTAAATATAATATCGTGAACTTAGACCGTGTTTTCTGTTATTGAGCCAATTTTGGAGACCCAGAACGTGGTGCGTCTTCGATACTTGTCGTGCCTCGCACGTATTCCTTGACCAGTCTCACGGTATCATAAGAAGAACATGAGTCACCTAATATATGACCAATCCTCTCATTAATTTCCTTCGCCTTTTTTTTCCTTTGAAAAATAATTGTATCACACCACAAATTTTAATTTGATCTATTTTTCACTTTCAATCGAAATGCTTGTTTTCAAGCTACTATAAAAAATTAGCTAGCGTCAAAATGGCTTGTAAGTATTGAGATTTAATCCACAGGAATGTAGATCCCTATCTACATATACAGATGTCGCTGTTGCCTCCTCGTAGTATCCGAACCAAGTTAATTTGGAAACCATCGTCGTAAGAATGACAAATTTCTAACTACTTAAATCAAATTGTGATGTGAGTGGGAGGTGGGGCAAACGAGTTCGAAGTAACTTTTCGTAACATATCCGTGACATTTTGATATGTTATGCGGTTTCGTTTATGTTATATTTTTCTAACATTTATACAACAAAATTTATTTTATGGTACTTTGAAAACTTTATTGAATCCACCTTATACATTGATAGATTAATACAATACGTGCATATATATGTATCATTTTCTATTCATTTGTGTTTAAGCTACCGTGAAAAAAATACCACAATAAAATAAACACCGCATTTTTATTTCGCCGAATATTTTGATCTTGGCGAAATGAACTTGCTCGATAAAAGAATAATATTTACTTTAAGTTTTAAATATTGACTTTGTAGCATTAAAGATAACCAATTAAACGTGTAATATAAATGCATTTTTATTGCGTTATAAAATTGATCGATTGTATTGGAAATGCAATTTTATTAATTTCGCGTCGTTTTCATCAAACTATAAACGAATTTAATTGAAAATAATTGCAAAACAGAGGTCACTGCTTAGTTTACTAAACATACACAACATTAAAACAAATAGAAACCGCAGCGCGAACGATAAAATATCGATTCGAAGCTTGAATGAACTAGGCCTTAATTAAATATCGCAACGTGTTCGTAATTATAAGATCAATAATAAAAATATCAATTTATTTCTATTTATAGTATTTTGTTGTCATTCGTTCTCGATAACACTGAGTAGTTATTCTTTTTATAATCACATATCCATAGATCCCACGGGTCAATGTAGGTCAGACATGTTTGAATTTATTTCGTTGTGAATCTTTATGATTTATAAATAATTACCGCGGTTAAAGTTTCAGTTTAAGTGCCGATATTCCTAATGAGAGGATAAATTAGGGCATTTCCAACAAATATTTAAAGAATACGCGCTGTGTATTTTGAGATAAAATAAAGCTCTTATTCATAGTCACCGCTTTGAAGTTTTGATTTAATTATATTGATATGTACATACAAAAGCGATATTTCCTATCTGTCCAAGATTAAAAAGGCCATAGATCTAAAACTGTTTTGATATTAAGGAAATGACATGTATTAGCTTTGAACTGTCATAACGTTCTCATAAAATAAATTGGGTAACGAGGAGATCATATTATTTTCGATATCATTCTTGTGTTTAGGCAAATTCAATCAATCAAAAAATTAATTACTATTTCTACCTGCAGTAACTGTTAATACTATATTACACAATTTTGATTTGTTGCTCAAAAGGGACTATTCGTTCTATCGTTCTATAATTTTGTATGAACCAGATGTTTTATCTGGTAGATAAGAATTTTCTTTAATTTCTTAAGAAAATATTCCCCGAACATGATTAGTGAATTGTATTTCCATTTTGATCTCTTTTGAAGAGACAATTCGTTAAATTCTCTATTCCTAAACAGTTCTTAACGTCGATGTCTTCCGAATTTGAAGCAGACCTTTAGTTTCGAGCAAATTTTCTAAATTCGGAATAAATAGAACTATAATGATACAACTGATAAACATAATGAAGGTTCAACCTAATAACTATGTTGCATCGCATAGCCCCAATAGAAGAGTAGCAACATCCAGTTGACCCTGTGATGATTCATCATGGACTGCAATTTTTGAGAATTACTTCAAAATAATAATTCATGTCTTAGCATCCTCCAACAGCTTAATGACAGTCATAGGGGGCTTCGACAGGCCATGAGTTATTATAACGCCTGTGCTCGTTGAGCGATTTGAAGATATTTGCTTAAAGGTATTCACCTTAAACGAATTGGGAAACCATTAGAACCTCGGTCAACAAGCGCCGAATTAGATCCCTGTACCTCCAACACAATAAACTATTGATTTACCCCTGCGCTCTTGGGCCACATGTTTATTCAAGTTCATATTAAATGACAATAGGCAAAACAATTCTGAATGGTAAATAATCTTAGCTGCTTTTTGTACACATTCGACTGAAGGAAATATTGAGACGATGCTCTTCACTGCATAGTGTTGAAGACATTTTACGGAACTACGCAGAAATATATTCATCTTAAATATCTTTAGATAAAGTGTTGAGGAAAAATGGATGCAACTGTTCTTCTCAAATATAATTAAACTTGTTATAGCAATATACTTAATGTCGAAAATACGTGAATTTTTGAAGTTAAAAATAGTCATTTAATTACTAGTCAATGCTAAATTGCTGTCATAGTGTAAGTACGTTTGTAATACTTATTTCCTATTGTTAAATTTTATGTTATTTTTCCGAACTTCTAGTTATTTTAAATTTCCTAAAAACCACTTAATAACACCCTGCATAAGATATATACATTTTAAAAGTGTCATAATGTTCTAATGAAACTACTTCCACATTGTGTAACAAACAATTTTGTTCTACAAAAATGACAAAACAAAACGGTAAATGTTTTGTGTTTTTGAAATACCGTAATCGATGTAATAACATTTAAAATAGCGTTTTTATTTATAAACCGACGGCCTACTTATACTAACTGGTTGAAAGTGATACTTAGATTTGAGCCTTAAATTTATAGAATTGTAGTAACTCATTTTTCGCTCTGTCTGAAACTCGTATATATTATATTTCGCATATTGTACTATGCATTCTGTGTATATACATAGATTATACATTTCTTTGCGAATCCAAATATTTGTGATGAATGTTCTAAACTAGTTTGAAGCAGTTCTATCTTGTATCGGATTATTTTTGTATAGATACACATTGAAAAGGTATTTTAACGATTAGATGGGAAATATGAAGGGTCACAAGACCGAATTGGATCGAAATGTTAGTTACTTAATTAAAAATAACTTTAAATAAGTCCAAATTAATTCTTATATCCATGTTCTTTCTATATGACGTGATTTTGATAACAAATTGATAATAATTCAATGCTAATTCATATTCAATCACAATAAATAAGTATAAGGATTACTAAGATTCTATTAAATGCGTATTACCATAATCAGTGAATTATATAACTTTTTTAAATGTTGAAGTGACAATATCATTGACAAAAATTCGGGCAATAGAAAGATTAATTTTAATTCGTCATTCGTCTATTCAACAAACAACAGATAAACGTCACATCAATATAGATATGTAATTGATTTATTTCATTATTATCGAGTATTGTCAGATGACTGCCGCTCACAGAAATATGGATTTATATAGAAATACTACAACAAAATTAATGTTCATTCTTTTAATAGTATATCAATGTATTTGTTGTGATTTGCAACAAAGTATTTAATATTTATCACGATATATAGTATAATTAAAAACTACAGATTATTTTTTTAAATTCCAGGATGCGTTAGTATAGAATTTCTTCAACAAACAGATAAATACAAAAATACGCAAATTGTAATTAAAATAAGAAATAATTACGTAGATAAGTATTTTGTTATAAACATTGGATTTGATTCTTTTGCTCTTTTTTTTGCTTTGTGCTTCTTCCCAGATCCCATATGTGCAAGATGGATCAATAGTCACTTTACCATTTAAAAATAAAATGACTTTTTTTACTTTTAATTATTTAATAATTTTCTTTTTAACAATATAATGTACACATCTTGGAGATTGTTTTGGCCTAACCATGATCTTTTAGATGACCCCCGTTTTCCCTTTCACAGAGACGAGCTCTTTGTATAGCACTCTCTCCATAACTGGTTGAAATTCTCTTGTTATAATTCCAATTTCCTGACGAATATTGTCCTCCAGCTTAGCAAGAGTTCGGGGCTTAACAAACACTTGCTGTTACAAATATCCACATAAAATGAAATCTGGGGCCGTCAGATCAGAGGAACGTGACGGACAACAAAACTCTGCATTTCTGGAATTATAATTTCTCCGAAAATTTGCCTTAACAGCTGCATGGACTCTCGGGCTGAGTGAGCAGTTGTCCCATCTTGCTGCCACCACAATCCAGATCTTAACAGCAGGAAACACAAAATTTCTTAACATTTGGTGACATCTTTCGTCGGCAATCGTGACCATATTCCCATTATTATCCTCGATGATGTACGGACCTAGCGCCCTTTCTGATGTAATTCTGCACCAAACCGTGACTTTGAGAGGATGCAGCTCTTGTTGATGAATGACTCTGGAATTTTCAGTTCACAAATCCATTTAAGTAAAAATGGGCTTCGTCTCCCATTATCAGTTTCTTAATAAAGTTGACGTCTTCTCTAGACGTCGAGTTTATCCGTGCTTGATGTTCCATGGGCTTCAGCTCCTGTACTAATTGGAGCTTGTATAGAATCCTGTGAAGGCGTCTTTGTATTCGTCTCCAAAGTACTGCGGGTGATTTCAAGCTCTTGAGAAAGCTGTCGAGCAGATATCCTTTGCTCTTCATCAATGCTTTGCCGTACCCGATCAATATTTCCCCTTGAACGACCTGAGCTGAGTCTTCCAGTCCGTGGAAGATTCTGGAGAGCACCTCTCTATTGAAAACGCCAAATGAGGGCCATTATAGCTGGTTCTGGTGGAGGATTTCTTTCGTTAAAATGTCGCGTGTATGATCTCTGAATAACACTGGAGCGAGCGCTGAGGTTCAAAGTAAAACTCATGTTTTATACGTTGTTCTATCCAATTTAATTCCGAATTCTGTATTTTAAAAATCTAAAACAAAAAAGTACGTAGCAAATAAGTTATTTAATTTTTAGATAGTAAAGTGACTTTTGGCACACCCAGTATTTAAAGTGCAACCATTCAAAATTAATATAAAAATGTTTCTATTTCTAAACTTTCTAGTAGTAGTGTAAATTCTTTCAATGGAGACTGTGGTTAAATAATAATTTAAAAAAGATATATAACCCCTTACCACAATTATTAGTCGTATCCTAAATACGTATTTCGACAACTAAGTTGTCATCATCAGTAGGTAAAAACTATTGTGCCCCGTGTGACGTTAATTAGTAGTTTTTACCTACTGATGATGACAACTTAGTTGTCGAAATACGTATTTAGGATACGACTAATAATTGTGGTAAGGGGTTATATACCTTTTTTAAATTAGTAGTAGTGTATATAAAAATAAATACAGTATATCGAAGGCGGAAGTTATACTATTGTTACTGAGAAAATTTAATGTTCTAACTATGTGTGGTCCATTATAGTATTCGGTTACAAAATATTTATGACTTTGAAATGTAGATAATGGTTGTTTCCCATTCCCAGAAAGTAAACACAATATCGAATTAAGCCCCATAATCTATAACATTTCTATACTGTATCATATCCTTGACATACCAAACATCCATTTTTCTCTGGGTTTTAATGTAAAGCACTTAATTTATTTCATACATTTTCTTCTACTATTTCTTTTGGCAAGTTAACGAAGAATATTTTCAAAATGAAACGTGATTTATTTTTTGTTTGCAAATATAAATTAATCTTATTACGTTTTTTTACAAGCCTTACTTGTGAGTCAATATGTTCTATCGATAAAAAATGTTTATTAATTAAGAAAAATTATTACTGGCTTGGCAAAAGTTTTGAAAAAAAAAATGTTACGATGTATATATTTTTAACTTATTCGCAAAATAATCCATTGATCGTTAATATTTTTACACATCAACACAAAAATTCATAATATCAATCATGTTCCAGTTGTGTTTTTAATCAATCCATTCTCCCAGTTTATAACGCAAAGTATGATTAACGATCGGGTCGTTGAAAGTGCCCTAACAGTTTTTT